>CM077641.1:67390500-68599500 GCA_039660915.1 Euphorbia tirucalli | reverse complement strand
TTTTCACATCCATTTGACGTACTTCAAGATTCCAAAAAGCAGGAATTACGAGTATCATTCTAATGGATGTTATTCTCGACATAGGAGAATATGTATCAAAGTAATCAAGGCCTTCCTTTTGTCTGTAACCTCTAAGAACCAAACGAGCCTTATACTTGTTAATTGTTCCATCTGCTTTCATTTTCTATTTGAAAATTCATTTAGAAGTTAATGGTTTTGTTCCCGGAGGAATATCCACTAATTCCCAAATATGGTTCTGTAGTATCAAATCAATTTCACTTATTGTGGCTTCCTTCCATAAAAGACTTTCTGTAGAACTTACAGCTTCTCTGTAAGTTTGAGGTTCAACCTCAACCATATAAGTTAAGAAATCTGGATAAGGATTATGACTATTTTCAAAGAACAAAGCGTCCTTTGACTCCATTAAAGTTTTCCTGTGTATTTCTAGGTCTTTAGATTCATGCACAAGAAACTGATATGTGTTGCTGTGTTCTGCATATCCAATAAAAACATAATTCACTATCTTTGGACATATTTTCATCCTTTTAGGTAATGGGGCTATTACCTTTGAAAGACACTCTTATACTTTTAAGTAATTATAGGAAGGTTTTTGGCCTTTCCATAATCCATAAGTAGTTTTGTATTGTTTCTTATGTGGTATCTTATTCAAGAGATAATTTGCTAACAAAATAGTATCCCTCCATAAGTTTTGTGGTAAACTCGAGCTAGTTAACATTGCATTCATTATTTCTTTCAGAGTATGATTCTTGCATTCTACTACTCCATTAGATTGAGGAGAAAAAGGTGGTGTTACCTCTGAATAATACCATGTTGAGAGAAAAACTCGCCAAATGGTACAACATATTCACCACCACGATCACTTCTTACCACCTTAATTTTCTTATTAAGTTGGTTCTCTACTTCTTGCTTATAGAGAACAAATTTCTTTAAAGCCTCATCTTTGCTTTTAAGTAAATACCTTATTTTTCTTTTAAGCAAATAGGCATAACAGTATTTTATGCTATCATATATGAAGGTAATAAAGTATTTATTTCCTCCCCTTGATTGAACAAACTTTAAGTCACAAATATCTATGTGTATAAGATCAAATGGTTCTAAATTTCTTTCAACATAATGAAATGAAGATCTTGTCAATTTTGTCTCAACATAAATTTCACATTTATGTTTTTTTTATCAATATCAAATGAGGGTATATGATTTGACTTGTCGCAACATGTCATAATTAACTTGTCCAAGTCTACCATGCCATAAATCATGTGACACAACCATATAAGAAGAAGAAGCAACATTCTTATTTATTTCAATTAAGTTGGACTTATAAGAGATACAATTAATTTTAAACATCCTATTACATTTGATATCCCTTACCTACATACATACCCCCTTCAGAAAAAGCAAACTTTTAGGACTAAAAAACCATCTTGGAGCCATGTGCACTCAAGAAGCTTCCAGATACAAGATTCTTCAGCATGTCAGGCACATACAGATAGGGGTGGCAATGGGGCGGGGATTACCGGAAAACTGTGGGAATCCGAACCGACGAGCGTGGAGAATAACTGATATTATCCCCCACGGGGATGGGGGTGGGGATTTTTTTACCCCTAGTACTTAAACGGGCGTAGGGGCGGGGAGTACTATCCCCGCCCCACTCCCGAAAAAATCCCCGTATAAAACCCATATATATATATGGGTACTTAAACGGGCGTGGGGGGCGGGGAGTACTACCCCCGTATACAACCCATATATATATATATATAAAGAAAGGATAATTAATTCCTAATTTGGCCAAGCCCTCTGTTTTTGTTTCTCAAATAATAATAATGCATTTTTGAGGCCGAAATATACATAAATAAGTTTGCCAAATTAGGGTCCAGTTTACAAATTTATATGGATCTGACATTAATATAATTGAATTATGTATTAATTTGGTTATAGAGGTACTTTTCGGAACTCACACCTACAGTTGGGATTTTATGAATGGTCATAATCTTATTCATGAAATTGAAAATGTCATTATGAAAATATGAAATTGAAAATGTCATTAATAATGACATTTGCTTAATCTTACAGCTTTGCATGAAAATGTCCCAAGTTGTTCAATTTCAAGTCCTAGCTCTTAAATGATTGGACTTCAATTTCAAATTGTTCAAAGAAAGTTCACTTGGAACTTAAATATTTGTAATATTGGATATATTTTGTACTTTGGATATTTAATGTTAAACCATATTTGTGGTAGAATTTGTATTTTTGTTATTGAATGTTAAAATGGTTATTAAAATACTATTAATTTATTTTATTTATTGGATATGGGCGGGGATTCACCGATACCCGTAGGCACCCGCACAGGGCGGGGATGGGGGTGAAAAAATCCCCGAAGTGTTAAATGGGGAATCATCGAAACCGCCCCCGCAATCATTAGGGGCGGAGTGGGGAATGCACCCCCACTCCCGCACCCGCACCGTTGCCACCCCTACATACAGAACATTATACAGCTTCACTTCTTTTCCAGAATTCATCTTCAGGATCACAGTTCCCTTCCCTTTGACCTTTGAAACAGTAGAATTTCCATATAGAGTTTCTCCACTTTTGTAATAAGAGTAAATCTAGCAAAATACTCTTTGTCACAATAAATGTGACAGGCAGCACATGTATCAAGCCACCACTCTCTTGGATTACAATCAGCTATGTTCATTTCAGAGATCACAACATATAAGTCAATGTTAGACACGTCTTGTGCAATTGCTTCCACAGCATTAGCCTCGACTGTCTTGACCTTCTTGGGTAGTCTACAATCAGATGACTTGTGGCTTATCTTATTACAATTGTAGCATTTCCCATTGAATTTGTGCTTTTAAACACGCCCCCTTTTGTTCCTAACTTGGACCTAGTAGGCTTCTTGCCTTTCTTGGGGTCTCTCTTGACCTCCATCACATTGGCCCTTGGCACAGATTGGCTAGCAGCATTGAAATGTTTTTGCTCATATTATGTTCCTCTATGAAAAGTCGAACAATGAGATCCTCAATAGTCATCTCCTTCCGCTTATGCTTAAGGTAATTTTTAAAGCCACTCCATCCAAGTGGCAATTTCCCAATCATTATAGCCACTTGAAATGACTTATTAATCACCATACATTCAACATGCATTCCATGGATTAGAAGCTGGACTTCCTGCACTTGACTAACAAAAGATTTAGCATCATTCATCTTAAAATTAAGGAATTGGCCTACTAAGAATTTCTTAGCACCTGCATCCTCAATTTTATATTTCCTACCCAAGGAATCCCAAACTTCCTTTGCAGTTTTCAAAGGTTTATAAATACTAAAGGGAATCCACTAAACAATTTAAGATATGATTCTTGCACACAAAATTAGAATAATTCTAAGCATCCACAGCTTATTGGATTGAAGGATCAACCACATCCTCTCTAACATTTGGAGGATCCCCCTTCAGGAACTGTTGAAGGTTCATCATAGTCAAGAAAAAAAACATCTTCTGCCAAGTCTTGAAATTCACATAAGAGAATTTCTCAGGCCTATCCACATGATTTGCAACAGGCATCATCACATGACCATAAGTAGTATTAGAACCAGTAGGACCTGAACCACTGGGACACGAACCAGTAGGACCAGAATCAAGAGGACCAGAGCTAGTAGGACTTGAACCAATAGGCCATCATGTCCATTTTGGCCATTTTGTCCATTCTGGGCATTTCCATCAAGTGGAATCTCTTCATTAGCCATGATCAATTCTGAAATTTACAAACCAAATTAAGTTAGTATAATTTTAGAATATTAACCAAAAAATATAAAATACGAAATATTGTTTTATATAGAACAAATAAATTATTCAAAATAGTCCACACGATTGAGTTATTTGTCCAATTAATTCAAATATTTTTTCTCCAAAGTCAAGGTAATCCAGTAAGGATATCCCTGTTCGTATTTTATATGGTTAAAATCCTGTCTTAAGATTGTTAGAAGCGGAGTATATGTATAAATAACATAAGAGTAGAACATAATTGAAATAACAATTTTATTGAAATGTAAAGGAAATTACAAAATACAATAAAATGAATTAAACCTCAACCGGAAATAGAGAAGGAAAGCTGAGGCCTGTATGAACATTTTCCTTAAGACATGATTTGTCCATTACAGACAATCATCTCTTAGGATACAACAACAACGTCGACAAATTCAATCATGTGTAGAATATAATCACCAAAACCTAGAGGTAGCAGCCTATTTTGAAAACAGAGAGAAATATTTTTTGGAAGTATTTTTCAAGTGTTTGTATCAGACAGGATCTATATCTTGAATGAAAACTCAATTTATATATAGCCTGCTGGGAGGAGTTAGAAAGTTGGCACATAAATGAATCATTAATTTGTCATTAAACAAGTTGTAACTAACAAATTAATGTCATTAAGATTGCTCAATAATGATAAATGTTACAGGTTATTAAACATGTCATTTAAACCTGTCATTAGTATTATTAACGCTAAAACCATTTTCAGAATTAAAGTTATTAATTCTTACTTTGAGGATTATTTTCTCATTCATTATTTATCCCTTTTCAGCGTATTATACATCATAGGAAAGATCTCGTTAAGTAGGATACGACACAATTCATATTATTTGAACCCAATCTATCCGTAAATTAATTAAGCTCAAAGTTAACAAATAATCATATTCAATTATGCCAAATTCCCAACATTTATTTAGTAGTTACTTGACGGGTTAGGCTAATTATTATGTACCCACTAGACCTGTGCAAACGACCAGCGGCCCGCAAAGCCCGCCCAAACCCGCCCGTTCTGGGTTGGGCTTGGACATACATATTTTACTTTAAGCCTGTCCCGAACCCGTAGAAGCCCGAATTAATGATGGGTTGGGCTTGGGAATAACTATAAGACCCATGACTGGCTCGGCCCGGCCCGGATAATTTTATAATATATACTTTTATATTTTTATTTATATAATTATATACTAAATATTTAATTTGAACCATTGAAAAACTTATAGAAGATCTTGACCATTATAATTTCTCTATGAATACTATCTGTAAATTAAATTTGTTTATGAATACTATTTGTAAATTAAATTTGTTTAAAATAAGTTATATTAGAAAAATATAAACATTTATTTGATGGGCTGGTTGGGCTGGGCTTGGGAATGAGGTTCAATTGCCTGGCCCGAGCCCGATGTAAAATTAGTGCGGGCTGGGGTGGGCTTGGACGAGAGATTTTTATATCAAACCTGATGTAGTCCGGCCAGAACCCGGCCCAGCCCGACCCATGAACAGGTCTAGTACCCACTACCCTAACTAAATCTACCCTAAATTTCATTTTTCCCTCTCAATGCTAATTTTTGGATTTTTTAAATTTTATTATTCTTTATTTGTTTTATTTATTTATTTAGTGGTTATTTGACGGGGTTAGGGTAATAGCTTGGTACCTGCTACCCGTCATGGGACGAGAATGAGATTGACTTATTTAATACCCATGGGTAATGTTACGGGACATATAGTGAAATTTGTAAATATTTTGGGATGGGTGGTTCCATTATCCATGGGTACTATACTCATTGCCTTCCCTATATGGGTCTCGTTAAAAAAAAACATAAAAGGGACTGTTTTTAATCCATGGGTTAAAATATCCCAACCCGGTTAAAGGATTTACCAGTTTTTTTATTATTTTTTAATTTCTTTTATATGCCCTGACAAATAATTATCCAACTGTAAGCACGAATTTTTGTCCGACCTCTATGATGAAGATTTCTGGTTATCATTTATCTGAACTTGTCTAGAATACTGGCCCGAGAAGCAAAGAATGGATTCTAACTCGTGTAGAAACGAACTGAAAACAGCCGAAATCGAAAAAAAGGGGATTTTCACCATGGAAGATGGGCTGTACGGTCCATGTTAAGAGGAGGCATGACCCAAAATTTGAGGGTTAAGCAATTGAAGAGAGCTGCTTAAAGTAGGTACAGTTGGACTTCAAGGAAGAGCCGTACCCGTACCGCCCATCTCTGTGACAGAATTAAAAATAATTTCTCCAAAGCTTGTTGATTATGGGTGCAGAAAACTTATTATGGAGGATTAAAAGGAATAAACAAATCAATTACTCCTACCAAGGTTTTACACATCCCACGGTTTATCATTCTCTTACACTAAGATTTTCCTTCAGTTTATTTCCTTCACCAAGTTTTTGGGCTTCCTCTACAACTCATTTTTCAAAACCATTCATCATCACCTTCATCAACCATTCCTAAGCTTTCAACACTAAAAACTAATCCAAATGCAACCCTTTCAAACACCAAAACCGCAAAACCCCATTTCGATATGTAAACCTCTACGGTTCGGAGTTATTCACAGCTACATTTCGATTGTCAATGAGTTTCGGTTTGTTTTCACGAGTTATATTGGATTCAAAGCTTTAAGGAACGGAGTCGGATCATTTCCTGAAAGCCTGGATAAACAAGCTAAAGGTAATCTCTGAGAGGCCACAAATCCTATCTCTTCATTCTTGCATTGTCTGATTTGCCTATGCTTTGCCAAACTCGTTGAAAACTAAAAACAGTTTTGCTGTAAATTTTAGAATAGGGCCGTACGGCCTATCTTTTAGGCTGCATGAGCGAAAATCTCCAATTTCTTAGTCTAATCAATTGATAGACCCTCGAGGGATCATAAAACTCAAAAGGAGAAAACCTTAAATTAAATTTCTATGCGTTCAAATCACAAATAAAAATTGTTTTCCTCGTCAAATCTGGTTACACGGCCCATATTTGACCCATTTTTGTACCCCATAGTTTTAGTGATTCGTTCCACAGCATAACATTTTATTTACCTCATTATTCACTATTCATTCATTTTTTTATTAAATCGATTTTAGGTGTTTATGCGCTTTATGGCCTAGCTTTAACTTCGAAGAATTTTTAGGATCCAAATCAAAGAGATTTCCAATAAATCTCTACATAATTGACTCATATTGCTATGCTGAATGAAAAATATAAAATTGGCAAATCGTTTTCTAAAACTGTTTTCTCCAGATAAAAAAAAATACAGGGAATTTATAAAATTGTTTTCCTAGTCTAATCGGGTAAACCTATCGGGTTTTCCCTATTATCCCCTAAATGCATTACCCTGAGCTATCTAGATATCCCATTCTTTCATATCTGAGTCTAATGTGCTTATATTTATCTGTATCACTAACCTCTGTTTTGCAGGTAGATGTATGTTAGGTTACATGTATGCTAGCTTTCTATTTTTTAGAATATTTCGTGTAAATTAGGCGATTGTATCTCTGTCACATTTTATCAAATGTATCCCCTAAGATAGTTTATTCGATTGGGTTATAATAATTTTATTTCCTAAATTTACTTATCGCTTTCTGAATTTATTTATGGTTTTTCGTTTGAGCATATAGCGTATATCTAGGGTTGAATACTGAATAGGGAATAAAATAACAGAAAACTCATATTTAGTATAGTTAAACGCTATTTCATAATCAAGCAAAAATAAGTGATTTGTCTGGACCATAATCTCTGTCTTAAAGGTATAGGAATCCCTATTGGGCTTGGTTATACAGCAATTTCCCAGTAAGAGCTGAGCCGGGTGGCCACTCGTGTAAACCTTTAAGGCACAAGGAATTGGTTTTGTACATTCATTTATTTTGCCTTATTTTCCAAAACCTGAAAATCACATTTTCTATTCTAAACCCCTAGCACGGCCTCACGGCCTGTGTAAAATCCCTTTTTCACTAAAAGGATCATCCGCTCATGCCAA
Organism: Euphorbia tirucalli; assembly: GCA_039660915.1. NCBI lineage: Eukaryota > Viridiplantae > Streptophyta > Magnoliopsida > Malpighiales > Euphorbiaceae > Euphorbia > Euphorbia tirucalli. The sequence continues at coordinate 68,591,697 of CM077641.1, read as the reverse complement.
TCCTTTAAATTTGGTTTGATAAGGAATCTCGGCTATCCATGTCTACTTAATCGTTTCACGGGTTGGATACAACCCAACCCGTGAAACAAGTGCTTTTTAAAAAAAAACTCGAATTTCATTAACTCAAAGGAGATGGGTTATACAAAAAGGAGCGGATGTAAACCAAACTCCTAAAGCCTCATCAGTAAAACATGTGATGCGTCTAAAACACACACTACAGAGCAAGTGTACTCTGTCGCGCAAGTAATATAGAAATAAGAAGGATGTCGATCCCACGGAGACTATGTATGCTAATCCTAAATGCAGTCGGGTTTCTATTAATTTAGGCAAAGGAAATTATATCTTTGATTGTAATTTGTAAAATAAAATCTACTACTTAGCAACAAATTAAATAAAATAATTTAAACTAAGATTGAAATGCAGTTGGATAAAACTCAATGGAGAAGTCAGCTAAGGCATATGGTTTTACTCAGTATTCATTCTGGCAATTTCTTCAAGTTATGCAATTAAACTTATTGATTTCCCAAGATGGTGAATTCCTAAAGCAATTAACACCAGTTAAGGTTGCTAACTCTAATTCTCAATCTAACTACTTAAACTGGTTCGGTCTTAAGAAATTAGTTTTGAAAGCATTAAACATATGAAAACCTAGCACAAACTAGTGAGCCACAAAGCAATGGTCATGCATTTGTCATGTTATGAAATTCTGTTAATGTAGTCCTTTGGTCAATTATGAATTAACTATGAACTTTGAAATAGATGGTCACCGCATTCAAAGCTTTAAGCAATCATAACACAATAATGGAAAAATAATACGAATTAATTGTATTAAACAGAAGAAATTACATAGAAATCCTACTAAGCTCCACCATAGCCTTAGCTATGGAGAAATTAGTTCATGATTAAGTTATAAACAAACAAATAAAATACAGAAAGCATGATAAAGAGAGTTAAGAAGAAAAACTAGGAAGATGGAGATCCCAATGGTGGCTTACGGAGAGAAATCGGAGAAGAAGAATTGTGGATTGAACCTTCAAAATCCTAGTTTCTTGACTTTCTTCCCAAAATCACGTTCTCTTGTGTTGAGAGAGAAAAAATATTCTGCCTTGATAGAATCAATGAATCGGTCTTTTTCCTCCCCAAAAACATTTCCCAGAGAGAGAAAGAAGAAGACCTCCAGTTAGGAAATAACTCTCCCAAATTAATAATAAAAATTAAATTCTAATTGAGAGTTATTCCTGAAATAAAAGTCTTAAATAGAAGTTGTTTCTCCCTATCCTAATTACAAAAGGAGAAGAAATAAAATAGTGCAAAGTTGAAAATTCAAAAACTCCTAGCCCTAGTTGGAGTACAGAATTCGTAATTCTGCAGCCCGGGCATATCTTAAGATTGGTTAGCTTCTGTTTCTAAAAAATTCTTCAGTTTTGGCTCTTCATAAGGCACGCTCATTCCTTAGGACTTCTTTGCTCTTCCAAATAGCACGTTTGAGCCCCCAAAATAGGCGATTTAGCCTCCAAATGCTTAAATTCCAACTTTAATGCCCTAACACATATAAATAGAACAACTAAGATAAAATCCGCCTAAAATAAAGCAAAAAAGCACAATTTAAGCCCACAGAATAGGATAAAAATATATATACAAAACACACTTATCAACTTCCCCACACTTAAACTTTGATTGTCCTCAAGCAAATAACAAATTTCTGACTTTAAAACAAAAGAAAGAAGTTTGAAAAACATTGCCTTCAAATAAAGCTTGAAAAAGAAATAGACCTGAGAAACCATGGCTCCAAACTCATCTAGTAAATCCAACACACTTCCCAAGGAAGAGATCATAACAATTGGACACATAACCCGAACTTCATGCAATCAAAGTGACTCAATTACCTATAAGAATATGAGCTGCATCACTAAAACAGTAAACTTCTAAGTTGCTCCTCAGTCAATCATACAAACAAAGGATTAACAGGACTTTTATTCACACACAAGTTTCCTTGGGGTACCAAACAAGCGATTAAACAAATTTTATTTTATTATTCACAACACTTAACCGTGCTTGAGATGTTACTTAGCCTTTCCGAACGAGCAACAATGATGGAGCAAACAACAATGCACTCGACTTAATCAACTAAGCACATTCAATCAAGTGGCTACTAGCACTATTCATAACTTTAACTTCGTAAAGCCAACGGAAAAAAATGTGATTTTTCATTAACTTTTTCCAATTTTTTTCGATTTTATTTTTATTTATTTATTTTTTTGACAATTTTTAAAATACCCTAGGAATGCAACAAAATAAAACACACAAGTTGCCTATCTTATTTCCTTAGTTATGCTCAATCAAGAAAGAGTTCCTTAGAAAATCTAGGTCTCGAAGTGATACATCTCAACCCAAAAGTTTATGACATCATCAAGATTTCAATCAACTAAGGCCTTATGTCGAATACTAGACGTAAAACAATAATTTCGAAAGCCATGATCCATACAATTTTTATTCAATTCTTAAAAAAAATTTCAAATTTTTTCTTTGATTTGAGTTGGATGAACCAAGTTGACAGGAGGACAAACAAAGCACAAGAAATCACCACCAATCATTCCATAAACCAAATAAGCTAAATAATCCCCTTCCCCACACTTAAAAATAAGCATTGTTCTCAATGTGGAAAATCAAAGCATGCTCAATTATGATGAAATAAACGAGTAAAATTTAAAGGACTGCCCTGAAATCGAAGATAGCCCAAGCACTAGAAAAACTCCGTAATAGACGATCCCTTCCTTGATCAACTTATCTCTTGCAGTTATTGGTAAATTTTCACGATTTTTAAATACCTCAGCCAAACATTTGATGATATTCCAGTAGAGCTTAACTTCCGACAAGGATAGACAGAATATTTTGCGGTGGTGGCTGCGGATCATGGATGGAGGAGGTGTTAATCGGCGATGGCTGGTCGGAGATGGGAAGAGCTTGGGTAGCGGCCTCAATGCAAAAGAGAATCCAAATTAAGTTAGGGTTTAAGACACAACAATTAAAAAAAAAACTAAGTATTTATTTTTTCCATTTTTTAAGAAAAATAAAACAAATAAATAGATAAATAAATAAAATTCAAGCCTCCTTAATTAGAAACAGAAGACTCTTATGCACAAGGCACGGGCATGCCTTGTGCCAAGTGTCACAATTTAAAAAAAAAAAGTTCACTCTTAAAGCACGGGCGTGCCTTGTGCACAGTGTTCACAAATAAGAGCCTAAAAAAAACAACAAGACTACGCTGCACAGGACACGGGCGGGCCTTAAGCAAAAATTTTCAGCACGAGCATTTTCAAAAGGAATACACAAGGCATGGGCATGCCTTGTGAAGGGAACCTAAAAATTAAGATTATAAACTACAAAAAGAAAGCAAATGCAACTAACTACGCAATAAAATAAATAAAGCAAATAAATTAAATTGGGTTCCCTCCCAAAAGCGCTAAGCTTATAGTCGATTAGGTCAACTTAAACTTCCATTTCATGTAAAAGTTTGGAGTCGTATGAGGAATCCAAACTCCTTGAGAAAAATCATGTGAATGCACATTGAAGGCTCTAATTGATGCTGAGCTAACAAGTTCCATGCCAAAAATTTGAGTTCTTTTATGAAAATTCTTGATTTCCCCCTTTGCGATTCTCTTGGTATCTCATACATAACATAAAATAATTCAACAAAAGGGCACCTCAAATTGTATATCTTTAATCCCCACCATGGCAACTTCACACTTGGTCGGTTCACTAACGACCTCTAATGTGCTTTCTTCTTGACTTAAAACTAACTCTAAATTTTCCTCAATAATTTTTCCACGATGAGCTTCAACCGAGTTAGAGATTTCAACATTTTCATTTGAATCAGCCTCTGTAATTGATGTGTCTGTAGCCATATCAACTACTAAATCTAATCTCGTGCATAAATTTTGTGTTGAAATATACAAACTATCACGTTGAGCATTTTTTTTAAGATAGAAAATTCATCATTAGTTCCTCCATTGATGGCTCAAAAAAAATAATCGCCATCACGTCGTAAAATAAAAGAAAAGAACAAGTGAAGATAAAAATATATACAAAAACACCTAAATCAACAAAAACCCTTTAATTTAGCATTGCATAAAAATAGTCCCCAGCAACGGCGCCAAAAACTTGATGCGACTAAAACACACACTATAAAGCAAGTGTACTCTGTCGCCCAAGTAATATAGAATAAGAAGGATGTCGATCCCAAGGGGACTATGTATGCTAATCCTAAATGAGTCGGGGTTCTATTAATTTAGGTGGAGAAAATTATATCTTTGATTTCAATCTGCAAAATAAAATCTACTGCTAAGCAACAAATTAAATAGAATAATTTAGACTAAGATTGAGATGCAAATGGAGAAAAATCAATGGATAAGTTGGCTAAGGCATATGGTTTCACTTAGCATTCATCCTATCAATTTCCTCAAGTTATGCAATTAAACTTATTAAATTCCCAAGATGGCGAATTCCTAAAGCAATTAACACCGGTTAGGGTTGCTAACTCTAATTCTCAACCTAACTACTTAAACTGGTTCGGTCTTAAGCAATTAGTTTGGAAAGCAATAAACATATGAAAATCTAACACAAACTAGTGAGCCACAAAGCAATGGTCATGCATTTGTCATGTTATGGAATTCTTTTAATTTAGTCCTTTGGTCAATTATGAATTAACTATGAACTTTGAAATAGATGGTCACGCATTCAAAGCTTTAACCAATCATAACATAATAATGGAAAAATAATACGAATTAATTGTATTAAACAGAAGAAATTGCATAAAAATCCTACTAAGCTCCACCATAGCCTTAGCTATAAAGAAATTAGTTCATGATTGAGTTATAAACAAACAAATAAACTACAGAAAACATGATAAAGAGAGTTAAGAAGAAAAACTAGGAAGATGGAGATCCCAATGGTGGCTTGCGGAGAGAAATCGGAGAAGAAGAATTGTGGATTGAACCTTCAAAACCGTAGTTTCTTGACTTTCTTCCCAAAATCATGTTCTCTTGTGTTGAGAGAGGCAAAATATTCTTCCTAGATAGAATCAATGAATCGGTCTTTTTCCTCCCCAAAAACGTTTCCTAAGAGAGAAAGAAGAAGACCTCTAGTTAGGAAATAACTCTCCCAAATTAATAATAAAAATTAAATACTAATTGAGAGTTATTCCTAAAATAAAAGTCTTAAATAGAAGTTATTTCTCCCTATCCTAATTACAAAAGGAGAAGAAATAAAATAGCCCAAAGTTGAAAAGTCAAAAACTCCTAGCCCTAGTTGGAGTACAAAATTCGTAATTCTGCAGCCCGGGCATGTCTTAAGATTGGTCAGCTTCTGTTTCTCAAAAATTCTTCAGTTGTGGCTATTCATAAGACACGCCCATGCCTTAGGACTTCTTTCCTCTTCCAAATAGCATGTTTAAGCCCCCAAAATAGGCAATTTTGTTGGGATTTTCACCGGAAATCATCCGAATAACTGCGGCAGATCGCGATAATTTCCTCAAATCCGTGCCCAGGAGCAATTGAGATGAAAATTGTAAAACTTTAAAAAAAATAGAAGAGAATTAATTCTCACCTGGAATACCTCTTCTAGAGATGGCTGCAGAAATCAAAGCAGATTCCCTCCGTGTTCACGTACACGAACGGCTCTAGAACATAACCCGTGCTAGCGTTGGAATCGATCAACTTTGAGAGAGATGGAGGCTAAAAATTTTGGCTAGCACAATTGCTTGCCTTGCCCGAATTCAACCCTAGGTATTTTACCTAGGGTGGGCCGAAATTCTCCTTGCAATTTCGGCCCGATTCGCTTCCTTGTTTTATGTGGGCTTTTCTCCATTTAAAACCCAGTCTGATATTAATTCCTTAGGACCAATTAATTATCAAACCCAATTTCATTTAACTTGTATCCTTAGCATATTATTCCAAATAATATATTTGATATAATTAAATTAAAATTGACTTGATCAATTAATTATACCATGGAATTAATTTTGACATCCATAAAACAAAGTCACATGTAAACCTATACATGTGAAATATTTCCACCTAAGAAATAATCTCATAAATTAATCTAATTAATTATGAGTAGGCCAATCAAATATTAATTTTATTATTATGATCAATCCAATTGATCTTTATAATACAATTAATATAATCCTCTCTCTCTGGTGTGCATACTCCAAGTGTACAGGTGATTCCTTAAGTCCGTGTTCAGACGTTTAATGTGTACGATCCCGTGGGCCAATCTTTATGTTGGCAGTGGGCTTATGGCCCACAGATTGCAGGCGGGCTCTAGCAAGCCACTGCAGCCCTCAATTAAGATGGAGATGGCAGTCCAACTGTAATCATAATCCGGTAGTTTGAACTTGTATATCCCATGTCATTGATATCGGTGTCCAATGCAGAGGCATGGATTGATCACCCTCTTTTGTGTCCGGACATTTACTTGATCCCGAATGTACTGATGCACACAAACAAGTTCCAACTTGTTTGGCTGTGGCCACACTCTTATCAGTCACATTCATTAAGAGGCCGATGATATCTTCTCATTGGACTACTGAGTGACATATCCCTTCTGCATATCCATAGCACTGCCATACTTAGTGACATACCCGAAAGTACCCATACTTGGAACCCTATTACAAGCCCTTTAGGTGTACCCCTAAGTATTCGACCTCACATGCAACACCATCATATGGTCAGGTCAAAGGATCCATACAAGTACTACATGAGAATCACTTGTGATACTATACCATGTGGATTTCTCGTTTAGTGGATCTATCCAGTACCATGCCCTTTTTGCATGTACCCATTAACTTGGTTGACATCCCATGTCCAATGACCGGTAAGACACCGCCATACATCCATGTTAATGATAGTCTCTAGTTCCATTCATTCCCATGACTGGAACAGACTACGGATCTCTTTATGGTCATATCGTTTTCCCTATCCATGGTCTTACTGCCAAGTGCATGACACTTGTCAACATGAATAGATATGTCCATTGGATACTTCATTTAAAATATTGCACAAGATATATATATAATAAATGAATTAATGCCTTTATTAATGACACAAAATATGTATAATACATGAATCCAATAACTATACAATACAAATACATGGTCCAATGCCTCGGGACTAGGGCATATCCAACAATCTCCCACTTGCACTGGTTCCAACTAGGCATGGGCCTAATCTCTATAGATCTAGTATGACCCTCGTGCTTGGGTTGAGCCAGCACCTTGGTCAAAGGATCTACGACATTATCCTCGGCGTCCACTCTATGTAATGAAGTGTCACCCCTCTCGGCGATTTCTCGTATGAGGTGAAGCTTTCTGAGTACGTGCTTCATATGCTTGTGTGACTGGGGCTCCTTAGCTTGTGCAATAGCCCCATTGTTGTCACAAAAGATATCAACTAGATCCAGTATAGTTGGCACTACTCCCAATTCAGTGATAAACTTCTTTATCCATGTAGCTTCTTTAGCTACATCACACGCTTCCATGTACTCAGTTTCTGTAGTAGAGACCGTGATGGTCAGTTGCTTGGAGCTTTTCCAGCTTACAACACTATCATTTAGCGTAAACATGTACCCAGACTATGACTGGTACTCATCCTGGTTGGTCTGGAAGTTTGCATCAGTATACCCGGTGACTGATAGCTCTTCCTGACCTCCGTATACTAAGAAGCTATCCTTAGTCCGGTTAAGGTACTTGAGGTTCACTTTGACAGCCTTCCAGTGATTCTCCTCGGGATCCTGCTGGTATCGACTCATCATACTTAGTGCAAAGGTGACATCAGGTCTCGTATATAGCATTGAGTACATAATTGATCATATAGTTGAAGCATATGGGACCAATTTCATGTTCTCCCTGTCCTCCCTTGTTTTAGGATAGTTCTTCTTATTGAGTTTTAGCCCATGACCCATTGGCAAGAAACCTTTCTTAGCCCAGTCCATGTTGAATCTCTTTCGAACTTTGTCTATGTACGTGGCCTGACTTAGGCCCAGAAGCCGATTGGATCTAACCTTGTAGATCCTGATCCCTAGGATCGTCTCAGCTTCGCCTAAGCCCTTTATTGCGAAGCACTTACACAACCACTGCTTTACCATTTGCATTGTTGGTATGTCACTTCCAATGAGTAGGATGTCGTCCACATATAACACCAGGAATGTCACAATGCTCCCACTAATCCTCTTATACACACAAGGCTCATCTTGATTTTGTATGAAGCCATATTCCTATATAGCTTCATTGAATCTAAGGTTCCAACTTCGGGATACTTGCTTCAGTCCATAAATGGACCTTTAAAGTTTGCATACCCTCCCAGGATACTCTGGATCGACAAAACCCTCAGGTTGTGTCATGTACACATCCTCGAGTAGCTTTCCGTTAAGGAAAGTGGTTTTGATATCCATTTGCCAGACCTCATAGTCGTACCAAGCGGCTATGGCCAGCAAGATCCTAATGGATTTGAGCATGGCGACTGGTGAGAAAGTTTCATCATAGTCTATTCCATGGATTTGTCTGAAACCTTTTGCAACTAGACGCCCCTTGAAGGTATTATCGGCTTTTAGCTTGTAGCACCACTTGTAACCAATTACCTTAGCACCCGCAGGTGGATCAACCAAGTTCCAAACCTGGTTATTGTACATAGATTGCATTTCTGCCTCCATCCCTTTACGCCAATTTACAAACTGTGGGCTTGCCATAGCCTCCTGGTAGGTTTTGGGTTCTTCCTTATCAAAGATGAGAAGAGTGTGATCATCGATGACGAGGAAACCATACCTCTCCGGTTCCCAACGATCCCTACCAGACCTTGTAGGTCCTTATGTGACCTGGGTCGGTGCTTCCTTCTGTGGAAGCTCCACCCGGGTCTCCGAGTTATCCTCTTTAAGAGCTTATGAGTTTTGAACTTCCCTGAGTTCAACATTGCTCCCACTGTCTTTCTTGGAAATAAAATCCTTTTTAGAAAGACCCCCTTCCTTGCCACGAACACCTTGTTCTCGGTAGGATTGTAGAAGTAATACCCTCTTGTTTCCCTAGGGTAGCCCACAAACGGGCACTTATTGGTTTTGGGTTCTAGCTTGTCCCTAGTCAATCTCTTGACATGTGCTTCACATTCCCAAATCCGTAGGAAAGACATATTGGGCTCCTTGCCAGTCCATATACCATATGGGGTCTTTTCCACTACCTTAGTTGGAGTATTATTTAAAATGAGAGCGGCTGTCTCAAGAGCATGTACCCAGAAACTTACTGGGAGAGAGGCGTGACTCATCATTGAGCAGACCATGTCCAACAGGGTCCTATTCCTCCGTTCGGACACCCCATTCCATTGTGGTGTTCCTAGAGGAGTGAGCTGTGGAACTATTCCATGCTCAAATATAAGTCAAACTCTAGGCTTATATACTTGCCTCCTCGGTCTGACCGAAGGGCTTTGATATTCCTGCCTAGCTGGTTCTGTACTTCATTCCTAAATTATCAAGGGTTTCAGATTTATGTTTCATCAGATAGACATAACCATATCTGCTGAAATCATCCGTGAATGTAACGAAGTATAGATGTCCACCTCTAGCAGTTGCGCTCATGGGCCCACAAACATCTGAATGTATTAGGTCCAACAAGCCAGTAGCCCTTTCAGCTTTCTTGCTAAAAGGCGCTTTAGTCATTTTGCCCTATAAACATGACTTGAATACATCAAGTGACTCCAAGTCAAATGACCCTAGGATTCCAGCCTTGTGGAGCCTAGCAATGCTTTTCTCGTTTATGTGGTCTAAACAACAGTGCTAAAGGTAGACAGGATTAAGTTCGTTAGGCTCAACCTTTTTAGTGTTTATGTTATAGACATGATTGGTTTCATTTAAATCTAGGATATATGGGCCATTATTTAATAGAGCTTCTCCATAAAATAATCCCTCTCTAGATAAACCAATTCTACCATTAGAAATAGTAAAATTAAATCCAGAAATATCCAATACTGAAACAGAAATAATAATCCTGCACATAGCATGTATAAAATAACACTGTTCCAATAGTAAAACCAATCCACTAGGCATCATGAGGTGGTATTCACTAATCTCTATGGTAGTAACCCTTGCTTCATTACCGACCCGCAAGTCCACCTCCCCAGATCCTAGTGACCTACTGTTCTTAAGTCCATGCACATTGCAACAAATGTGAGAACCACATCTAGTATCCAATACCCAGGATGTTGAAATAGTAAGGTTAATTTCTATGACATAAATACCTGACGAAGACGCACCCTGGGTCTTCCTCTGCTCTCCCATCAGTTTGGGCATGATCTCTTCCAATGCCCCGCCTGCTTACACCCGAAGTAGACATCCTCAGGATTGGCCTTAAGCTGGACCTTAGGTTGGGTCTTAGGCTTCTTAGCTTTGGCTTTCTTAGCCTTGGCCTTAGCCTTTTCCTTGGCTTTGCCCTTCGCAAGAGGAGGGTTCCCCTTGTTTACTAGTGGCACTGGCGGAGTCTTCTTGATCGACTTTTCAGTAAGCTTAAGCATCCCATGCAGTTCACTAACAGTACAGTTCATCCCTTGCATATTGTAGTTCAGGATGAACTGATCATAAGAATCCGGTATGGAGGCAAGGATTGTGTCCACCGCCAGCTCCTGTGAGTTGGGCGATTCGAGATGGGCTAAAGTATCCAGATAGCCCTTCATCTTGAGCATGTGAGTGCTCATAGATGTCCCAGCCCCATCTTACTGTTGGGATTCGTCATTGGGAAAATAACGTGGCACAGCGGAAAATACACCGTTTAAAATTTCCTAGAATCCACCTATCGTGTCCAATTACCATTGATTAGAATAAAAACAATTTGAATCAAGAGAGATTAACTCACCAGATTTGTCTCCTCTAGAGACTGCTGCAGAATCGTTTCTTGATACTGCGATCTCCAAAGTCCGATGCATGACCAACTATTGAGCGGGAACCGGTGTTAGCCGAAGACGCGAAGGAGTGGAGGATTAATGCTGGGATTTTTGGCTAATTGGGGCTCCTCTTGATGGCTAAAATTTCCACCAATTAATTAGGGTTGAATTAGGGTTTTATTCCTTAAGTGTGCCCTTATATAGACACCTTGTCTAATTGGGTTTTAATTAGGTTAATTAAACCCAAGCCCACTAGGATTATAATTACATAAATAAACTTTAATTAAAAAGTATATACTATGTAATTTAATTCCATTTGGCTAAATTTAATTACCCCTAAATAAAATTAAATCACACTTAAGTAAATACAATACATGTATTTAATTTTCCTACTTAGGAAAAGTAAATACATTATTTAATTAATTGTTTACTTTATGTAATTCAATTAATCGATAAATTAATTAATTACATTATGTAAACTTATTAATTAAATTGAATTCAACCCAATGTTAATTAATTACCTTGACACCGAATGTCAACTAATTAATTAACGCATTCCTTCCAATGTACTAGGGGTGGCAATTCGTGTAGGTGGGTCGTGCTCGTGTCGTGTCGAATTCGGGTTCATGTTTCAGTGAGCAAAATCCAAACCCGACCCAAACATTTTCGTGTCATAATTGAGTTAACCAAATCGTGTTCGTGTCGTGTTTTCGGATTACATGCAAAAATATTATAAAGGAAATATTAAAAATTTTAAATATTATGTCATATTTAAATTAACAATTTAACCCTTGTCGACTTAAAATATTGATCTAAAACCTACTTTACAAATCTTAATGCACTATTTTTTTATCTTGGATTATGTCTTATTCGTATTTATGTATCATTTTACTACATTTATTAAGAATGACGTGTGAAATTATTAAAAATTGTTTTGTGTTTGTGAATTATATATATTATTTTACATTTCTTAATAGTGATATGTGAAAATATAGAAAAATATAATAATAAATTTTAAATATTCGTGTCATTTTCGGGTTAGCAGACCAACCCTGACCCGACACAAAAATTATCGTGTCACTTTTGTGTCAACCCAAAAATTACCTATTACCTGTTTAATAAAATCCAAACCCACTAAATTCGTGTTGTGTTCATGTCGTGTCAGCAGGTCGTGTACATAATTGCCACCTCTACAATGTACATTACATGTACAATTTCTATAAGTTTCGGCTCAGTTGATCTATGTGCACGATCCTATGGGTCTGTCTTTATGTTGGAAGTAGGCCCAAGGCCCACAGACTGTAAGTGGGTTCTAGCAAACCATTACAGCCCCCAATTAAGACAGAGATGCAGCAGTCTTTCGAAGACACTCACCCGGTAGGAATCTCATAGTGTCCTTTGCCTAACGATATCGATATGAATAAACAAGAGGCATGGTGTCCGCCATCCTCTTCTGTTGTTTATTATATTTCTTGATCTTGAGTTGACTGATTAATCAAATAAGCACCGACTTACTTGGGTATGGCCATACACTTATCAGTCCCACTCATCAAGTGGCCAATGATATCATCTCGGTGTTACCCGAGTGGTAATTCCATCACTTCATCATCAATATCAACATGTTCACCGGTCCACCCAATCATACCCGTATTTAGCATCCTTTTACAGACCTGTTTGGCGTATGTCAAAGTGAGCTGGATTCCATATTGATATTATAATGAAATCTGGTTTGAGGACAAAAGAGACCTACTCAAGAAAGACCTATGACAAGACAACCATGTGGCTTTCTTGTGCGGATCGATCTAGTCCCATGTCAATGACATGTACCTATATTCATGATTGACTATATAAGTGTTATGGCTAGTTAAGAACTGCCACACAGTCATCGAATATACAAGTCTGTGGTTCTATTCGTTCCCACGATTAGAACAGACCTGGGATAGGTTTTATGATTAACAATCAATGGATACTCTACTCATATTATAGCACAAGATATAAATGAAATAGATTAATTGCCTTTATTAATGTGACACAAATAATGTATTCATATAATGAGTCGTAATGTATAATACAAAATACAAGAATCTAATGCCCTAAGAACTACGGTACACCAACACTTACAGGAGTGGAATGCCTTATTGGTCAGGTACCTTTCCTGACAAGCTTGCTCTTGAAACATCTCATTTAGAGTTGTTATCATAGCATAGGCTTGATGATCCATGAACTGCTTTTGCAGCTCATGGACCATGCACGCCAACATAAGACATGTCACATCCCTATTATCCTTAACATGCGCCTTGTATTCCTGCAGCTGGGCAGCTGTCGGATTACGTCCCTGAGGCGCAGCTGGTATAGGCCTTTCCAGTACATACTCCTTTTAGAACTATTCTTAAGTTCCTAGACCAGTCTAAGAAGTTAGGACCAGAAAGCTTGTCCCTTTTCAGGATAGATCGCAGTGAAAATGAGTTGTTTGTTGCCATTTGGTTACTACAGAAAAATTACAAGAGTGTTTAATAAAGGACTTAACTTGTTTTTCCCATATTTAATTAATAATGAATCAGGTTATTAATTAATCCGAGTTGTTGGGCTCAAGGGCCGAGATCCATATTTCATTAAGATATAGCTAGACAAGGGCCTGGAAAAAAACTATACCCTAATTATTTAGGTAGGAACGCCGTCCAATCCTAACCTAGGGACTTTCGGTTTGATGGGCTTATTGGCACTTACCCATCTGTGCTTAGGGCCAGGAGCATCCTACTACCCTCCCTAAGTCAAAACCTCCATCCAAGTGTTAGAGTATCCCATACTCTAACCAAATACAAAATGACGATACTCCAGTGTATCCTGCGAGGGCAACGTCTACAACTGGCTTATCCCCACTTCGAGCTAGTTTTGAATGAGGTAAGCACCTTTAAAAGACTCAGTAATTTCCATTAGGTTATTAGATTCATTTAATAACGGCTTACATGCATAAGGCAGGTGAAAATGGCTTTTGGATCATACATATACACATTCAAATAAATATAAAGAATAATTAAATAAGTAAAATGGACTGCTATGGGCCTATATTACATCCTAATATTATTCTAGTAAACCTATACTAGAAAGAAATATCAGGTGGGCCTCCTTCATTTCCTTCCTTCTAGGCTTGCACCTCCACGTGGGCTCACCACTCCATTGGGCTTCTTCTTCTTTCACAAATTTTATAACAAATAAATAAAATAAAATTACATTAAAAAAAGAAAAACGGCGCACAGGCTGTATTTACCCAAAAAGAGAATACTGTTGGGGAATTAATCGCACAAAACAAACATAAAACGCAGCGGATAAAAGATTAATCCCCACCAAGGACCCATGTACATTGCATTGAATCGGAAGGAGGGTTAAAGAATTACCTTAATTCTTTGAAGATTGAATCAAGCAGGAACCAAAATAGCTTCCCTCTACGGTTGATCCACACGGAGCAATACGTCCACCGCGTGCTAGCGCCGGATTTGAAGAACAATTCTTCGAACAAGAGAAGAGAGGCAGAAAATCAAATTTTCTATTTCTTGGAGAGGAGAATTTCGGCTGCCCCCCTTTTTTTTTTAGTGTGGTGGCCGAATCCTTCTTAAATTATGAGTGTAGAGTGTTGTTAGGTTTAGGTTAATTGTTTCCTTAAATAATTAACCTAAATAGTTAATTATAATTATAACCTAATACACCTATTAGTTATAATTATATATTAACCCACACAATTTAATATTAATTCTCAATTAACATTAAATCAAATCAATTCTCCATAATACATATATGTATATATAATATTATAATTAATTATATCTCCATATAATTTAATTATAATATGTAGCATACTTTATGCAATATTAATCACATTAATATTTATATATACATACATAAATATATATCACTATATATATTTATTCTCTTTCTCATTCATAAATTATTATCCAATAATAATTTATACCTGATAAGATGAACTTCATTTTGCTCTTGTGTGTGACCCCATAGGATCATATTAATTGGCAATAAGGAAATTACCATAATGTCCTTATAGGTCACAAGCGGACTCTAGCAAGCCATTACGACTACCCAATTAATATGATTGGAATGATCCAATACCTATTTATAGAATGTCATATTCCCTTTTGTCTCTTTGATATCAAGATTAATTATAAGACATGGTACACTTGTCAATCTTATATAATTAATCATATGCTTTCTCGATCTCAAAGTAAACTGTTCAGACAAATCAATTGATACTCTTATCAATTATTTGAGCACGGCCATGCATTTAACAGTCTTACTTATCGAGGGGCCCAGTGATATCGCTCTCTTGTTAGAGAGGGACAAAATCCCATATCTGTCACTCACATCCCTAAGCATGAGTCATATTGCACCCAACCACAGCCTTTATAACTACTCTGTTACAAGCAGCGTTTGACTGCGTCAAAGCACAACATGAAATCATCCCGGAATCCATGGTGACCTCAGGTCAAAGGAATCAGCTGATGACACTACTATAATCAAGATCAGTTGTGACACGTGACCATGAACTTGATCTTATAGTGGGTCTCCAGCAACATGTTCTCTAACACATTGCCCGTGAGTATAATCTGTATCTGTATACACTATATTCATCTTATGAATATCCATTATCACTCACACTAGTCTTAGTTTGTTATTATTCCCATAATAACAATCGACTAGGGAAATTTAGAATTACACAATTAATTCATGGATACATTATCATAAATACTAACATACAAATATATATGATAAAATAAGTCTTTATTAATGACTTAAGAAGATTGTTTACATAATCCAACATTGGCTTAGGGCACAATCTCTAACAATCTCCCACTTGCCCTAAGTCCAATCTTCAAATGTATCTAATACCCATGGACCTAGCATGACCATCATGTACAGCTTGTGAAAGAGCTTTTGTTAGTGGATCGGCAACATTGTCTTCAGACGCAACTTTGCATATCTTCACATCTCCTCTTGAGATGACTTCTCTTATGTAGTGAAAACGCCGAAGTATATGTTTGGATTTCTGTGACACACTAGGTTCCTTAGCAAGTGATATTTCCCCATTGTTGTCACACAAGAGGCTCACAGGATTCACTATGCTACGAACGACACCAAGTTCTTCGATGAACTTCTTGATCCAAACAGCCTCTTGGGCTGCATCTGATGCAGCAATATACTCGGCTTCTGTTGTAGATGCAGCTATCGTGCTTTGCTTAGAACTCTTCCAACTTATCGCACCTCCATTCAGAATGAACACATACCCAGACTGTGACTGCATCTGATCTTGATCAGTTTGGAAACTTGCATCCGTGTAACCATTTACAACAAGATCTTCGTCCGAGCCTCCATATATCAAGAATGTATCTTTAGTTCTTCTCAAGTACTTAAGAATACTCTTGACAGCAGTCCAGTGACTATCACCTGGATCAGACTGATATCTACTTGTCATGCTCAAAGCAAAAGAGACATCTGGCCGAGTACATACCATGGCATACATGATAGATCCTATAGCTGACGCATAAGGAATCTTATCCATGCGTTGACGTTCTTCAACTGTCACAGGACATTGCTTACGACTAAGCTTTATCCCTTGCCCAATAGGAACATTTCCTTTCTTTGATTGATCCATACTGAACCTTTTCAGTATTTTGTCAATGTATGTACTCTGGCTCAAACCTATCAATCTCTTAGATCTATCTCTATAGATCTTTATTCCAAGAATGTAGGCTGCCTCACCCAAGTCTTTCATAGAAAAACACTTTCCTAGCCAAGATTTTACTTCTTGCAAGGTAGGAATGTGATTTCCTATTAACAATATGTCATCGACATATAGAACTAGGAAAACTATATTACTCCCACTGAACTTCTTGTACACACAAGGCTCATCTTCGTTTTTGATGAAGCCAAACTTTTTGACTGATTCATCAAAACAATGATTCCAACTTCTTGATGCTTGCTTCAAACCATAAATGGCCTTTTGAAGCTTGCATACTTTATCAGGATTCTTTGGATCGACAAAACCTTCAGGCTGTGTCATGTACACATCCTCAACAAGGTTTCCATTTAGGAAAGCTGTTTTGACATCCATTTGCCATATTTCATAGTCATAATATGCTGCTATGGCAACAAGAATTCTGATGGACTTGATCATAGCTACTGGCGAAAAGGTTTCGTCATAGTCTATACCATGAACTTGTCGGTAACCCTTTTCCACTAACCTTGCTTTATAAGTCTGAATATTCCCATCCATGTCCGTTTTCAACTTGAAAACCCATTTGTGCCCTATTGCTTTAGCACCCTTTGGGAGATCAACCAAAGTCCATACTTTGTTGTCGTCCATGGATTGAATTTCTGACTTCATAGCATCAAGCCATTTTTCAGATTCTGAATTAGAGACAGCTTCCATGTACGTGGAAGGTTCATTCTCTTCTAACAGAATCAGATCATTTTCGTTCGTGACGAGAAATCCATATCTCTCGGGCTCATGACGAACTCTACTTGATCTACGTTGGACTTGTGTTATCGGTTCTGACTCAACAACTTCTTGTGAATCAGATTGTTCCATTTGAAACTCACTTTCAACTTGGTTATCCATATTTTCTTGTAGGTGTACTTTACTCCCACTGATTCCTTTGGAAATAAACTCTTTTTCCAGGAATGTACCATTCCTAGCAACAAACACTTTGTTTTCACTAGGATTGTAAAAGAAATAACCTCTAGTTTCTTTTGGATAACCAACAAAATTGCACTTCACAGATTTTGGTGCTAACTTATCTGAAATCAAGTATTTCACATAAGCTTCGCAACCCCAAATCTTGAGAAAAGACAAATTTGGTCTCTTACCAACCCATATCTCATATGGTGTCTTTTCAACTGCTTTTGATGGAACTCGGTTCAGTGTGAATGCCGCTGTTTCAAGTGCATATCCCCAAAAGGATAGAGGAAGATTTGTTTGACTCATCATCGACCGAACCATATCCAATAAAGTACGGTTCCTCCTCTCAGACACACCATTCCACTGTGGTGTACCAGGAGGAGTTAGTTGTGAGACAATCCCACACTTTCTAAGATGATCGTCAAAGTCTTGGCTCAAATATTCACCACCTCGATCAGATCTAAGTGCTTTAATTGTCTTGCCAAGTTGGTTTTGTACTTCATTTTGGAAGGCTTTGAACATTTCAAAGGATTCCGACTTATGCTTCATTAGATATAGATAACCATATCTACTGAAATCATCAGTGAACGTAATGAAGTATTGAAAACCACCTCTAGCAGTTGTGCTCATAGGCCCACATATATCTGTATGTATGAGTTCTAATAAGTCACTAGCCCTTTCACTGTGACCAGTAAAGGGACTCTTGGTCATCTTACCCATTAAACAAGACTTGCAAGTGTCATATGTTTCAAAAACATCTAGACCCATGGAGTTTTGAAATGCGTTTCTCATTAATGTGTCCTAGACGACAGTGCCAGAGATAAGTAGGATTCACAACATTTGTTCTTATCCTTTTGGTATTTATGTTATATACATGCTCATTATAACCTTCACTAAGGTTCAACAAATAAAGACCATCATGTAAATCCGCATTTGCATAAAACAAGTCTTTATTGAAAAGCAATAAGTGATTATTCTCAATAACACATTTAAATCCTTCCTTGTCCAAACATGAAATAGAAATGATGTTCCTAGACAAATTAGGAACAAAATAACAATTATTCAAAGAAAGAACAAGTCCACTTGGCAACTTGAGCTCGTAGCGACCGACTTCATAAGCAGCAACTCTAGCTCCATTCGCCACATGGAATTCTACCTCGCCCTTCTTGAGCTTTCTACTTCCTTTAAGCCCCTGCACATTCATACAAATGTGAGAACCACAACCGGTATCTAATACCCACGAAGTAGAAACAGAAGTAGAACGAAATATTTCAATAACATAAATACCTTGATTAGCGGTCTCACCGCCTCTCTTCTTCCTCAAGTCCTCCAAATAAAGCTTGCAATTTCTGCGCCAATGACCAGGCTGATTGCAGAAATGGCATGTGCCTTCCTTTGGAGGCTTTGCCTTGGTAACATCTTTGGGCTTCTTTGCATCCTTCCCAAACTCTTTGGGTTTGTTTGCTTTACCCTTCTTCTTCTGGATCCTACCCTTTTGCACCATATGGATCCCTTTGGAGCTTGGCTTCTCTTTTATCGTTACTTCAGCGTTTTTCAGCATCCCATGCAGTTCGCTAACCGTTTTGTCCATATCATTCATGTGATAGTTCATGACAAAATGGGAGTAACTCTCGGGAAGAGAATTAAGGATCAAATCCGTTGCCAACTCAGGTCTGAGTGGCGAACCAAGCCTCTCCAACTGATCAATGTACCCTTTCATCTTCAGAACATGGGCACTAACTGAACTCCCTTCGGTCATCTTGCACCCAACCAAGGATCTCAAGGTCTCATACCTTTCCCTTCTCGCTTGCTTTTGGAACATTTCCTTAAGCTCTTGAGACATCTCATATGCCTCAAATGTTTCCAGATCCTTCTGAAGTTCCGGAATCATTGATGCGAGCATCAGGCATTGTACATCAATCTGATCATTTTGATGCTTGTGAAAAGCATCCCTTTCAGCTCTTGGAGCCGTGGTGGGTGGAGGGTTAGCGGGCAAAGGCCCATCCAGAACATATAGCTTTCGCTCTTGCTTGAGAACAATTCTCAAGTTGCGATACCAGTCAAGGTAATTCGTTCCATTTAGTTTATCCTTCTCAAGGATAGATCTAATAGAACCAGGATTACTTGTGTTTGCCATTTATCTACAACAGAAAATATATGCAAAGTTAAATCACATAAGAGAATTAAGCTCCCACTAAAATATAAAACCCTTTAAAATACTTAAGTGGGTAAAAGACCCAAAATCCATACTTAACCATAGCACTGCTTTGGCATGTCCCTATGATTAAATATAATTTCGGTAGACATCACCATGTCAATTACATCATTATGTAACTCTTTTGATTTATGAGATGCATGATATCATATATCATATTTAATTTGCATGTTACTCATCTCATCTTTGCCTCGGGCTCAAACACCATTTTGATTAACCCTTTGTTAAACCAATTACAACACAATGAGAATCACCATTTCTCATATTATCGCTTCGCTAAGGTCACATCATGCGTACCCGCTTTGGCGTGGCTACCATGATGCGAACATAGTACTTGACTAGTGTTATACGTAATTGGGTGGCAAAATATAAACTTCATAAGTTTATTTTAGGGTTTCTTGAATCCCGTGATTAAAATTTTATCATATACAAAACATGGCATTAATATTAAACTTTCCAAGTTAACATTAATCCTAGCATGGCATCCAATGTCATACATTCATCTAGCATGCATATTTCATACTAAGCATGGCATCACATGGCATCAAAATATAAAACATGCAATAGACTCGAAAAACCGTGTTATGGTATGGTTTTATCTACATTGATTTTCATAGGCCAATATGAAAATCAATAGGTCATTTCCTAGGTGGTTGCAACCATCTTATGGTCACAGCACTCCCGCACCCCTTGGATCCGTCTTCACGTCTTTGTTCCTTGGCACCATCTCATGGGTTTACACATTTTACAAAATTGCATCCTATACAATTTTCTAGTAAAATGAAATTTACAAACAATAAATTGCATCCTATACAATTTATCTAGAAAATAAGGTTACATAAATACAAACGACTCGCAGGCCGTATTTATAAAACTTTACATCCACCAAAACCAAAAGAAAACAAAAACATCCACAGGGTCCAAAACCATACCACAACACCATGCATAAAATTATCACAATAATTTTACATCTATAAGATTTAGGGTTCAAAAAACTAAACACAATCTTATTGCATTTAAAAGAAATTGATTTGAGAAGAAAAGGTATAGAAGACAATTTCTACATGGCAGCATTAAGGGAACACGGCGTGCAAAACCAGTTTGCACGGCGTGCAACACTTGCACGCGGCCGTGTTCCTCGCTGTTACTTAGCGCACATGAGAAATTTCCGGTTGCACGCCGTGCAAAACCAGTACACGGCGTGCAACACACATTTGCACGGCGTGGAACACTTGCACGCCGGCGAGTTATGCACTGATTCTCAGCTTACGGAAACGATTTCCGACTACACGCCGTGCAAAACCAGTACACGGCGTGCAACACACGTTTGCACGGCGTGCAGTGCCTGCACGCCGACGTGTTCTGCACTGAAAAACAATTCTGCGTCAATTTGTTCAAAACAACAATTCCCAAATCAATTCCAAAACGTTATTCACAATAACAAAGAACAAATCATTCATAATGATCAACATTGAAATCAAATTTCAATTTGTTATTCACAATAACAAAAGAACCCTAAATCAAAACATACAACCCTTACATGCAATTTTGATCTAATCAAAATAACAAATCCAATTCAACCAATGCACAAGTGGCTCTGATACCACTGTTGGGGAATTAATCGCACAAAACAAACATAAAACGCAGCGGATAAAAGATTAATCCCCACCAAGGACCCATGTACATTGCATTGAATCGGAAGGAGGGTTAAAGAATTACCTTAATTCTTTGAAGATTGAATCAAGCAGGAACCAAAATAGCTTCCCTCTACGGTTGATCCACACGGAGCAATACGTCCACCGCGTGCTAGCGCCGGATTTGAAGAACAATTCTTCGAACAAGAGAAGAGAGGCAGAAAATCAAATTTTCTATTTCTTGGAGAGGAGAATTTCGGCTGCCCCCCTTTTTTTTTTAGTGTGGTGGCCGAATCCTTCTTAAATTATGAGTGTAGAGTGTTGTTAGGTTTAGGTTAATTGTTTCCTTAAATAATTAACCTAAATAGTTAATTATAATTATAACCTAATACACCTATTAGTTATAATTATATATTAACCCACACAATTTAATATTAATTCTCAATTAACATTAAATCAAATCAATTCTCCATAATACATATATGTATATATAATATTATAATTAATTATATCTCCATATAATTTAATTATAATATGTAGCATACTTTATGCAATATTAATCACATTAATATTTATATATACATACATAAATATATATCACTATATATATTTATTCTCTTTCTCATTCATAAATTATTATCCAATAATAATTTATACCCGATAAGATGAACTTCATTTTGCTCTTGTGTGTGACCCCATAGGATCATATTAATTGGCAATAAGGAAATTACCATAATGTCCTTATAGGTCACAAGCAGACTCTAGCAAGCCATTACGACTACCCAATTAATATGATTGGAATGATCCAATACCTATTTATAGAATGTCATATTCCCTTTTGTCTCTTTGATATCAAGATTAATTATAAGACATGGTACACTTGTCAATCTTATATAATTAATCATATGCTTTCTCGATCTCAAAGTAAACTGTTCAGACAAATCAATTGATACTCTTATCAATTATTTGAGCACGGCCATGCATTTAACAGTCTTACTTATCGAGGGGCCCAGTGATATCGCTCTCTTGTTAGAGAGGGACAAAATCCCATATCTGTCACTCACATCCCTAAGCATGAGTCATATTGCACCCAACCACAGCCTTTATAACTACTCTGTTACAAGCAGCGTTTGACTGCGTCAAAGCACAACATGAAATCATCCCGGAATCCATGGTGACCTCAGGTCAAAGGAATCAGCTGATGACACTACTATAATCAAGATCAGTTGTGACACGTGACCATGAACTTGATCTTATAGTGGGTCTCCAGCAACATGTTCTCTAACACATTGCCCGTGAGTATAATCTGTATCTGTATACACTATATTCATCTTATGAATATCCATTATCACTCACACTAGTCTTAGTTTGTTATTATTCCCATAATAACAATCGACTAGGGAAATTTAGAATTACACAATTAATTCATGGATACATTATCATAAATACTAACATACAAATATATATGATAAAATAAGTCTTTATTAATGACTTAAGAAGATTGTTTACATAATCCAACATTGGCTTAGGGCACAATCTCTAACAAATACAACCCATCTTGAATAAGGCCCAATAGCATCCAACCATACACAGATTTAATCACACCATATGCATCCAATACATCAATTTATAAGCATGTTATAATGCATGAATTAAACCCATTTCAATTATGTCCAAGCCATTATTTTGAAATCGCCAATTTTGGCCCACCATGGTTCTAGCCCTTAACGGGCTTTGGGTCTCCAGCCCAGGCAGTTAACTACTCGCACTGGAATTGGGAAACCATGGGTCAATATCAGCCATCCGGGGTAATTGTGCCAAACCAATTTCAATTGACCATATTAATTTCCAAAATTAATATCCCATGAATAAAATTAAAATTTCATTCAAGAAACCATATGCATTCAAATTGCAAAAATTTAAACACATAAAATTTTAAAACCAATTAAAATTTTAAAACTGGGCCCCGGGCCCAAAACCCGCCAAATCCAAAATACAGGGCTCAGCCTGCTACAGCTAGGGCAACCAAGTTGCCCTAGCAGCAGTAGGCAGCGGCTGCTGCCGCTGTTTCTACCGCGTGCGGCTGTGGCTGCCGGCAGTCCCCCATGCCCGGAAATAGCTCGTGATTTTCCAAAATTAAAAAAAATTGCAGCCAACAAAATGAATTTCACCAAGCAACACATCCATCCAACAAAAATTAAATCAACATAAACCAATATGTAAATTCAATTTTCAATTGCAAAAATCAAAGGGGAAAATCACAAACCCCAATCCAAGAATCCCAAATTAAAATCTCCAATTTCAAAACCAAGGGATTCAATCTAATTAAACAATTTTCATGGATCAAAAGCCCGCTCTGATACCACTATCGGGATTTTCATCGAAAATCATCCTAATAAATACAGAAGATCACGACAATTCCTCAAATCCATGCCTAGGAGCAATTGAGATGAAAATTGTAAAACTTTAAAAAAAATAGAAGAGAATTAATTCTCACCCGGAATATCTCTTCTAGAGATGGCTGTAAAAATCAAAGCAGATTCCCTCTGCGTTCACGTACACGAATGGATCTAGAACACAACCTGTGCTAGCGTTGGAATCAATCAACTTTGAGAGAGATGGAGGCTGAAAATTTCGGCTAGGGTGGGATGAAATTCTCCTTGCAATTTCGGCCCAATTCGCTTTCTTGTTTTATGTGGGCTTTTCTCCATTTAAAACCCAGTCTGATATTAATTCCTTAGGTCCAATTAATTATCAAACCCAATTTTGTTTAACTTGTATCCTTAGAATATTATTCCAAATAATATGTTCGATACAATTAAATTAAAATTAACTTGTTCAATTAATTATACCATGGAATTAATTTTGACATCCATAAAACAAAGTCACATGTAAACCTATACATGTGAAATATTTCCACTTAGGAAATAATCTCATAAATTAATCTAATTAATTATGAGTAGGCCAATCAAATATTAATTTTATTATTATGATCAATCCAATTGATCTTTATAATACAATTAACATAATCCTCTCTCTCTCTGGTGTGTATACTCCAAGTGTACAGGCGATTTCTTAAGTCCATATTCAGAAGTTCAATGTGTACGATCCTGTGGGCCTATCTTTATGTTGGCAGTGGGCTTATGGCCCACAGACTGCAGGCGGGCTTTAGCAAGCCACTGCAGCCCCCAATTAAGATGGAGATGGCAGTCTAACTGTAATCATAACCCTGTAGTTTGAACTTGTATATCCCATGTCATTGATATCGGTGTCCAACGCAGAGGCATGGATTGATCACCCTCTTTTGTGTCCGGACATTTACTTGATCTCGAATGTACTGATGCTCACAAACAAGTTCCAACTTGTTTGGGTGTGGCCACACTCTTATCAGTCACATTCAATCAAGAGGCCGGTGATATCTTCTCATTGGACTACTGAGTGACATATCCCTTCTGCATATCCATAGCACTGCCATACTTAGTGACATACTCGAAAGTACCCATACTTGGCACCCTATTACAGGCCCTTTCGGCGTACCCCTAAGTACGCGACCTGGCATGCAACACCATCATATGGTTAGGTCAAAGGATCCATAAAAGTACTACATAAGAATCACTTGTGATACTATACCATGTGGACTTCTCGTTTAGTGGATCTATCTAGTACCATGCCCCTTTTGCATGTACCCATTAACTTGGTTGACATCCCATGTCCAATGACCAGTAAGACACCGCCATACATCCATGTTAATGATATTCTCTAGTTCCATTCATTCCCATGACTGGAACAGACTACGGATCTCTTTATGGCCGTATCGTTTTCCCTATCCATGGTCTTACTGCCAAGTGCATGACACTTGTCAACATGGATATGGATATGTCCATTGGATACTTCAATTAAAATATTGCACAAGATATATATATAATAAATGAATTAATGCCTTTATTAATGACACAAAATATGTATAATATATGAATCCAATAAATTTACAATGCAAATACAAGGTCCAATGCCTCGGGACTAGGGCATATCTAACAGATTTCGCCTCCAAATGCTTAAATTCCAACTTTAATGCCCTAACATACAAAAATAGAACAACTGAGATAAAATCCACCTAAATTAAAGCAAAATAGCATAATTTAAGCCCATAGAATAGGATAAAAAGATATATACAAAATGCACTTATAAACATGCCCTAGCTAGGCAATGGGCAACCTCATTGGCTTGCCTTCTAACAAGATTAAAAGTACAATTTAAAAAATTGGAAGCTAGATGTTTACAATCCTTAATAACTAAACCAATATAAGAGTTAAAGGGATAGTTATTGGTTAGAGCCTCAAAGAGTAAACTAGAATCTAGCTCCACAATAATGTTGTCTTCACCCATATTCTTCAACCAAGAAAGGGCTTCTGTACAGGATATAGCTTAAGTGAGAGTAACATCTACAGTAGGAGAGATTCAATTTGTTTTTGCAGCAAGGAAAGAGCCAGTATTGTCATGGATACAAGCAGTAAAAGAAACTCTAGAACCACCATTGAAGAGAGCATTATCCATATTGCACTTAGTAAAAGGGAAAGGAGGAGGCTACCAAAGGTGACCGGTCGAAGGAGCTAAAACAGAACTTGAATTTGGAGAGGCTATGGCACAATCCCACTGAGATTTTGAAATTTCAGCCATATGAAGAATGGTAGAAGGACTTGATCCAATGCCTTCCCACAGAAGCTTATTGCGAGCAAACCACAAAGGACCAACAACAAAAAATTGCCAAACAAATTTCACCTATAGTAGATGAAGAAAGCCAGAAGTCAACTATAGAGCAAAAATCACCAATAGCATTAGGCACCATAGGGACAACAATAGTATACCAAACTACACAAGTAGTAGAGCAATGAAAAAGAATGTGAAGGGTTGATTCTTCAAAATTGCCATAGACAAGACACCTGGAATCATCAACAACATGCTTAACAAGAAGATTCTGCTTTGTGGGAAGTAAATTTGAAAAAGATCTCCAAAAGAAAATAAGAATTTGAGCTGGCAAATTGAGCTTCTAGAGCTTCGGCCAAAAAGAATAAAGAGAAGCTTGATGATGCCTCTCCTCAGATAATAATTTATAAGCTGATTTAGAGGAGAAGATGCCACTTCTTTCAACAGACCAACAAGGAACATCACAAGGTTGATGAAGAACAATTGGAATCCAAAAAATAGCCTCTGCACTATTTCTGTCAAAGGAAGAAGCAATCAAATCTCTATTCCATTCTGTACAAGCAGTATTGAAAAGAAAGTCCACAGTTTTATAGCAAGAGAAATATTATGCAAAAATGGGAAAATCCTAATATTTCCATTAAAGGGCCAAGCATCCCAAAAGATAGAAATATTCCTGCCATTTCCAACACACCATCTAACATGTCTGCAAAAAAACTCATTGGCAGAGAAAATACTACACTAAATATACATGGGGGATGCTAATAAGGAAGAGCTAAGGACTGTTCCATCCTGAAAATAACGATCTTTAAAAAAAGGGGCTGCTAGAGAGTTCAGAAACAATAAAAAAATTCCACAGTTGCTTGCAAAGCAATGCCGTATTAAAATCGGCAACGTTCTTGAAACCTATACCACTATGTTTTTTGGGTTTACAGAGAAGGTCCCACCGTTGCCAATTAATTCCTTTATTATTGCCCCTTGTTGATCGCCACCAAAAAGAATTCAAAATACCATGGATTGAATTGCAGATCCCTTCAAGAAGATGAAAGAGACTCATGGTATAAGTAGGTAACGACTAAAGAACAAATTTAATCAATATTTCTTTGGGATAAGGTACCAAATTGCCCCTAAGGTTTCTAGGCAGTTATGGATTCACCCCTAAGGTTAAAAATGGTCTAATTAAGCCCTTAAGTCTTATTTAGGTGTACTTTTGGGCCTCCTTAATGGGATTGGACGTAGTTTCTGTTAAACTTTCCATATCATCCGTAATTTGTCCATGTCATCATTCGACGTGGATAACTGATCCATTGATCCAACCACACATGTCATCCAGTTAGCATCGTGACACCAACTAACCCAATAAATCTAGGCTAGTTTGTGTCACATTGCTAACTGAGCGACACGTGTCGTCGGATATGTGAATCAGTTGTCCATGTCGGATGATAACATAGACAAATAATGGCTGACATGGAAAATTTAACGTAGTCAACATCCAATCCCATTAAGGAGGCCCAAAATTGTACCAAAATGAGACCTTAAGGGCTTAATTGGACCATTTTTAACCTTAGGGGTAAATCCATAACCGTCTAGAAATCTTAGGAGCAATTTGGTACCTTATCCCTATTTGTTTCCTTCCCCAAGACAATTGCTTATTATGCCAAGAATTGATCTTTTTCCTGATTTTGTCCCTGATAAAGTTAAAAGAGGCTAGTCAATTTTGACTTATTCTCCACTATAAAGGGAACATTAAAGAAGTCACTAAACAAGTGTCGAGAATAAATATCAACATTATCTCTAAAAGTCACTAAAGACTTTTGGAAATTAGTTTTTTTATCCAGAAGCTATCTTATACAGTAACAGACAATGTTTGATAGTGGAACATTCCTCTAAAGTTACACGGAAGAAGAGAAAGCTATCATCTACAGAGAGAAGATGAGAAACAGGGGGAACATCTCTAGCAACTTTACAGCCATGTAGCAGAGAAGCAGCCTCAAAATGATTCAGAATAGCAGAGAGACCTTGAGCATAAATAATAAACAAATAAGGGGAGATTGGATCTCCTTGACGGAGGTCCCTACCTAGAATAACTAAACCAAAAAGATGACCACTACTAGAGAAAGAGTATTTCACTGATGTCACACACATCAACTGAATCCACTGATAAGCAAATCCCGACTTTCTAAGGATACCCGACAAGTAAGGCCATTCAATACTATCATAAGCTTTAGTCATGTCCATTTTCAGAGCAAAAGTAATAGTCAAACCATTTTTCTTATGGAGCAAGACATGCCTAACTTTATAAGCTAACATCACATTATCAGTTATAAGACAGCCGGGGATAAAGCACTTTGGTTCTCACAAATAATGTTATCAAGAACATATTTAAGACGATTTGCAAGAACCTTAGCAATGATCTTATACAACACATTAAACAATGCAATAGGTCTAAAATCAACAACAACACATTTTTCAACTTGGCAATTAACGCAATTATAGTTTCATGTAAATCTGAGGGCAATTCACAATTAGCAATAATATGAATCACATAAAAGGAATCTTAAAACCAAAAATATCCCAAAAATGCTAATAAAAACTTGGGTTAAAGGCGTTAGAACCCGTAGCATTATCAGGATGCATTTCAAAAACAACCGCTTTAACTTCTCCATTGTCAACAAAAAGCAGTAACTCGTTATTCTGCTCATCAGTTACACATGGATCAACATAATCAAGGACATAGAGATTTGGACAACTACTAGAGGTGAAAATACCATGAAAGTAATCTATAATTAAGTTCGAAAGACTAGAGTCCTAGTTAACCCAATTGCCAGCTTTGTCTCTCAAGCTTTTAATCAATATTGAAGGGGATTATCTGCCTTTCAATTTTATTCACCTCAATAATGAGTTTTTTTTTTCTCCTTTCTTATTTTTTGTTCTTTTGTTTTCTCCATAATTATAATTGTTGTTTAGTTGTGTTTCTTTTTCTTGCTTCTTTTTCCAATTTATAATTGTTATGTATACATTGTAAAAATATGTTTGGGTAAATTTCATCTTTTTTTTTTTGTTTGATTTCTTTTTCATTGATTTACATTTTCAAAAAATATGATTCATGATTTTTTTTTCTTTGTTATTTAGAAATGAAATACACCCTGTCAAATTTTTTCTTTGTTATTTTCTTCTTGAAATATTTAAATTAATAATTATTTTATTTTATTATGATTATATTTGGTAGATATAACATTTCAAATCTATTGTAGTTTTACTTTATTTTTTATGCTAATATGCTATAAATTACATAAATTCTTTTATAATATGTTATAAAATTTTTTAAAAATTTGATTGGCAAAACGCATCCAAAACCCCCTGATCTTTCTCCTTTTATGCAATCAGCCCCATGATATTTGTTTTACCTACATTGAGTACTTAATCTTTTATTTTTTTGTCTAGTCGCCCATATTTTTTACAGCCCCTTACGTGTGTAACTTAGTCCCCGTTATCTAGCGCGTCAACCGTTATGTATGCCTAGCTAAACACATCCAAAACCCCCTGATCTTTCTCCTTTTATGCAATCAGCCCCATGATCTTTGTTTTACCTACATTGAGTACATGATCTTTTATTTTTTTGTCTAGTTGCTTGTTATACGACTTTTTACGAAACACACGGTGAAGCGGGAACCGGGGATTTTCTTTTTGAAGGTGTGATGTTGGGGTTTTGAAAACGGGTCTTTAATCTTCTTTAAGAAAGCCTTTCATTTTATTGAAGAAAACCCTTTTCATAGAAACTTAATTTGAATGGTGAAGTGTGAATTTTAGAAAACAGGTTTTTTGGAAAATCCCAATTTAACTTAAAGATCTCGAAACACGAATTTTGAGATTAGATACAGAGTCACCACCCGGATCAGCTCATCCGAGAAATTCCGGTACAGCTCCCTACTAAGTGTAGACGCAGAATCTAATCCAGAGATTCGAGGTTCAGGCAACATATCTACTAATCCTCACTTATTTTCAATTATTACTTCATAATGCAATGTTGCATTCACTTGATTCTACTCATTTTATCTTCTTTTTATTTTTAGTTAATGCTCATTCACATGACATAAATATAAATCAAAAATAAAATGCAGAAAAGTAAAAGTGCGGGAAAAGTAAATAGAGGCCAAATTATACAACCCATAAAAAGAAAAATCTCTCATCCTCACCATTACAACCGCCTAAAATACACGATGATATAAAAAATTACAATCGCCTAGATACACGAGTTAATCTATAAAATACATTCAAAAATAAAAATAAAGTAAAAATAAAAGCTGCATCCGAATAAGGTTAGCACAAATAATCAAGGCATACAAAAGACTTAAATAGGACAGAATAAGGATTTTTAGGAGCAGGGACATGCATTTAGGGGAGTAACCGGCTCGACCTGATCGGTCGGATCTGTTAGACCTGGAAAACGGTTTTTGAAACGCCCTGTAGGTCTTGTGGGTGAAAAACCAATTTTGAAAATGGTTTGGCTCATTTACATGCATTTTTCCAACTTTAGTGGGCCGGATATCCCGGGGCCTGGGGGTCCCGTTCGTGTGTGGGCCTAAGTTAAACATTCATCTAGGGTCCAGAAAGAATGTAAACACATCAAAATTCAGTTTTGAATAGGAAAAAGATGCAAAATTACAAGTTTGGGGCCCAAAAGGGTAAAACTGTAATTCTGCCTCAACTACAGCTGTGCGACTGTAGGTTACATTCGCATGACTATAATGCTCCAGAGTTGTTTTCCGGCCTTCTTTTCTCATTTTTGAAAATCGTTTTGCAAATTTAGCGATTTCGGGTGATCTAGGATTTCTAGAAACATACTGATTTCAACCAAACGGATCCGAAACGGATCAAAATAAATCCGGAAATCCCTAAAAACTCGAAATTTCCAAACTTGAAATCACATCCATCAATTAAAAATAAGAAAACTAGGAATCTTAGCATACATGGATGCAATTGGATCGATAATAAACATGAAAAACACATTAAATCTGAAAACAAAAGCGTTATCGGTCGATTTTGGGACATTCGGAGCTTCTACCCCAGAGATTACAATCGAGCGACTGTAATCAAAAGATTACAGTTGCGTGACTATAGGTCATAATCGCGCGGCTGTAGGTTACAACCGGGCGATTGTGATCATAAGCGAGGCTACTGTAATCAAAATTCACTTCTGAAATCATAAAAATTCAAAAAAAACATCAATAAACAATACCCAGAATGAACAAAAATGGATTTTTAAGGCCTCTCAGAATGTTACCTGGTCTGTATTCCAGTGTTTGGATCACCAGAGATGGATTCGGATGCAGGAAAGTGTTTTGCAGTCACGAACAACCCGAAAAATCCGCAATCAACGAAGCCCGAACGGAACCCGAGAGACATTGAGTGAGTAGTGATGATTTAAAAACACCTTACCATGGTTTCTATGTGTTTCGTAGAATTTTTTTTTTAAGATCAAACCCTTTTATTTTTCTTAAGAACCCTCAAAAAAATCCCAAAATCTGTGTTATTGTGTGTTTTTGTATGTTTTTCTCTCAAAAACTCTTTAATTTTCTGCCTCTCCTCTGTTCCCTTTTTAACCCTAATCCCGGATATGAGGCTTTTATATCTCCCGTTTGGGCTAAAAATCGGAATTAAATGATGATTTTCGGTAAAAAAGGAAGTCTGGTGATTACAGTCGAGCGACTGTAGTACAGTCGCACGGCTATAGGCACTACAGTCGAGGGACTATAGTGAACAGATTAGCGTATTTTGTTTAAAAAGACCGAATTAAATGCTGATTTGGATGAATTAAATGCTGATTTGGACCAAAAAGAAAATCTGATGATTACAGTCACGCGGCTGTAGGCACTACAGTCGAGCGACTGTAGTTTAGATTGGCTTATTTGCTTATTTTTCATTCTTTTCTTCGGTTTTCTTAAATACTTACTGGAATTCTTTCGGGGCTCTGTACCAAGACTTGTCACACACGTTTGGGTTATTTGGGACATTTCCAACATTATTCTGGTCGGTCTGAATCCGCTTCATGCTTATCCGTTAAAGAGGCAACAATGACTTTCATCACAGAGGTCGGGAAAAAACTCGTGCTCACATCGCCAACATTTTTCACTGCCCCTTACGCATGTAACCCAGTCTCCGTTATCTGGAGCATCAACTGTTATGTATGCCACGTCATCCACCACATCAGTGTTTTGGTCTCACTTACCCATACCTATACCCGAACCAAGAACCTAACCAACCCAGGTAATATAACCCAACCAGAAATGCTAAAATCGGATTTTTACATTCTAAAATAACGCCTTCTTTTTCTTCTAAAACTGGTTTTGGTGTTAGGGTTTGAACGAATTCAAGAAGAAGAAGAAGGCGTTATTTTAGAATGTAAAATCCTGTTTCAGCATTTCGGGTCGGGTTATATTAGCTAGGTTGGTTGGTTTTTGGGTCGGGTATAGGTATGGGTAAGTGGGACCAAAACGATGATGTGGTGGATGACGTGGCATACATAACGGTTGACGTGCCAGATAATAGAGACTGGGTTACACGCGCAAGGGGCCGTGAAAAATGCGGGAAACTAGACAAAAAAAAAAAGATCATATACTCAGTGTAGGTAAAACAGAGATCATGGGGCTGATTACATAAAAAGAGAAAGGTCAGGGGGTTTTGGATGTGTTTTGCCTGGCATACATAACGGTTGACACGTCAGATAACGGGGATTAGGTTACACGCGTAAGGGGCCGTAAAAAATACGGGCGACTAGACAAAAAAATAAAAGATCATGTACTCAATGTAAGTAAAACAAAGATCATGGGGCTGATTGCATAAAAGGATAAAGATCAGGGGGTTTTGGATGTGTTTTGCCAATTTAATTTTCTAGAGTCATATGTGTGTGTGCGCGTGCGTGCATGTATGTGCGTGTCATTGTATCCTATGTTTTCCTTTTTTTTTATAATATTTAAAATTCTTGTATATAACTCTTATAGTATATTGCCGATTTTTTTTTTTTGGCGAGGTCACCATTTGAGGTAGGAATTGAAAAAACTGCTAATGATGTTATTATACATGTAAAATTACTTGTGACATAATCTATTATTTTTTATTTTGTTAATGTGGTTTTATATGATTGGGTTAATTTTCTCTGTAGTTTCTTGTTAAGTATTGTTGAATATAATTTACTACTGTTGGTTTTTGGTCCGCCCATGACATTTTGGAATGACAGGGACTAAACTGTAATTATGTGTAAATTACAGGGACTAAATGTGTAATTTGGTCCGACCCTATATATAGATGGAAGTTGGGATTTCCACTATAAATAGAGAAGAAGTTTCTCTATTTCGAGAGAATGATGGAATCGTAGAGATTCCCATTTTATTTCCGGGGAAAACGTCCCTACCAATAAAATACGGTTTACTTCTTCGTTCGTCGGAAGAATTCACGGATATAGCCCGTACTCAGTGTATTCATACACTCGTAGGAAATGCAACTAGAACGATCCGGTTTCTCACGTAGATCAGATCCATTCCATAAACGAGTTTTCGCTGCATATAAACCGTAAGTCTGTTTATCTATCTGTTTATGGTTATCTATGGAATTCTGACTTCATTGGTATCAGAGCCGAAAGGTTTATAGATTTATGTGTTCGAATCTAGTTTTCTGGTATTCCATGAATGTTGATGTGTTCATATCTTGGTTTATGGAAATCCGTGAATAAGAATGCGTTTCTTTATTCGTTTGAATGTGTATTTATTCGTTTAAATACATATTTGTTCGTTTTTATACGGATTAATATTGAAATCCGCGTCAAAATGATTCCGTAAACATTGAAATATGATATTCCATGAAAAGAATATGTTTCTGTCTATTTTGTATTCGTTTTTGTTCGTTTTGATATGGATTTGCATTGTTATCCGAGTCAAAACGATACCGTATTAGATCCAACAGTACTAAGTGTCAAAATTTTTTGTCGGAATTTCGTAAATCTGACCACACCACTGAAATCAGCATGAAAAATTGAGTCAAAATGTCAAATTTCACGGCCAACGGAGGAGCGGAAGGCGGCACGTGTACCTCACACGCCACCACTGCGGCTGGGATTGGCCGCGTGACGGTTTGGAGAAGTTATGTTGCTGGACACGTGTCGCTACGTGATTCATTGATTTTTAACGGTTGAAAAGTAAAACCAATCACGTTAAGACACTTGTCGAAGTCAACTGCTTCTGAAACGGTCAACTGCCACGTGTTGTACACGTGGACCAATGGTATGTCGCCACATGTCCAACCACTTGTGATTTTGCCACGTCATCATGACACGTCACTTACCACGTCATCACTGTGGACCAATAGGATGGTGCCACGTGTCATGGCTTTGCCACATCAGCAAGCCACGTCATCATACCCTTCATCAGTTGACCCAATCAGGTGATGACACGTGGCATATGTGCCACGTCTGCCCGAATCACAAGGTGCCACGTGTCGCGTGAGTCAGCTATACCCATGGAGCACGTGAGGGCGCGTGCATGCGTGTGGAACAGATCCGGACGGTGCGTGTGAGCGCGTGCGGTGGCTTACGACGTCCAAATTTCGTCAAATTTTTTCCAGAATTAAAATTTACATTTTTCATGAATTTTTGGTATATTTTGATGAATTTTTGGAATTCATTTGCTATTTTTAAACTAAATTTACTAGTATTTATTGTGTATAAATGCTTAATTTATGTTTCATAAATTCAAGAAAATTCAGCATATCTATTGTGTATTTATATACTGATTTTTGGTTGATCATTAACAAGTTTTGGTTATTTCTATATATGTTATAGAAATGAAAACGTTCGTAAAAACGGTGAAAATAATCCAGTCTCACGAGGAGACGAAGACTGTCCAAAAACTTGAAGATGAGCTTTTCTCTAAATGGTATTCCCCGTTGGATGAAGGGAATATTGTTAGAGTTTTGGAGCGGTTTAATGCGTTAAAACCGGGAAATCATAGAGCTTGTTTGGAAAGGAGGATTTTCCTCTGGAATTGATCAATTAAAAATGTTAAATTTGCGAAAAATGCTTTCCGTGAAAAACACTTTAAAAAATTCTATTTTGGAGAAAATTCTGATTTTGACAAACTAGTGGACTCCATTGATGGATTAGTTCCTGAATAGGATTATGGATCCCAATGCAAAGTGTTTGTGTTGACCCTGGCTAAAACGGGAGCTAAGTTATCCTATAATCCTAGAACCATGTTACTTAGAAGTAACAAGTTTGTTCGTCGCCCTGTCTGGATGCTGTTATCAAGACTGTTGTGAACATGCTTTTGGATCTCTACTATAAGTTCGTAGAGCTGATCCCAGTCGCCTTAAAAGAAATTGAGATAGTTCCACTCGATGTAAATGAAGATTGCGCTCTTCATTTTTCACTCTTTCTCTTGCTGATTTCGTTTTTCAATTTTGTATTGAAGGGCTTTGTGCTAAAAGTTTTTATTGTGGTGGTAATTTTGACTAAATGTTGGATATTTTTTATGGTATTATAAAATGTTTATTTGTTAAACATTGCTATTTTAGTTATTTGTTTTAGTAATTTTTTAATTTATTTAGTTTGAGATTATAACTAAGTGTTATATTACTCATTAGTTTTATACTTAAGAGAAGTATAAATGTTAAATAAATTAAAACATAATCTAAAACAAAACTAAATATATATTTATTATTGGGAATTTAAACCTAATATGGTGTTTGTATTAGCCTATGTAAATGGTGACTCGATGCATTGCGCATGGATGTTCGATTTTACGTGAACCAAACACTATTTTTAGTTTTAAATGATCTTATAATAAATATGGTGTATCGCTTACTTATCAGTGCTACTTTTGTCTTTAACGGTTTTTCAATAACTGTTTCGAAAGCAATAGTTGCTTACCTAAATAAGGAACCTTCGTTTGAACGGTGACAATTATAAAGTTTGGGCTATGAAAGTCCAATAAATAATTGAAGAACAAGAGGTTCTTGACACTCTGGAGAGAATAATGGTTCCTCCTGAGGGTAACACCGCCCAAACAGAGAGGGACCTTGAGGCTTATCAAGCCTGGAAGAGGAAGAACTCATCTGCCCGCATCACCATGCTTAGTGCGATGAATGATGATATCGTGAAAAAGTTTCACGTATACAACACATGCTTAGTGCGATTTATGCTCTCGGGTAGTATAAAGTTTAAGCTGTGATACGTTCTTTGCCAATTGGGTGGGAGCATATGAAGTCGCACCTAACCCATTCCAACGACATTAAGGCCTTTGATGATGTTGTTCATCATCTTGAACTGGAAGAGGACCGTCTAGCCTCGCTTAGTATGAAATCTGAGGTTCGCATGGCTAGTTCAAGTCCTGGTCTGAAGTCCATGGAGAGGAATAAGAGGTTCTTCAAGAAGAAGGCAAAGAGAACGGTAGGCAGTGTTCCAGTTCAAAAGAAGGGCATGAAAGATTTTAACATTTCTAGGGTGAAATGTTACAATCGCAAACAGAAGGGCATTTTGCAAAAGATTGCAAAGCTCCTAAGGTAAATGTTACCGAAGTGTATAAGTGTTATACATTTGTTTCAAGTTCTGTTTTCCTAACTGAATCTCGTCCTCTGTGGATCATAGACTCAGGAGCAACAGACCACGTAACAACGGATAGAGATTCTTTTGTTGAGTTCCGCAGTGTTCCACGAGGAACAAGGTGGATATACGTGGGAAACAATTCTAAGAGGAAGTCTTAGGGATTGGCTATTGACAGCTAGTCTTGAATAGTGGTCGCCCACTATTTCTTGAAGATGTCCTCGATGCTCCTAGGAATTCCAAGGAACTTGATATCTTTTTCTACCCTCATGAATTTGGAATTCATGTTATCTTTTGAATTGAACAATTTTAGTCTCTTTATAAACAATATCTACTTTGGTGGTGGATATTTGTTGGATGGTTTTATTGTTTTGGATTCGGATCCAAATTATATGTGTCATAATAGTTTTTCCTTTACTGTTAACTCATCTGTGGATAATGTTAGCATTTCAAAAATGTGGCATGCGAGACTTAGTCACATTGGTCAACATCGTTCAGTACGATTGGCTAACGCAGGTTTTTTTGGCTGATTTATCAACAATAGATCTCCCAACTTGTGATAGCTGCTTAAAAGGAAAGATGACAAGAAAACCATTTGGTAAAGCTATGCGAGCTGACCAACCATTGCAACTAATCCATTCTGACATCTGTAACAAATGAATGTTCGGGCCAGGCATGGTGTGTACTATTTCATTACATTCATAGACGACTATACAAGGTATGGTCATGTCTATTTGATTTAACATAAATCTGAAGCATTAGCATGTTTCAAACGATTTATGACTCTAGTTGAAAATCAATTAGAGAAAAGAATCAAAGCTTTAAGGACCGATGTGGGGAAGAGAGTACCTCTCCGAGGAATTTAAAGTTTTATATGATGAAACAGGTATTGAACATCAGTTGACAATACCTAGGACTCCACAACAAAACGGAGTAGCGGAAAGAAGAAACCGAACCCTCTTAGAGATGGTAAGGTCTATGATGGCTGAAGCCAATTTGCCTATCTCCTTTTGGGGAGGCGCACTATTGACTGCCACCTATGTACTCAATAGAGTACCTTCTAAGTCCGTTGAAACCACGCCTTGTGAATTGTGGACGAGCCGCAAGCCCAAATTTGAACCATTTACGACCATGGGGATGTGCTACCTATGTTCGTGATACATCTAGCAAGCATGGCAAGCTAGGCCCAAGAGGTAAGAAAGGTATCTTTATAAGATATCTTGATCTCTCCAAAGGATATGTTCTAGTGGGAGAGAATGAGAATGGTCAAATAACAGAATTTGAGTCACGAGATGTCACATTCTTAGAGAATGAATTTCCTTAGCTGGGAGAAGTGGATAAGAAATTCACCTTCTTTAAAACTCAAGAGTCTGAAACTTCAGGATCGCTCAATCCGAATGGGAGGAATGAAGTTAAGACGTAAGGGAAAGGGAAGAGAATGATGTTTTTCAACCTTCACAAGCGGATTTGAGTAATCCTGACCCTAACTTGAGTGGTCTTGATTTGAGTGGGAGTCTTATTTCAAATTCAAGTGTGAATATGGATATAGATCCCAGTGGGAGTGGTCCCAGTGAGAGTTCTGCCCAACACCTTGATGAATATATGAGATTTGTTTATCAAGAAGCAGAAACTCTAAGACGATACAGAGGGGAAATATCCCGTGACGCCGTCATTTAGTTGATAGTGAAGCTCTCTCGACCGTAACTCAAATTAAAGATATTCCAAATAACATGAGAGAGTTATTGGAATCCCCAGCGAAAGAAGAATGGATTAAAGCAATGGAAAATGAAATAGAGTCAATAAGGGTCAACAAAGTTTGGGAACTAGTTGATCTGCCCAAAGGGCGTAGAGCCATTGGGAATAAATGGGTACATATGATAAAGCGATCAGCGGATAGAAAACCTATCCAGACTAAGAGTCGGCTGGTTGCGAAGGGGTTTACACAACAGGAAGGAATTGACTATCAGGAGATTTTTTTTCACCTGTTGTTCGTTTCACATCTATAAGAATAGTACTTGCTTTTGTAGCATGTATGGACCTTGAATTACATCAAATGGATGTAAAGACTGTGTTCTTAAATGGTGAACTGAACGAAGAAATCTATATGGTTCAACCTGAAGGTTTCATTGTCCAGGGACCAAAACATAAGGTTTGTAAGTTGAAAAGATCAACTTATAGCCTTAAGCAGTCTTCAAGACAATGGTATTTTCGTTTCCATGAAGTGATTATAAATGCAGACTTGTGTGTCTACATTAAGCGTGAAAACGGAGGGAAGTTTGTCATTCTAATGTTATACGTTGACGATATTTTTAATAGCAGGAAATGACACTTCCTTACTCAAGAAAGTAAAGACTTAGTTGTCTTCTAACTTTGAGATGAAGGATCTAGGAGAAGCTAATTACATTCTTGAGGTTAAGATCTCAAGAGATCGATCTAAGAGATTATTGGCTCTTTCACGAGAGATGTATATCAATAAGATCTTAGAACGGTTCAGTATGGCTCACTGTGATCCCGATCCAACCCCTATTGCATAAGGTATGGAACTGAATGCAAGTATGTGTCCCACGACTCCAGAAGAGACTAGCAGGATGAAGAGAATTCCTTTTAGGTGTGCAATTGGTAGCTTGATGTATGCTATGATTTGTACACGACCTGATATAAGTTTTGCAGTGGGTCTCGCAAGCCGTTATCAGACTGATCCAAGTTTGAAGCATTGGGCAGTAGTGAAAATGATATTGAGATATTTGAAGGTGACTTCAAATTATTCCCTTTATTACCAAGGAAAAGGATCTGCAGTTAAAGGGATACATAGATGCTGATCACGGAACTGATAAAGACGAGAGGTAGTCCACGTCTGGGTATATTTTCATTATAGGAAATTGTGCATTTTCTTGGTGTAGCAAGAAACAAACTTGCGTGGCATTATCGACTATGGAGTCGATATATATAGCTGCAGTAGCTGCAGTACTAGAAGCGTTTTGGTTCGCTTCATAGATCTTTTGGATCTATTGCCTAAAAGGAAATATACGACTATTTATTCCGACAGCACTGCATCGATAGCTTATTCCAAGAATATTTGTTATCATGGAAAAAGCAAGCATATCGATATGAAATATCATTTTGTTAAAGACAAAATAGCACAGAGAGAAATAAGTTTAGTGCATGTTCCAACTGGTAATATGATTGCAGATTCGTTACCAATGCCAATAGTTCCAAATGTTTTTAGTAAACAGATTTTGGAATTTGGTCTTCGTAGGTTATAGGAACATGTTGTTGTTTTTGAACTGTTATAATAACTTTGGCAAATTCTATTGGAATAGAATGTGAGTTATTTGTTGTGTTCAAATTCATTCACTAATTAAAGCGATACACATAGAGCTATTGAGTATAGTTCAGTATGTTGGCGAAATGTCATCTACTCACATAGATGAATCTTTTACTATGAATTGTGTGTTCATAGGTAAAAGTGGGAGTGTGAGTTACTCCATATGTGATATGTGAAATATCATTATTTCGTTTATACCGAAAGCTGTCCTATGAAAGGCTTAAAAGTGGACTAGAGGTACTGATGCATGAGTTGCATTTAGAGACTAAATGCTTTCGCATAGTGTTTATAAAACATACGTCCTAAGTGGATTAACACTATGGCATATTTTAGTAATATGTGTAAAAGCCGACCAAGGGATGGAAAGAAGAAAATTGATCTCAACTTTCCTAATGTGAGACCCAAATGAAACTATGAGTTTTAAGTTCACCCTTAAGGACTCTTGTAAATAACAAGAAGGGTATGTCTGATGATTAACTTGATTGGAACCCTAAACTAGGCTTCGTTAGCAATGAACGGGCATATAAGGACCAGTCAGATAAGCATTAGACATATGGTGGAAGGTTATTTATAGAGAGGAAGTACATTTTCAGTAACATGTCACTTAGTAAACATATAACACTCGAGCTCAATACCTTTTCGTGGAAAAGGTATGTAGTGTATATGAATGTTTTCGTGAGATCAAAAGTGAGTCGAAAACTAGTGATCATGGAAAATGGACTAGGGGGAAGTCACGTTAAGCTAAAGGTGGAACGATGAAGGAGAACTTCAAGGTTTAACCGTTACGTTGACTGGTCGCGTGAATTCGCAGAACAAGAACTGAAAGAAGTATGTGTGTTCAATCGCAATGAAAGTGTGTCTTGCCATGTGCAAGTGGGAGATGTTGGTTTTTGGTCCGCCCATGACATTTTGGAATGACAGGGACTAAACTGTAATTATATGTAAATTACAGGGACTAAATGTGTAATTTGGTCCGACCCTATATATAGATGGAAGTTGGGATTTCCACTATAAATAGAGAAGAAGTTTCTTTATTTCGAGAGAATGATGGAATCGTAGAGATTCCCATTTTATTCCCGGGGAAAACGTCCCTACCGATAAAACACGGTTTACTTCTTCGTTCGTCGGAAGAATTCACGGATATAGCCCGTACTCAGTGTATTCATACACTCGTAGGAAAGGCAACCAGAACGATCTGGTATCTCGCGTAGATCAGATCCATTCCATAAACGAGTTTCCGCTGCATATAAATCGTAAGTCTGTTTATCTATCTGTTTATGGTTATCTATGGAATTCTGACTTCAACTATTATTATTTACAAAAAAAAAAAATGTTACATATATATATATATATATATATATATATATTTGAAAATGTGCTTTATTGGAGTTTTTTTTTTTTTAATTAATTCAAATAGATCATATTTATTTAATTTGAAACTATATTTTCTTAGTTTTTTAGAATATCTAAATTCCTATAAAATATCTTTTTTTGTAGTTGCATTTTCTAGCAAGGTCATCATTTGAGGTAAAATTTCAAAAAAAAATTGCTAATTAAGTTATTATCTATATATCTATTTGTTCTAGTATTTACAAAATCAAATTCTAAGTGAAAATATTACTAAACTTTGCTCATAAAAATATTAATGAAGTATAAAATTATTTGTTACATAATGTATTAGTTTTGATTTTGTCAATGTGATTATATATTATTGGCCCCAAAATGGGCCAGAGACACACTAGAGAGATGAATAGTGTGTAAAATAGAATTTAAAAATTTTTTTTCAATAAAAACGATTTTGTCCAATAATATAAGTTTTATTTAAAATGCGGAATTAAATAGTTTGCAAAACTTGTGAATATAATTGCTTTGGTTAGTTTAAAAAATATTTCTAAATGAAATTAATTTAATGCTCAATATGTAAATAGCAATGAATAAAGAGAATAGAAATAGAGATATTGAAGACACAATGATTTATACAGGTTCGGCCCAATCGCCCTACTCCTGTCCCTGAGACCACCGCTTGAGATTTTCCACTAATGATTCCTTTACGGGCAGAAACCAAGCCTGTGATTTCTTTACGGGCAGAAATCAAGCATAATGTTACTTTTTAAGAGTTCAAGTAACCAACTTAATACTTTTCTATGCAAAGTATCAAAATATCTGGCGACACTTTTTACAAGCTCAAGTGTCAAACTTATAGGTGTTCTTTTATAGCTCAACAACAACTATCCTAGTCCTTTTTTCAAGATCAAACACCAAACTTTTACAATTGTTGTTTTTAAGGTAAACAACCAAATTATCACTATACTTTTGAGATCAAGTGTGAAACTTTACAATGTCTTGTTGAACTCCCCACAACAAAGCTCCCCCTCTCATAAACCCTATTGTGTGAATTACATTTCCTTTAGAATAAATGAATTTTTTTGAAAATTGATGAAGACTATAATTCTTTGAATATCTCTTTGAAGGCTTGTGTTGAAAAAGACTTTTAATTGTAAGTTTGTATTGTAATTTTGCAAATGTCTTCTCCACTTATGAAAGTTGAAATGACTTTCCTTTTAGAGGTGAAAAACTAGCTGTTTATAGCCGTTTTATGACCGTTATATAGTCATTAATCCTAAGTGCAATTTGATGAATTTTTATTCTCTACAGGCCTTTGAAGCTGTTAGATGATTCTTCTTTTGTAATGCATAGCCTTTTGAAGTTTGTAAATTGAACTTTTTTCTACCTTCTATAGGTGACCGTTATACAGTACACAGCCTCATATAGATGTATAGCCTTCTGAAGAAATATTTCCTTTTGTAACTCTATACTTGTATAGTCTTTCCTTTGTCTTCATTTCATCTTATATTTCTTTATCTTTTATAATACTATACTCTTTATAAGTTTATTCGGATTTAAGTATCTTATTAGAGTATGTACTATCTTCCTTCTTCTTTTTGTGAAATAATAATAATACATCATTTGTAATATTAGTTAAGACTATTATTAATCTAATTACTTGAGATTATATTATTATTATTATTATTATTATTATTATTATTATTATTATTATTATTATCTTTTTATAATATTTTTAGCATTAAAACTTAGTCCAACATATATCATTGGGTTAATTTTTTTTTTTTAGTTTCTTGTTAAATATTGCTTAAAATTATCTATCATTTGTATTGACAAAAATTATTTAATATATTTATTTTTATATTTTATTATTAATAAGATATAGTAATATATATAATATTAACTAGATATGAATACGTTAGATTTATAATTGAATATATAATTTTATGAATCATTTTTATGTAACTAAAATGTATTTTCTATAATTGAATTTTGTTTCAAATGGAGATAATTTCATGTGTAATTTTTTATCTTTATTGAAAGTAATCAAAATATTTTTGTTAACTATTACTTTATTTTATGCTTTAGTTTTTAGCAATAAACTATATTGCTATTTGTATGATGAAATTACATGCAATTATTCATTTATGTTTTAGATGGTTTACACGTGTTTGGATCCAAAGTGTTGTAGGACTAATTACGCACAGAAATTGGTTAAACAAAAAATTAAGAAATTGAGTGAAACAAAAATTCGCCATGGTAAAGGATTACTGAGTCATATTATAACAATTAATAACAAAATTTAGGAGGTTATCAACACATCATATCTTATTGTTGTCCCTAAAATGATACCAGCAAGTACACTAGTCACAAGTAATAAGTAGAATGGGTTTAGAATATTGTCCTCAAGGATTGCAAATGAGTAAAAATGATAAAACTTTTAGAGAACATGTATGTTTGACTTTTGGTGATTCTTTTAAAAGGATTTTTAGTCAAAGATGATGTAAGAAGCATACAAATTAAATATAAACAGCAGA
Organism: Euphorbia tirucalli; assembly: GCA_039660915.1. Lineage (NCBI taxonomy): Eukaryota > Viridiplantae > Streptophyta > Magnoliopsida > Malpighiales > Euphorbiaceae > Euphorbia > Euphorbia tirucalli. The sequence continues at coordinate 68,547,746 of CM077641.1, read as the reverse complement.
TCTAGCAATAAAAAGGTAAAAAGATAAGTTTGACTTACACTATTAAAGGCACAAGCTTGGATCATATTGGATTAGGTTGTTCGACGCTCAATCTTACTTTATAAATATGAATGATAATTAAACACATAGAAACAGGTATCTTTTACTTATTTATTACTCAAACTAAGTCTCCTTACATAAGAGATTCTCTAAAAACTGTTCTACCAAGTCTTCTTGCATAGACATCATTTTCAAGTATTAAGTACAAAGAAACATTTTACAATAAAGATAAAAAAACCCTAACATGCAGCTACTCGTGTCTCCAACCATAGCATAAAAGTGTTTAATGAGAGATTCATAAGTTAAACCAGGTCTACTTGCATTTAAACCACTAACGATGAGGTGATCAAGCTCACATAGCATTAAAAATATCATTAAACATCCAACAAATATGTCATTCATGAAATAAATAAGAAAGAGCACTTATTAAGACCAGGCCAGCTCACTAAGCTTGCAATGATAAACTACTCACGTTTCATGATGAAAGCACACTTCATTAATACAAGAACAACAAACATTTAAGAATTTTTACAGAAATTTAATGAGAAGAAAGGCTGGGAATACAATAGTTAATGATCCTAAAAATCCATAAAAGAGATGAATTTATAGCCAAAGCTTGGCTACTATGGTTTGCAAAAATATCCCACAACTATTCTAGAATAAATCTTAACCACATGATTCTAAGATTAACTAAAAATGCAAATTGACTTTATAATAGCTAGTGAGCATTTGGAAACTCTCCTCCACCCTTCATGTCCCTTGGTTGACTTTTTTAGGCATTCGAGGGGCTCAAAACAAGCTGTTCATGCTTCAAGAAGCATCTGTAGGAAGCTTTTTTCTAGGAAGCTTTTGTCCTTTGTGATAGACTTTGTAACACCCCAACCCCTCTGGGTTAGATAACATACTAATTTAATGCTAATCACCTCTTCTTACTTTCTTTCGCAATATTTGCCAAAAATTTAAATTGAGCTTTGTAAGTTAATCGACACTTAACCGAATTTACACAACAAAACAATTTTTCTTTGCTCATATTTTTACCAAATTATACTAGTTAAGCTTTCCTTATTTTATTACAAGTCATTAAAATATAATTTATATTAAGAGGTTAACAAACTTTCCATATCCCTTTCCTAATCATTTGATTCTTTTCAACTAATTCGATGTCCGAATCTCAAGCGTTCGATAATTGTGTTTCAAATTAATCAAGTTCTTCCTTCACCATCTATCGTAACGTATATAACCAATTTTTCCTTTATAAATTCAAATTCAAGGCCACTTGCACAATAAGACTCATATCTCAACTCAACCATTGCCGTTGGAATTACTAGTGGGGATTTTCACACAACCAGATCTCATCCATCAATTCATCTTTGAGCCTATTCATCCTGGGTAATTAATCACAGTTGCATTTTCTTTCCAGGCATTGGTACCTACTCATGCATTTTGACCGTGCACATCACACAAATATAGTTTTGAAATTCATTTTGCATTTTGATCGGGTCCTACTACTCGAAAAACAGTTTTATGGCATTTTTCCAAGCATGCTACCTAATAAAAACTATTTTATGGCATTTTGCTTGGAACGCTACGCACTTGACAGCTTGAAACTAATCGACTCGGTCACTAGAAGTGTTTATCGAGTCTCCACTCACACATCTCAATTTCCCCACTAGTCCTTCCAAGTCAATCTGGACAATTACGCATTTCAATAAGCCGAGTCTCAATTCAATTTATTTTCACCCTACTACAATTCCTTACTTTAACACTTACTGTTCAAATTATAACGCAATTTCAAAATACATCATCATCAATAAGTTGTTGTTAAAAACATTTCCAATTCATACCAATTCATCATATTTAATAATTTTCTACAAATTTCTAGAAATTTGAGGAAAAAAATATCCAACATCATCATTCGCTCACATGCATATGGGTATTCATATCAATTAAACTATGTTAACTACTCTACTTTTTCCACTATCTTCCTTTTTATGTTACAATTACATTATTGCCAAAGTAAAATCAGAAAGAAACTTACAAAACAATATAACTAAAACTATATAACTATATCAAATAAAATTTATATTTTTTTAATAAACTTAAATCTTACCTCTTCAAGAATCTCTAAGTTCCGCCTTGAGTTTTCTTCAATCACTTTTTTCCTTTGCCTTCCATTCCTTTGCTAATAACCAAACAAATCTTTGTTTCTTCAATTTGATTGAGTTTGGTTTGCTTGAACTTGTTAGATTTCACTACTAAGCTACCTATGTATCCCAAATTCCTTATTGGAAATCAAAGCATAACGTAGTTCTGATTTTTCATTCCTCGGCTTTCATCCTTACCTTCCTTTCCTTTCTACTTCCTTTCTAATGGAAAATCTTCTCCATAAAAAATTGTCTCTTCTCTTCTTTTCTTCTTTTTTCTCTATATCCCAAAATGCCGTTCTTCTCTTTTCTTCCTTTCTTTTATACTATAGAGAGAATAGATTTCTCTAGATTTAATGCATATGGCCCACTCTTATCCATATATCCTTGATTTTTAACTCACCTTTTGCCACCTGGCTTTTCATGCAAAATATCTCCCTCCACTTATTCTCTTGCCTTTATGCTTCTCTCTGTTGTCGCATCTCTCCTTTCTCTGTCGTATCGGATCCTTGTTTAATCTGATCACAATGCATCCATCACTTTTCTAGATCTTAACCCACTATTCTTCTATCATAATCTATTCCAATTCTTACATAGTGTTATCATCTGATTTGTCCTCACTAACGCTTAAGTTGGTACTTTATCATGTTTGCGGATTTGATCTAGTCAATCACTTGACTTAGGCTTCATCACTTCATGTCTTGTATTCTAATTTCCTTAAACTTTCTAATCCGACTTTCCTCTCCCCTATCTATTAGTGAGTCTCAACCTTTAGCAATCTAATCCTACTCAACTATTCTTCTTACTAAACTTTGTTTCTCTCCCTCATGGCCTTGATCTCCCCCGATTACCCCAGACCTACAATATGATCCGATTTTTATCTCTTTCTTATCAGTCTTATCTTCCAACAAAACTGTACTTGTAATCTGCTTCTTCTTTTAACTTGATTTATAGGATGTTACAGACTTTGACAGCTTTTTGTACCTTAAGCTTCTAGATTTCTGCCCAGTTGAGTTCCAAGGTTATAAAGCCTACAAAATAGGACTTTTTAAGCACTTTTCGTAAATAAATTAATTCTTTTTAGCTTTAATAATTACTTTGAGGCTTCAATTACATAATAAAATATTTAATTATTAAATTCCCCTATACTTAGCAGTTTGCTTATTCCAAAGCAAAATAACATTAAAAAAAACAAGAACAACCAAAGAAATTTTTTAAACAAAGAGAACAATAAGAGGACCAGTTTGAACAACACTAAAAACACAAGAACAATAACTTTGCAAGGTTCTCAGTCCTCGAATTTGAACTTAATTAACCGAAATCATAAAATCATGCAAAAAGGAGCATTAAACAACACACAAGAGACAAGCATTAGTGTTGAAAATGATTTAGGAGACTAATATTAGACTTCAAACCTTAAAAAGTTAGCAAAACTCAAACCAATTGCCTCACTATATGAAGGGTTCACACATAATCTCTCAAAAGTGTTTGAGGTTGGTGTTTAATACACTCAACAACTTAACAAATGCGAAAGTAGACCATGGCTTGCTAATCGGTTCTATCTCCACTATCTTGGTTGCAAACAAACAAAATCAAAATAACTTTTATTATGATTATAATGTTGGTTAGGGTTGGGTGTGTGGAAATGATGTCATCATTTATATATACTAAAGGAGAATACCTCAAGCTGATGTGGAATTTTCTCTTATTTTTGACTAATTGCCTAATTTTCACTAATTAAATCATTTATTACTCAATTAATTGAAATTGACATCTAAATCCGTTTCTCAATTTATCTCCTGTGCTCTCTCTCCACATCGATGAATTCAAATTGCGATTTTGAGATCTCATCCTTAATCCTTGATTTGGAAAAAGTTCTCATTTCTTCGATTAGGAAAATTAAGATCGCGAATTAGATCTTAGAAGTAAGTTTTTTAGCCAACTGCTCTCACCTTCTTTTTCGTTTCCCTTTATTCCCTCTATTCTTTTCTTCTTTGACTTTCTTTGTATTTGCTGTAGAATATTAGAAATATGTTTACAGTTACAATTTCTATTCATAAACAACTCTGCTTACAATGGAATCCAGAGAAGCATTAGATAGAAGTGGAAATTAATGAAATTGAAATCTAAATCTTCGTTTCTCAATCTTACCTCTTGTGCTCTCTCTCGACATTGATGAATTCAAATTGCAATTTTGAGATCTCATTCTTGATCCTTGATTTGGAAAAAGTTCTCATTTCTTGGATTAGGGAAATTGAGATCCCTAATTGATATCACAAATTGGATCTTACAGGTGAGTTTCTTTGCCAACTGCTCTTAACTTTTTCTTCATTTCCCCTTATTCCCTCTATTCTTTTTTTCTTCGACTTTGTCTGTATTTGCTACAAAATATTAGAATTATGTTTATAGTTATAGTTTCAGTTCATAAACAGCCCCTGCCTGTAATAGCATCCAGAAAAGCATTGGATACAAGTGGTTTAGTAAATGGCAAATGATTGGATAAATAGTTGATGATGGAGGTAATTAGCGCTGTAGTTTTATTATTATGAAATTATCATAGTTATAAAACTAATTTGCTCCATTACTTAATTGATTCAGAGTGAGTTTTGTATTTTCTGTTTTATGCTGCTTCTCATGCATTAAATATTATTAGTGAATTCTTCTATTTGTTGATTTTGTGGTTTGTTGAGAAGATATGCAATTATGATTTGAATTGCGCATTTTATTCTGGTAAGTTTCTATGACCTTTTTAATTTGTTGTCACTTTTCCATAGGTCTTCCTCAATGTTTATTTTTAACAAGGTTCATCTTCTCTAGATTGTGTTTTGGACAACTAGCTTCTTTTTTTTCTAAATGATGATATTTAAGATGGAAACTAGCCTTTTGCATGAAACACTTTTTAGTTTGGTTTTGAACAGGTTAGTCAATGTTTATATTGTGATCTCTATTGCAATGTTATCTACCCAATTCTTCTAATCTATGTGATTTTCTTCCATTTCTCTCACTTTTTCTCAAGATATCAAACCCCATTGTAAAACTAGGTACCATTATATAATTAATCCGAACATAAAGTTTATGATTAATTCTAGGAGTTCAATTGTAATTTATGTTAGTGTTAATTCTTTTTTCACTTGCATATTATTGCGGATTTGCTAGCTTTTTAATGATACGATATGAGAGTTTGATAACTTAAAGCTGAAACTTCTTTTTTATTTTCGTTTCTTATTACTGGGATTAAGATTTGAGATATGAAATTTGTTTTTGTTTCTGTTAACAATCCATTTGATGAGGGATAAGCTATAATGTCAAATGAAGAATTTGATATTCTCAAGCAAGAACTCATGTGGGAAGGAAATAAAGTTGTTATACTAAGGACACATTAGTATAAACTTAAGAGTACTTAACCTGTATAGATATAAGATCAAATGAAGAATTTGATAATCTCAAGGAAGAACTAATGTGGGGAATACTGTTGTTATACTAGGATCTCATTTTTAGAAACTAAATAGTACTTAACCTACATGTTTAATCACATTTTTCTTTGTTATGAATTTGTTTCCTTAGGGTTTTATGGAAGTTAATTTTATCAATGTTCATATGATATAAACAAGTATCGAATTTTCAAGAATTTGGTATTTGAATAGGTTTGTACAAATTTTACTACTCCTTCAATGCTTTTGTCTTTTTATTATGCATAATGGCTTTCCGATTTGTTTATACTTTGTTAACTTCGTGTTTTTGATTTAATAGGGCAGTGAGGGGTTTTCAATGAAGCAGGAGATGCACAACAGAATAGGATTACAAACCCCTAGAGGGTTAGGAACCAATGGCCACATTCAGAAAATTAACTTTATGTGAACTCAAAGATAAGGAAGGTCTGTGGTGTGTTATGGTATCATATATCCGTTAGAAATTAGTGCACTCATGGAATGTTCTTTTTTTTGTTTGTTTTTGTTCTCTTTTCTACGGTCATTATATTCTTGCACATTCTGGTATAGCAACTTGAATTTATTGCTACTTTTCAAAGAACAGGACACTCAAAGTATCAGTAGAAGGTATTTTCCTGTTATATATATAAAACTCTTTTGTTTTTGTTGATTAAGTTGCTTTGAGATTTGATTCTTAATAAAGAATTCTAATGCTTTAGTTTTTACTCATTTTTAATTCTAAATTGTAATGCCATGCCAATTTTGAAAGCAAGAGCAATTTTTCCTAGCATACTTACGATGCCATTCTTTTCTTTTTGTTTGGTTCCCAAACTAAGATCTCTCAGCATCTTAGATGTGGGAGCTTCAGCTCTCACTCCATATTGCTACTCCGACCACTCAAGCTTTATGTATCATGTTTGCTCCGCGGTATTATATTGTCTTATGCTAGATTTGTTGTGGTTTTGTAGATTATGTCATCTTGTGTTATGCTAGATTTGTTGTGGTTTTGTAGATTATGTCATCTTGTGTTTCATTATTTGTGGTTTGTGCACCATCTAGAGTTGTAATGGTTGGAGAAAGGGCCTAATTAATATGATACTAAAGTGCAACTATTGCCTAGATGGAGAATATGGGTCCTATAGGTTAGAGTAGATTCATCTTTTGATTTCTTCACCTCTTTAGGTTGATGATTCAGTGTTATGATGGCCTCCTTATGCAATTTTGCATGTTCCATTGAGAAATATAAACTCTGTGTGTTGATACTTAATTGAATAAAGAGAAAGACATTGAATACATGCAATACATGTTACTCTTATTTTACCACAATGATGGAGTTGATCCTTTGATATTTGATATTTGTTCATCCAAAATTTCTTAAAATCAAGTCAGTTTGATGTCCATGTAAAAGATATAATTGTTTAAATATTACTAGTTATTAGGACCTTCAGTAATATGGTGTTTTATATCTCATCTCTTTGATTATGTCAAAGTTTTTATTTAGTAGGCGTTGGCTTCAAATGGAACATATGAGGAGAACAGTTGCTAATTTTATAAATTCTTTTCTACTTTTCTGCCTTTTTTTTTTGCAATAGTTGTTTCTTCACTCTAAGCTAGGTAACTTTGTTTTATTAATGATCTGTCATTTTAAGTTCATTAGAGTCGGTTTAAAATTAATATTAGATTAATAATCTGATGGAACTATAAAACATACAACTTCTATGCATCTTAGACTATGTATGTGTGTATATAGATATATTTGTCGTTAACATGTACTTTATTGAATGTGTTCATTGTAAGATATTGCTTTTTTCTCTAATGGGTATCTATCCTCATTATTAAGGGTAATCCAAATAATTTATGAACAAATAATTCTAAAAAAATGAATCTTACCATGAAATAACAAATAATATATTCTACAATTTGATAGATTGTTAGCATTTATTTGTGTGTGTGTGTATATATAGATATATTATCTCTTCTCGCTGAATTATAAAATTAATTCAATAAATCAAGGATTTTTTTTTAATTGTTTATATATAACAAGTCAAAAAGAGTATACTGATGTGTTGTAATTTGGATACGCTTAATTAACGATTTTTAAAAGGAGTTTAAGGACTTATTTGGTTCTGCTGTTACTGTTTGCTGATTGTTGTTTGCTATTACTGATAGCTTTTGTTGTTTGTTGTTGGCAAACAGTTGTTTTTTTGACTTCGAAACAACTAATAATAGTTATTTGATAGTCCTAACCAAACACTTAGAATCTGCTATTTGAAGCAGAAAAGGAAAATAACAGCTGTTCAGAGGAAATCAAACACCACCAAATGTCTAATGAGCATCAAATGAATTAATTAGATTAATATTCAACAAAAAAATATATTGTCCTATGTTTTTTCTTATTTAAGTTTTTTTAAAATTAATTTTCCTTATTTAAGTTAGTATAATTAAAATAGAATAACAAAATAATACTTATAATAAATCAAAAAAAAAATTTTAAATATATCCGCGCATTTCGCGGGTGCAAAACTAGTTTAGACTAAAAAAGAATTACCAATGCAAACATATATATGATTAAAGTTTTCATGAAGAGCAATTAATGCTAAAACATTTCTTGAAGGATAAAGAATTGAAGAGCAATGTATACTTATTCTTGCAATATGAAGAAAGAAAACAAGAGGGAATAAGGAATAAAACAACCAGCAAACTTCATTTTTTTTTTAAAAGGAACAACCAATTGACTTTCAACAATGGAAACTATAAATACCTAAAATACTTTAAACAATTTTACTATGGGAGACAATAATGCAACATTTATTAGAAAGAATAGGAAATACAAAACAACCAATAATCACAAGAAGGGAAAAAATCACTTTTAACAAAAATTTTATTTTTATTTTATTCTTTTTTTTTTTTTAATTTTCTTATGAAAGAACAAACAAAGCAGTGATAGATGTTCACTAAACTCAAGAGATGATGACTAACAAGCACTAATAATTTTGAATTTTTAAACTTTTTCTCAATAAAAAGACTTTATGAAATTGGCAAACTTAAAGGGAATTTTGGAAAATCTAAGTGAAGGGCTGAGGCTAACAATTAGAGGGTTTAAACAAAGAACAAGTTAAACCTCAACTTGGCTAATTACAATGAGGGAAAAAATATGAAAAAGGGATGGCTTTTTTAAGTTAATGGGGCTACATGTAATGCCTTTATCATTTTAAGTCCATTTACAACCTTGTAATCTTAATTAGACACCAAAGCAAGTTCTAACTCAGTTCACAAATGCAAGTCCACCTAAAAATTGTTTATTGAAATAAGAGGGTGAGATAAGGATAATATATCCCATTTATCCCTTGTACCTTGTTTGTTAGCGAGACAAGAGAGATGAGATAAGTAACTTATCCCACCTTATCCCCAATTCCTTATCTTTGCCCCCATCTATGTATAAGGGATTAGGATAACTTTTCACTCTATCTCTATTCCTATTCCTATCCCTATCCCTATCCCCTTCACATACCAAACACCTTGTAAATTTAAGCAATTCAAATTATGGAATTTCATAATGTAAGGCTCAAGTCTCACTTTAAATTGCATTTGGATTAAATCAAGTTAATAATTTAAAGCACGAGTTAAGATCCTAGCATCCTATAAAGTCTTATTAGTCAAAGCAAATTATTCCGCCTATCCAATGCTCAAATTTCAATTTTTAGCAATTTAGTCAAATGTAAACATAACCCATTCATGATTAACGTACTTAGTTGCTTAAAACTTTTCACAATTACTGAAAATATATAAGAAAAATAATGCAACGAAACTAAACACAATTTTGTACATTGTAGCAAGCTATTTCAATAGAAAGAACAACCTATTCCCACAGAAAAACTTAAAAACACATAAAATATTATCAGAAAACAACATTAACCAATTATAATAGAACTTGAGGAAAAAAAATTGCCAAAACAAGGAAGTTCGACTTTCAATAATACCAAGCAATTCAACAATTGGGCAACAATAAGGAACTCGTTCCCCCATACTTAAACCAAGGCATAGTCTACGATGCCAAAATAAATAACATGGAAATAGCAATACGATAACCAACTTAGCAAAACAACATCAACCATAGGAGAGAAAGGGTAGAAGCATACCAAAACAGGTATAGGAGAGAAATAACAGACTAGAAGTTAGGGGACTGAGAGGCACCATCCTCTCCATCGCCTATAATAACGGGCTTCTTTCCTTTTGCATTGCAAGTCAGAATTCCTGATCATCAAACAAACTCTCATTGGACTTTGTAGGGCTTGTTCCCACCTCATTTTCCTATTTTGCCTCTTTAGCAAGCTGTTCCTTAATGGCGACGGTTTCATTGCGTAAAGCAACATTCTCACCAATGAGTTTTTCAATTTGGTTCATCCTCTGCTTATCTTTGTTAAACAATTCTTGAATCCATAGAATAATCCTTTCTATGGTGAGTTTGGCACAAGTGATCTCAAGTGCAACACCACTCATCTTTAACTTCTTTAAGTGGGACTGGAGGATGGCAATGGGATTTCTACCAGCGGGGGAGGAATTTCTATCCAATGCTCAAATTTCAATTTTTAACAAATTATCAAAGTTCAACATAACCCATTCATGATTAACATACTTAGTTGCTTAAAACTTTTTACAATTACTGAAACCACATAAGAAAAATAATGCAACAAAACTAAACACAATTTTGTACATTGTAGCAAGCTATTTCAATAGAAAGAACAACCTATTCCCATATAAAAGCTCAAAAACACATAAAATATTATCAGAAAACAAAATTAACCAATTATAATAGAACTTAAGGAAAAAACCCTGCCAAAACAAGGAACTTCAACTTTCAATAATACCAAGCAATTCAACAATTGAGTAATAATAGGGAACTCGCTCCCTCATACTTAAACCAAGGCATAGTCTATGATGACAAAATAAATAACGTGGAAATAGCAATACGATTACCAAGTTAGGAAAAAAACATCAACCATAGGAGAGAAAGGGTAGAAGCATACCAGAACAGGTATAGGAGAGAAATAACAGACTAAAAGTTAGGGGATTGAGAGACACCATCCTCTCCATCACCCATAATAACAGGCGTCTTTCCTTTTGCATTGCAAGTCAGAATTCCTGATCATCAAACAAACTCTCATTGGACTTTGTAGGGCTTGTTCCCACCTCTTCTTCCTATTTTGCCTCCTTAGCAAGCTGTTCCCTAATGGCAACGGTTTCATTGTGTAAAGCAACATTCTCACCAATGAGTTTTTCAATTTAGTTCATCCTCTGCTCATCTTTGTTAAACAATTCTTGAATCCACAAAATAATCTTTTCTATGGTGTGTTTGGCACAAGTGATTTCAAGTGCAACACCACTCATCTTCAACTTTTTTAAGTGGGACTGGAGGATGGCGATGGGATTTCTACCAGCGGGGGAGGAATTTCTAGCTTGATAGGAGTGGCTGCTTAAATGTAGGTGTTTCCTTTTTTCTCTTATTATCCTCTTTGGCCAATAACTTGATAACTTTATAGGCTAGATAATGATGATTCTTGATTTTCTTGGCATTGCCCAAGTTCACCTTGTTGTTCAAAACTACAGGTTCCATAGATCCGTTGAAAACCAAAGCATGCTCCACGGGGTTGAAAAAGCCATAAGATCTTGTAATTTTTGTTAGAAAAGAGCCACACATGATATGACTCTTAGGCTTAGTGCTAAAAGCAGCCTTATAGTCTCTAAAGAAATAGCCAACATTCATGCACTACCCGTATACCATACACCACAAAAGCAAACAAGTCAAGATTAGGCACATTGGAATTATTATGCCTTGCAAACAGATAGTACCTTGTGAGTGAGCGATCCTCGAGTGAGTGAGCGCGGCCACGAGGCAATGCCGGAGGGCTTTTGAAAATGTGATATGGGTTTAATAGAAAATGCAATTTTTGAGTTTGGAGAAAACGCGAAACAAAGAGTGTTGACTCAATTTTGATGATTTCATTGTTGACATTTAATGAACTTCTTAAACTCCTTGCATTAAAGGACTTTATGAGTTGAGAATTACGTGTTATGAGTTAAAATGTTTTTATAAGTCACAAAAGTACTTTATGGCTTCATAATTCATAAAGATGCTTGAAATGCCTTATGAGTTAAAGATCAATTCTCTCGGCCACATAAAGTCTATAATATAACTTATAAGTTGAATTTAGATATCTTAGCTCATGAGTTGAAAGATATTGCCTTATGAGTTGAAAGATATTGGCTTATGAGTTGAAAGATTTTGGCTTATGAGTTGAAAGATATTGGCTTATTAGTTGAAAGATTTTAGCTTGTGTAATGATATATATATATATTCGGCCTTCAAATGTGTTGACACTCACTTTAACTCATAAGCTTAACAGTATGCTACTTTAACTTCTTTATGACTTGAAGAAAATGAGTTACTACTTGAGAAATATTGGCATACTTATGACCAATGTGAAATGGTCACAAATGTGAAATGAGATCAACAACTTTATTGCTTATGACTTGAGAAAGAGCATCTTTTCATTTATGAAGAAGAACAAATGGTGATATTAAGTGACCTTATAACATGAGTTGAAAATGGCTTGAGATCTCTTTATGAAATGATAACAACGGATACATGGGCTTGTCTCTTGAAATCAACAAATGCTTATGACTTACATCTCTCTCTTTGTGAGATAAGTCAAACAACTTTATTACTTGAAAACAACATATATTTCTCTTTGGAAGATGAATCAAAGGGCCTTATAACTTGATAATTGATATCAACAGATACATGGGCTTTTCTCTTGAATTCAACAATTGCTTATGACTTGAGATTAGCATATACTTCTCTTTATGAATTGATTCAAACGGCTAAATGAAGTTTGTAAGTTGAGATCAACATTCAATTCTTCTTATGAAGTGAATCAAACGACAATGTGGAAGACTTATCCTATAAAAGGAATGAAGATGAAGAAATGAAAGCAAGGAAGACCAATTAGCAATTCACACATTTTAAGCATACATTTTAGTCTCCCAAAATCCCAGAGAGAGCAAAGAGAAAAGAGCTATATTTGTTTCATTCAAATATTTATATAGTCAGAAATTATATATTCACACAAGGCTGTGTGAAGGGGGTTTACTTTGTTGGTGGTGTGATCAACAAAGTCTGTAAAAGTTTGGTGCTTAGACTTCAAAAAGTATCACTAGTGTTTGTTACTTAAGCTCCAAAAAGTAACGATTGAGATTTGATACTTAGCCTGCAAAAGTATTGAGTGAAAATCTCAAGCGGTTGGCTTGGGGAATGAACGTAGACCGATTAGGTCAAACCAGGATAAAATTCGGTGTCTACACTTTTCTATCCCTACTCTCTTTATATTTTATTCTATTTAAATTCTTGCAATTTAAATTAATCACTTTATTATTTAAAGTTATTTTTACAAAAGCAATTTTATATTCACAAGTTTTATTATTTTAATTAATTCCGTATTTTTAATAAAACTTGTTTTTGAGAAAGAAACTTGTGTTTCTTCAAAAAGAATTTTCAAAAGAAAGTTTGTGAAAATTTTTATTCGCTCTACAGTACTATTCACCCCCCCTCTAATACTGTAGCTAGCTATTTGGGACCGTCAAAGAGGAATGAATGAAACCAATTTCTCACACCTTAAAGGTTGACAGGAGTCGCCACTCATCTCAGCTCGTACTGGAAAATTGTGGTATAGCCAAGCCCAATAGGAATTCCTATACCTTTAAGACAGAGATTCTGGTTTGGACAAATCACTTATTCCTGCTTTATTTTGAAATAGCGTTTAACTATACCAAATATGTGCTTTTTGTTATTTTAATTCCCTATTCAATAGTCAACCCTAGTTATATGCTATATGCTCATACAGAAAGCCGTAAATAAATTCAGAAAGTGATAAATAAATTCAAGAAATAAAATTATTACAACCATATCGAAGAGAAAACCCTAGGGGATACATTTTGATAAAATGGGATTGGGGGGTTATAAGCACCTAGATTACATGAAACAATCTAAAAATAGAAAGCTAACATACATTTTACCTAACATATATCTACCTACAAAACAGAGGTTAGTGATACAGATAAATATATATACACATTGGACTCAAATAGGATATAATGGGAGATCCGGATAGCTCGGTGTCAAGCATTTAGGGGATAATCGGGAAAACCCGACAGTTAGACTAGATTAGACCTAGAAAACAATTTTCTAAACACCCTGCATTTTTGGATCTCGAGAAAGCAATTTTAAAAACAGTTTTTTTGCCAATTTTATTATTGTTAAGCATACCAACGTGAGTCGGATATCTAGGTTTTGTTAGGAATCCCTTTCGTGTGGGTTTTAAGTAATGCTTTAGGAATTAAACTAGGTTAAAAAGCATATAAACACCAAAAATCAATTTTTTAAATGATGAATGAATGCATAAAGAATAAATGAAAAAGAAAAGATGATGCTAGGAATGAATTAAGAGAGCGATGAGGGTCAGGGGATGAGCTGTATGGCTCAACAAAATATGGGCCGTGTGGCCTAATTTTGACAGGGAAAACATATTTTAACTTGTGATTTTAACACGTAGAAATTCGTTTTAGGGTTTTCTTCTTTTGGATTTTATGATCCTTTGGGGGTCTTGTGAGCGGACGACCTTTTTATGGAACGCACAGTGAAGTGGGAACCGGGGATTTTCTTTTTAAGATGTGATGATGTGGTATGAAAACGGGTCTTTAATCTTTCTTAAGAAAATCTTTCATTTTATTGGAGAAAACCCTTTTGTAGAAAACTTAATTGTAAGTGTGAATTTGGGAAAAAAAATAGGTTTTAGAAAATCCCAATTTGAACTTAAAGATCTTGAAACCTAAATTTCGAAATTAGATACAGAGTCACCACCCGGGTCAGCTCATCCGGGAAATTCCGGTACAGCTCCCTAGTTAAGTGTAGACGTGGTACCTAATTCCAAGATTCAGGGTTCGGGCAACAAATCTACTAATTCTCACTTATTTTCAATTATTATTTCATAATGTAATGTTATATTCACTTAATTCTACTCATTTTATCTTCTTTTTATTTTTAGTTAATGCTCATTCATATGACATAAATATAAATCCAAAAAAAATGCAGAAAAGTAAAAGTGCGGGAAAAGTAAAGTCGAGGCCAAATTATACCACCCAAAAAAAAAAAAAGAAAAAGCTCTCATCCTCACCATTACAACCGCTTATAATACACGAAAATCAAAAAAGTACAATCGCCTAGATATACTATTTAATCTATAAAATACATTCAAAAATAAAAATAAAGAAAAAAATAAAAGCTGCATCCAAATACGGTTAGCACAAGTAAATAAATCACACCAAGGACTCATATAGGATAGAATAGGGGTATTTTAGGAAACAGGGTCGACCCAACCGATCGGCCCGGTTAGACCTGGAAAACAGTTTTTTGAAATGCCCTGTAAGTTTTATGGATGAAAAACCAATTTTGAAAACCATTTGGCTCATTTACATGCATTTTCCAACTTTAGTGGGCCGGATATCCCAGAATCCGAGGGTCCCGTTCGTGGGTGGACCTAAATTAAACATCCATCAAGGGTCCAAAAAGAATATAAACACACCAAAATTCAGTTTTGAATAGGAAAAAGATGCAAAATTACAAGTTTGGGGCCCAAAAGGGTAAAACTGTAATTCTGCCTCAACTACAGCCGCGCCACTGTGGGTTACAGACGCGCGGCTATAATGTTCCAGAATGTGTTCCTGCCTTCTTTTCTCGTTTTTGAAAATCGTTTTGCAAATTTAGCGATTTCGGGTAATCTGGGATTTCTGGAAACACACTAACTTCAACCAAACGGATCCAAAACGGATCGAAATAAGTCTAGAAATTCCTAAAAACTGGAAATCACCAAACTTGAAATCACATCCATCAATTAAAATAAGAAAACCGGGAATCTAAGTATACATGGATGTAATTGGACTGATACTAAACATGAAAAACACATTTAATTTGGAAACGGAAGCGTTATCGATCGATTCGGGGAGTTTGGAGCTTCTACCACTGCAGCTTACAGTGCGCGGCTGTAATCTAGAAATTACAGCTGCACCCCTATAAGTTACAGCCGTGCGGCTGTAATCATAAGTAGGGCAGCTGTAATAAAAAATCACTCCCAAAATCACAAAAAATTCAAAAACACCAACAAACAGCCATCAAAACGAAAGAAAAAGGGATTTTTATGTCCTCTCAAAATGTACCTTGTTTGTGTTCCAGTGTTTTGGACCACTAGGGATGAATCCAGATGCTGGGAACGCCTTGCAATCACGAACAACCCAAAAGCTTATGCGAGTTCCAAAGCCTGAACGGAACCCCGAATGAGATTGAATGAGTGATTATGGTCTAAGAATGTTCCTAGAAAACTAATCCCTCCATAGTTATGGTGATTTAAACCGATTTTTGTTCATATTTCTTTTATTGTTTAGGATTAAAACGTTCAATTTTTTTCTTTTTTCTCAAAAACCCTAAGTGTGGATGTCTTTTTCTCTCAATTTCTTAATTCTCTCCTTTTCTGTAATTTTTTTTTCTGCCTTCCTAACCCTAAAATCTGGTCACAACCTATTTATATCTCTTATTTTGGTTAAAAATCCAAATTAAATGCTGATTTGGACAAAAAAGGAAATCTGATGATTACAGCCGCACGGCTGTAGTATAGCCACGCCACTGTATTACAGTCGCGTGGCTATAGGGCACTACAGGGGCACGGCTGTAGTGACCAGATTATTTTGCTTATTTTTGGTTCTTTTCTTCGGTTCTTTTAAATACTCACTCGAATTCCTTTGGGGTTCCGTACCAAGACTTGTCACACAAATTCGGGTCACCTGAGACATTTCTGACGTCATCCTACTCATTCCAAATCCGTTTCACGTTTATCCGTGAAAAAGGTAATAATGGCTTTCATCACCGAGGTCGGGAAAAAACCCATGCTCACAGGCTCCCCCTCGTGTGACCAAAGTCGACTTGAACGGGTGCTTGTGTCTGGTTCGAGTTTGGTCCCATGATAGGGAGCACGGTGAGAAGGAGAAGAGGATGTACCTGGTGGCTCCTCCCACGTCGACCAGCTTTGATGTTTGTAGGGACTTGTCTCGGTTGTTTTGTGAAACAACGGTCTTGTCCAGGTTGAATTGATTCTTCAGGGACTTGCTTTGACTCAATTACAAAGCATAGGACTTTGCCCGAATCGGTTTGATGTTCTCCAGGGACGTGCTTTGACTCCATTGTGAAGCAGAGGACTTTGCGCAGATTGTATTGGTTTTCTAGGTCGTGCTTCAACTCCATTGCAAAGCAGAGGACTTTGCCCAGATTGTACTGATGCTCCAGGGACGTGCTTCAACTCCCTTACGAAGCAGAAGACTTGCCCACATCAGATTTTCCTTGTGAATTGATTATTCATGAAGGTGAAGGGTATTTTGGTAATTTTGTAGCTTGGAAAGTTGATGTCCTTTGGAGGAAGGGTATTTTGGTCATTTCACCTCTAGTGGAGCCTATGTCACTAGGGGAAGAAATATTTTGATTGTTGGGTTTCCAATGAAGCCTGTGTCACTAAAGGGAAGGTGTTTTAGCCATTTGATAGTTTGGTTACTAACAGAAGGGTATTTTGGTCATTTCACTTCTAGTGGGGCCTATGTCATTGAAGGAAGGGATAATAGTGTTTCCCGTGAAGCTTGTGTGGCTGGGGAAAGATGCTTTGGTGATTTGAGAAGCTTGATTATCTCCTTTGATGTTTTAAAATTGTTTCGGGTGCGTATTCGTTCCTTGATCGATAATTTTAGAAACAAAAATTTTTGCCCCTTCTATCAAGAATGAATATGGACTTAATATCTTGCCCCTTGATACCATTGAAATTTGCTCTCTATGGCGGAGCAATACCATTGAAATCAGCTCTTTGTGGTAGAGCAATACCATTAAAGTTGGCTCTCATTGAAGTTGGCTCTCTGTGACAGAGCAATACCATTGAAGTCAGCTCTCTGTGGTCGAGCGATACCATTGAAATCGGCTATCTGTGGTGGAGCGATACCATTGAAATCGGCTCTCTTTGACAGAGCAATACCATTGAAATTGGATCGGGAGTGCGCATTTATTCCTTGATTGATAATTTTGGAAACAAAAATTTTTGCCCCTTCGATCAAGAATAAATACGACATGATTGTTTTGCCCCTGGATACTTGGGATTTGAGGATGCCCCAGTGTTAGGTTATTTCCACTTTCGGAGTACTCATGGCTCGAGACAGCTTGATGATGACAGCATGTACCTGTATTTGAGTACATATTGATGCGTGTATGCATGTGTGTGTGAATGTTTCGAGTGTATGTGTATGTGTATGTCTTGGATGCATATGCGTATGATTATGGTGCCTTTTCATGTTTTCTTTGTTGCAGACGACAATTTGGATCGAGCGCCGTGAGTCCGCTCGTTTGAGAACAGAGGTTGACCAATTACATCAGCGGGTCACCAAGTTGGAGGTCATGAATCAGATTTTTAGGGACTGGACGTATGATTGGGATGCCCAGATAAGTCTGTCCTTGGTGGGATATCGCATTGAAATTTGGTTGATTGACCTAGTTGCTTGCTCCACGAGGTGTGGGCGTGAGGCACTAGCTTTGATGTACCTCGGTTTTTACAGGATTAGAGTTGTCTGAGCTTGATACTACTGTATGAATTTTGTTCTATTTTCATTGCTCGTCCTAATTTTTGCATAGGTCGCCTTTTTTTGGGGTTTTTGGCCTATTAGACTGTCTTTATTTTTGCCTGAACCACGCTTTCAAGTTTTCAATTCAGCAGACTTTATTTTATGCCCTAGCTTTTGCATAGACCGCCCTTTTTAGGTTTTCGATGGATCGGACTGTCCTAATTTTTGCATGGATCGCCTCTTCAGTTTTCGATCCATCGGACTCTTTTTTTTTTTTGAAATGAGATGCATGTAAACAGAAAATGTGCATATCCATACGAATTCAATTTCAAGCAGACTTGGGACATTTAACCTGAACAGAAAACGGCATTCATTCATTCACTCATTTATAATGTTTTAGCACAATGCACATCAAAGATGAAATGAAGCTGAGGACAGAATCAGTAGTGGTATCCGCCTCGACTGGACCCATGCCTGCTACCAACTGGTCTTTGTAGATTTTCCTGCTGATGGTGCTCGCCTCTGTGTCCTAATTTTTGCATGGAACACCTTTTCAGTTTTTGATCCATCGGACTGTCCTGATTTTTGCATGGATCACCTTTTCGATTTACGAGCCATCGGACCTCCTTTTTTTGTAACACGTAACAGTGCTTGGGCTTGCCTGGGTTGATGGGGCTGATGACTTGGTCTTTGTCTCCCCCGGTGGAACCGCTTCCATCCTATAGGTTAAGGAGTATGATGTTTCTTCAGTGCATACTCTGATGCTATTTTTGTGTCTTGCAAAGCAAATGGTAGTTTGTCGACTCATATTCTGTAGGTAACCACTACTTTTAATGGAATCCTTTTGATAGATTTATTGGCCGCCACTGTCACCCCGTTGACTTGTGAGGGATACGGAGATGGTCTATGATGTTCAACCCTTTGTTCTGGAGTAACGTGTTACTGTCCCTTGGGATTATAGTCCATCGCCGGTCATGACCCTTTTTTTTTAGAAGTGACATTCATACATAGTTCTGTTTCTACCCACTTTGAGAATTGGTCGACGGTTGCGACCACGGTGTGATGTCCATTCGATGCCAGTGGTTTTATTTTTCTGACACTGTCAATATGTTGTGACAATCCTCCTTTTTCAGGTTTGAGTCTATGAAGCTCCTGTTTGGCTGGTTCCATCGGTGTTCAATGATATCTCTTTCACCTCGGCACGACATCGTTCAGTCAGGCAAAGATTTCCATGTTCTTTTGTGGTATGTTATAATTTTTTTTCCTCTCATCGGGCATGAAGTCTCTCGAGATGGATATCATTTTTGGGTCATCATCTGTCCCTAGATTCATTTCATGCATTGACATATCATGTATGTTAAAGGCATTAAATGAATGTTTGGATGCATGCACAGTTCCATCCGAAAAATATCGCATAAGTAATTAAAATCAAACTCTATTAAATTAAGCACCTCAGAGGCTAAATTGTTCACATGATAAATGATAATAATAATAAAATAAAACAAATTAAAACATCAAACTGACTATCGCCTCCACATGTGGAGGGTCTTCTCTTTATTGTAGCTTCATGGTCTTCAATGTCTTGTGAACCCGAATTATCCGAGGTTGGGCAAGGGATTATTCTGAATGCTAGGTTTAAAAGCCGGCTTGATAATCTTTCCATCAGCAACCAACTGCTTGATGGCCTTAATCAACTAGGTGCATTCATTTGTACGGTGGCTCGTCATCACATGGTAAGAGCAGAAATTATCTTTATCTACCTCAGCTGGAGGCAAAAATGCCTTCAAGCTCTGTAATAATCCAGCCTTTCTACACTTAGAAAAAATCGGGCTTACTGACTCAGCCCATGGACTGGTGACCCTTTGAGGAGTCTGTCTTCCCAGGTTCACAGCGGCCACGTCCTCCCATTGTACTTCAATCGGGGCTACATTTTAAGTCGACTTAGCACTGGACCCCACTGGAGCAGCCTTAGAGCTGCTGCCTTTGTCCCCTTAAGAGTACCCCTGATTGCTTTTGTAGGAGCCCGAACTCTGTATGCCCCTCTGCTCCTCTTCCTCGTATCGCTCGATATGTTTGGCAAACTCCACCACCTCATTGAAGGAATGGAATCTTTTCAGCTTCATCTTATCCTTGTATTGGGGAAGACTACCATCTACCAGCTTCATAATGAGCGACTCCAACTTTGGTGCCCCATCCACCAAAACTTGCACATCCATCCATCGTTTGTAGTAAGCCGGGAAGGATTCATTTGGCTTCTGGTAGATTCTTTCTAGGTCTTCAAAGGTAGTCTCTACTTGGGTATTGCTTTACAAAGCTTCAAATAAGTCCTCCCAAGTAGAACTGGTGTAGAGAGGCATCTTTATATACCACTTCGCCGCAGCACCCCTCAGTGTAGTCGAAAACAGATTTAAGAGATGACCTTTCCCAATCCCTATTCTAGTCATCAACCTCACATAACTGTCCAATTGGGCTTCCGATGGGCCCTCTCCGGTGTACGGAGGCAGGTAAGGCATTTGAAAACCAACTGGGAGTGGCTCTCCTCCATCAGCCATTAAAGTAGTCGGGTCGACATATTTAACAGGGTTATAGTGGACTATCTCCTTCAGCTTAGGTAGTGTAGCTTCAATATCAGAAAATTTCTGATTGAGACACTTCTCTAGCATCGTCTCAATTGAGGCTTCCCTTACCTTCTCAAAGGCTTCATCCTCTTTGGACTGACGATCAGGTTCTCTGTGGTTAACCACTCCACCACTTGCTCCAGGAAGGCTTCCTGCGGCACCATTAGTAATATGGACAAACTGTTGTCCCTCACTTCCAACCAAAGTCTGAACCGGTGTAATAGTCTAAACAAGGATGGTGCTTATCACAGCTTGCACTTGATCCCTAAGAGTAGCCTTGAACTCGTCTGAGGTCAGAAAGCTCTTCATAAAAATAGCCATGTCAAAAGGCAAGTTTCCATTGTTTCCGTCAGCCATCTCCACTCTATCAGCTTCTTCTAACAAAATCTGACTGTCAACTGGTAGAGTAGACAATTGAATTTCGATCTCCCGATCTGAGTCTGACCCTGAACTGATCCCATCCACGGTGACTGGCTCTGATTGAACTGATTGAACTGATGGGTTTGGCACTGACTCGACACGAACTAACCGCTTTGAGGTTCATCTCCAAACTGCACATTTAACACAAGGTTAGAGTTACGGATGCATGTCATGGACCTAGACTCGACACCCTAAATGACATCTATGGTGTGTTCATGTTCATGATCGGATGATGCTTCATGGATGCGGATGATGAAAATGACTTTTTTATTTTCTTTCTTTTTGTTTTGGATGTTCCATGCATATCCCATGCCATGCAAAAGGAAATGTCACGTGTGGGCTGGTACACCGACAAAAATTCGATGCCTTCGGGGCACCTAGCGGATGTCGTGAAATGGTCACATATGTACCAACACACGGACAGTGGTTTGATGCTTTGTAGGTCAATGATGTGACATGTGATGGTCATATAGGAGCCGTTCCATAGACAGAGGTTTGATGCTTTTATGGCATCTTAGATGAGCTGATGTCACAAACAAGTCGCGTGTAACTCGAGACACGGACATCATTTCGGCGTTCATGGAACACCTTGCATGATTTAGGCCCGTTATGAAATGTCCTAGTACAAGTTCTAATTCGGCACCCGTGGAGTACCTTGAATGAATTTTCAATGTTATGAAACAATCCGATGTGGATCGTGACACACAAACAAGACTTTCGTGTCGCCATGACACCATGATGAATGGACATGATGTCATGTAATGGTATTGTGTGGTCCGCCACACGAACACAATCCTAAGACCGTTGTGGTCCTCTAATGGTGCAATGATGTGATTGGATGGCCAAGTGCAATCCGGTGCACAAGCGAACATGGGTAATCTTGGGGACTGCCGATATGTCATGAAATGAAATGTCATGAGGGGCATACTTAGAACATCCTTTATTTTAGATGGGATAAGATGATATGAATGCCTATGTAATACAGAATGCAAATGGCTGCACAAAAACGTGGTTAAGATGCATGACACGCGAGATGATGTCATGTATGCTTTATGAAATGGAAGCGCACAAGATGTATATGACACGCGAGTAAGATGTTATGGCCACAAGAAAAAGTGGTTAGTATAATACCACACGTATGATGATGCTTGTGAATGGCTGCATAAAGATGTGGTTAGAAAATGGCACACGGATGATGCGTGTTTGATGTTGTATATGAAGGTCAAAAATGAAATCACCATAGAGCACACACAACAATATGCTCACCCTTCCAACCTTATTCCTCCATTCAATTGGTCTCGCATTCTTCCTAGGTGTTGGGTCTCTTTGGCATCAACCGAGGATACCAAAGGCGCACTCTCAATGTCCATTTTCAAATATATGTTTTGGTAACCCTAAGGGGAAGTTGCTAGGCCATTACATGAAGGTATGAGTCAAGCCAAGGGTCGTACAGGTTCCCATAGCGAAAGTATACTCCTCACTTCTCCCCACTCAAGGGTCCAAACGAAGGGGTACGTACAAGGCTATGAGTGGTTTACCCCCTTAGGTGCCTCTAATCCTAGCAGAAGAGGTAGGTCACCTTTGAAGATAAACCGGGCTTTAACAAGTGTTGGAGGGATTCAAGAAGAGAAAATGTCATGCTTATGCAAATGTGAATGAAACATCGAATTATGATTTAATAATTGACTACAAGTGAGGATGTACTTCGATTATTGCCTAAGTTCCTTAAGTTTTTATAAAAAACTTTTAAAAGAAACCATTAATTCCCAATGGAGTTGCCACTGTGAGCGGACAACCTTTTTACGGAACGCGCAGTGAAGCGGGAACCGGGGATTTTCTTTTTAAGATGTGATGATGTGGTTTGAAAACGGGTCTTTAATCTTTCTTAAGAAAATCTTTCATTTTATTGGAAAAAACCCTTTTATAGAAAACTTAATTGTATGTGTGAATTTTGGGAAAAAAAATAGGTTTTAGAAAATCCCAATTTGAACTTAAAATCTCAAAACATAAATTTCGAAATTAGATACAGAGTCACCACCCAGATCAGCTCATCCGCGAAATTCTGGTACAACTCCCTACCAAGTGTAGACGCGGTACCTAATTCAAAGATTCAGGGTTCGGGCAACAAATCTACTAATCCTCACTTATTTTCAATTATTATTTCATAATGTAATGTTACATTCACTTACTTCTACTCATTTTATCTTCCTTTTATTTTTAGTTAATGCTCATTCATATGACATAAATATAAATCCAAAATAAAATGCAGAAAAGTAAAAGTGCGGGAAGAGTAAAGTAGAGGACAAATTATACAACCAAAAAAAAAAAAAAAAGAAAAGGCTCTCATCCTCACCATTACAACTGCCTATAATACACGAAAATCTAAAAAGTACAATCGCCTAGATACACGATTTAATCTACAAAATATATTCAAAAATAAAAATAAAGAAAAAAATAAAAGCTGCATCCAAATACGGTTAGCAAAAGTAAATAAATCACACCAAGGACTCATATAGGATAGAATAGGGGTATTTTAGGAAACGGGATCATGCATAGGGGGTAACCGGGTTGACCAAACAGGTTGGCCCGGTTAGATCTGGAAAACGGTTTTTTGAAACGCCTTGTAAGTTTTATGGATGAAATACCAATTTTAAAAACCATTTGGCTCATTTACATGCATTTTCCAACTTTAGTGGGCTAGATATCCCAGGATCCGGGGGTCCCGTTCGTGGGTGGGCCTAAATTAAACATCCATCTAGGTCTAAAAAGAATGTAAACACACCAAAATTCAGTTTTGAATAGGAAAAAAATGCAAAATTACAAGTTTGGGCCCAAAAGGGCAAAACTGTAATTCTACCTCAACTACAGCCGTGCCACTGTAGGATACAGATGCGCAGCTGTAATGTTACAAAATGTGTTCCGGCCTTCTTTTCTCGTTTTTGAATATCGTTTTGCAAATTTAGCGATTTCGGGTAATCTGGGATTTCTGGAAACACACTAACTTCAACCAAACGGATCCGAAACGGATCAAAATAAGTCCGGAAATCCCTAAAAACTCGAAATCGCCAAACTTGAAATCACATCCATCAATTAAAATAAGAAAACCGGGAATCTAAGTATACATGTATGTAATTGGACTGATAATAAACATGAAAAACACATTTAATTTGGAAACGGAAGCATTATCGATCGATTCGGGGCGTTTGGAGCTTCTGCCCCTACAGGTTACAGCCACGTGGCTGTAATCATAAGTGGGGCGGCTATAATAAAAAATGACTCCCAAAATCACAAAAAATTCAAAAACACCAACAAACAGCCATTAAAATGAAAGAAAAAGGGATTTTTAAGGCCTCTCAGAATGTACCTTGTCTGTGTTCTAGTGTTTTGGACCACCAGGGATGAATCCGGATGCCGGGAATGCCTTGCAATCACGAACAACCTAAAAGCTTGTGCGATTTCCAAAGCCCGAACGGAACCCCTAATGAGATTGAATGAGTGATTATGGTCTAAGATTGTTCCTAGAAAACTAATCCCTCCAAAGTTATGGTGATTTAAATCGATTTTTGTTAAGATTTCTTTCATTGTTTAGGATTAAAACGTTCAATTTTAGTCTTTTTTCTCAAAAGCCCTAAGTGTGGATGTCTTTTTCTCTCAATTTCTTAATTCTCTTATTTTCTGTAATTTTTTTTTTGCCTTCCTAACCATAAATCCGGTCACAATCTATTTATATCTCCTATTTTGGTTAAAAATTCGAATTAAATGCTGATTTGGACAAAAAAGGAAATCTGATGATTACAGCCGCACGGCTGTAATGTACTACAGTCGCGTGGCTGTAGGGCACTACAGGGGCGTGGCTGTAGTGACCAGATTAGCCTATTTTGCTTATTTTTCGTTCTTTTCTTCGGTTCTTTTAAATACTCATTAGAATTCCTTTGGGGTTTCGTACCAAGACTTGTCACACACATTCGGGTCACCTGAGACATTTCTGACGTCATCCTGGTCATTCTGAATCTGCTTCACGTTTATCCGTGAAAAAAGTAATAATGGCTTTCATCACCGAGGTCGGGAAAAAAACCGTGCTCACAGGTCTATTAATGGATTAGATTGAGAAATCAAGGATTCTAACCCCAAATTGCATAAAACCAAAAATCCCAGAAAATAGAGAAAATTTCAACAACAAAGCTCATGGGCCATCGATGAGTCGTGAGGCTCAATTTTCTCCAAAGATAGGCCGTACTGCCTAATTTTAAAATTTACTGCAAATTGGTGTTTG
The DNA here is from genome assembly GCA_039660915.1 of Euphorbia tirucalli. Lineage (NCBI taxonomy): Eukaryota > Viridiplantae > Streptophyta > Magnoliopsida > Malpighiales > Euphorbiaceae > Euphorbia > Euphorbia tirucalli. The sequence goes on along the minus strand of CM077641.1, from coordinate 68,522,125 downwards.
ATTTTCAGTAAACTTAACACAATGTAAGCAAATCAAATAATGCAATGAAGAAAGGATTGGATTTTATGGCCTCTTAGAAGTTACCTTTAATGTGTTTATCTAGATTTTGATGGAATTGTCCAAATTCGTTCCTTAAAGCTTTGAAACCGATTCTATTTCATGGAAACAGACTGAAACTTACCAGGAATCGAAATGTAGTCATAGATAACCTTGAACTGCCATGTTCGTACATATCAATAAGGAGATTAAGTTTTTATAAGGGATTTGGTTTGGATTTTTTAGAGTTGGTTTACTTTAGAATCATGAAGAAAATGTTGAATATGGTGAAGGAGAGCTTACAGAGATCGGGCGTCAAAGGTGTTGGTGGCATTTTTTTTTTAGAGAATTGATTTTTTTTTCTTAATTCCTCCTATAACAAATCATCCCCTCTATAATAATTTCTCTCTCATTTTTGCTATATCTGGAAAATGATTTTTTATTCTTCCTCAAGTGGGTCAACTTGGCTTGCATTTTCAGACTTCAAGGATGGACCGTACGGCCCATCTGCCTTTAAAATTGGGTTGTACGGCCTTATTGCTGAGTTGTACGGCTCTTCTTTGAAATCCAGTTATATCCACTGTAAGCAACTCTCTTCCATAGCTTTATCCACTAAAATTGGGCCATGCCTCCTCTTGGTTTGGGTCATACAATCCATCTTCCAAAGTGAAAATCTCTTTTTTTTATTCCGATGGTTTTCGGTTCATTTCGGCATGAGTTAGAATCCATTCTTTGCTTCTCGAGCTAGCATTCTAGACAATTCCAGAAAAAGAATAACTGGAAAGCTTCATCATATAGGTCGGATAAAGATCCGTGCTCACAGGCTACCCCTCTTGTAATTAAATTCAACGCTTAACAAGTCTCTGTTAGATCTTTGGGATGAATTTAAGTACACGACAGAGAGCATGATGAACAAAGGAAAGAGGACTGACCTTAGGTTTGTAGAGTCAAGTTCTCCTTAACTAAGAGATCAGCCCTGTTTCGCTGAGCATCACTGTCTTTTAGGTTTGGGTTCATCAATTGAATGGTGTTTTACTCATCTTTGATGGTCGAGGTGGATTCGTGATTCTTTTTAGGAAAGTGATATCGCTTCGCTAAATGTCTCTACTTTCATGGATTTGACTTGTTGGGATTTACTGGGTTAAATTCTTGCTAACTCGCTGAGGACTAAGAGCGTTTTGCTAAACATCATTGTCTCCCGAGTTTAGGCTCATCCGTTAAATAACAATCTACTTGCTTTTAGTGGTCGAGATAGGTTTGTGATTCTCTTTAGGAAAGCGGGATCGCTTCGCTAAACGTCCTTGCTTCCATGAATTTAACGTGTTGGGGAAACTGCTGATGTAGTTTGGATGAGCGTTTTTATTCCTTAACCAATAATTTTGGAAACAAAAACTTTTGCCCTTTCGATCAAGAATAAAGACGTGAATTGTGGAGTTCGAACCTCCACTTTTTTGTGTCTTGCCCCTAGATTCTTTCAACAGAAGACAAAGAAAACCAATCTCGAAGTGATTTGGCAATTAAAATGAAAAATTGAATTTTAGGGATTTAGGGGGGAGATGGGCCGTACGGCCTATCTAATGGAATTTTTTAGCCATATGGCTCACCGTTGGGGAAAAAATTGCTAAAATACTTGATGGGCCATACGTCCTAACTTGGTGGCTACTTGAGTCGTACAACCCATCTTACCTGGGTTAAAAGGATTTGAAATCCTGCCGCTTTCCATTTTTTCCCTCCGGTTCTTTTTCTTATCTTTTTCTCTCCAAAAACAATCGGCCCCTTCTCCTTATTCTCACACTTTCATAATAATGAGGTGAAACTTCACCGATCCATTTCCTATACTTTCATAATAATGAGGTGAAACTTCACCGATCCATTCCTATGCGCCTAGGCAGGAGGCCCCAGACATGATTGTGGCATAGTACTCACTCTCAGAGGGTGCATTTTCTCTCCCATTTGTCTCTGTGGAGAGTTTATATAGCCTTAGGCTGAATGAAAAGTACAAGGGCAGGTCCTTCTGGGAGAGGTGAATCCCATGCTCAACATTCATAGACACGCTATTGCCCATTTGGTATGTTTCACCCACTTTTCCTTTGATTTTTAATTTTTTTTCTGTTTGTTGATTTCACTGCAATTTGATGAGATTGAGAAGTTAGAATGCATGTTTAGGGTATATATGATATTTATGATCAATTTAGAAATAATTTTTACATAGATTTAGGGTATATTTGAGAGAAATTTGGATTTCTAAGGTAAGAGAATTGGTTTTGTTTTCCAAAAAAGATGGTCTGTACGGCCTTGTTCATGTGAAAATCAGGCCGTGCGGCTTATCTCTTTTTGAATTTTTAGGTTTACCAAGAACAAGGAGTTAAACCGTGCGGCTTAAGTAATTGAGCCATGCAGCCCAAAAATTCAAAGAATAGAGCCGTACTACTTATCTCCTTTGGGAAACAACAACTTTGTTTTTCGCCCGAAATAGAATTTTCTTTCAATTTTCCCCTGAAATGCACCTGTGTATGTAATTAATTGAATCTAACAAACTTCCCTCTTTGTTTCTTTTGCAGTCCCAGAAGAAAAACAAATGAACAGGAGGCTAGGAGGGCCTTAAAGATTTATATGACTGCCTTCTCGCTCCGGTTAAGGCGAAGATGGATGCCACGGGCTTGCATAGTTGATTCCCTGGACCCTACATCATGCTCCTCAGAAGAGCAAAGGGGTAAGAATGGCCCTAATTGAGTAGTTGATGGACACCGCCTATACTTTCCACCTGCCTACTGGGGAGTTCATGATCACTCCTATGGACTTTACTGCTATTACTCGGCTACGTTTTGAGGCACCCAGATTCAGTTCAACTGTGCTTTGAGCATGAGCCACTTCAGTTTTGACTTTGCATCGATTTTATTGGGATACAGGCCTACCCAACCTAATTTGCAGTGTACTATCTTGATGGATTACTGAAAGAAGCGTAGCACCGACACTAAGGTGGAGTAGAACCAGTACGCTCACTCCTTTCTAATGTACCTCTTATCTGAGGTTTTATTCCCTACTGGCGGCAGCGATGTGAATTGGAACGTGCTACCTACTTTGATCAGTCTGGGGGAACTGAGTGAATTGGACTATGAGAAAGCTGGACTCGCTCAGATGTACTATAGGCTGGATGTCTTCATACAAGGTTAGCATAAGGAGCTAAACATTCTGCTTTTGGTAAGCATTCTATTCTTTTATTGGTCGTTTCATTACGGAATTCTATTTATGTTCGTATAATTTTGACTTCTTTACAGATATAGGTTTATGAGCACAAGTTCTTGCACCCTCCTAGGTTAGGCATATTTGATGGAGTCCCACTTTTTCCCCGGCTCATTCGGTGGATGGTCAATTGGACCAATGTGGTGATGGTGGCAGACAAGTGACATACTCAGTTGGGTGCTCTGACCTGGAGTGAGGTACATACACAACCTTAGTCTTAAACTTTATTCACTAGTTTAGAGCCATACCTGAGTTGAATTTTGGCTTCCATTATTTGTTTTGGATTTTATAGGGATTCGGATGTCCCTGGGGTGATGTTGCCCACTGGACTAAGGCAATGATCGATGCATTGCGGATAATAGAGAGGTGATTGGTCATGGAATGCCCCTCGTTCCTAGGGTGGTACCTACTAGATCGAGTGGAGAGATGCTACAAGAAGCTTGAGGAGAGGGTGATTCCTGCCCCTTTACCGACTTGTCTATTCTGGCAGGCCCATATCCCAAAGGATGAGCATAGAAGTGTGTTCAAGGAGGGATACACAGCTGTGGGCTCGGAGGGTGATTACCGAGCTTACATCACCCAGCATCTGTTACCCTCGACTGGTACTTTAATTCCACCACCACTACCTCAAGTATGCGTTTTTTCTTTATTTTTCTGTTGTTTTCACTTTCTGTGGTTCACATGCATTATTTGATCGCTGATTCTTTTATGTTTCATGATCCTCCCTGGGCTAGTAGGGGGAAAAGACAGGTAGATAGGGTGGGCAAAAGCTCACGCTCTGATAAGTCCAGCTCGTAGACTCCTTCTATCCTGCAGCCTCAAGCTCAGCCATAGCCTGCTGTTGGTGGTTCTATTCTAGTTATGGAGGCTATTCCTCCTGCCGGTTGGACAGTGGGTCATCCCTAGTACATATTTGATGGTTAGCCATTGATAAGTTGCATTTCATACACCCTTTTTCCTAGCAATTGCATTCAGATTTTGTGATTTATGTGTTTCATTTACATGTTTTCTTATTGCTTTAATGCTTCTTTAAGGTTTTAGGAAGTGGAAAAAGGGAGTCAATTAGCAATTATGGTTGCTACTTAGGGAGCAAAGAGTGCTAAGACCATCATGGCATGGGCTCTTCGTAGCTGAGTGGAGCTGGCTGAAGCAGATTCAAGCTTTTCATAGCTGATGGACTGGACTTTTCAATTTGACCAAGAGGCTTGCAGCCTGCACTGAATAGGGTGAATTGGGCATCTATTGAAGAAAGTGGAGTTACCTTATAGGCCCCTAATGAGGTCTTGATGAGAGGAGACTATATATATGGCGTGAAAAGCAAGTTTGGGGACAGGTTCTTTTGGGGAGGCAGAATAACGATCTCTGGTAGATTTCAGAGAACGTAATTTTTCTTCTTTGTTTTCAGTGACCAAGGACAGCGAGCTACAATATGTTTCCATGATATTTTGTGACTTCTGTTTAGTTATGAATAACTAAATCCTTTTCTAGTCGAGGTAATTGGATGTTTAATTCCTGCTGATTTATGAGACCTGTGTTTTGATCATTTTCTTTTATTCCAGTATTTGTTCAATTCATGCACTGTAAACTGTTCTATTGCTGTTTAATTAATCCAATTAATTTGGCCGATTGATTGATTGATTGTACTACATATTACTAAATAGAACAATATATCCGTGATTGTTGTTCTATCACAGTGTCAAATTAACTTTGCATAAGGTTAACGGAATTGAATAATTTAGTTCAAATGATTTGCGACGTTTTTGATTTCATTAGATAAGATAGAGGTCTTTTTGCGATTAATGCTGCCACAGGTTAATTCTTGTTAGAGGTTTCTGAGAGTTTATCTATCGGTAAGAGAATTAGTTTATTCAGGACTATCGATAAATTAAGAAAAGATTGGTTAATGAGTTTATCTCACCTTTAACTATAACTCTTTCTATTCTAACAACTGAAATTTATCTTTCGTGTCTGTGATTGAATTACAGAATTAAATTGAAAAGTACCTTGGCTAGTTTTTCTCTGATTGATTTATTTTATTTTAATTTCAATTTGTAAATTCATAATTTCTATCTTTTATTCTCATCACCATTCATTATCATTCTAATTTTCTGTTTCTCTTAGCAAATAAATATACCTACATTGATCTCCATGGTTTGACCCCGTTTTTGTTATACTACCTAGTATAAAGAATAGGAAATCTTAAATTAATCTTTGACGGGGTTGACAACCTATCAGCCATAGCTCTTCAGCCCTACTGGCGGCTATTACTATTCTTAAATTATTCCGGATCTTACCTTGTCCATCTAGTTTTATACAGAGGACACCACCCATGTAAGAATCAGTACTTTCTTGATTACTAATTCTTTTATGATTCCTTTTTAGCTCACTTTTTATGTCTTTCGATCTTGTAGTCTCCTCAGAGTGCTTGTAAGAACTATGCTTGTCTTCTCTCTGGTACTCGCAGTCTGATGATGCATGTATGCTTCTTTTACCTATTAAATTTATGCATGTTTAGTAAAATGCAATGCGATATGATATATGAATGATATGTATATATGTGCAGTCACATTTGGAGTGAGAAAGGACCCAATCCTGTCAGTTAGAGGCCCAGGTGGCTTCCTTGAGGCAACGGAATGCTGATCTAATGTAGACATACTAGATGTTTGAGAGGGAGAGCAACAACAGCACCACGGAGAATGAGGATGATGATGACAGTGATGATGGTGGAGACTATTAGTCTCCTGACTAATTTTGGATGGGAATAGTGATATTTGAACATTTGGATTTGGGTTTCGTATATATCTAATTCATGCGCAGTATTTGATTAGATAGATTTAGGAATTGAAGCTCTTTTCTTCTGCTTTTTTTCATATTGTAAATAGTGTTTTAACATATTTCATTGATGATCTTATGAAGCATTGCATGCGACTTGCTGACAAATTTAACTCCTGCTGGACTTTACCGATGGGTCTGTTTTTGGTGACTTTTGTAAATTTTTGAATGCAACCTATTTGATTCGAATGCAATGACCTATTGATGAATATTTAAATGGATGACACGTTGCACGTACATAAACATTTGAGCAAGATATCAAACACTCATAACATTACCATAATATAATAAAAAATGAGTATAACAGTGAACCCAAAAGTAACTTTGGGTTTGATCAATACCCTCTTTTGTTAGCTGTTCATCCTTTTCGGCTTTCTACATAATAGATTTTCTCTCAAATGCCTTACCTAGACCCTTTTTTGAGTTTTTAGTCTACCAGGCTGTCCTAAATTTTGCTTGAGGCCCCCATTTGGATTTTCACCTCAACAGACCTTTTTTTTTAGATAGAATAATGGTGATCCTGCTTGGTATTTGATATGAATCCTTAGGACCATTCTGCTTTGAGTGTAACGTTTCGGTTTTCTCTTCAGTGGTTAGTTTTTGAGAATTCCGCCTAGGTTGTCTCACATGTGGTAGAACACTTTCTTCCTTGAATAACGGTGTCTTGATTTTGAAATTTCTAATTGTTTCCTTCGAATTTGTTAGCTTCAAGGGCTTAGTTGGGTAATGACGGATGTGGTTTTGATCTGGTGATGAGAATAGGTTCGGACATTTTGGGTTTCCCTACATTCTCGCTGGGGTGACACAAAGTTTTACTTCGAGTATATTTTTTCTATCATCACTGTGGATGCTGTATTGATATCTTTTTCTGAGATTCAGTGTAGACAATTTTGACTTTTATGCATTGTGTCAATTGCAACCTTTTTGGGATTTAGTGTAGACAATTTTGACTTTTCTTGTATTATGTCAATTGCAACCTTTTTTTTTTTTACACCATAGTTTTCCCGTGTTGTGTTGTATTTAGCTGCTTTGCTGGTTTGGTTGATTTATGCCTTCACTGTTTAAGAATTAGCAATGCCAAAAACCATACATTTGAAGTAACCCTTTGTGTGTCCCTTGGGAATGTCGATTGTACTGTATTCTTCATGGTGAGCTTAATGGTGGTTTTTCCGGGCAATAGTGCGTTATGTTTCTTTTGGTGAGATAAGGTTCTCAGCGATGTTTGCCTTCGGCTCTTGGGGTAGCATCTTTGCATACGATGTGGCATTTGGTATCCAGGCACTTTATGGGGAGTTAGGTTTGGTGTAAAGTTCAGGTAAAGTTTACCCTTTTCCGCTTGGAGTGTTTGCAAAGGTCGGGCTTGGTACATGGTCTCAAAAAGTTTAGGTTTTTTGTTTGTGGTGCCATTTTAGGATTGGGCTCAAGTGTGGAGAAAGTATTCCTGTTCTAGCTGTCTAACAATCAAGCATTCTATTCTATTTCTAAACTAAGGTTCTGACATGGTGTGTTCTTCCTTATGTTTTGCTAGCTGCTGGTCGCAGTGTTAAATTAGTGCTTTTAAGGATGGTATGCATCAATATTCTTTTTATTGTTGAATGGCGTGCGATGTTGATACTGAGTTTCACTTTTTTAACACAATCTCTCCTTTCAAAAGAGAATATAATCAAAGACAGATTTACTTTTGGATTTCCTGTTATGCTCATGTCAATTGTATGCATTTTAATGTAATATAATGCATTTCAAATACACACATAATGTCATGCTCGTGCAAATAACATATAAGTAAAATGGAGTAAGATGATGGACTTTCATTACATTCAGAACAAGAAAGGTTTAAGCGATTACAACTCGCTATCCATTTACAAACAAAAAATGCTCAGTACAAAAGAGCTCTCGAAATACCATGCCATTGCTTTGCTTCTTCCTCGGCGTAATAGTAATCCTTCGTTCCTTGTTAAATGACTTATTCTACCTTGGAATTCCCTCTGAAATGCACTGGTAGTTCATTCTCACTGGTCAGATCTGATATCCCTAACTTCCCTTAATCAACCAGCCTCTATATTTCTTCTCTTAGCTGATGACCTTTGTCAGTTCTGTATCCTATTGCTACATGGTATGCGTAGAAATCATTCTCATCTGCCTCAGCTGGGTTTCCAAAAGGCCTTAATGGGTACAAAAGACCTTGCTTCAGACACTTAATAAATACTTAAGACAGAAGCATAGGCTAGGAAGGAAACTCAATAGGGGGTTCATTGATGTTCTGGACAGACAGTCCCAGGGTGTTAGTTGCCATTTCTACTTCTCCTTCAATGGCCAGGTCATCTATGGGAACATAGATGTTTTTTAGCAAATCTTCCAATTGGGCTGCAGACATTTTGGTAGCCGTTACTTCATCTACAAGGCTAGTGTCCTTTCTAGTCTTTTCTATGTTGGGATTCATCATTGGAAAAATAACGTGGCGCAGCGAAAAATACACCGCTTAAAATTTCCTAGAATCCACCTATCGTGTCCAATTACCATTGATTAGAATAAAACAATTTGAATAAAGAGAGATTAACTCACCGGATTCGTCTCTTCTAGAGACTGCTGCAGAATCGTTACTTGAAACTGCGATCTCCAAAGTTCGGTGCACGACCAACTATTGAGCGGGAACCGGTGCTAGCCGAAGACACGAAGGAATGGAGGTTTAATGCTGGGATTTTCGGCTGTTTTGGGGCTGCACTTGGTGGCTGAAATTTCTAGCAATTAATTAGAGTTGAATTAGGTTTTTCTTCCTTAAGTGTGCCCTTATATAGACACCTTGTCTAATTGGGTTTTAATTAGTTTAATTAAACCCAAGCCCACTAGAATTATAATTACATAAATAAACTTTAATTAAAAGTATATACTATGTAATTTAATTCCATTTGGCTAAATTTAATTACCCCTAAATAAAATTAAATCACACTTAAGTTAATACAATACATGTATTTAATTTTCCTACTTAGGAAAATTATTTAATTAATTGTTTACTTTATTAATTCAATTAATTGATAAATTAATTAATTACATTATGTAAACTTATTAATTAAATTAAATTCAACCCAATGTCAATTAATTACCTTGACACCGAATGTCAACTAATTAATTAACGCATTCGTTCCAATGTACATTACATGTACAATATCTATAAGTTCCAGCTCAGTTGATCTATGTGCACGATCCTATGGGTCTATCTTTATGTTGGTAGTAGGCCCAACGCCCACAGACTGTAAGTGGGTTTTAGCAAACCATTACAGCCCCCAATTAAGATAGAGATGCAACAGTCTTTAGAAGATACTGACCCGGTAGTAATCTCATAGTGTCCTTTGCCTAACGATATCGATATGAATAAACAAGAGGCATGGTGTCTGTCATCCTCTTCTGTTGTTTATTATATTTCTCGATCTTGAGTTGACTGATTAATCAAATAAGCAACCAACTTATTTGGGTATGGCCATACACTTATCAGTCCCACTCATCAAGTGGCCAATGATATCATCTCGGTGTTACCAGAGTGGCAATTCCATCACTTCATCATCAATATCAACATGTTCACCGGTCCACCCAATCATACCCATATTTAGCATCCTTTTACAGACCTGTTAGGCGTATGTTAAAGTGAACCGGATTCCATATTTATATTATAATGAAATCTGGTCTGAGGACAAAAGAGACCTACTCAAGAAAGACCTATGACATGACAACCATATGGCTTTGTTGTGCGAATAGATCCAGTCCCATGTCTATGACATGTACCTATATTCATGACTGACTATACAAGTACTATGGCTAGTCAAGAACTGCCATACAGTCATCGAATATACAAGTCTGTGGTTCTATTCGTTCCCACGATTAGAACAGACCTGGGATAGGTTTTATGATTATCAATCAATGGATACTCTACTCATATTATAGCACAAGATATAAATGAAATACATTAATTGCCTTTATTAATGTGACACAAATAATGTATTCATACATGACTCTTAATGTATAATACAAAATACAAGAATCCAATGCCCTAAGAACTAGGGCACACCAACAATCTCCCACTTGCACTAGTTCCAAGTGGGCATTGACCTAATTCCTATAGATCTGGTATGACCGTCGTGCTGTGTCTGCAACAGTGCTTTGGTCAATGGATCAGCGACATTATTCTTGGTGTCAACCCTCTGCAATGATATGTCACCTATGTTCACGATCTCCCGAATGAGGTGAAACTTTCTGAGTACATGTTTGGATCTCTTGTGTGACCGGGGCACCTTAGCTTGTGCGATGGCCCTGTTGTTGTCACAAAAACATCAACTGGGTCTAGGATAGTGGGCACTACTCCCAACTCAGTTATGACTTTCTTGATCCAAACGGCTTCCTTTGCGCGTCGCACGCAGCTATGTACTCAGCTTCCATTGTAGAGTCAGCAATGGTGGCCTGCTTTAAGGACCTCCAACTAATGGCACTGCCATTCAGGAGAAAAACATAACCAGATTGTGACTGGTTCTCATCCTCATTGGTCTCAAAGCTTGCATCAGTGTAACCTGACACTACCAGCTCATCTTGACCTCTATACACTAAGAAAGCATCCTTAGTCCGGTTAAGGTACTTCAAGATTGTCTTGACTGCCTTCCAGTGTTCCTCACCGAGGTCCGACTGGTACCGGCTAGCCATACTTAGTGCAAACATGACATCAGGCCTCGTACATAACATGGAGTACATGATAGATCCAATAGCAGATGTATAAGGGATCTTTTCCATGTTCTCCCGGTCCTTCTTTGTTTTAGGACCATCTTTCTTACTCAGCTTCAACCCATGGCGCATAGGCAAGAATCCTTTCTTTGCCTTGTCCATGCTGAATCCTTTTAGAACCTTGTCAATGTACGTGGCCTGACTTAGGCCTAGAAGCAGATTGGATCTATCTCTGTAGATCCTGATCTTTAAGATCGTCTCAGCTTCGCCTAAGTCCTTCATTGCGAAGCACCTACTCAACCACTGCTTGACCCCTTACAGTGTTGGTATGTCACTTCCAATGATAAGGATGTCGTCAACATACAGCACTAGGACGGTGGAAACGCTCCCACTAACCATCTTATACACACAGGGCCTTTAACTTGAAACACCACTTGCAACCTATCACCTTAGCACCCAGAAGTGGATCCACCAAGTTCCATACTTGGTTATCATGCATAGATTGCATCTCAGCCTCCATGGCTTTGCACCATTGATCTGAGTGTAGGCTTTCAACAGCCTCCTGATAGGTCTTGGGCTCCTCTTGGTCAACGAACATAAGGTCCCCATCATCAGTCACGAGAAAGCTGTACCTCTCTGGCTTATGACATGTCCTACCAAACCTTCTAAGGTCCTGTGTAACCATTTCTGGTTCCTCAATTTCTTGAGTAGTCAGATTGGTTCCCGAAGCATCCTCAGCAGTAGCTGCAGGAGTTTGTGAGTCTTGAACTTCTGAAAGTTCAACATTACTCCCACTGTCTCTCTTGGAAAGGAATTCCTTCTCTAAGAAGACTGCATTTCTGGCTATGAAAACTTTGTTTTTGGCTGGATCGTAGAAGTAATAACCCTTAGTTTCCTTAGGGTAACCCACAAACTGGCACTTGACAGATTTGGACTCGAGTTTGCCACTTGTCAATTTCTTAACATGTGCATCACAGCCCCAAATCTTCAAGAAGGAAACATTGGGCTTTCGGCCTTTCCATAGCTCATATGGTGTTCCCTCAACTGCCTTGCTCGGTGTATTGTTAAGAATGTAAGTAGCTGTCTCTAAAGCATATCCCCAAAAGGAGACAAGGAGTGTAGCATGACTCATCATCGAGCAGACAATGTCAAGTAAGGTCCTATTCCTCCTTTCTGACACTCCATTCCACTGGGGTGTACCAGGAGGAGTGAGTTGGGATATGATCCCACACTCTCTCAAAAACGAGTCAAAATCTTGGCTCAAATATTCACCCCCTCGGTTAGACCGAAGTGCTTTTATTTTCTTGCCAAGTTGGTTTTTTACTTCATTCTTAAAGTCCTTGAACCTTTGGAGAGTCTCAGACTTATGCTTCATCAGATACACGTAACCGTATCTGCTGAAGTCATCCGTGAAGGTGACGAAGTACAGAAAACCAAATCTAGCACTAGTGCTCATTGGGCCACATACATCGGAATGTATTAGCTCCAATAGCTCTGAGGTCCTTTCAGCAGTCTTGCTGAAAGGCGCCTTTGTCATCTTGCCTCTCAAACAAGATTCGCATGTGTCATAAGGCTGGATGTCAAATGACCCTATCACTCCACTAGAGTGAAGCCTAGCTATGCGCTTCTCATTTATATGGCCAAGTCGACAATGCCAGATGTAAGTAGGATTAATTTCATTTTGTTTAATCCTTTTAGTATTTATGTTAAAGATTGAACTTTCACGTTTTAGATTAAGGATATATAAGCCATTTTCAAGAAATGTTGTTCCATAAATAATATTGCCACATTGCATAGAAATTCTACTATGTCCAATATTAAATACAAAACCAGAAATATCGAACAAAGAAACGGAATTAATATTCCTGCGCATCGCAGGTACAAAATAACAGTTTCTTAGTTCCAAAACAAGTCCACTAGGCATCTCCAAGAAATAATCTCCGATCTCCATGGCCTGAACCCGAGCACCATTTCCGACTCGAAGCTCTACTTCTCCAGATCCTAATAATCTCCTATTTCTTAGACCCTGCACATTTGAACAAATGTGAGATCCACATCCAGTGTCCAAGATCCAAGATGTAGAAATAGCCAGATTAATCTCAACAACATAAATACCTGAAGCAGCAGTTTTGCCCTTCAGTTGCTCCCTTAGCTTTGGACATGAGCTCTTCCAGTGCCCCTTCTCATGACACTCATGGCAAACATCGTCAGGAGAGGCAAGCCTTGCTTTAGGTTGGGCCACCACCTTTTTGCCCTTAGCCTTGGCCTTAGATTTGGCCTTTCCCTTAGCAATGGGCGTATTGCCCTTGTTCACCAGCAATACTTCAGGAGTCTTCTTAAGAGACTACTCAGCAAGCTTGAGCATGCCATGCAGCTCAACAACCGATTTATCCAACCCTTGCATATGGTAATTCATGATAAACTGGTTGTAAGACTCAGGAAGTGACCCGAGAATAATGTCTGTTGCCAAGTCCTACGGAACTGGCGAGCCGAGGCGGGCAAGTGTATCAATATACCCCTTCAACTTTAGCACATGAGTGCTAACAGAAGTGCCAGCTGCCATCACAGTCGTGCAAAGTGCCTTAGTTGTCAGGTAACGTTCCTGACGAGCCTGATCTTGGAACATCTTTTTAAGCTGATCCATCATCTCATAAGCATGCTCGTCCATGAATTGCTTCTGAAGATCAGAAGCCATGGTACCCAGCATGAGGCACGAGACATCTCTGTCATCCCTCACATGCCGATCGTACTGCTCCACCATCGCCGTGGTGATGCCTCGACCTGCAGGAGGGCCAGCTGGTAAAGGAGCATTCAGTACATACTCCTTAGACTCTTGTCGAAGAACTATTTGTAAGTTCCTAGCCCAGTCCAGGAAGTTAGTCCCCGAAAGCTTCTCCTTCTCCAAGAGTGACCTAAGTGAGAGTGAGTTGTTGTTTGTTGCAGCCATTTAAATTGCTTAACTGAAATGGGATTATCTACATGGAAGAAATCATTGCTTGAGTTAGAAATAAAGGACTTTTAAGCCAATTCAAATTCATAATCCGATTTTAATTTGTTTGTTGGTGTTGTTAATTGGCTGACTTGACCAAGATCCACAACTTATCAATGACTGGCCGAACTAGGGCTCGCTAACCAACCATTGAGTCGTTTGGTAGGACAACCTATCCAATCCTTCCACGAAGGACTCTTGGTTTGATGGGCTTATTGACACTTTACCCATCTGTGCTTAGGGCCCGCTCTGAGCTAATGCTACCCATGTTGGGTCAAACCACCATTCACATGTTAACCATACCAAGTATCTTAACCCTCGACGGCCCACCGAATACTACAATATACCCAGCTAGGGCATGGCGCACACTGCAGCATCAATGGGAGGAAGAGGTGTGAATGTGGGAAGCACTTTTAAGCGACTCAATATTTTAATTTCCGGATTATAATTAAGTGATACGGCTTAGCATGCAAAAACGCGGGTAATAATTTGGTGATCCATACATCCATATTATATGACAAATGCAATAGCATACTTAATTTAAAATAAATGAGATCCTATGGGCTTTTAATTACAACCTAATGAAAAACTAGATATCCTATCTAATTCTTCATGGGCCGGACTGCAATCCTTCATGGGCTCCCACCATGGGCTTGCTCCATTTGGGCATTCCTCCATACTTGATGCAATTACAATAATTTCGTAAAATAAAATCTATTCTAAAATTACATCAAAATAAAAAAAAAAACGGCACGCAGGCCATATTTCCCAAAATTAAATTACAACCGATAATAATTTAGGGCCCATAGAACTCAACATAACATTTCAAACAAAGTACCTGTCGTGCACATACATACCAATATGATGCATGATCATGGCATTCCAAATTATAAATATAAATGTTAAGCCGAGTTACTTTAAGGCCCATAAAGGCCCAATGGATAACATCCATAAATGCAAAATTAACAATTTTGCTCCCACTTGAATTTGGGTTGTCACAAATTTAAAATTTAGCTCTCCCAATTTTAACCGGTGTCACGGTTTATTGGGCCAATTTCACAAAGTCCATATTCAATATTGATGGGTCCTAGGCGTAGTAGTAAAACTAAACCTAGAAACGCACAACTAAGGCAGTGTACCTATCGTTGACAAGTAATAATTCTGGTTGGTCCAGGTATCGATCCCACAGAGAAAAGAAAATCTGCAAACACTAAACTACTCGGGTTCCTTGCGTGTCCTAAGCGGAACGTAGTTTGGGTTGATTATGTTAACAACTAAACTATCCTACTCCTAGTTGATCCATTCCAGCTTACTTTGCACTTGAGTTTTGTGTTATCAATTGGCGGTTTACCGACCTATGAATGCTAATGGGGATGGCTTTATCAATTAACTACAAAAGATGAATTTAACTCAACAATTAACCCTTAATTGTGCTTTTTCGATAATACAACCTAGCGTATCTAGATCTTTTAGGTCCTTAGCTGGTTTCCCTTGTTTAGAGGAGGTCTAATTCTAAAGCTCAGAAAATAGGGGCACGTAAGTTCCACAGTGTCGTCAATACTAATGGTTTCCTAGGTGTCAATCTAGGTAATGCCACAAATATGAACTTTAATAAATTAAGATCTTATGAGACTAGACATTCATTAAAGGAATTGCATAAAGAAGAAGGAATAAAAATTGAAATTAACTTGCAATCAATTGTATTAATTAAGAAAGATGAATGAATTCAGTGTCTACAACCAAACATAATCGATTTGCGGAATCAAAACTAACTTAATCAAATTACAAAAGAGAAGAAGAAAAACTTATGCCCTTTTGGTCTGATTAACCGGATTCCGACAGTGTGAAGATGCTTGGGGTGTACCTCTATAGACGAACTCGAGTCGGAACTAGGAACGTCGCAAAAGGGGAAGATTCTAAGTAAGACTACAACCAAACGATGGTTCAAACTCAAAGAAAACAAATAGTTCAAGCTCAAAACCTCACTACAAGTTTTTGCTCTCACTCAAAAAGACTGGAAAAAGATCCTCTAAAACATAGAAAATAACCTATTTATACGGCTAGGTTAAAACCAGGAAAAAGAAGAGATGAAAGTAGGGCAACAGCAGGTTTCGGAGCTCGGCACGCCGTGCTGGTAGAGTTGGCACGCAGTGCTGTGCAGAACTGAAGGCGGCACGCCGTGCTGCTGGAGTTGGCACGCCGTGCCGTGTGATTTTAGGGTTGGCACGCCACGCTGATCTGAGTGGCACGTTTTCGTTCCACTCCACTGGACTGCTTAACCAGGCACGCCGGGTTGGCACGCCGTGCCCTAATTGTGGCACGCCATGCCACCTTGATTTTCAGCACTTTGAACTCTTCTTCACCGCCGACGCTCCACTTCCGGTCCGGGTCATAATACCTGTCCAAAACAAGCACAAAGAAACATAACGGCACCAATGCCACGGACCAAAAAAACACAAATTAACAAAAATTACAAAAACAACCCTAGAAAATACGAAAAATACTAAAAGTTATAAAAACTATCCAAAACATAAAAATCACAAAATATTCAAAAACCACACAAACATTCACGCAAAAGACGCTCAAAATTGCCGTTCAAACCACGAAATTGCCTAAAAGATAAGGTCAAAAACCGACCTTATCAAATATAATATGCAAACAATTAAATTAAATATGCATGCCAACAAAATAAATAATTTAAACACAAATTAATTTAAAAAATTTAATATAATTTGCATTAGGGTCCGGGATAAAAAAATACCCGTAAAATCCGAAACCGGATCCGAAACCCGCGCGCGGCGCTGCTGTCCTAGCGGGGCAGCAGTACCGCTGCGCGGCAGCCAGCGGCCGCATGGCATGCTGCTGCGGCCAGCAGCTGCTGCAGCAGCGGGGGAATCGCAAAATTGCGATTCCCTCACCCAAAATTCAACTTCTCTTTTTTTTTTTTAATTATTAAATCACAAAAAAAAAAAATCCAGCCATTAACATCAAACTATCAATAAAGAAAATACAATTCTAGATAGAAACCAATTGGGGAAAAAAAATAAAACCCCAAACAAAATTCTAGGGTTTATCAAAACCAAAACCAATTGAATAAAAACCCTAAAATCACAAACTTGAAACCCATTCTTTCTTCAAGAATGCTTTCAAGAACCAATTCCAATCAATCTAATAGACAAAACCTAAGCTCTGATACCACTGTTGGGATTCGTCATTGGAAAAATAACGTGGTGCAGCGGAAAATACACCGTTTAAAATTTCCTAGAATCCACCTATCGTATCCAATTACCATTGATTAGAATAAAACAATTTGAATCAAGAGAGATTAACTTACCGGATTCGTCTCTTCTAGAGACTGCTGTAGAATCGTTACTTGAAATTGTGATCTCCAAAGTCCGGTGCACGACCAACTATTGAGCAGGAACCGGTGCTAGCCGAAGACACGAAGGAATGGAGGTTTAATGCTGGGATTTTCGGCTGTTTTGGGGCTGCACTTGGTGGCTGAAATTTCTAGCAATTAATTAGAGTTGAATTAGGTTTTTCTTCCTTAAGTGTGCCCTTATATAGACACCTTGTCTAATTGGGTTTTAATTAGTTTAATTAAACCCAAGCCCACTAGAATTATAATTACATAAATAAACTTTAATTAAAAGTATATACTATGTAATTTAATTCCATTTGGCTAAATTTAATTACCCCTAAATAAAATTAAATCACACTTAAGTTAATACAATACATGTATTTAATTTTCCTACTTAGGAAAATTATTTAATTAATTGTTTACTTTATGTAATTCAATTAATTGATAAATTAATTAATTACATTATGTAAACTTATTAATTAAATTAAATTCAACCCAATGTCAATTAATTACCTTGACACCGAATGTCAACTAATTAATTAACGCATTCGTTCCAATGTACATTACATGTACAATATCTGTAAGTTCCAGCTCAGTTGATCTATGTGCATGATCCTATGGGTCTGTCTTTATGTTGGCAGTAGGCCCAAGGCCCGCAGACTATAAGTGGGTTCTAGCAAACCATTACAGCCCCCAATTAAGATGGAGATGCAGCAGTCTTTAGAAGACACTGACCCGATAGTAATCTCATAGTGTCCTTTGCCTAACGATATCGATATGAATAAACAAGAGGCATGGTGTCTGTCATCCTCTTCTGTTGTTTATTATATTTCTTGATCTTGAGTTGACTGATTAATCAAATAAGCAACCAACTTATTTGGGTATGGCCATACACTTATCAGTCCCACTCATCAAGTGGCCAATGATATCATCCCGATGTTACCCGAGTGGCAATTCCATCACTTCATCATCAATATCAACATGTTCACTGGTCCACCCAATCATACCCATATTTAGCATCCTTTTACAGACCTATTAGGCATATGTCAAACTGAACCGGATTCCATATTTATACTATAATGAAATCTGGTCTGAGGACAAAAGAGACCTACTCAAGAAAGACCTATGACATGACAACCATGTGGCTTTCTTATGCGGATCGATCCAGTCCCATGTCAATGACATGTACCTATATTCATGACTGACTATACAAGTACTATGGCTAGTTAAGAACTACCATACAGTCATCGAATATATAAGTCTGTGGTTCTATTCGTTCCCACGATTAGAATAGACCTGGGATAGGTTTTATGATTATCAATCAATGGATACTCTACTCATATTATAGCACAAGATATAAATGAAATAGATTAATTGCCTTTATTAATGTGACACAAATAATGTATTCATACATGACTCTTAATGTATAATACAAAATATAAGAATCCAATGCCCTAAGAACTAGGGCACACCAACAGTCTAGTGTTGCACACCTAGCCTTTAGCCTTTCTACAATAGGGTCCCTCGAGAAACTTGTTATGAACAAATCATACTACTCTTGGTGAGTTACCATAACTTGCCCCTGACTTGAACTGGCAATTCCTACACTACCAACTATGGTTGAGCCATCGAGATACCTATTCTAGTTCCTTTCGATCTGGATGGCCGCTCTGTAGACATCACTCAAGGTATTGTAATATTGGTACTTCATATGCTCTTGGTAGATACCTGAGATCACTTCCACAAGCTTCTAAATCAACTCATCCCCAAGGTCGCTTTCATAACTGAATCAATTTTTCAGTCCATCTTCAGTAAAAAGCTATAAATAGTTCCCCAGGCTTATGTGTCACCTGCTCCAAGTCATATAGCCTCACATGCATTACATCGTTAAAGCTGAAGTGTTCCATAAAAATTGCAGAGAGGATCTCCTAGTTTGACTACACTTCTTCAGGCAAATTGTTATACCAAATCAGCGCGTCCCCTTCGAGGGTGGTGGCAAACAAAATAGTCAATTGCTTTTTGGTGAAACTGTCATTAACATTACCCTAGTTTAGATGTGTTTCAAGTAATCCTATGCCTTTATAAGCATTCATTCTTGGGACCTGAAGTCCAAACGGGGGCATCTCTATCCCTTGGCTGATTATCTTGTCAACATCAATACACTTATGCCTTGTGTTGGCTCCTTCCGTCATCTCAAGCAATATTCGCTCTAATTCTTCTTAAAAAATGGCTACCGCTTCTAATGTCTTGCAAGACCATTCGTGCTTCCTCGGATAATTGCCACCTAGAAGCCCCTAAAAGGTGGTACTTCCATGTTCAATGCTGCTACTATCGAAGGGGTGTCACCCTCAACAGTCACAATCCCTTTATCTGATGGGAACTTAATCTTCTGGTGAAAAGTGGAAGGTACTCCACCTAAAGGATGAAACCATGGTCTACTTAATAGTAGTGAAAAGGTGACCGAAATATCAATCACCATAAAGGACACGGAAGACTTAACATGTTCAACTTCAATCTCTGCTTCGAAGGTGCCAAATACCGACCTTTTTGAATCATCATCTGCCTTTATCATAGTGGAGGATCTTCTTAGTGCTTCTTCGCTCAATCCTAAATAGGGCAACATATTCTTAGGGCAGATGTTTAGGGTCGAATCATCGTCTGCCATGACACATGGCATTACTCAGTCCAAAAATTTGGCTTTCACATAAATGGCCTTATTGCCCTTCCACCGATAAATCTTCCTCTGTGAAAACAATCTCAGAGGTCTTTTCATCTATTTGATTCAATAGATAGCACATTGCTTCTGGAGGATACATAGGTGGAACCTCAATTTCCTAGAGCTTCTTGACTAACACCTCCCGATGCTTTTTGGAAGCTACTATTAGGTCCCAAAGATCATCTACACTGGAGTCTTCTTCATTTGGACCACTACAAAATCCTTTTTCTCTATTACTTTCAAGGGCTCTGTGCTTCTTCCCTCGACTTCCATTGACTTTTGTCCCTGCTAGGGCTTGGACACTTCAGGCCCTTGAGGGCCACTGGTTGATAGACCCAACCACTTTGGGTGATATTTCTAACTTCTTTGAACTTCTCTGCCACTTTTACATTTGGGCTATTCTAGTTTTCATACTCATCCTCTGAGTCCAACTTATCCAAACTCATTGGTACCACTATTTGGATTTCCCCAACTCTATTATCTTCCTCTGCCCAGGTCGACCAAACCATAGGGTTTACTTGCAGGACCTGTGCAAATACAAAGTTGTCTGGCAGGCCTAATTGTACCATGTTCACTCACTTCTCGAATCCTGGTAGTGGTTTAGTTTAAGTACTAGGCTTCGGGGGCTACTACAGCTTGCCCTTGTCTATCAATTTTTGAAAGTCATCTCTTAACCTCAAACAATGATTGGTTCAGTGGCCTGCCACCACATGGTAACTGCAAAAGTTGTCTTTTTCAGCCTCTGGAAGAGGGTTATATGGATGTAGCGACTGAAATAACCCGTCATTTCTACACTTGGCAAGTATTTTGGCTAGAAACAAAGTCCATGGTGACACCCCCATGATCTTCTGCTCTTCTTTTTCTATGGCCTATCCCTAAGATACCACTGCTACCTTTACTACTCTGTGACCTGACTGAACCGGCTAGTTTCTCTAGGTTAGACCATTGGTACTTCCACTACTTTGTCCTTGACTGGTGGGCCTATATCTCGAGTTCATACTTGAGCTACCCCCAGCCCGATATCTAGCTGTGTTATTACCCAGATCTCGTTTGATTTCTGGATTCCATTTACACACATCGTGTAACGCTGCAAAGTCTTGGTACTTCAGGATCAACTCATCCTCGTCTAGCTTGTTCTTCAATTAAATCATCTTTTCTATCCATTTGTTATAATAGTCGGTGAACAGCTCGTTATACTTCTGCTTAATATGTTCCATGTCATAGAGCTTCACTTGTATCTGTGTATTAAAGTGAATTAAGTGCATAAAATTCATTGATCAAACTCCCCTATACTTGCCCAATATATGATTTGCACCACTAAAATAGTAGATCTCTAAGTTGCTCCCCAGTCAATCACATAAATAAAGATCGATTAGGCTTTTATTTATCACACAAATTTCTTGGGGTACAATACGATTCATTGATCAATTAGATTTCATTTCATTTCTCATAACTTCTGACCTTACTGAAGATGTGACTTAGCCTTTTCAAACGAATAACAAAAATGGAGCAAACACAATACACCCGACTTACTCGACTAAGCATAATCATCAAGCGGCTACTAGCACTATTCATAACTTTACCTTTTGAGTAAAGCCAGGGGGAATAATTTTTCTTTGAATTGACTTTTCATCATTTTCTTTAAGCACAAACGATTCATAACTTTTACCCCAAGAATTTCACAATATAAAGCACACAATTTGCCTATTTCATCTCTTTAATCATGATCAATCAAAAAGGAGTTTCCTAGAAAATCTATGTCTCAAAGTGATACATATCAACTCTGGAGTCTAAATCATAACAAAGATTTCAAACAATTGGGGCCTCACGTTACATTTTATGTAAGCATCTCTATCAACAAGCACACCAAACCTAAAAGAATATACAGAAAGCTTTTTTTTTAGAATTATTGCAAAAGAGACTGTTGAACAGGAGTTGGAAAATATTTTGTTGCAAGTGACAAACATAAGGCCAAAGAAGAAAGACAAAAACACCCCTAAAGACAGCTGAAAATTAATTATAATTTCCCTCCCCCATATTTAAACACACATTGTCCTCAATATGGACCAAAAAAAAAACAAGAAATAAAAAGAATGAAACAAGAAAACTGCCCTGGTTAATGAAGGTTGGAATCCATCCTTTATATTTTTGTGTTTGTCCCTCGAATTATGTCTTTAGGCATTCTCTTCTTGTAAGATACACAACAAAACAATTAAATTCAACAAAGTTATACTGTGGAGTGATAATGTAATGCCTTTAGACAACATCTCAATTCAACCTCTTGGTCAACTAACTAATTAAAATTAGTATATAAGAAAGTGCAAATTAATAAAGAAATAAGATAGTAACAACAAACTTCAGTTCAATACCAATAACGAAAAAAAAAATTAGCGGGAAACTTCAAAATTCTACAATTTTTCTATGCAATTTAGATTATCAACCAACCAATTAAGAGAATTAACATCAAATAGTCAATGAAAATTCAATTAGGAATAAGAGATATTTCAAACCGGACTTAGTTGGAAAATCAAGTGTGGACTGCTGGATTATTGCATGCAATTGTTGCCGAAATCTGAGTTTCATTTGTCAGAGCTAATTTTTCTACCATCGCATTTGTGATGACATTGTTAGAAGCGACGTCTGCTCTGTCGGAGTAGAGGGACTGATATGACTTAGATTACAACTGAGAAAGAGGTGGAAGGGCTGGTCAGCATCTGGTGGTGGCGAACGGCGATTCCTCATTCACGAAGAGATAAGGCGCTGTGATGAAGAGGATGTGGTGGTGGATTTCCTTCGGCCGGCCATGACCTTGGCTCGTAGCATGATGGAGGTGGCAAAGAGATAGAGGTTGGATCGATGGTAGAGAGAAGGTTGGAGAAGAACTATGTGGGCGACGGCTGACTATATGGAGAAGAAGTTAGCGATTAGGGATTTCTACTGACTACAAAAAAAAAAAATTCTTTTTTTCTTATTTTTTTGTAATTTTTTTAGAAAATAAATTATAATAAAAATATATAAAAATTTTGTTTTCTCCCAAAATTTGCTAAAAGAAACATATTAGAGCTTTCTTCAAGGCAAGGTCATGCCTTGAGCAAACTCAATAATAAAGCTATAATTTTTGACTTTAGGCAATGGCATGCCTTGAGGATTCTCATTTTGTAAGAATTTTAGGGCTAAAGAGCGTTTGAACACATGCCAGAACATTCCTCAAGACAAAGTCATGCCTTGAGCATTCTTTAGCACTAAAATTTTCACAAAAAAATAGGCATAAAGCATGAGTATGCCTTAAGGAAAGCACCTGAAAAATTCAAAAATTAAGCAAATAAAATTCTATAAAATAACAATAAAAATAAACTAATTAATCAATATAAAAAAAATTGGGTTGCCTCCCAACATAGTGCCTTTGTTTATCGTCTTTGGCTAGACACTGTCCAATTTCAAGTTCCAAGGTCAAAGGAGATTGTATCAACACCGGAAACACTTTCTCCCTCCAAATAATGCTTTAATCTTTGTTCATTGACCATGAAAGGTTTCTTCTTAACCCCTTCAATCTCAATTGCTCCATAGGGATCAACTTTGGTCCCCACGAATGGACCAAACCATCTCAGCTTTATTTTCCGTGAACACCACTTAAATCGATAATTAGAAAAATAAAACCTTTTGACAACATTGAATTCTCTCTTTAATGGCTTCTTATTATGCCAGACCCTTGATTTTACCTTACGGGTCTTGGCATTCTCTTCCTTATCA
This sequence comes from Euphorbia tirucalli, assembly GCA_039660915.1. Lineage (NCBI taxonomy): Eukaryota > Viridiplantae > Streptophyta > Magnoliopsida > Malpighiales > Euphorbiaceae > Euphorbia > Euphorbia tirucalli. The sequence continues at coordinate 68,498,494 of CM077641.1, read as the reverse complement.
GAACTTAATTCAAAAGAAAAAAATGCAGGAATATTTTTCGATGCACAATGTAAATTATGAGAAAGTGATTTTAGGTCAGGATTATGTTGCTTTTCATCTTTCCCATTCAATTTTAGTGTGAGACATGCATTTAAGGATTTATCATTTAATTTCCTAGCAGAAGTCTCTTATGCATCAGACTCAGAGATGTTAATACGTAAACAGGACTCATCAAATTTAGGAAACATAATAGCTTTGGAAAAAGTAAATTCTTCTCTCTCCTTCCCAACTCTAAATATTAATTTTCCTAAACTCACATTAATCAAAACTACACTTGTTCATAAGAACGGCTAACCTAGAATGAGAGACACATCTATTTCATCTTCCATATCCAGTACTAGAAAATCAGCAGGAAAATAAAATTTACCAACTTTTACCAGAAGATCTTCTACAATTCCAAGTGGATATCTTATTGAATGATCAGCAAGCTGTAGAAAAATTGTTGTTGGTTTCATATTTGCAATGCCTAATTTCCTGAAAAGAGTTAAAGGTATTATACCAAGATCACATACAAATTTATCAATGCTAATATCTCCAATTGAACAACAGATAGAGAAACTCCCTAGATCCTTTAACTTAGGAGGTAGGTTCCATTGAAGAATGACACTACACTCCTCATTCAAGGGTACAGTAGCAAATTCTAGTAGTTTCTTTTTGTTAGAAACTATCTCGTTGAGCTATTTGGCATAGGAAAGAATCTTTGCAAGTGCTTCAGTAAAAGGAATATTAACCTGTAATTTCTTGAAAATTTCCAAGAATCTTTGAAAATTGTTATCCTGATATCTCTTTTGTAACCTCTGGGGATGTGGAATAGAAGGAACATATAGTTTAACAGGAACATAATTAGGTTCTTTATCTCTAGATTCTATTTCATTAGAAACTCCCGCACTCTCTCTCTTACTTTTAGATTCTTCTCATTCTCACTCTTATCTTCTCTGCTCACAGCCTCTTCTAAAGCCTTATCATTCCTCAATGTCATAGCCATAATGCTCTCTTTGAGATTTACTTCAGTAGTGATAGGGAACTTACCTTGACCTCTATCAGTCATGAGCTTCATTAGTTAACTCAACTGCACCTCTAAATTATGGATAGACGCCTAATTTGATTGTTCAACTTAATCAATCTTGGCATCATCTTCTTTATGACAGCAATTTGGTCAGCCATGTACTTCATGAACATATCCTCAAGTTGTGGCTTTGTTTCTTGAGTTGTGGGATGATGTTGCTGCTAAAGTTAAGGTTGAGGTTGTTGGAACCCAAGTGATCCCACATGCCTAGAATTGACAGGATCCCTCCAAAAGAACGTTGGGTGGTTTCTCCACCCTGGATTGTAAGTATTGGAATAAGGATCATTCCTCTACTATTGTGGCTGTCTACCCATATGAGTCCTCATGTAACTGGCCTCTTCAATTGGTTGTCTCATTTGAAGATAAAAAAGCATCTCTATCTTTTTAGACAACTCTACCACTTGCTGTGACACATCAAGTTATGTAGTTAACTCATTCACAGTACCTCTCCTACCTTTAATAGCTTTCTAGAGAGTGTTAAGAGCTATATTCTCATAAATAACCTGTAGCTCTTCACCAGTTTTGTCTCCATGATAACCGTCTGTAGCTGTATCTACCAGAGTCTGACAATTAGGGGTTAAACCATCATAGAAAAATTGAGTTAGCAACAATAAGGGAAATTAATGGTGCGGGCATTAGTTTAAGAGAAGTTGGAATCATTCCCAAGCTTTATGGAATAATATCCCATCTCTTTGAACAAAGTTATGGATTCTATTCCTATAGTCCATAGTTCTTTAGGACGGAAAAAATTTATACATAAAAGCATTATAACCTCATCCCAAGTGGTAAACCACCCATTTGTAAATTAATTAGCTATTGTCTCTCATCCCCTTTCATACAGTAAGAAAACATCTCATCCTAAGTTCTTCTTCAGTTAAAGCTTTCAAAGGGATAGTTTGTACCATACTGTAAAATTCTTTGATGAACCCAAAAGCATCCTCACTTCCCAACCCGTTAAAGCAAGGAAGCATATGCAAGTGGATGTTTTTGAGTTCATAATTTTTGGTTGGACTTAACCTGATGCACGAAGGGTTAATTGCTATTATCAATCTCTGGATATCCTTGAGGCACGATCATTGGCTGCCTGGCACCACGAGCTGTGCACGATCATGCTCACCTCCATCGTTATTTCCATCTACTTCGTTAGCCATTCTTTCTTGTCTTTTTCTAGCATGTATGGTAAATTTCAAGGTCAAGATCTATTAATTTAGACGTATTTAAGCTCTTAGATCTTTGCAAATGCATCAACACATTGAAATTTCAAGTATGAAGAGAAAACTAGAAAAAATAAAAATATAATATAATACAAAAATAAAATTAGAAAATCAACAATCAAATTAGTCTCTTCGACAACGATGCCAAAAACTTGATCGGCTAAATCTTACGCAAGCATAAGCAGTCAATCACAGTAATAATCTAGAGGATTCTAGGGTCAAACCCAACGGAGGAAATTAATGACTATTTTAATTAATTCTAGTCTAAAGGCAAAGATTAAGAATTTGGTTTTAATTATATCTACTAATGCAATTAAAAAAAATAAGAAATAAAACAATGGAAGAAAACACTAGGGATTTAGGGTTCACCTAATTCGGGTAATCAACCATATTATCACCAAGTCTTCAACAAGCAATTCCAATGAAAACTTTTCCTAAGGTATCTTAATACTTTGTCGAGCTATTAAGTTGTGCCTAATTAACTGTGATTATCCATCGATTTCTCACTAACATTAATTAAACCCTTTAAGCAACAAGTATATCATCACAATTAATTCTAACTATGTCTAATTTAGGTTTAATTATGTCTATCTTCCTAGTTCTGTATTCATACTTCACCTGTCAGTTCATCATATAAATCCCAACACTGAATCATGCATTGGTTTATACACAATTCAAAAATAAATTCAAACAAGATAAATGTAAAAAAATAATTCAATAGAATTAAAATCAAAATCCAACATAATGATATACAATTGATTACCCCAAACTAGGCTACATCCCTAACCCTAGTTTCGGGATTCAGCTACTCATGACCAAGTTAAACGAAAAATCAAAAGAAAAACTAAAATCCATGTCAAAAGATTAGAAGAAAAGAGAAGAAAAGCTCATTGAAGAATTAATACGAACTTTGTCGAGTCCAAATGAATAATTCGTTGCGATCTCAAACCCTTGCTCTTCACGTTGAAAGCTTTACGTTCTCCCCAAAGAACATGTTTAAAAACTCAAAACTAAGACTCTAAAAATTAAAATTGAAAAAAGAAAATAGTCCTTTCCTAAAGAAAAATAAGAAAACCTAAATTAAATCCAACTCTAAAAAAGAATAAAAGAAAGCGATCCTATTTGGAATAGGAGAAATACAAAAATAATAGAGAGACCCTTTGAAAAGGGTTTGACTCCTTCTTTCCAAGCTAAATTCGCAGCTTCATATAAGCTTACCAATAGACCTGACCCAATTAATAATTTCAGCTCCAAATCCTTAAATTTAGCACCCCATAAGGCATGGTCATGTCTCAAGACTTCTCCTGGATTGCTTTGATCTAAATTTGCTCCTTTTTCAGGCACCTTTTTGCTCCATTTTCATCTTTAAGGTCCTATCAAGAAAAACAAAACAAAGGAAGTAAAATCTGCCTAAGATACAGTGAAAACAATCAAATAAAGCTCATAAATCAAGGCGAATTAAGTGCATAAAATGTACTGATAAAATATAACATAAATTTAAAATAATAAATAATAGCGAAATTTTTATTTTTAAAAATAATATATAAAAATATTAATCTCTATCTAAAAACATAGAAATAAACTAATATATAAAAATATCAATATGATGGTCCCAAATTGGTTAGCTACAGTACTAGAGGGGGGTGAATAGTACTATATACCTAATAAAAATTTTCACAAACAGTTTAGGAAATTCTTTTTAAATACAAATAATTTTCTTTCTACACACATAAGTTTTATAAAAATGCGGAATAAATTAAAATAGTAAAACTTGTGAATACAAATTTGCTTAACTAAAAATGACTTCAAATAATAAAGCTATTAATTTAAATTGCAAAAATTTAAATAGAAGTAAATATAAAGAGAGTAGGGATAGAGGAATGTAGACACCAAATTTTATCCTGGTTCAACCCAACCAGTCTACTCCAGTCCCCAAGCCAATCACTTGAGATTTTCACTAACGTTTCCTTTACGGGTAAGAGACAAGCCTACGTTATTTTTTGCGAGTTCAAGTAACAAACTCAATACTTTTGCAAGTTAAGTATCAAACCTCTACCGTTACTTTTTCAGAACTCAAGTAACAAAACTCTACTAATGCTTTTTCTAAGCTCAAGCACTAAACTTTTACAGACTTTGTTGATCACACCACCAATAAAGTAAACCCCCTTTCACACAACCTTGTGTGTATATACAATTCCCAAATGTATGAATATTTGAATGTAAGAATGATGCTTTTTTCCCTTGACTTTGCTCTTATAGGAATTTATGGAAGACTTTAAAGAATTATAGCTTAAGAGTGTGAATGTTGTATATAAGTCTTCTTACTCCAAGCTTTGGTCTTCATATCCTTTTATAGGTGAAAGGATTCTTTTTGAAAGGAGAAATGGCCGTTTGTCTCAATTCACAAAGGGAATATGGTGGTTGATCTCAAGTCACAAAGAGAGAAGAAATGAATTCAATAAGTGTCCATTTGTTTCAAGCAATAAGATGAGTTGATTCAAGTGATAAGCTTATAAAACAAAATCTTTTCAAGTGACAATATGAATATAGCAGTTGAAGTCAAGACATAAGCCAAGGTCTTCCAAGTGATATAGCAGTTGAGATAAAGTCACAATCCAAAGTGAATATTGAAATCATCTAATAAACTTCATATGATGATTTTCTTCAGGTAATAAGATGACTGTTAATTTTGATCTCATGTAACAACGATAATGTTAGTTGAAGTCACTTCCTTGTTTGTGTGAAGCTCTTGAAGCTTGATATACAAAAGATTTGAAACTTATAAGTATGAAATAACTTTTGTATACATCGCACAAGGAGAAACTTGAAACCATCTTACCATGGCCGTTTGTATTAGTTTCATCTCATAAGTAGATTCTAGCTCTTGAAAAAAAATATGAAGTCGTAAAAAGAATTTTATAGATTATAAGCATGAGTTATTTATCTTATTATATCAAGTGGTATCCTTATCTCATAAAGCTTTTAATACTTAGTGTTATTTTAAGAAATTCTTTTTATTCAATGTCAACTTATGATTATCAAAACCGAAGTCAACACAATACATAAAAAAATACTAGTCTCTATCTAAAAACATAAAAACTAATAAATTGTTTGAAATAAATATAGATAGACTTTTTCCATTCCATAACCTTAGAAAGCCCAAAGACTTTTAACACCCTACGATCTTACATAGTAATAGTTCCTGAGTTCATACACCACTTGTTATAAAAATACAATTAAAAAAAAACATCTAAATTGAAAAATACTTTAGTGTATTGAAAAATTACTACCTCTTCCCTCTTAATTTTTTGAATTCTAATTAAATATTAGTCCTCCAATTTAATACATGAGGTTTTAGAATGGGATATGGTGAAAAAATGCCCCTATGGTTGGCACAAAAGTTAAAAATTACCCCTTTCCTTTTAAACTCAACGAAAATGCCCATAACGTTGTAATAGTGAATAAAAAATGCCATTGTTTAACAGAATATAATTTTCCATCCCATTTTTCATTTTACGCTGCTGACTAGGACGCCATGTGGGATCCATGGACCACTCAAAATCTGACACGTGTCAACTTAAACCCATATCTTACAAAACCCAACCCATCTTCTCCCTAATTGGTTTGACCCTTTCCCAACCCTCTTAAATCGATAAACTAAAACCCATCACCTTCCTTTCTTAATCAATTTATTCTCTTAAGTAAACTAAACAATTCCCAAATTGATGTGAGCTAATGAAAATGGTGAACGCGAATCTACACTGATCTAATGCCATAATTTATTGGGTTTTTTTTATTTAAGGGTACAATTTATATCGAAATAAAGAGAAAAAGTGAGGGGACTGGAAAAAAATTGACATAGATCAGTGGGGATTGACAAAGATTGCAAGGTAATTCAATGGTTCATGACAGAGATGGAAAAAAAAAATTCAATCTTTATAGATTGCAAAATGATTAAAAGCTCATTGATTGGTAGGAAAAGCTTCTTTATGTTTTGGATCAAAAGCTTCTTTTATATTTTCAAATTAATTGCAATGCCAGTTGAATTGGAACCTAATTTTGAAGAATGATTTTGCTATCTTTTTTCCTTAAATTGCTTTCAATGGTTCCTTTATTTTGAAGTGGGATTGTAATTCATACAGTTCTATGTATGCCATCAAATATTTGAATACATCCAAGTAATGACATGTTAATTAAAAAAATACAGATAACTATGAATTACTTATTAAAGTAGAGTAAAGAAAATAGCTTATAGAAATTAATACTATTAAATGCATTGAAAATACTTTAGTAGGCAGATTATAAGCAAATGATTAATAAAAACATATGCATTATATAACTAAGAGAAAGAGCTTTAAGTAGATAAAATGAACAAATAAATAGAATTGAGACAAATTTATGCATAATATCAAGAACACTTTGTATTGTACTCTTAAATGATTCAAGAAATCATAATTGATGAAAACATAAACTGAAAAATTTTGAAATAAAAAAGAGATGAGATTAACAATAGAATGCAGAATAATGCTAATTAACTATTTGAGTTGCAGATGTTGCAGCATGGCCATAAATAGTTAGGCTACTCATAGGTAGCATAAATATGATTCAAAAGCTGTCTTTTGGCCATTAATAGTTAGACTACTCATTGTTGTTAATATATTTGAGTTTGAGATTAACAATAGAATGCAGTAAATGCTAATTAACTATTTACATTATTGTGAATTTAATTATAAAATCAATAATAATATGCACTAATTAACTATTTTAGGTTAATAAAATGTGGCAAAATGCTAGCATTCAATTCCCATCAATCAATATATAACACCTGATAAGACTTACATTCACATTGTTAATATTTGTCCAAAATAGATAGTTTTACATCCTAAGCTAATAACTTTGCCCATCAAGTTTGCTTCATACAGAAAAATAGGCATTCACTTGCCCAAAATATGTTCAGTCCTAATTGCTAGCTTTCTTCTTGCTCCTAATTGTTAGCTTTCCAATCCTTTGTTGTCTCTCCACTTCAAGTTGGTTTGCTATAATTGCCTTCTTTCCTTTTCACTACAACTTGTGTAGTTAGACGTATACACATGGACCTCACTGCTATTCTGCTCTATGACACTATTTATGAGCATCCGAATTTCAGTGTCTCCCTCAATTTCAACTAGTCCATCACTAATAGATTTACTGGGTTATACAAAATGTTAGCATGCCCTAGTTCTTAGGGCATTGGATTCTTGTATTTTGTACTATACATTAAGACTTTTTGTATGTATACATTATTTGTGTCACATTAATAAAGGCTTCTAATCTATTCCATTTATATCTTGTGCTATAAAATGAATAGAGTATCCATTGATTGATAATCATAAAATATATCCCAAATCTATTCTAATCTTGGGAATGAATAGAATCATAGACTTGTATATTTGATGACTATATGGCAGTTCTTAACTAGCCATAGTACTTGTAAAGTCAGTCATGAATATACGTAAATGTCGTTGACATGGGACTAAATCGATCCACACAAGAAAATCACATGGTTGTCACGTCATGGGTCTTTCTTGAGTAGGTCTCTTTTGTCCTTAGACCAGATTTCATTATAGTATCGATGTGGACTCTAGTTCACTTTGACATATGCCTAACAGGACTATAAAAGGATGCTGTGAGCGGACGACGTTTTCCTCTCTTGGAAGGGAGCCTCGATATCGGGCAACCCTGCCTCGCGGGGTTTTTGTAATGAAAATTTGGTTTTGGAAAATTAAATTATCTGGTAAAAGAATTGAGACCTAAGTCTCGATAGAGAGTGTAAGAGTCGCCACCCGGCTCAGCTCAATCGGGAAATTATAGCGTAGCTGAACCAGATGAGGGCTGCTACACTTTCCAGAGATCTATGTCCGGACAAGTCCCTTATTTCATGTCTAATCAAAATGAATTCGGCCAATGTTCATTGATAACATTTTATATTTCTAAGATAGATTTTTATTGATTGAATCATGCGGCGCACACACAAATAAAATAAAACAGTAAATAAATAAATTATTACAACCTAATCGAATCATAAATAAACTATCCTAGGGGATACATTTGTATAATTTGGGGATCGGGGTACAATCGCTTATTTTACACGAATATCTAATGGATTGAAATTAAAATAAATAAATAAAAATAAATAAAACCAAACCCTACAAAACAAAGGTTAGCACAAATATACACAACAAAAATTGGACTCAAATAGACAGAACAGGAAAATTAGAGATTGGGACATGTATTTAGGGGGGTAGTCGGGTGAACTAGGCTAGTTCGCCTGACTAGACCTAGAAAACAGTTTTGAAACGTCCCTGTATTTTGTTTCATGAGAAAATTCATTTTGAAAACATTTCCTTTTTCCAGTTTACCTCTATTTAGCATGTAAATGTGGGTCGGTTTTCGGGAGATTCGGATCTCCGTCGTTCTGTTCTAAATGCGATAACTTCAATTAAATCTGAGGTCATGGATGCATAAGATAAATTCATTTTTGATAATTTTTTTGTCTTTATGCATTTCTATAATTTTTCTGATTTTTTTATGGATTTTTAGGGATTTTCTGTTGCTGGCCAGAAACTACAGCCGTGCGGCTGTAATTACAATTGTGCGACAGTAATTACAGTCGTACGACTGTACTGTACTTCTGATCCAAAAAATTTGAGATTATTTCAATGGGCAAGATTCAAAGCCAATGAGCAAGAACAGTCGTGCGACTGTTACAGTCGCACGACTGTTCTTGCTCATTGGCTTTGAATCTTGCCCATTGAAATAATCTCAAATTTTTTGGATCTGTTCATCCTATCCAGAACCAGAATACTTTTGTTTTTGGGTTTTATGTTGATGTGACTCAAGATGGAAGGATTTACAGCCGTGGGGAACCAACTATAGTCGTACGACCATATTTATAGTCGCACGACTGTAATTATAGACGTACGGCTATTCATCCTACCTAGAAACAGCAAATTACATTTTCAAAATTTATGCACAAAAGCAAACCAAAATACACAGAAGATGAAGCAAAGCACAAGTTTTAAGTATAATTACCCTTGTAGCGCTGATCCACTATCGATTTGACTCATGAAAACACTTTAGATTAGCTTCAAATTGCTTCTCCTCCTTTGTATGTCAAGGTTCCAAAATAAGCCCAAAAATCTCCAAAGAGTTACGGATTTATGGCTTTAGAAATATTTTTGTGTATTTATCCGATTTAAACCTATGATTTCTAACAATTGTTACTTCATAAGACCGAGAATTAAAGGAAGAAAGAAGAAGAAGAAGGTTGTGCTTTTGTTTTTGTTTTTCTCCCTTTTCTCTCAATCTCAAGAGCTCCCTTTGATCCAAATTTCTGTCTCTCCCCCCCCCCTTTCTTTCTGCTTCCTCTTTTCTTTTCTAAGCCCCTTCTGCTTTCTGGTTGCAGGAGGCATTAAATTCCCCTCAAATCACGTTTCTTTATTTTCTTTCGCGGTATGGGCTGCTGCACCTGCTGTGATCCTACAATCATACGACTATAAATATAGTCGCGCGACTGTAATTACAGTCGTGTGGCTTTCTCTCTCTTTTTTTTTGGCTGGAAAATTTCGACGCTTACAGCTGCTCCTCGTATGGCCAAATTCGACACCTGACGTCAGGTTTAAAATACCTGAGGTGATGAATTTGAGAACGCGAATTGAAGCACCGTAAACGTAAGGGAAGAAAGACATACCTGACTTGTCGAAGTCTTGTTGTTATAGTGATGCTAAACTGATTGGGTGACATCAGCCGATACCGGGTTTATCTATCTGTATCCGAGGTGGTCATGATGAAATAAGCCGAATCCGGGTCTATGTTACACGAGGCGAGGTTGATGATGAAATAAGCCGATACCGGGTCTATGTTACCTGAGGTGAGGTTGATGATGAAATAAGCCGATATCGGGTCTATGTTACCCGAGGCTGAGCCTGTGCTGGATCTATCTATATCCGAGACGGTGATGATGATATAAGTTGATACCGGGTCTGTGTTACCCGAGGCGAGATTGATGGTGAAATAAGCCGATACCGGGTCTATGTTACCTAAGACTGAGCCTATGCCAGATCTATCTATATCCGAGGCGATGATGATGAATTCTTACATTTGAAATGGCGAGTCTTCATTCTTTGATCGAGAGATTTTGAACAAAAACTTTTTCCCTTTCGATTAAGAATGAAGACTAGTTGGGGATGAATGCTCCGTGTATGCTATGTATGTATGCATAATGATGCATATGCATGTAGACCCTAAAGGATGCATTTCTCGTTGTTTGTTCAATCTTGATGTTTCCCTTTTCCGCTAAGGAAGATATGTCATGCCCCTGGCTGACACTGGCTGGTGGAAGACATTCTTTGTGCAAAACCTTTTTTTTCAAAGATGATGATAACTGCTGAAGAAATGAGATGATTGTTGGGGATGCATAACGACTGCTGAGGAAAAGGTTGTAATGTCCTTTGCAAAGGTTCCGCTAGGGAATAGTGCAGAGGATCCTGCTAGAGAGTACTGTAAGGACTCCTACCGGGGAATGGTGAAAGGGTTTTAACTCTGCCCCTAGGAATATGAATCTGGAAGTGCTCTAAATTTTGCCTGAGCTTCCCAATATGGGTTTTCAGCTCAGGGAGCTGCTCTCACTTTTGTCTGAGGTGCCTTTTCGGTTTCCGCGAGCTTTTTTTTTTTACAAAGTGTTTTTCAGCTCATTTGAAGTAGGCTTACATTCAAATCCTCTCTCTATTATGAAATCCAAACCCTTCCCATAATCTGAGAGTATAACATAATTAGTCTGGGGGTTTAGATTTAAGAGAAATGGTGCGGGATTAAGAGGGTATCCCCAATTTGGTATAGGTTGATGATAAACAAAGACTGATTGAAATGGTGCCATGACCACCTGCTCCGACTTTCTTCTGGTGATGAAATGATGCATAAAAGTGCTATATGGAGCAGCATTGTGGTTCAATTTCTTGTTAGAAGCCATTGATGGTAGAAAATAAGGTTTCAAAGAATCTATTCAAGAGAGAAGATGAAAGGAGCAATTCATCAAACAAGTGTTATGCCTTGCATATGAACGGAAGAGAAAGATTGTTGAAGGCAAGAGAGAAGGTATAGAGGAAAAGGGAAAGTGCTTTTAGTTTGGAGACAGGAAAGTTCAAATCTTTCACAGGAATAAGTGACAATCTCTACCTTCTCCCTATCACCTTTTGCTCAACTGAAACTCTTGTACCACCCTTTGTTAAGTTGAATGTTGCTGGTAAGTGATCATCCCTTTTACATTCAGATATTGACCTCTCAAAGTGTCTTGCCAGCTCCTCTTTTCCTAGAAGCCCTAGCATAGGCTATAGTGCGGGCTTTGCTAGAAGAGTGACAATCTCTTATTATGAACTGCTCGTTGAAACTTGTATGCAACTTTTGATCTGGGAAATTTACAAACGCATACCTTTTATCCACTTTGCAATCAATAGGAAGATATAAGAAATCAAAGGCCGATGTTGATTTTCCATCCAGGAATTCTACCAACAATTCTCCCATGTATTGATTGGGTATATTCCTGATCATCATGTTTGTTTTCCCACCAAAGTTAACTTCAGGCTTGATCAATAGTCAAGTTCTTGGACAACCACTGCTGCTATTTGAAAAGATGAATTAGGTTTAGAAGACAACAAAAGATTTCAAATTGTATGTATTTGGTACATTTTCATTGTTAAATAACATGATATGTTTAACCAGTTAAATGCAAAGTGCTTTCCTCAAATGTATGTTTAAGCAAGATAACTTTGTTTATGCATCTGACATAACCATACAAATATATTTAAACAAACACTCCACTTTGTTGATAAAATCAAAATGAGTACATTTGAAAGGATTAATTCCCAAAATGGTATACACTCCACATAGAATTAGAACCCGTCACTAGTCATCCCTTTCAGATTTTCCGAATGATCATTTTCTCTAGTGCCTTAATTTTTGCCTAGGTTGCCCTTTTCGAGTTTTCAACTTAGCAGACTCTTTTTCTCTTTCTTATTTTTTAAAACATGATAAAGCTTTAAGTGGTCCTAGTTGACAGGATTTGTGAACTCATTTCCATCTATGTCTATGATGCTGACACCACCTTTTGATAGCACTTTCTTCACAACATAAGGCCCTTCCCAATTAGGTTTGAATTTCACCTGAACATCAACATTTGAAAGCCTTTACTGTTTCAGAACCAAATCTCCTGCTTTCAACTGCCACTTGAGGTACTTCACATTTCGATTATAGGCCCTAGCCATTCTATGTTGGTACATCTGCAAATGATCTACTGCTTTCAGTCATTTCTCATCTAACGTTGCCAACTGCTCGTATCTAGCTTGAGTCCATTCAGTCTCTGGTAACTGAGCTTCCAAGGTGACTCCGAGTGACTTGAGCTCTATTTCCACTGGTAACACTGCTTCTATACCATACACCAAGGCAAAGGGAGTTTCTCCTGTTGGTATTTTGACACTGGTTCGATAACCGCAAAGAGCATATGGTAGTTTTCCAGCCCAATCTCTGTAGTTGGTTATTGGAAATGCCCTAGTCTCGAGGCATTGGTCCTTGTGTTTGTATAATACATTTGTACATTAACGTGAACTTTATGTATTATACAATTTGTGTCAAAAGATAAAGGCATTAATCTATTTATTATATGTCTTGTGCTATATTTTAAATAGAGTATCCAATGGACATATCCATATCCATGTTGTCAAGTGTCATGCACTTGGCAGTAAGACTATGGATAGGAAAAACGATAATCATGGGAATGAATGGAACTAAAGACTATCATTGGCCTAGTTGTATGGCAGTGTCTTATCGGTCATAGAACATGGGATATCAACCAGGTTAATGGGTACATGCAAAAAGGGCATGGTACTGGATCGATCCACTTAACGGGAATCTACATGGTACAGTATCACAAATGATTCTCGTGTAGTACTTGTATAAGTCCTTTGACTGGACCATATGATGGTGTTGCATGTGAAGTGGAAAACTTTGGTGTACGCCTAACAGGCCTGTAAAAGGGTGCCAAGTATGGGTATGTTCGGGTGTGTCAGTGAGCATGGCAGTGCTATGGATATGTAAAAGGGAATGTCACTCAGTAATTTACTGAGATGATATCACCGGTCTCTTGATGAATGTTACTAATAAGAGTGTGGCCACACCCAAACAAGATTGGATCTTATTTATGCATTAGTTCATTCAGGATCAGGTAAATGTCTGGACACATATAGAGGGTGATCAACCATACCTCTGTGTTGGTCACCGATATCAGTGACATGGGACATACAAGTTCAAACTACAGGGTTACGGTAACAGTTTGACTGCTATCTCCATCTTAATTGGGGGCTGCAGTGGCTTTGTAGAGCCCCCCTATAGTCTGTGGGCCTTGGCCCACTGCCAACATAAAGACGGGCCCATCGGATCGTACACATTGAAAGTCTGGACTTTAACTAGTCGGTTTAAGTGTGTGCTTGGAGTATACATGTTTGAAGAGAGAGAGGTTTATTAATTACATTATATAGATCAATTGGATTGATCAAAATAATATAATTAATATTTGTTTCGGCATTCTCTTAATTAATTCAATGAATTAATTTATGAGATTATTTCCTAGGTGGAAATATTATTACATGTATAGGTTTACATGTATTTCATTTTATGTATGTCTAATTCAATCCATTGATTAAATTAATAGGTCAAATGAATTTTAATTTAAATGTATGTAATATATTATATGGTATAATATATAAGCACACATGTTAAATTAAATTTACATTTGAAATTATTTAAATCAATAGATTTAAAATTGGGTTTAGGCATAAAATGAATATGCCCACATAATGTGGGAGTGAGTTGGCCGAAAGTAAGCATGGAAAGGGATTGGAATGATGAGTCATTTTGTTGGACAAAATGTGAGTATGTATATGGTGAGTCATGGCATGACTTTATGGTTGCAAGGTTGGACTTTGCTTCCTTGATATTTTTGTGATTCTTATGGTAAGAAAAGAAAATATCCCATTTATTTTTCATCCATCCTTGGCCGAAATATAGAGCATAAAGAGTGAGTCATTGTTTGACAAAAGGTAATAATCAAATGGGTGAGTCATGGTTGACTTTTGACTTAGCAAGGTTGGACTTTGCTACTTGGATATTTTTGGTCATCATGATGGTAAGAAATATGAGACAAATATCCCATCCATTTGATCACTCTTTGGCCGAATACTTCTTGGATTTTTGGCAAAGGAGGATGACTCATTTTAGGACAAAAATGTAATGAGTGAATGGTGAGTCATGGTGGACTTTTTGGTTGGCAAAGTTTGACTTTGCTATACTTGGGTATTTTTCTTTCTTCTTCTTGTTAGATTGATAAGAGAAAAAAAATAATTCCTATCCACTCACTCATATATTTTTGGCCGTCCATTATTCTTGGCCGGTAGAGGATTTTATTTCCTTTTGGAAAAGAAATTTTAGCCTACCTTTGTTTGGGTTTCTTTTGGAAAGAAACTTGGGTGCCCACTTGAGAGAAATTGGTTTATTTCTTTTGGAAAGAAATAGAGGACAGCCATAAGTCTTAAGTGTGCCCCCCCTCTCTCCCTCTCTTTTTGATTTGTCCGAGTAGCTAGCACGGGTTTCAGTCTAAGAGCCTTTCGTGTATGGATCGGTGGAGGAAATCTACACTTGATTTCTGCAGTCTGCATCCGTCTCTTAGAGAGACTTTGCGGTAAGTTTTTCAAACTCTCTCCTTTGTGCTTTAGTTTTTGATTTCCACATTTTAAGCTCCTGGGGCCGGATTCTAGGAAATCGACGTGTATTTCTACTTTTATCAGTCGGTTTCCCATGATGAATCCCAACAGTGGTTACCATCTTTGATAGGATCTTCTTTATGGACTTATTAGCTGCTTCTACTGCACCGTTAGCTTAGGGCCTATATGGAGAAGATCTATGATGCTCGATGCCATGTTCTACAAGTAGCTTAACTGTTGCCCCTTGAAACTACACTCCATTGTCAGTCACTACATGGTGGGGAATTCCATACCGAGCGAAGATGTTCTTCTGAATGAACTTGACCATTTGCTTAGCTGTTACACTAGCGAAGGATTCTACTTCTACCCACTTCGAAAAGTAGTCGACGGCAACCACTATGAATCTGTGTCCATTAGATGCCGCAGGTGAATTTCTCCAATTATATCTATCCCCCATGCCAAGAATGTCCAAGGAGACACCAAATTCTATAGTTCAAGGGGTGGCAGATGACTGATGTCAGCGTAGATCTGGCACTCGTGACATCTCTTCACTTTCCTCATACAATCAGCCTGCATAGTCATCCAGAAGTACCCCTATCTCATTATCTTACTGGCCATAGCAAGTCCATTCATATGTGGTCCCCAGGAACCCGCATGTACTTACTTCATCACTTCTTCTGCTTCTCGTTCTGTCAGACACCTCAGAAGAACCCCATTTACAGTTCTCTTGTATAGCTTATCCTCGAAGATTCTTAACTAGCTGGCTAATCTTCTTAGTGAGACTCTGTCAGCAGTACTAGCTCCTTCTGGATACTTTCCTTCCTTCACATACCAGTAGATGTCAAAGAACCACGGCTTTTCTTTGGCCATAAACTCCATCACTTCAGATACATCAAACCAGGGTTGTCTGGAAATTGATATAACCAGCAGTTGTATTTGTGTCCTTTCTAGATTCTCCCACATAAAAGACAATGTTGCAAGTGCATCGGCCATCTTATTCTTATCTCTAGTGACGTGTCCGAATTCACACTGGCTAAAACAACTCTCTCCTGTATTGAAGCAGCTCCAAGTAGGGCCGTAAGGCTTCTTCTTTCAGCTCCCATTCACCTTGAGCTTGCCTAATCACTAAAAGTGAATCTCCAATGATCAAAACATCATTTGCCCCCAGCGTCATCAGAGCTTCCATCCAAAATAAGCATGCTTCATACTCTGCTCCATTATTAGTTATGGGAAAATCTAATCTCTTTGACAAAGGAATGCTTTCATCGTTTGGCGTTGCTATAATTAACCCAATTCCAACACCCTTTCTATTCATGGCACCATCAAAGCAGACAACCCACCTCTTCACTTCCACCATGGCCAGCTATTCATCTGGAAACTCCAAATTCTCCGTATAATCTGATTTTAGCTGCTGATTGCCAGAAATTCTGCTACAGCTCGCCCTTTGATGGTTTTCTTGGTGACGTACTCAATGTCGAATTTCGATAAGAGTAAGAGCCACCTAGATAACTTCCTGACTAGTACAGGTGCTCCATAAAGATACTTCATCGGATCCACCTTGGCCACGGCCTGCACTTTATATGACTAGAAGTAATAGCACAGCTTCTTGGTCAGCCAGATCATTGCTACACTTGTTTTCTCCACCAGTGTAAACTTGGTTTCATATTCCAGCAGCTTCTTACTGAGGTAGTACATAGGGTACTCTTTCTTCATATCCTGCTCTTATGCTAGCATTGCCCCAATGGAAGAATTTTCGATCGCCAAATACAAAATCAGAGGTTTCCCCGGAATTGGTGGGCTTAGTACAGGCGGATTTACCAGATAAGCCTTAATCTTTTCAAATGCTAATTAACATCTGTCATCCCATACAATAGGTTGATCCTTCTTTAACAGGTTGAAAATCGGCTCACACGTGGAAGTCAACCATGATATGAAACAACTAACATACTGTAAGGAACCCAAGAATGATAGGACTTCCTTTTCTGTTTTTGGAGCTGGCATATCTCGAATAGCCTTGATTTTATCGGGGTCCATCTCTATCCCTTTCTGGCTGACTATGTGACCTAGCAGCTTTCCTGATGTGACCCCAAATATGCATTTCTTAGGTTTAAGTTGAAGATTATACTCCCCAATGCATGTAAGAAATCTATCCAGGATGGCAAGATGCTCCTCCCGGGTCACTGATTTAACAAGCATATCATCAACATACACTTTGACTTTTTTATGGATCATGTCATGCAGCAAAGTTGTGACAGCCCTCTGGTAAGTGGCTCCAGCATTTTTCAATCCGAAAGGCATTACTCTGTAACAGAAAGTGCCCCACTTTGTGATGAATGATGTCTTTAATTTATCAAGGACATCCATCAGGATCTGGTTATATCGCGAAAATACATCCATAAAAGAATACATTACCGCCTTAGCTGCGCTATCGACAAAAACATCAATGTGAGACAGGGGAAATTATCTTTCAGGCATGCTTTGTTTAAGTCCCTGTAGTCGACACACACTCTGACCCTTCCATCCTTTTTAGGTACTAGAACGATGTTCGCTAGCCATTCTATGTATTCCACCACTTCAAGGAACTTGGCTTCGATCTGCTTAGCCACTTCTTCTTTCACCAATGTAGCCCATTCTAGCCTCAATCTTCTCAATTTCTACTTTATTGGCTTGAACTTAGGGTCTGTTGGGATCTTGTGAACTACTATTTCCGTGTCAACACCTGGTATGTCCTCGTATGACCAAGCGAAAGCTTTAACATGTTGTTGCAATATTTTTGTCAATTCTATCTCTTCCTCAGGTTTTAGTTCATGTGAAATGAATACCATTTTGGGATTTTCATCTGTACTTATGTTGATTTCATGCAATGTAGTGTCATGAATGCTAAATATGCTTGATGGTGATTCAAATGCATGCATAGAATTATCAGGATAAACATCACACAAGTAAGCAAACTGGGATTTCATTACATTAAACTTGTTATAGAGTACATCATTGACATTGAAAATGGAAGAAATAGATACAACGAAATCATTTTCATCCTCCACAGGTGGAGGGCCTTATGCTTTTTCATCTTTCTCATTCATCTCCAAGACATCATCCAGATCTGCAACTACTTTGGCCTTCTGTTTAGCAGGAATAGTGGTCCCCTTGATTTCAGCCACCTGTGCCTTATCCCTCTTCGTGATCTTAGCTATTTTGGCAACTACAGAATCTAGACTTTCCTTGATCACTAGCTCTTCTCAGACTCCTCCTTAGATTTTCTAAACGCCTTGCTTAAGGCGGCAGCCAGCACCTCCGAAATTGCTTCCACGGATTCACCATAGATTTTCTCTTCAGCTTTCTGCTTGGACACTTCCGCTACTTTTGTTATCACTTCGGAGAGCTCATTTTGCAGGACGACAGGCTTAACAATTACCTCTTCCACTATCACAGGTGCTATTGGCTCCTCGCGGCTCTTCTCAAAGTCCACAACGTCAAAGAATATCTCAAAGCTCGGGTATTCAGTACTCCTGACTCTCACTGGCTCAGCTTGACCCTTATACAGCTCTTCTCCTGCCTTTATGAATGGTTTCATCACAAGCTTGCCGTTCTTATCCCTTCCCTGATTCTTCTGGTCAGATGTTTTTGCTGCATACCCTGGCCCGAACTATTTTGGCTTTCCCGAGTCAATGTTAAACTCAGGCACCCCCTGCAAATTAATTCCGAGTCCCATGCCCGGGACAAAGTTCTGCTTGTGCAAATACTTAGACAGCCACTCCGGCATATAGTTTTCGTAAATGACCATCAGGGCATCCGTGACTTCCTCCTCTTCGACCATGGCGATTTGGAACCCGCCAAATGGCACGACTCCTTTATTTACGGCAGCAATCATGGATCGGGCATCCGCCTCAACAGTCACAATCTCCCCGTTCAGCGAGAACTTTATTTTCTGATGCATAGTGGAAGGGACACCTCCTAATAGGTGGAACCATGGCCTTCCCAACAATAGGGAGAAAGTGACCGGGATGTCTATCACAGTGAAAGTGACCATCGACTTGATTGGCCCGACTTCCACTTCAGCTTCGAAAGTTCCGATTACAGTTCTTTTGGAGTCATCATATGCCCAAATCACTATTGAGGACTTCTTCAGGGCATCCTCACTCAAGCCTAAACATGGTAGCATTTTTTACAGACATATGTTCAGTGACGACCCATCATCTACCATTACACATGGCATTACTTTGTCCATAACATGGGCTTTGATGTAGAGGGCTTTATTGTGAGTCCTTCCATCGCTGGGCAGATCCTTTTCGGAAAAAACAATGTCGGGAGACCCAGAATGGATCTTATTTAGCAGACAACACATGGCTTTCGGCGATGCAATAGGGGAGACCTCAATTTCTGACAACTTCTTCACTAAGGCCGTTCTGTGCTCCTAAGAGGTCAACAGCATATGCCATAAACTAGCTTGGGCAGGAGTTTTCTTCAATTGAGAAATGATCAAGTCTTCTTTCTCAACTCCCTTCTGTGTTGATGTGATACCTGACCCAGTCATCGGGGCCTTATCTTTCGATTGGGCCACTAGTTGATAAACCCTGCCGCTTCGGGTCACATTCTGAACCTCTCAAAATTTTTAGCTTTTCAATGACCAACGACTTAACTGTCTCATCCCTGCCAAACTCCTCATTTTCATCCTCTGAGTCGAGGTCATTTAAGCTCACCAGCTTAACTTCTTCCTATTCCATCTGCCCTTCACATCCTGACTCTGCCTTGGCTTCATCGGTTGCTATGGACTGTACAGCGGGGTTCGCTTGTAGGACTTGAGCAAAGATGAAATTGGCTAGCAATCCTGAGTGTACCATGTTAACCCACTTCTCGAATGCCAGCAACAGGTTAGTCTTTTTACTGGGTTTAGCAGGCTATTGCAATTTCCCTTCATCAATCAGTTTTTGGATGGCATCCCTCAGTTTGTAGCAGTTATTGGTTCTGTGGCCCACCACAACATGGTATGTACAAAAATTGTCTTTATCCTCATCTGCAGGTTTCTCAAATGGTTTCAGGGATTGCAACAAGCCACCATTTTTGCATTTTATGAAAATTTTAACCAAGGGAAGAGTCCAAGGGGATATGCCCTGTCTTCCTGGTTTCTACTTTGGTTGCTTTGCTACTGGGTTACCGCGACAACCTCGACTTGCTTTATCTCCGAAGATTTCCCTTACTTCTAGAACCTGAGCCAGAGCCGCTACTAGACCCCGGTCGCAGCCGTTGACCTGTACCCAGAGCTGTATCTTAAACTTCTACCACCTCTGTGGCTTGTTGCCTTCTCCTTCTCATCTCTTTTAATTTTCATGGCCATACTGTAGACTTCACTTAGCTCGTTGAAAGAATGGAACTTCATGTCGTTCCTATAGATGTCTCTGCTACCGTCAATCAACTTCTAGATCAACTCATCTTCGTCAGGATGGTTCTTCAGCAAAATCATCTTATTCATCCACCTTTGATAATATTCATCAAAGGACTCGTTTGGCTTCTGTTTAACCCTTTCCAAGTTATACAGCTTAACCTAGATCTTAGTGTTGAAGCCATAGTATTTAATGAAAGCTGCGGATAGTGCTTCCGAATCTGATTGCAGCTCCTCCGATAATGAACTGTACTAGGACAAGGCTCACCCCTCGAGTGTGGTAGGGAAGAAGTTGATTAACTACTGCTTGGTGGTGCCTACCGTCAACATTATTCGAGCATACAGATTCACATGGGCCTCTGGTGATCCAATCCCTTTGTAGGAAGGGATCTTCGGTACTTGAAATTTGACAGGGAAAGTTTCAATGCCCTTGCTGATCATAGCATCTACATTTACTCCCCTCTTGGAGTCTAAACTGATACTGGCTCCCTTTTTCAATGCTGCAGACAGTTCGTCCAGTTCGGAATACTTGGGCTTCAGTTTCTTCTCCATGGCTACCTCAATCTCTTGCAGCTTTTCTACACTAGCTGAGGCATCAGGCCCATGCTGAGATGATTCACCCTCGTTTTTTCTTTTCCAGCCCCACTAGTGCCAGTTTCCCTTGCAACTGCCCGCATCTCCTCTTTCAGAATATCACGGAAGTCCTAAGATTTCAGGAAATCTCTCAGGATGTCAGTGACATTAGGTGTTTGATTGGTCATCTCAAGTTCCTCAACAAATTCTATTTCCTCACTTGCCACAATTGTCTTCCTCTTCTCACCCTCTCTCGGAGTCTGTGACCATGTTCGGGGTTGCTCCAGCTTACTCCCCTACTTGTCATTATACAGGAAATGTTAGGGATAATGAGTGAATGAAATGGTGACATAAAGAGGGAGACATCAAAGATGATTTATAATGAATAGATGAAATGATGTCATGAGGGAAATGATGATGAGGATGATCTTTATTTATTTCTTTTTCCTTTTTCGGAGATTCCAAGAACACCCAATGCTATGCAAAAAAGTGATGCAAAAAGGTCACTTGTGGATCGCCACACGGACAGGGGTTCGGCGCTTTTGGGGCACTTAGTGGATTTTATGAAATGGTCACATGTGTGCCGACACACGGACAGAGTTTTGATGCTTTATGGGTCTATGAGATGAAGTGAAGTGGTCACGTGGGGTCCGGCCCACAAACGGAATTTCGAAGCCTCTTGTAGCACCTAACGTGAAGTGATATTGCAAATGAGTCGCGTGTAACTTGGGACACGGATAGAGGTTCGGCGTTCGTGGAACACCTTTTCATGATTTGGTAATGTTATGAAATGTACTTATATGTGTAGTAATTCGGTACTCATGGAGTACCTCAAATGATGCAATAATGTCATGCGTAATCCGGAGGGGATCGTGACACCTTAACAGAACTTTGGCATCAGCATGACACCAATGATAAATGACATGATGCCATATAATGATATCGTGTGAACTGCCACACGAAAATAAACCTAAGACCACTGTGGTCCTCTATTGAATGAAATGGTCTAGTGAAATGGCCGAGTGCAGTCTGGTGCATGGGTAGAAAAAGGGTAGTTTTGGGACTCCCGATATGTTATGAAATGAAATGACCATGATGGGCATCCTCAGAACGTCCTTAATTTAAATGAGATGAGATGACATGAATGCTTGTGTCATACAAAAATGCAAATCGCTGCACAAAAACGTGGTTAGGATGGCATACGTGATGATGTCATGTATGCTTCGTGATAATGTTAACACACAAATATGATGTCACGGTTGCAAAAGAAATGGTTAGTATAAATGTCACACGGGTGATTGATGTTTTTACATACAGAAAATGCAAGTGGCTGTACAAAAGATATGAGTTAGTATCACACAGATGCTTTGCGTGTAGCATGTCATGTTTGTGGAAAATGTTGATGATGATATGTTATGAAAGAACGAGAAACAAGTAGCATATAGCATGCGAAGCGTATTCCTCCAACCTTATTCCTCCAATCGTGGTCAATTTTTGAGAAAATTCTAACCGAGTCCTAGGAGGGGTTCACTTCGATCATCAACCGGGGATGATGAAGGCGTAATTTGTAACATTCATGAAATTTATTTTGGTAGCCTAAGGGAATCCAACTAAGGTAGCCTACATGAGTTCGGTCCAAGTCGGGATAACATCAAGGTCCCCATACCAAAATATACTCCTCACTTCTTCCCACTCAAGGGTCCAAACGAAGGGGTTCATATAAGGCTATGGGTGGTGTTTCATATCCGTGCCCCTAAGACCATAAGGAACATAGGCGACACTTCAACAATTCACCGGGTTGAAAATTGGATACTTAACCTAATGCGAGTATGTCTAACTAAAATGCAAGATAAAATACCATGCAAGAATCATCCACCTTATTTTGATTAAACATTTTTTAGGGATTGTCAAATTCTTTTAAATTTTGTAAAAACTTTTGTGAGAATTCCCCAGCGGAGTTGCCACTGTGAGCGGACGACGCTTTCCTCTCTCGGAAGGGAGCCTCGATATCGAGCAACCCTCCCTCGCGGAGTTTTTGTAATGAAAATTTGGTTTTGGAAAATTAAATTATCTCGTAAAAGAATTGAGACCTAAGTCTCGATAAAGAGTGGAAGAGTTGCCACCCGGCTCAGCTCAACCGGAAAATTACAGCGTAGCTGAACCGGACGAGGGCTGCTACACTTTCCAGAGATCTAGGTCCGGACTAGTCCTTTATTTCATGTCTAATCAAAATGAATTCGGCCAATGTTCATTGATAGCATTTTATATTTGTAAGATAGATTTTTATTGATTGAATCATGCGGTGTACACACAAATAAAATAAAACAGTAAAGAAATAAATAATTACAACCCAATCAAATCACAAATAAACTATCCTAGGGGATACATTTGTATAATTTGGGGATCGGGGTACAATTGTCTATTTTACACGAATATGTAATGGATTGAAATTAAAATAAATAAATAAAAATAAATAAAACCAAGCCCTACAAAACAAAGATTAGCACAAATATACACAACAAATTGGACTCAAATAGACAAAACGGAAAAATTAGAGATTGGGGACATGCATTTAGGAGGGTAGTCGGGTGAACTCGGCTAGTTCGCCCGACTGACCTGGAAAACAGTTTTGAAACGTCTCTGTATTTTGTTTCATGAGAAAATTCATTTTGAAAACATTTCCTTTTTCCGGTTTACCTCCATTTAGCATGCAAATGTGGGTCGGTTTTCGGGAGATTCGGATCTTTGTCGTTTTTCTGTTCTAAATGCGATAACTTCAAAAATTAAATCTAAGGTTGTAGATGCATGAGATAAATTCATTTTTGATGATTTTATGATCTTTATGCATTTCTATAATTTTTCTGATTTTTTATGGATTTTTAGGGATTTTCTATTGCTGGCCAGAAACTACAGCCGTGCGGCTATAATTACAGTCGTACGACTGTAATGCACTTCTGATCCAAAAAAATTGAGATTATTTCGATGGGCAGGATTCAAAGCAACTGAGCAAAAACAGTCGTGTGACTGTAATTACAGTCGTACGACTGTAAATATAGCTGTACAGCTGTTCATCCTGTCCAGAACCAAAATACTTTCGTTTTTGGGTTTTATGCTGAGGTGACTCAAGATGGAAGGATTTACAGCCATGGGGAACCAACTGCAGTCGTACGACCGTATTTACAGTCGCACGACTGTAATTATGGACATACGGCAGTTCATCCTACCCTGAAACAACAAATTACATTTTCAAATTTTATGCACAAAATCAAACCAAAATACACAGAAGATGAAGCAAAGTACAAGTTTTAAGTATAATTACCCCTGTAGCGCTGATCCACTGTTGATTTGACTCTGAAAACTCTTTGGATTGGTTTTAAATTGCTTCTCCTCCTTTGTTTGTCAAGGTTCCAAAATAAGTTTAAAAATCTCCCAAGAGTTACGGATTTATGGCTTTAGAATGATTTGTGTGTATTTATCCGATTTAAACCTATGATTTCTAAGAATTTTTACTTCATAAGACCGAGAATTAAAGGAAGAAAGAAGAAGAAGAAGGTTGTGTTTTTGTTTTTGTTTTTCTCCCTTTTCTCTCAATCTCAAGAGCTCCCTTTGATCCAAATTTCTGTCTCTCCCCCCTATCTTTCTGCTTCCTCTTTTCTTCTCTAACCCCCTCTGCTTTCTGGCTGTAGGAGGCATTAAATGCCCCTCAAATCACATTTCTTTCTTTTCTTTCGCGGTATGGGCTGCTGCACCTGCTGCGATCCTACAGTAGTACGACTGTAATTTTCAATTACAGTCGTACGTAATTAATTGTGTGACTTTCTCTCTCTCTTTTTTTTTTGGAAAATTTTGGCGCTTACAGATGCTAAATATGGGTATGATTGGGTGGACCGGTGAATATATTCATATTGATTATGAAGTGATAGAATTGCCACTTGGGTAAAACCGAGATGATATCACTGGCCACTTGATGAGTGGGATTGATAAGTGTATGGCCATGTCCAAATAAGTTGGTTGCTTATTTGATTAATCAGTCAACTCAAGATCAAGAAATATAATAAACGGCAGAAGAGAATGATGGACACCGTGCTTCTTGTTTATTAATATCGATGTCATTTGGTAAATGACACTATGAGATTACTACCAGGTGAGTGTCTTCTAAAGATTGTTGTATCTCTGTCTTAATTAGAGGCTGTAACAGTTTACTAGAACCCACTTATAGTATGTGGGCCTTGGGCCTACTGC
Source organism: Euphorbia tirucalli (assembly GCA_039660915.1). NCBI lineage: Eukaryota > Viridiplantae > Streptophyta > Magnoliopsida > Malpighiales > Euphorbiaceae > Euphorbia > Euphorbia tirucalli. The sequence goes on along the minus strand of CM077641.1, from coordinate 68,473,192 downwards.
CAGCATAAAGACAGACTCATAGGATCGTGCATATAGATCAACTGAGCCTAAACTTATAGAAATTGTACATATAATGTATGTTGGAAGGAATGCGTTAATTAATTAGTTGACATTTGGTGTCAAGATAATTAATTAACATTGGATTGATTTTATTTAATTAATAAGTTTACATAATGTAATTAATTAATTCATCAATTAATTGAATTACATAAAGTAAACAATTAATTAAATATTTTTCTAAGTATGAAAATTAAATACATGTAATATATTTACTTAAGTATGATTTAATTTTATTTAGGGGTAGTTAAATTTAGCTAAATGGAATTAAATTACATAGTATATATTTTTTAATTAAAATTTATTTATGTAATTACAATTCTAGTGGGCTTGGGTTTAGTTAATCTAATTAAAACTCAAATAGACAAGGAGTCTCTATAAAGGCACACTTAAGTTGAAAAAATTAGCCCTAATCCTATTATTGAAGCTCAAAATTTCAGCAACCTTAGCCGAATTTTTGTGCTCAAATCTTCCGTTTCTTCATTTCTTTGGCTAGCACCGGTTCCCGCTCGACAGTTGATAGTGCACCGGACTTTGGAGATCATTTAAAGAATTGATTCTACAGCAGTCTCTAGAAGAGACGAATCCGGTGAGTTTAATCTCTCTTTATTTAAATTTGTTTTGATTCTAATCAATGATAATTGGACACGATAGGTGGAGTCTAGGAAATTTTAATCGGCCAAATTCTGCTATGCCCCATTATTTTTCCTGTGATGAATTACAACACAAAATATACATATTCTACCTCCTTGTATATGAATTTGAGATAAGTATCCTTAATATCCTCGTATGAGAATTTATCAGGATCAAACTTTGTCAATCCTTACTTCACCCCCAGAGTAAGCTGTCTTCGAAACTAAAACCCAATTTCCTCCATAATGATAATAAACATCACAACGCACTGACATTCTACACAAATAAGAAATGATTAAAAGGTTTAATAGACAATTACATGACAGTTAGCAATCATGTTATTTCAATTCAATTTTCCATCTAGCTCTCTGTGTTTTTATCCAAACATGATCAATTCTTGTGATACACAGTAGTTAAATTAATTCTCTCAATGATCATTCTACCCATTAATTATCATTCGCATCAATGTCTAATAAGTTTTCTGTAATTTTATGGAGGCCTAAACCATAAAGAAAATTGTTCTGAGGCTACAATGCCAAATCCTAATAATCCCAACGGATTCATATATCACTATGAAAATTAAACATAAAAATCAAGGAACCACACGTCTGATTTGATTATTATAGTGACAAAGGAACATTCCCAATAATCCATTATTGCTTTCCACCACATCTGAACCACAATAAAGAAACAAAGACAAAAAAAAAAAAAAAAAAAACCTACACACCAAACCTCACAGGAAGCAATTTCCATGAAATATAAAGAATATAAGACCAACACATCAAACCCCAAAACATTAGAATATATAAATCAAAAAACTATGTGGTCCCTTGCTTTGTCTCTTTGTTTTAGTATAAACAACAAACTAAATTAAAGAACCCAATAAATTACTTTTCTTCATCAATCCTCACTATTCTGGCAGGTACGACCTTCGATCAGTGTAGATTCGCCTTCACCATTTTCATAAGCTCACATCAATTTGAGAATCATTTAGAATAAATTGATTAAGAAAGGAAGGTGATGGGTTTTTGTTTATCGATATAAGAGGGGTGGGAAAGGGTCTGTGCTGGGTTTTGTAAGATATGGGTTTAAGTTGACACGTGTTAAATTTTGAGTGGTCCATAGATCCCATATGGTGTCCTAGTCATCAGCGTAAAACGGAAAATAGGATGGAAAATTATATTCCGTTAAACAGGGGTATTTTTTATCCACCACTACAACGTTAAGGGCATTTTCGTTGAATTTAAAAGGCAAGGGATAATTTTTAACTTCTGTACCAACAATAGGGACATTTTTCCACCATATCCCTTTTAGAATTAACTATTTTATTCTTTTTATATAAATTACCAATGGACTTGCACCTTCATAATTAAACAAAAAAAAAAAAAAAAGAAATCTATTTGAAAATAATTTTAAAAAAAAATACAAGGAAAGTAGAGATTTTTTTTTTTTCTTTTTGGTTGAGGTATAAAAATATCCCCAATGTACACACAAGGTTCAAGATTTACCCCCAATGTTTAAAATAGAGCACCGAATCACCCCTAGTGATAAACAATAGAAGCTAAAATGCCCTTTTTAATGGAACTGAAATTTTAACTCCGTTAAGCACGTTAGATGTACTGATTCCAATGCTACATCAGCAAATTGAGCCAATAGATACTTAACACGTGTCAATCACTTTTAAAAAATTGACCAAAGTTTCTAGCCCACCTGCTTTACGCATTAAGACCCAACCCGATCCAAAACCCGACCTGAACTAAAATTTAATTAAATGTTTTCGCATTTATAAAACGAAATTTGTTAAATGTGTTATTTAATTAATTAAAAATTTTTGTGAATTATTTTTGTCTTTTGATTTGAAAAAAACTAACAAGTCCCACTCTCTTCTTCAATTTTGGCTGGGGCAATTTCCTTTTAATTAATTACACTGAAATCTAAATAACAAAATTCGTCGGATTCTCTTCATTACGCTTTTGGTTTATATTAATGTTTTCTCTCATGATCTCTCTTCTTCATTATGAATAGAATATTGTTAATCCAAAACTAAGAGCATTTACTCAATCAAATGATAACAAAATCTGCAGCATATTGGAAAATAATAAATCTCTCTTTTATTTGAGAGTTGTTAAAACACAAGTTAACAAAATCTGCTAATGCATTATGCAGAGACTGAAGAAGGCAGTAGAATAACATTGCTGCTAAGTTCAAACAAAAATCATTAATTAATATGGAAATTTCCCCAATCTAAAATCAATAAGCCAACAAGATCTTAAACCTAATGAATTTTGACATTCAATCGAGAGAAATCATAATCAATAAGGTCAACCCCATAGACTAACGAACTAAGAAATTGAAGCATCGTCGAGATCTTAAAGCCAGTGAGGTGTTAATATGAAGCCAGAGTACTCTGGTTCCCCAACCAATTTAGTTCTTACACGATGAAACCTAGTAGATTTCGAGTTTCAGTCGTGACTATAATAGTGTGAGGGAAAAAATAGTTGAGACAAGACAAGTGGTAGAATGGCGTCGACAAGATTTTCTATAGACTACTACTTTACCAAAGCTGATTCGCAGCGACAGACTATGGCTTCGATGGAGATTAATCGCAGGGGCAGACTATTGCTTCGATGGACATCTTTAAGGGAGTTGATTCTGGACTGCAGATTTGGTGTGGTGATTGTTCGAAATTAGACAAATATATTGGATTATATATTAGTGATTATTTGTCAACTTTGGGCCAAATTATATTATGGAAAGGAAGCGTATTTAATTAAATGATTAGGTTCATTGTATAATACGTAACGTGAGCTTTCCAACGGTATATAATTGACCCAAAACGGACAAGTAGTGAATGAGAAATTGTTGCTCAAAGTTAGCCTAATGGAATGGAATATTTGGAGAAAAATTTGGCTTATGTTAACTTATCCCACATGGGAAAAATATGAAGTGGAAAAGGTGTATATATTGAAACACACTTTTGTAAGGTGTTAACTTGTATAAGCCAAAAGGCTCTCTATTGCGCGCGCAGGGGGGTGCAAATCCTAGCCCCGAGCGTTCAAAGGCCCAATGCGCACCCGCACGACGTGGGCGTCGCGAATGCCGGACCGAAATGGGCCACTACGGGCCTGCCTAGTTTTTGCTCCGGCCCAACAAAATTTTTCTCCAGATATTTTTTTTTTTGAGCTTTTTCAAATTTTGTGACAGTTTTATTTTTTGAATAAAAGTGTAACTGCAGAATTAATTCCCTTAATGAGAGAATTAATCCAATTTAATGTCAATTGTTCCCATTCTTTTAAAATCCTCATTCTGCCAATTTTTTCTTTCACTTCCATTCTATTGATTCGTATTTCCTTTGCATTCTGCTTCCTCCAAAAATTCTTTCCTTTTTCCCGGTGATAGTACACTTCACATAGTTCGGTTCCCCTTCGAGAGTCGTTGTATCCTGGGAGACAAATCGCCACTACGGGGCAGATAACTGTCTTAAGGAAACTGTTTTTACAGGCCTCGTCTCTACCTCCCTTCCGTTAAGGTTGAAAAGTATTTTAAATCTTTCATTTGTTCTTCGTTTTATTTTCAATTCTGTTTTTTATAATCTGCAACTAACAATCTTAAGACAATTATATACGTAGTGCTTCGTTAAGTTTTGTAGGATTACCTTGACATTTTGGATTTTTAATACCTTAACATTTTGGATATTAAAACCTTGACATTCTGGATATTTATACCTTGACATTTGGAGAATTTTTGGACCTTTTACTGGATTATTGTGGACTGTTTGGACATTTGTTGTTCTAAATTAATAGTTCTTTTTTTTTTATTCATTTTCTGTGTTTAGCTTGTTGATTTTGGAATTTCACTAACTTTCTTTGTTTGAAATTTCAGATTGAAAAATGGCTGATATTGTCCCACCTTTTGGAGGCAATGGTTCTGAAACTGGCCAAGGCCAGAATAACCAACATGGACAAAATGGTCCTAGTGGTTCTAGGCTTGTTATGCCTAACGGTCCTGTAGCTGGTTCGGGTTCATACCCAGTAACAGTGCCTGAAAGGCCGGCAAAATTCAACGGAATGAATTTTAAGATGTGGCAGCAGAAAATGCTTTCTTACTTGACTAGCATGCAATATCATAGGCTGCTGAAAGAAGATCCTCCTGTTGTTCCCGAGGGTGTGGTGGATCCTTTTGTTCAATTAGCTGTTGATGCTTGGAATCACTTGGATTTCCTTTGTAGAAACCACATTCTGAATGGATTGGTTCCTAATTTGTATAAGGTTTACACTGTTAAACGAACTGCAAAGGAATTATGGGACTCCTTGGATAGGAAGTACAGAACTGAGGATGCGGGTGCTAAGAAATACTTAGTAGGCCAATTCCTTAGTTACAAAATGGTTGATTCCAAATCTGTTGTGAGTCAAGTGCAAGAAATCCAGCTTTTGATCCATGGGATGCAAGCTGAAAGGATGGAGACTAGTGAAACCTTCCAAGTGGCTGCAATCATTGAGAAATTGCCACCTAGTTGGATTGATTTCAAAAACTATCTCAAGCATAAAAGGAAAGAGATGCCTGTTGAGGATCTAATTGTCCGACTTCGTATTGAAGAAGACAATAGAAGATCAGAGAGGAAATCTTCTGTTGCTGCTAATCAAGCTATGGTTAGAGCCAATGTTATGGAGGTCAAGAAAGACCCCAAGAAGGGCAAACAGCCTGCTGGATCTAAGTCCAAATTGGGACCTAAAGGGGGCATTTCCAAGAAACCAAAGTTTAATGGAAAATGCTTCAATTGCAACAAAATGGGACACAAGTCCTCTGATTGTAGGCTGCCAAAAAGGGTCAAAAAAATGAGGCAAATGCTGTGGAAGAAATTGCTAGAGATGTGTCTGACATCGATCTGTGTGCAGTGATTTCTGAAGTCAACCTGGTTGACTCAAATCCACGAGAATGGTGGCTTGATACTGGTGCTACACGCCACATTTGTTGTGACAAAGGGTCTTTTGCTGGATTGACTCTTAGAAAGAAAGGAGAGAATCTCTACATGGGCAATTCTGCTACTTCAAAGATCAAGGGACATGGAACTGTCATTCTGAAAATGACTTCTGGGAAAGAAGTGAAGTTGCAAAATGTCTTGTATGTTCCTGAAATGAGGAAGAATCTGGTTTCTGGGAGCCTCTTGAGCTCACATGGCTTCAAGATGGTTTTTGAGTCTCAGAAATTTATTTTGTCTAAAGGGGGTATGTATATGGGCAAGGGATATGAATGTAATGGGATGTTCAAATTTAATTGTATCTCTTGTAAATCAAATTCAATTGAAATGAATAAGAATAACGTTTCTTCTGTTTATATTATTGAGTCTTCTAATTTATGGCATAGTAGACTTGGACATGTTAATTTTGATACGTTGCGACATTTAATTAACTTGAATCATATCCCCATCTTTCAAATTGATAAAAACCATAAATGTGAAATTTGTGTAGAGACAAAATTCACAAGATCCTCATTTCATTCTGTTGAAAGAAATTCAGAACCACTTGATCTTATACACACAGATATTTGTGACTTGAAGTTTGTTCAATCAAGGGGAGGAAATAAATATTTTATTACCTTCATAGATGATAGCACAAAATATTGTTATGTGTATTTGCTTAAAAGCAAAGATGAGACTTTAGAGAAATTTGTTCTCTATAGGCAAGAAGTAGAAAACCAACTTAATAAAAAGATTAAGGTGGTAAGAAGTGATCGTGGTGGTGAATATGTTACACCATTTGGTGAGTTTTGCTCCCAACATGGTATTATTCACGAAGTAACACCACCGTACTCTCCTCAATCTAACGGTGTAGCTGAACGAAAGAATCGTACCTTAAAAGAAATGATGAATGCGATACTAACCAGTTCTGGGTTACCACAAAACATGTGAGGGGATGCTGTGTTGTCAGCAAATTACCCTTTAAACAAGGTACCCCGTAAGAAACAAGACAAAACCCCTTATGAATTATAGAAAGGTAGAAAACCTTTTTATAATTACTTGAGAGTGTGGGGGTGTCTTGCAAAGGTAATGGCCCCATTACCTAAGAGAATGAAAATAGGCCCAAAGACAGTGGATTGTATTTTCATTGGATATGCGGAACACAGTAATGCGTATCGGTTTCTTGTGCATGAATCTAAAAACTCGGAAATACACAAGAATACATTAATGGAGTCAAAGGATGCCTCGTTCTTTGAAAATATGTTTCCATGTAAACAAAACGGTGTGGGGTCGGGATCTAAACAGTCTCGTGAGACTGTTGAAGTTGACAGTCAAGATGGTCAACATGACGAAGTTGAGAATAATGAAGAGCTTCAACAAAAGGTGGAAGAGAATGTTCAAGATCTTCAAGAAGAGGATAAGATGGACATAGAGGTTGAACCTCGAAGAAGTAAAAGGGCAAGGGTGGAAAAATCTTTTGGTCCAGATTTTCTAACTTATATGTTAGAGGTTGAACCACAAACTTACAAAGAAGCTGTAAGTTCAACTGAAAGTCCTTTATGGAAAGAAGCCATAAGGAGTGAGATTGATTCCATTCTGCAAAATCATACTTGGGAATTAGTGGATCTTCCTCCTGGAACTAAACCACTAAGCTCTAAATGGATTTTCAAACGGAAATTGAAAGCAGATGGAACAATTGATAAGTACAAGGCCTGTTTGGTTATAAAAGGTTATAGACAAAAGGAAGGCCTTGACTAATTTGATACTTATTCTCTAATGTCGAGAATAACATCCATTAGGATGGTACTTGCTATTGCCGCTCTACGGAATCTTGAGGTACATCAAATGGATGTGAAGACAGCTTTCCTGAATGGAGATCTGGAAGAAGAAATCTACATGGAACAACCTGAAGGTTGTGTAGTTCCAGGTCAAGAAAAGAAAGTCTGTAAATTGGTGAAGTCTTTATACGGTTTAAAGCAAGCACCAAAACAATGGCACAAAAAGTTTGATGATGCCATGATGGCTAGTGGCTATCGTATCAACGAGTGTGACAAATGTATTTATGTCAAAACTACAACTGAAGGATATGTTATCCTATGCTTGTATGTTGATGACATACTCATTATGGGAAGCAATGAGAAGATGGTAAAGAGTACCAAGAACATGTTAAATTCCAGATTTGACATGAAAGATATGGGACTGGCGGATGTGATTTTAGGCATCCAAGTTAAACGTTCACCTAACCTTCTCATTTTAACTCAGTCACACTACGTGGACAAGATACTTGATAAGTTTAACAAGGATGATTCTGGTATAGCCAAAACTCCGTTGGACATTAGTCAACATTTGTCCAAAAAAAAAGGTGAAGGCATAGACCAAGTGGAGTATGCCAGGGTTATAGGTAGTCTGATGTACCTTTCGAGTTGTACAAGACCAGATATTGCTTACACTGTAAGTAGTTTAAGCAGATATACGAGTAATCCAGGAAAGATTCATTGGGTAGCTATCGTGAGAATACTAAGGTATTTGCGATATACTCGTAATTATGGTTTACACTATACGAGAGAACCTGCGGTACTAGAAGCATATTCTGATGCCAGTTGGATAGCTGACATCAAGAATTCTAAAGGTACAAGTGGGTACGTGTTCACTCTAGGAGGAGGAGCAGTGTCGTGGAAATCCTCAAGGCAAACGATTATAACTAGATCCACTATGGAAGCTGAGTTTGTAGCCTTGGATAAAACTAGAGAGGAAGCTGAATGGTTACGGAATTTCTTAGAAGATATTCCAGAATGGCCAAAGCCTGTGCCCGCAATTTGTATACATTGTGATAATCAAGCAGCGATTAAAAGAGCACAGAACATTATGTACAACGGTAAGTTGCGACACATGCGTCGTCGTCATAATAACGTTAGACAACTGATCTCAACGGGAGTTATCTCTATTGACTTTGTAGGGTCAAAGGATAACACTACGGATCCGCTAACCAAAGGTTTAAACTGAGATCAAGTTGAAAAGACATCAAGAGGAATGGGACTAAAGCCCATGAATATTTAAGGCGCTATGTGAAGGAAAACCCAGCCTTGTTGACTGGAGATCCCAAGATCTAGGTTCAATGGGACAACCTAATTGCATAGACCTTGTGAGGTCACTGTGGGGGTCAAACCCTTGTCCATTCCTACGATGTAAACAGTGATAAAATGTGGAAAGGTTAAGCTATGCTTTTAATGATTCTTTGTGCTTCAAAAGGTTGAGCAAAAGAGATCACCTATGTGAGAGTGAAGTGGGGTCGCTTCAAAAGAAACTAATGGGGCCTAGTTATCTGAAACTCTTGCAGAACCAGGAGATGTTCATGACCATAACGGACATAACCATGAGAACCAAAAATTGTGTTATGTTGGTATTTGTGTGAGGTATATCGTCGTTTACACAAACGGCAGAATAGTTCAAGGACATCGTGTCTACTAGTCAGCCAGTAAAGTAAATATACTAGCACGAGGGAAGGTTCAAGGGTTGATGCCTACCTATCCTATTCAAATATCGACTGTAGTTTACTATCACCACTTCGATTTTGATCTTTCTTTTCGTCAATCAATTTCATTCATGTGGGGGATTGTTGGAAATTTGACAAATATATTGGATTATATATTAGTGATTATTTGTCAACTTTGGGCCAAATTATATTATGGAAAGGAAGCGTATTTAATCAAATGATTAGTGTCATTGTATAGTACGTAACGTGAGCTTTCCAACGGTATATAATTGACCCAAAACGGACAAGTAGTGAATGAGAAATTGTTGCTCAAAGTTAGCCTAATGGAATGGAATATTTGGAGAAAAATTTGGCTTATGTTAACTTATCCCACATGGGAAAAATATGAAGTGGAAAAGGTATATATATTGAAACACACTTTTGTAAGGTGTTAACTTGTATAAGCCAAGAGGCTCTCTCTTGCGCGCGCAGGGGGGGTGCAAATCCTAGCCCCGAGCCTTCAAAGGCCCAATGCGCACCCGCACGACGTGGGCGTCGCGAATGCCGGACCGAAATGGGCCACTACGGGCCTGCCTAGTTTTTGCTCCGGCCCAACAAAATTTTTCTCCAGATATTTTTTTTTTGAGCTTTTTCAAATTCTGTGACATTTTTATTTTTTGAATAAAAGTGTAACTGCAGAATTAATTTCCTTAATGAGAGAATTAATCCAATTTAATGTCAATTGTTTCCATTCTTTTAAAATCCTCATTCTGCCAATTTTTTCTTTCACTTCCATTCTATTGATTCGTATTTCCTTTGCATTCTGCTTCCTCCAAAAATTCTTTCCTTTTTCCCGGTGATAGTACACTTCACATAGTTCGGTTCGCCTTCGAGAGTTGTGGTATCCTGGGAGACAAATCGCCACTACGGGGCAGATAATTGTCTTAAGGAAACTGTTTTTACAGGCCTCGTCTCTACCTCCCTTCCGTTAAGGTTGAAAAGTATTTTAAATCTTTCGTTTGTTCTTCGTTTTATTTTCAATTCTGTTTTCTATAATCTGCAACTAACAATGATGTGATGATGAGATTAAGTTGAGAGTAGGGAAGGAGGAGAAAAATAGAGGGGAAAGGAAGGAGAAGAGCAGCTGAAACATTTAATTTATTTTGGTGCGGTTGGATTTTAAAGTGGGTCAGACGGGATCTTAATGTGTGGAGTAGGTGGATTCAAAAATTTGATCAACTTAAAAAAAAAATAAAAAAAATTGACACATGTCGTTATTTTAATCTGCCAATATGGCATCATGGACTCGATTGAATCAAAATTTCAACTTGGCTTCTGTTATTTAATGTTACGGGTAATTTAATACTATTTTAAGGTTAGGTTAGGGGTAAATTCTAAACGTTACAGAGTGCACGGGGGATATTTTTATACCTTTAACCCTTTTTTTCCATGGAGGAGAATAGTTGTTCTGGACGGCATGCTTTGGCTAGCTATCAGCTTCCTCTGCAATAGCTGTATACATGTATTAATTAGTCCTGAATAATGAGAGCAGCCCTGCGTTTTCTATTAGAATAATTTGGAATGAATGTATGATTCAATTTATTATTGTTTGTAGGAAAATGGTTTGAAAGTTCAAATGAAATTGTAGAATTCATTCATTCAAAGAAGAAAGGTATAACAACGAATCAACTTTAAAAAAAGAAAACCCAAAACAAATTGAGATACTGTTAACTCATACAAGAGCTACAAACAAACAAACAAACAAACCAACCAACCAACCAACCGATACAAATCCATTAACCTACATATTTAAAGAAGAAACTGCATATATTATACAAACACACAGACATAATAAGATTACATTAGATGTAGATCCCGATGTGGATTGATGATGGATCTAATGGTGGTGAGTGCCTGGGAGTTTTTCTTTAATCTTGTCCATAATTCCTTTATGATCTTGATGATGACCGGTAGTAGTAGAATTGTAACCACCTGGGACAGTGGTAGAGGTAGCTTGATCTTCCTTACTATGATGACCTGGCAGCTTCTCCTTTATCTTTTCCTTCATCCCTTTCTTCTTTCTTCTTCCCCCATGCCCATCGTCTTCCTGCATTAATTAATTAATTAATTAATTCATAAATTAATTAAAATTAGCATTAAATTAAATTTAAATTAAACTTACGGAGCTAGAGCTGGATGAGCTTCCAGAACGGTGGAGCATGCCACCATGTCCATGATGTTCCTTAACTCCCCCAGTTGAAGAGTAGTTCACTGGATTCCCATATTCGTCCGTACTCTGCGGAACTGGATTTCCGTAAGCATCTGTTCTAGTCTGCTCAACTGCACCGTACTGATTTTGGAAGGGTTCCATTTCCAGGCTGTCTAAGGTTAATATTTGACCAATATGAGAGCATTAATTAGGATTTATATAGAGAGTTTCAAGCTACTTGCATGCCTTTGCCTTCTTACACGTGCTTCATCCCCAAGTGACACGTTTCTACTGACGTGGACCTTCTTCCTTGATTTCTCCTATTTCATTATTATTATTTATGCATGGTTGTCGATCGGTTGTTATTATTAATTGATAACTTTTGGATTCAAACCTTTTCCTATGTATATCGTCTCAAAAAGTTGTCAAATATGTCTAACAAAATCAACATACATTAAGATATGTTGCCTTGCAGCCATTTCTATTTTTCTTGTTTTTCCTTTTTATCTTTTGGGATTAACAAAACCCCACTATATTTCTTGTCACTTCATTGACACTAAAATCCAACACTTCTTTAAAATTTTGCTTTCAATTAAAAACTTTTATGCATATTTCAAATCACATAATATATATAATTTGTATTTTGATTAAAAAAATAAGAGATAAAATACTAAGATGCTCCTATAATTTTTGGGAGTTTATTTTTAAGCTTTGAAAGGGCTCAATTCAATCCCAAAAGTATAACGAGTCTAATTATTAGTGGAAATATAACTAAAATCCGTTATTCTATTATTTTTTGAGATATCAACCGTATTAGACGAATAAAAAGCCACATAAATTAACCAACATAAAAATCAAAATTTGACCCATATCTCTTCCCTTAAAAGTGAAATCTTACAATCCATAAAATTTTTCGACAACTCCAATATCATGGGGCAAAAAAAAACCACTTAATTAATTACACTGAATTCTAGCTATAATAAAATAATCACTTCTTCCTGTTCTTGTCTTTTAACTCAATTTCCATAATTCTTGTTCAATGCTATTATTTGAACATGATTGCTTCAGAAATGGCTGTGTACTACGTATTATTATTGCTCTCGTCTCCAAATGGTACCCTTTTCACAGTAATTGGTGCAGAGCTAGTTGAGTCGTGTCTTTTCGCAAAAGTGGTAAGGGACATCTTAACAAATAAAGAAGTAAAGTAATTCATATTAACTAAATTCATAAATTTCCATAATACAGATACAGACTATATATAAGACTCCAAATATAACAAATATAAGAGTATAATTACAAGATAATCCCTAATTACTTAACTAATACTTAATTAACTATATATTATTAAAATCCCCCTTCAAACCAGGAAGATGGACATCTAAAATCGCTAATCTCTGAAGAAAAGAAACAAATGCAGGAGCATCTAAAGCCTTTGTAAAACAATTAGCTAATTGATTTTCAGTAGTAACAGGTAGCAACTGAATCTTGCCGGTTTGAACCATTTCACGTACAAAATGGCAGTCAATTTCTATATGTTTTGTACGTTCGTGAAAAACTTCATTCTTGAAATAGATTGATTTGCAGCTGGCACACTTTCTTGCGGGAGTTGTTGATTCTGCATTATTACCATAATCTTTGCCATTTGTTTAGGTGTTAAACTTGCTACTATTGATGCAGGAACAAAACTAGAAGAAGGCGCTGCAACATTAATCTGAAAAAACCGTTGATTCAAAGTTTGCTAAGGTTGAGCCTGTACAGACATGTCAAAACCACTCTCAAACCCCTGTTCTTATTCAAACTTTGTACAGTGAACATACTCAGAATCTATTGCATTCGCCCTCGCAACATTAGGCCTAAATTTGGAATTTGGTGGATAACCATGTTTGGCATAAGTCACAAAAACTACAAGTCCCTTTCTTAGGATTAAAATATTGAAATTGAGGAGGAAATTGCATATTTGAAAACCCTCTTTTTCCACATTTAGGCACAAAACGATTTGTATGAACCAAAGTTGCCAAATTATGAGAAGTTTCATGCGAAAAAGAGAATTGCCTCTCATGTTGCAATATTAAAGAAAAACCTTATTCATCGAAGGTAGAGGATTCATCACCATCACCCTCATTATTCAATCCCCTAAGAAAACATATGACCAAATCTTTCTCTAGAATAATCTTAATAGCATTAGTAATGTTACAAACGCATCCTTCGCATATACAAAGAGGAAAAGTCCTTAGAGTTGTATATTCATCCCACAAAAGCTGTAAATCTGCATAATACTTTATCACAGACCTATTATTCTGTTTAATAGTATAAATCTTTCCCTATAGATCTGCCATACGAAACACGTCTGATTATGAAAATATTTCTTTCAAATTATCCCAAACTAACTTTAAAGTATCAATCCAAAAAACACTTTTAGCTATAGTTAGAGAAACAGATTTAACTAACCATGAAAGAACCAGATTGTTACACCTTTTCCATGCGGCTGATAAAGAAGAATTTGCTGGCAGTGCGAGCAAAGAACCATCTACAAATTCCAATTTATTCTTCGACATCAAAGCCATTTTCATGTTGCGGCACCAAGAATGATAATCAGGTCCTGATAACGGCAAAGAAACCAGAATTAGGGAAGGATTCTTCCCTGGATGGATATAGTATGGACTCGTAATTTGCTCTTCAACCTTAATAAATGGATTTGCCATTACACGGAAAAAAATAGAGAATCGATAATTTGATCGAGATAAGAAGAAAGCAGATTCTATAATCTAATAGAATCAACGGCCTTAGAGAAGGAAATCAATTTAATGATCTGAATAGTAAAGGAAACAAAAAGAATGAAGATGAATCTCTGATATATTGATCAAAGAAGAACATAAAACTAAGTTATTGATATACTGATCGATTGAGAAGATAAAGGAGAAAAAAAAAACCCTAAATTGTAGAAGAACAAATGTAGATCGAATTAAAGGAAAAGAAAGAAATGAATAAAAATTCGATAATCTGATCGAATTTGAGAAACAAACAAAGAAAGAAACGATATTCTGATCTTGAATATTGTGGAAACTGCTCTGGTACTATCTTAACAAATAAAGAAGAAAGTAAAGTAACTCATATTAACTAAATTGATAAGTAGAGGTGGCAAAGCGACACGCGACCTGCCGACACAACACGAACCCAACACGGTTTTTTGGGGTTTGGGTTTAGTTTAGTAGGTCATGGGTCATTTTTGGGTCGACCCGAATATGACACGTTAAATTTCAGGTCATGTTTTCGGGTTAACCTGATAACCCAAAAATGACCCGAAAAATTATTACAACTTTGCCCTTTAGGGTTTGAGTTGAGACCCAAATAAAACTCTTTTCTTCTGCCTAAGCCAATCTAGTCGCTCCTTTCCTTCCTTTCATTGCCCCTCTTCTTCTCCTCCTCTCTGCTTGTTCATTCTTCCCGTTGCCGCCTGTTTCTTTCCACACGCCGGTCGATCTCGTCGAATTGTTCATCACTCAAGCCTCTCCTCTCTTGCCTCTCTTCTCCTCCCCTGCTTTTTCTTTCCCGTCTCGAGCTCTGCCGATCTAGATCTTCGCCGATCTCGATCTTTGCTGATCTTGATCTCCTGATCTTTCACGCCTCTCGTGCTTGTTCTTCCTGCCGATCTGCTGGTTGTTCTTCTCTCCTTCGTCATCGAAAGATTTTGCTTCAAAGGGGTAAGTTCTTGTTCTTCCCCTTCCTTTTGTTCAAATATTCTGCTTGTTTGATATGTGTGTTGTAACTTTCTATCACTGTATATTTTGTGTGTTCTGTTTGCTGTATATATTTGGTGAGCAAGGTAACTTTCTGTTTACTGGATATATGTGTTGGATTTTCGGCTTCAATTTGCCTTCAATTTGATCTAGCAAATTGTGAGCAAGGTAATTCTAATCCAAATTACTTTTTTCTTTTTCATTTATATTGATGAATTAAGCTGCAATTTTTATTCTAACTAATTGTATTAAATTGCAATTTTATGTTTGCTTTTCAGACTTGAACAAGGAAGAATGGATTGAAGATCTTATGAATTTGGACAAGGAAGAACATGCATTTGATTTTAGTTTTGTACAAGTGGATTAATGGATTGTAATCTACTATGTTTTAGTTTAATGGATTGTAAAACTGATTGTTTAAGTTTTAGTTCACTGGATTGTAAAATTTATGGTTTATGTTTACTTTGAATTTGATGGATTGAAGTTTATCAAGCTTAGGGTTGAGTGATTGAATCTGCTGTATTAGGTTTCAAGTGTGATTTATTTGGTTTTTGGGTCACAGGTTGGATCGGGTTAGCAGGTTGGGTCATGTTTTAATTAATCTGTTTAAAGTTCTCGTGTCGTGTCGTGTCGTGTTACCTGTGATTTTTAGTAGGTCGTGTTTGGGTTTGTATTGTGGACCAAAAAAATTTTCAAGTCGTGTTCGTGTTTGGGATTTTCGACATGAACCCGAAAGTTGACCCGACCCGAACACGACCTGATGACACGAATTGCCACCCCTATTGATAAGTTTACATAATACACGTGGAGACTATATATAAGGCTCAAAGTACAACAGATACGATAGTGTAATTACAAGATAACCCCTAATCACTTAACTAATATTTAATTAACTATATATTATTAATAGGACACAACAAAAGCTTCTCCCATGCCCAGTTACATAGTTTAAAATGTTGCTCCTTTTGAACTGCCAAAACGACTTCCTATTAACTTCCTCTCTTGTTTCGTTAATCCCACTTTTATTTCCTTCATAGAATCATTACTGCTATTGATATTTGCATTTGGCCAAGGCTTAGTACAGGTTATTATTATTATTGTAGCATGAGTACAATAGTATATTTAGAATGGAAAGATCGATCGTCGTATGTTGATTTGAGTCTTGATAGGATAAGAGGCTTAATCCTGAGATTAACCTTGAGCTAACGTGTGGTTGATGTGTGATCGTAGCTTTGATATGATGGTAGACGATACTTGACGAGATACCTATTGCAATAAGGGAATGTGGTCTTCCCACAAACACTTCGATGCTAAAGTTACATGTGTAGTGATAGCTCTGAAATCCTTAAAGATCCAATTCCTTTACTATTGAAATAGAAGCTAATTATAGCCAGGGAAGGAAGTTACTCAGGAAAGACAAGTTGCATATTTATTTCGTAACTGTCAAGAATGTGGTTGACATGTGGAATATTTGATAATGCTCTCATATTAATAACATATTATAATTAACCCTAAACCCTAAATAAATAAATAGGACACAAAAGTACAGAAAAATCGAACGATTCTTCTTCTTCTTCTTCTTCTTCTTCTTCTTCTTCTTCTTCTTATAATTACATGCTTTTATCATGGTATTAGGCTTAGCTAGTTTAATTAGTCACTTATAATTACATGCTTTTATCATGGTATTAGGCTTAGCTAGTTTAATTAGTCACTTAAAGATGTTACTTGCTTAGAATACCACATGGGAAAATTAATAAGTGGACATAATTATGATACGAGATTAACAATTAATTACAACAAATTGATAGGAAATTTCATGCTTTCCTTGTACCAATTTTATAATTTTAATAGCTATGTCATTCATATATGTTATAAATGTAAATGCAATATATCTTCCGTAAAAGATTTGGATATCACAATTGATACATGTTAACCAATGCTTTATAAAATTTAATTGGTATACCATAGATAGTGTTGTTCTGATAAGGGTCCTTGATGTACGCTATTAAGAATTAATCTTACTCGAAGAAACAATTAAAAACAGGGCTCAAAGCATATATCGAGATTTATCTGATAATCACTTTGTGCAAGTTAGGGCTATATGAAATTTTGATAGATTTTGAATAAGCATTGTTGTTAAACTTAATCCATCTTGTGTTCATATAAAGTAGACTAACCTTTATTTTTTTTCTTCTAACTTTACTATTGATTTATTGTATTCGAAGTCATTCGCCATGGTTCAAACTAAGCAAACAATGAGTCCTGTCAATAAGGTCTTTGGACTTCATTCTAAAAATGTGATTACTGCATGTTCTTCAACCCGGTTAAAGGAGGATAATATCCAAACTTTTCAAGTGACTTATGCCCATCACTTCATTAGGAAGTTACTCTTACTCCAGATCGAAATTTTTTTTACTTGTGCCATCTAACTCGTTTGCTGTGCATGAGATTTTACTAGAGATTGGAGTTAGATTTCTGCTACCACCCTTCATGATGGCTTTTGTTAAGGCTAACAAGTTGTAGCCATCGCAACTTCATCCTACAAGGTGGAGATTTCTCATTGGCTTTTACGTTCTCTGCTCCCTAAAAGGGATAACTCCATCTATCAACCTTTTTCATCTTTTTACGTGGTCAAGGCTTACTGAGATAAATCAGGTCATTCTCTTTCAAAAGACAGATCTTTGTGAAGAGTTGCTTATAAGTGATCTTCCTCCAATCGGAGTTTACAAGATAGATGGATGCTTGTCTATACTTTTGATGATGTTTGGAAAGTTCCTCTTCCATGGTTTTGGAATTGGTGTAGAAAGTGAATCATATGGCCGACTCGTATTAAGCTTTTGGATGAATATTCTATTGAGGTTGATGCCTTACGACATATGAAGTGCTACCTAAGTAAACTTTTGACAGCACCTAATCTAACTGCGATTGGTTAGAGAGTTTCCTCAACTCGTAGACTTTTCCCTATAATAAATAATTTGGTTGCCAAAAAACTCAGCTCAGACTCTTCTAAAATGGACTCTTCTAAAATGAACTCTTTTTTCGAGCATACATCTAACCATGAAAATTCATCTAGGCATAAAAATCATGCAGACTCTTCATATAAGGATACCTCATCCATCCGTGAGAACTCTTCATCCGGCCATGCAAGCTCGTTACTCGATCACAGCTCTAATGACATAGATTCATTTTCTATGCGTCCCTCTAAGAATACAAACTCTTCATCTAATCATACAAATTCTTCATCAAAGCATGGTGAATGGTTCGAAATGATATAGTTGATCTATATCTTTATTAATCATGACTTGTTATTAATATATATATTTTGCAAGTATGACTACGACTGAAAATTTTGCTCTTGCTGCTTTCAAGGCTGGAAAACAAAAATGTCCTAGAAAAGAAACAAATCTTCTTAACTTAAGGCTTTCTGAAGATGATGTTTCAGCTCTTAAAAAGGCTAAGCCTACAGCTCCTCCGACTGATTCCTTGAAGGGTGTTGATGCTAACTCAATAAAGATTATTACTCCTTTTAATCCCTTATGTCGTTGAGATCTACATCTTCTGAAGTTGGCTCTTTTAACAAAGCTAAGAATATTAATTTGAGTTCAGTGCCGAACATTATTCCTTCAGAAAGAATTGAGATGGGTGGTTCAAACTCAACAAAAAGTAATCTTCATCCTAGAAGAAATAAGAAGGGTGGCTTATGTCCCCTTCCTAGTGTAATTTCAGGCCATGATAAAAAGGAGCTTCTTTCTGAATTTCTTCATGGGCATCATCTTATTTTTCCCTCATTGAAGAAACCTTTGTCATTTTGGAACATATACAAAAATAAACCAGCCTTGAAGACTTCTCTCAAAGGTGAAGACTTTAGGGTGTATTCTGGTTTTGGTAGACACCGATTCAATTGTACAACTAGAAGTAGCTTCAAGATTGATGATTTCTTCTATCCTTCCTTGAGATGAAGAAACATATTGCAAAAATATGTATGAAAACATCGATGTTGCTGAATGTAAAATTGTCAAGGTATATCACTTTTTTTATTATCTTTATTATCATTATTTATATCTCTAAACATGAACTTTATATACAAATCTCATATATTTATCTTACTTGGATGATAGAGGGCTCAACGTGCTTTATTGGCTCTTGGATTTGCAAGGTCATTGACAAAAAGGCTGCATGAATCTACAAAAAAACTTGATGAGTCTTATGATTATGAAAAGAGTTTGAATCATACCATCGATGATCTTCAGAGAAAGATACGTGAAATAGACCATAGCAATAAAGACGTACAAGAGCATAATAAAAAGCTTCAAGAGCATGTCCTATCATTAGAGTCTGATCATGATAGTTTGAAAGTGAATGCTTCCAAGTACTCTCTTCTAGTGAGTGATTATGATAAGCTGGCGAATAATCATACATGTCTTTATTAAGACTTCAATGAACTTAAGAGAAATTTAGATGATGAAAAGAGAGTTGTGCAAGAACTTAAAAATTAGCATACATCAATCCGTTCTACTGCTATTCGTGAGTATAGTGACTCTAAGGCATGTTTGTTAGGTATGCCCTAGTCCTAAGGCATTAGTCCTTGTATTGTATTATATATGTTATATCTTTGACAGATTAATGTATTATACATATATGTTATTAAAAAAAGGCATTGAACAAGATATATATATATATATATATATATATATATATATATATATCTTGTGCAATATTATAAATAGAGCCATGTTGACAAGTGTCATGCACTTGGCAGTGAGACCATGGATAAAGAAACGATATAACCATAAAGTCATCCATAGTCTGTTCCAGCCATGGGAATGGGTGGAACCAAAAACTATCATAAGCTTGGTTGTATCGCGGTGTCTTACCGGCTACAGAACATGGAATGTCAATCAAGTTTATGGGTACATGCAAAGGGGCATGGTACGAGATAGATCCACTAAACGAGAAATCTACATGGTATAGTATCACAAATGATTCTCGTGTAGTACTTATATTGGATCCTTTGACCTGACCATGTTATGGTCTTACATGTAAAATAACGCATTTTGGTGTATGCCTAAAGGGCCTGTAACAGGTGCTAAGTATGGGTACGTTCGAATGTACCAGTGAGCATGTCAAGACTATGAATATGTAGAAGGGAATGTAACTCAATAAACCACTAAGAAGATATCACCGACCTCTTGATGAATACAACTGATAAGAGTGTGGTCACACCCAAACAGGTTGGAACTTGTTTGTGAGCATCAGTTCATTTGGGATCAAGTTAATATCAAGACACAAAAGAGGGTGACGACACCATGCCTCTATTTTAGATACCGATTTCAGCAACATAGGATATGTAAGTTTAACTACAGGGTTAAGACTTCCGTTAGACTATTGTCTCCATCTTAATTGAGGGCTATAATGGCTTGCTAGAGCCCACCTACAATTTGTGAGCCTTAGGCCCACTGCCAACATAAAGACGGGCCCACAAAATCGTACACATAGAATGTCTGAGTTTGAACTAGTCAGATCGCCTGTATACTTCGAGTATACTAACTGGAGAGATAAATATTAATCAATTAAATTAAAGATCAATTAGATTGATCAATATAATTTAATTAATATATATATATATATATTATTGGTTTACATTAAGTTGATTTAAATAAATTTACTGGTGGAAATTTAATACATATATAGGTTTATATGTATTTGTTTCTAGTCAAATCTTAAATTAATTTGTTGGGTTAATTCTAATTGACAAATCAATTTAATTTAAATGACATGTATCTTATATAGTATGATATTATATAAATACATGCATAGAAATTAAATTAGAATTGGTTATAATTTAACACATACTAATTAATTAGGCTTTAAGGAATTATGGGTATGAATTCCATTTATAGAAACAAATTAATTCACCCTAAAATTATGGCTATAATTTTACCCAAGGGAGCTAATTTCTAAAGAGAGAATTTCGGTCATTAGTGGTGGTTAGAGGCTGAAATTTTTAGCCAACACTTGCTCTCCTTCTTTAATCCGCTGCTAGCACGGGTTCCACTAGGTAGACATTCGTGTACGTGAGAGCAGAGAAAATCAACTTCGGTTTTTGCCTCCATCTCTAGAAGAGACGTAAAGGCTAGAATCCATTTCTAATCTTTATATTTCATGTTTTGATTTCTATTGCATAAGCTCTTGGGACTGGTTTTGAAAAAATCTAAATCGGCTTCTGCTGCTAACGGTTGATTTTCGATGAAAAACCGCGACAATGTTACCATAAGAAATGTGCAGTAGGGGTCTCTTTTTCTAAAATTGGTTTTTACCTTGCTATACAAATATGCATATCCTAAGTTGGTCTTTTCAAAGGCTAACAGGGGTGTATTCAATTAAGACTTTCATAGACTTTTAATGACTTTTAAAATCGAGTGGTATTCAATTAAGACTTTTTAGGAGTCTTTAAAAGTCATCAAGTATTCAATTTAGACTTTTCAAGAGTCTTTAAAAGTCATCAGGTATTCAATTAAGAGTTTTATAGAGTCTATAAAAGTAATCATGTATTCAAAAAGTTATTAACAATTGATGGCAATGACTTTTATATACTTTTTTTTATAATTTTTTAACTCAAAACACAATTAAAAAAGTCATGCATATTGATGAAAGACTTTTTATTTTGATGGAAGACTTTTTATTTTCACTTTCAATCATGATTTTTCGTAACTCTCCCTCCTTTACTGCCTCTTTGTGCTCTCCCTACTCTTCCTCCACCTCCTCTCTTTCCTCTATCCTATCACAGTCGGAAACCTCCACTCAGTCTCCTCTTCCCATCACTGATTGGCTACTCTCCTCCCGCCACCACTCTGTTCCACTGCTCCTCCATTTCAAGCCGCCTACCATTTTTTTAACGAGGTATATGTCTAGTCTCTTCCTCCATTCTTTGCTTTCTTTGTTGAATCTCCTTGAAATTGATCAACTGCACAAATCAATCTTTAAGTCTGGCCTAAATATTTTTTTATGGTAAAATTTATTGGTTTGAGATGAAATTCAAATAAGTATGTGTTTTGAGATGATTTTTATCATTTGAGCTCGTTCAATACTTTGTTTAGATAGATTACCTTTATAATTTATGCTCCGATAGTCTACTCTTTTGAATGGGATATTCTCAAGGTGAATTTCTTTAAATTATATTCGATACTTCATTACTGAGGTATGCAGTTGTTCCATATTTATAAATTGCTTACACTTAAATGCATAATTTTCTTAGAAAAGAGTGTTGATCAGTTGAGTTTCCAATTGAACCAAATGGTGAAACTTTTTCATCTACACCAATGTCAATTAATCAAGAAGAAAATTTTGAAACCATTTGTTAGAACGCAAGAGCAACATAGAAATGATGCTAATGAGTAGAGAGCTATGATTACTACTTACATAGGGAATAATGTTAAGCATATGAATGATAATGAAGATTAAAATTTTTATAGTTAAATTACAACTTTTTTAATTAACATTACTATTCAATTTTAGTGTTGTTATTTTATATTTTATGCTTGTAGATTTTTGTAGTTATTTATGTTTTGGAGTATTATCATTGAACACATGGAGATTATTATATTTTAGTATTTTAATAAGTCTATAAAAGTCTTTAAAACTTTATGAAAGTCTATGAAATAAACTTTTTAAAAGTCATCAATACTTTTAAAAATCTATAAAAGTAATTAAAAGTCACTAAAAGTCATCATAGTCTAAAAAGTCATTCACTTAAAAAAAGTCTATAAAAATCTCAATTGAATACCACCCCCTAAATTTATTTCTAATCTTAGTCCTTGGCAAATTTTTTATCATAATGTCCTTTGTGAACAATGCCTTTTTTGATGATTTACACAATCTCAATGGTCCTTGGGAGTTCTATGGGAAAAATGGGATCGATGCACCTTTAGAAGACATTACTAAAGATGATAAGATACCATCCTCTTCAGAAGAGGTTACTCGTGATGATAAGATACCAGCTTTGCGGGGTCACGATGAGGATCATGAAGTTGAGGAAGAGCCTACCGTGGATGATGTGTCTGCCCCTGCTTCTGCTTTTGCAACTTAGATTTATATATCACATTTTATATAAGTTAGTTGTGTGATTTTTTTTTATGAACTTTTATTAAATATGCTATATAAGCTATTTATTATCATATTTTCTTTTCTTCCACACTTATTACTCCCCAATCGCTTGTAATTTATTTTAAAAAACCATAGGATGTTAATTATATGGAAAACCCCAATAAGGGGAAAAACCATGGGACCGCAATTACGGCTCCATCATCTTCATTAATTCATAATAATAGTTATAGAATACAACTACTTTGAAAATAAAGCTTTAGATGATTTGCATTCCAAGTCTTGCTGATCTTTCTTCCTTTTAAAGTCTCAAGTTTACAAGTTCTTAGACCAATTATCCTTGTAACTCGATACAGACCTTCCTATTTTGGGTGAAGCTTTCCTTCTTTAAGATGGACATTGGTTATTGTTGCCTTCCTTAGAACAAGGTCTCTCTCAGCTAATGATCTTTCTTTCATCCTTGAATTGTAGTATTAAGACACTCTCTATTGATATGCTGCTAAGTGTATGTGTTGGGATTTTTCACTGGAAATCACCTGATTAAATGCGGAAGAATGCGTTGATTTCCTCAAATCTGTGCCCAGGAGCAATTGATGTGAAAATTGTAAAACTTAAAATTAAATTGAAGAGAATCGATTCTTACCAAGAATATGTCTTCAAGTGATGGCTGCAGAAACCAAAATTGATTTCCTCCACGTTCACATACACGAACGGCTATCGAACACGACCCCTGCTAGCGAAAGGATCAACCGGAAGAGAGATTTTGGTGGCTGAAAATTTTTGCTCAAAATCTCTTACCCTTAGCCAAATTCTACCCTAGGTTTTTGACCTAGGGGGCCTACATTTAATTCCATACGGCTTTTCTCCTCTTTAAGCCCACGTCTAATTTAATTCTTCTGGTCCAATTTAATTTCAAATTTAAATTCTATTTACCATGTATGCTAACATATTATACCATATAATATATTACATACATTTAAATTGAAATTAATTTATCCAATTAATTCAACTAAGGAATTAAATCAGACATTCATGAAATCAAATACATGTAAACCTATACATGTAAAATATTTCCACCTAGGAAATAATCTCACAAATTAATTTATTGAATTAATTTTGAGAAGGCCAATGCAAATATTAATTTTATTATTTTGATCAATCCAATTGATTCTTATAATATAATTAATATAATCATTTCTCTCCGGTGTGTATACTCCAAGTATACAAGTGATCCCTTAAGTCCGAGTTCAGACGTTCAATGTGTACGATCCTATGGGCCCATCTTTATATTGGCAGTGGGCCCATGGCCCACAGACTATAAGCGGGCTCTAGCAAGCCACTGCAGCTCCCAATTAAGATAGAGATGGCAGTCCAACTGTAATCATAACCCTGTAGTTTAAACTTGTATATCCCATGTCATTGATATCGGTGTCCAACACAGAGGCATGGATTGATCACCTTCTTTTATGTCCGGACATTTACTTGATCCCAAATGTACTGATGCTCACAAACAAGTTCCTACTTGTTTGTATGTGGCCACACTCTTATCAATCATATTCATCAAGAGGTCGGTGATATCTTCTCAATGGAGTACTGAGTGACATATCCCTTTTGCATATCCATAGCAATGCCATGCTCAGTGATATACCCGAACGTACCCATACTTGGCACCCTTGTACAGGCCCTTTAGGTGTACACCAAAGTATGCGACTTTGCATGCAGCACCATCATATGGTCAGGTTAAAGAATCCATACAAGTACTACACGAGAATCACTAGTGATGGTTTACCATGTAGATTTCTCATTTAGTGGATCTATACAGTACCATGCCCCTTTTGCATGTACCCATTAACTTGGTTGACATCCTACGTCCAATGGCCTGTAAGACACCACTATACAACCAGGTTAATGATAGTCTCTAGTTCCCATTCATTCCCATGACTGGAATAGACTACGGATCTCTTTATGGTCATATCGTTTTCCCTATCCATAGTCTTACTGCCAAGTGCATGACACTTGTCAACATGGATATGGATATGTCCATAGGATACTCCATTTAAAATATAGGACAAGGTATATAATAAATAGATTAATGCCTTTATTTAATGACACAAAATATGTATAATACATAAATCCAATAAATGTACAATACAAATACAAGGTCCAATGCCTTGGGACTAGAGCACATCCAACAATCTCCCACTTGCACTAGTTCCAACTAGGTATGGGCCTAATCTGTATAGATCTAGTATGACCCTCATGCTTGGGCTGAGCCAGTGCCTTGGTCAAAGGATCTGTGACATTATCCTCGGTGTCCACTCTATGTAATGAAATGTCACCCCTCTCGGCGATTTCTCGTATGAGGTGAAACTTCCTGAGCATGTGCTTTGTGTTCTTGTGTAACCGGGGCTTCTTAGCTTGTGCAACAGCCCTATTGTTGTCACAGAAGATATCAACTGGGTCCTAGATAGTAGTCACTACTCCTAACTCAGTGATAAACTTCCTTATCCACACAGCTTCCTTAGCTGCATTACACACTGCAATGTACTCAGGTTCTGTTGTAGAGTCCGCGATGGTCGGTTGCTTTAAGCTCCTCCAGCTTACAACACCACCATCTAGCAAAAACACATACCTAGACTGTGACTGGTACTCATCCTAGTCAGTCTGGAAACTTGCATTAGTATACCCAGTAACTGATAGCTCTTCTTGACCTCCATACACTAAGAAGCTATCCTTAGTCCGATTAAGCTACTTGAGGATTGCTTTGACTGCCTTTCAGTGATCCTCCTTAGGATCTTGCTGATACCAGCTCATCATACTTAGTGCAAAGGCGACATTAGGTCTTGTACATAGCATGGAGTATATGATTGATCCTATAATCAAGGCATATGGGACCAACTTCATGTTCTCCCTGTCCTCCTTTGTCTTAGTACAGTTCTTCTTACTGAGTTTCAGCCCATGGCTCATCGGCAAGAAACCTTTCTTGGCCCGATCCATACTGAATCTTTTCAAAACTTTGTCTATCTACGTGGCCTGACTTAGGCCCAGAATCCGATTAGATCTATCCCTCTAGATCCTGATCCCTAGGATCATCTCAGCTTCGCCTAAGTCCTTCATTACGAAGCACTTACACAACCATTGCTTTACCCCTTGCAGTGTTGGTATGTCGCTTCCACTAAGAAGGATATCATCCATATATAATACTAGGAATGTGACAATGCTCCCACTAATCCTTTTATACACTCAAGGCTTATCTTGATTCTGTATGAATCCATATTCCTTTATGGCTTCATTGAATCTAAGATTCCAACTTCAGGATGCCTACTTCAGTCCATAAATGGACCTCTGAAGTTTACATACCCTCCCAGGATACTCTAGATCGACAAAACCCTCAGGCTGTGTCATGTACACATCCTCGAGTAGCTTTCCGTTAAGGAAAGTGGTTTTGACATCCATTTTCTAGACCTCATAGTCGTACCATATGGCTATGGCTATTGCTAGCAAGATCCTAATGGATTCGAGCATAGCGACTGGTGAGAAAGTTTTATCATAATCTATTTCATGGACTTGCCTGAAACCTTTTGCAATTAGATGCCCCTTGAAGGTGTTGTCGGCTTTTAGCTTGTAGCAGCACTTGCAAACTATTACCTTAGCACTTGGAGATGGATCAACCAAGTTCCAAACTTGATTATCGTACATAGATTGCATCTCAGCCTCCATGGCTTTACGCCAATTTGCATACTGTGGGCTAGCCATAGCCTCCTGGTAGGTTTTGGGTTCTTCCTCATCAAAGACAAGAAGAGTGTGATCATTGGTGATGAGAAAACCATATCTCTCTAGTTCCCGACGATCCCTACCAGACCTTCTAGGTCCTTGTGTAACCTAGGTCGGTGCTTCCTCCTGTGGAAGCTCCACCCTGGTCTCCGAGTTATCCTCTTCAAGAGCTTGTGAGCTTTGAACTTCCCTGAGTTCAACATTGCTCCCACTGTCTTTCTTGCAAATGAAATCCTTTTCTAGAAAGACCCCCTTCCTTGCCACGAACACCTTGTTCTCGGCGGGGTTGTAGAAGTAATAACCTTTGGTTTCCCTAGGGTAACCCATAAATAGGCACTTGTCGGTTTTGGGTTCTAGCTTGCCCCTAGTCAATCTCTTGACATGTGCATCACATCCCTAAATCCGCAGAAAAGACACATTGGGCTCCCTACCCATCCATATCTCATATGGGGTCTTTTCCACTGTCTTGGTCAGAGTATTATTTAAAATGAGAGCGGCTGTCTCGAGGGCGTATCCCCAGAAGCTTATTAGGAGAGAGACGTGACTCATCATTGAGTGGACCATGTCCAACAGGGTCCTATTCCTCCGTTCGGACACTCCATTCCATTGTGGTGTTCCTGGAGGAGGAGCTGTGGAACTATTCCATGCTCTCTCAAATATGAGTCAACCTCTAGGCTCATATACTCGCCTCCTCGGTCTGACCGAAGGACTTTGATATTTCTGCCCAGCTAGTTCTGTGCTTCATTCCTAAATTCCTTGAACCTATCAAGGGTCTCAGACTTATGTTTGATCAGATAGACACAGCCATATCTGCTGAAATCATCCGTGAATGTGACGAAGTTTAGATGTCCACCTGTTTGCGCTCATGGGCCCACATACGTCTGAATGTATTAGGCCTAATAAGCCAGTAGCCCTTTCAGCTTTCTTGCTAAAAAGCTCTTTAATCATTTTGCCTTGTAAATATGACTGGCATACATTAAATGAATCCAAGTCAAATGACCCTAGGATTCCAGCTTTGTGGAGCCTAGTTATGCGCTTCTCGTTTATGTGGCCTAAACGATAATGCCAAAGGTAAACAGGATTAAGTTCGTTAGGCTTAACCCTTTTAGTGTTTATGTTATAGACATGATTGGTTTCATTCAAATCTAGGATATATAGGCCATTATTTAATAGAGCTTCTCCATAAAATAATCCCTCTCTAGATAAACCAATTCTACCATTAGAAATAGTAAAATTAAATCTAGACATATCCAATACTGAAACAGAAATATATTATTCCTGCACATAGTAGGTACAAAATAACAATGTTCCAATATCAAAACCAATCCACTAGGCATCATGAGGTGATATTCACCGATCTCTATGGTGGCAACCTTTGCTCCATCACCGACCTACAATCCACCTCCTCCGATCCCAGTGACCTCCTGTTCTTAAGTCCCTGCACATTGCAACAAAAGTAAGAACCACATCCAGTATCCAATACCCAGGATGTTGAAACAGTGAGGTTAATGTCTATGACATAAATACCTAATGAAGACGCACCATGGGTCTTCCTCTGCTCTCCCAATAGTTTGGGACATAATCTCTTCTAATGCCCCGCCTGCTTCCACCCGAAGTAGACGTCCTCAGGACTAGCCTTCAGCTGGACCTTAGGCTGGGCCTTAGGCTTCTTGGCCTTAGCTTTCTTAGCTTTGGCCTTAGCCTTTTCCTTGGCTTTGCCCTTGGTAAGAGGAGCGTTCCCCTTGTTTACCAGCAGCACCGGCGAAGTCTTCTTGATCGACTGTTCAATAAGCTTAAGCATCCCCTATAGCTCACTAACAGTACGGTTCATCCCTTGCATATTATAGTTCAGGATGAACTGATCGTAAGAATTCGGTAAGGAAGCAAGGATCGTGTCCACTACCAGCTCCTGTGAGATAGGCGATCCGAGATGGGCTAAAGTATCTAGATAGCCCTTCATCTTGAGCACGTGTGCGCTCACAGATGTCCCAGCCCCCATCTTATAGGAGTGGAATGCCTTGTTGGTCAGGTACCTTTCTTGATGAGCTTGCTCTTGAAACATCTCATTCAGAGTTGTTATCATAGCATAGCCTTGATGATCCATGAACTGCTTTTGCAGCTTAGGGACCATACACACCAACATAAGGCATGTCACATCTCTATTATCCTTAACATGCACCTCGTATTCCTCCAACTGGGCAGCTGGTGGATTACGTCCTTGAGGTGCAGCCGGTACAGGCCTTTCCAGTATATACTCCTTTGACTCTTGTCTTAGAACTATTCTTAAGTTCCTAGACCAGTCTAAGAAGTTAGGACCGGAAAGCTTGTCCCTTTCCAGGATAGATTGTAGTGAAAGTGAATTGTTGTTTGCCATTTAAAATTCTACACAAAAAAATTTTAAGAGTGTTAATAAAGGACTTTATCTTGTTTCCCATATATAATTAATAGTGAATAAGTTATTAATTAATTTTAGTTGTTGGGTTCATGGGCCAAGATCCATATTTCATTAAGATATAACCAGACTAGGGCCTGGAAAAACTATACCCTAATTATTTAACGTCGTCCAATCCCAACCTAGGGACTCTCGGTTAGATGGGCTTGTTGGCACTTACCCATCTGTGCTTAGGGCTAGGAGAATCCTACTACCCACGCTAAGTCAAAACTTCCATCCAATTGTTAGAGTAACCTATACCCCAACCCAATACAAAATGACGATACTCCAGTGCATCCAGCGAGGGCATGGTCTACAACTAGCCTATCGCCACATCGAGTCGGTTTTGAATAAGGGAAGAACTTTTAAGCGACTTAGTAATTTCTATTAGGTTATTAGATTCATTTAATAACGGCTTACATGCATAGGTGGGTGAGAATGGGTTTGCATCATACATATATACATGCAAATAAATATAAAGCATAATTAAATAAGTAAAATGGACTGCTATAGGCCTATATTATAACCTAATATAATTTTAGTAAACCTATACTAGAAAATACATCAGGTGGGCCTCCTTTTCCTTCCTCCTGGGCTCGCCTCTCCACTGGGCTCACCTCTCCACTGGACTTCTTCTTTACAAATTTTATAATAAATAAATAAAAGAAAATTATATTAAAAAGAAAAACAGCGCGCAAGCCGTATTTACCCAAAAAGAAAAATTACAACCCAACTTGAATAAGGCCCGATAGCATCCAACCATCCATACATTTAATCACACAAAATGCATCCAATACATCAATTTATAAGCATGTTATAATGAATGAAATTAAGCCTATTTCAATTATGTCTAAAGCCATTATTTTGAAATCGCCAATTCTGGCCCATCATGGTTCTAGTCCTTAACGGGCTTTGGGCCTCCAGCCCAGGCAGATAACTGCTCCCACTGGAATTGGGAAACGATGAGTCCATGTCAGCCGCCCGGGTAATTGTGCCAAAAAAACCCAAACCACTTTCAATTAACCATATTAATTTCTAAAATTAATATCCCATGAATAAAATTAAAATTTCATCCAAGAAACCATACGTATTTAAATTACAAAATTTAAACACACAAAATTATAAAACCCATTAAAATTTCAAAACTGGGCCCCAGGACCGAAACCCTCCAAATCCAAAATTAGGCCCGGCCTGCTGTAGTTAGGGCAACAGAGTTGCCCTAGCGGCAGCAGCCGCCGCTGTTTCCGCAGCTTGCAGCGATTCCGCCGGTGGCAGTCTCGTATGTGCCGAAATAGCCCTTGATTTTCACCCGAAAAATTAAAACGCAACCAAGAAAATAAATCACCAAGAAATATAATCCAATCAATAGAAAATTAAATAAACATAAACCTATATGCAAATTAATTTTCAATTGAAAAATCCAAGGGGAAAAATCACAAACCCCAATCCAAGAACCCCAAATCAAAATCTCCAATTTCAAAACCAAGGGATTCAATCCAATTTTAACAATTTCCATGGATCAAAAGCCCACTCTGATACCACTGTTAGGATTTTTCTCCGGAAATCACCCTATTAACTGCGGAAGAACGCGGTGATCTCCTCAAATCCGTGCCCAGAAGTAATTGATGTGAAAATTGTTAAACTTAAATTAAATTGAAGAAAATAGATTCTTATCAAGAATATCTCTTCAAGAGATGGCTGCAAAAACCAAAATTGATTCCCTCCGCCTTCACGTACACGAACGGCTATCGAACACGACCAGTGCTAGCGAGAGGATCAACTGGAAGAGAGAGTTTAGTGGCTGAAAATTTCTGCTCAAAATCTCTTACCCTTGGCAGAATTCTACCCTAGGTTTTTAACCTAGGGGGGCAAAATTCCCTTTGGGAATTTTAGGCCCAATTCCATTTAATTCCATGTGGGCTTTTCTCCTCTTTAAGCCCACGTCCAATTTAATTCTTCTGGTCCAATTTAATTTCAAATTTAAATTCTATTTAACATGTATGCTAACATATTATACCATATAATATATTACATACATTTAAATCAAAATTAATTTGACCAATTAATTCAACCGAGGAATTAAATTAGATATTCATGAAATCAAATACATGTAAATCTATACATGTGAAATATTTCCACCTAGGAAATAATCTCACAAATTAATTCATTGAATTAATTTTAAGAATGCCAATGCAAATATTAATTTTATTATTTTGATCAATCCAATTGATCCTTATAATAAAATTAATATAATCATTTCTCTCTGATGTGTATACTCCAAGTATATAGGTGATCCCTTAAGTTCGAGTTCAGACGTTCAATGTATACGATCCTGTGGGCCCATCTTTATGTTGGGAGTGGGCCCATGGCCCACAGACTGCAGGCGGGCTCTAGCAAGCCACTGCAGCCCCTAATTAAAATGGAGATGGCAGTCCAACTGTAGTCATAACCCTGTAGTTTAAACTTGTATATCCCATGTCCTTGATATCGGTGTCCAACACAGAGGCATGGATTGATCACCCTCTTTTGTGTCCGGACATTTACTTGATCCCGAATGTACTGATGCTCACAAAAAAGTTCCAATTTGTTTGTGTGTGGCCACACTCTTATCAGTCACATTCATCAAGAGGCCGGTGATATCTTCTCGGTGGACTACTGAGTGACATATCCCTTTTGCATATCTATAGCACTGCCATGCTCAGTGACATACCCGAACGTACCTATAGTTGGCACCCTTGTATAGGCCCTTTAGGCGTACACCAAAGTATGCGACTTTGCATGCAGCACCATCATGTGGTTAGATCAAAGGATCCATACAAGTACTACACGAGAATCAGTAGTGATGCTTTACCATGTGGATTTCTCATTTAGTGGATCTATCCAGTACCATACCCCTTTTACATGTACCCATTAACTTGGTTGACTTCCCATGTCCAATGGCCGGTAAGACACCGCCATACAACCAGGTTAATGATAGTCTCTAGTTCCATTCATTCCCATGACTGGAACAGACTACGGATCTCTTTATGGTCATATCGTTTTCCCTATCCATGGTCTTACTGCCAAGTGCATGACACTTGTCAACATGGATATGGATATGTCCATAGGATACTCCATTTAAAATATAGCACAAGATATATAATAAACAGATTAATGCCTCTATTTAATGACACAAAATAGGTATAATACATAGATCCAATAAATGTACAATATAAATATAATGTCTAATGCCTCGAGACTGGGGCATATCCAACAGTATACATAGTTGGTCTTTATAATCATCTAAGAAATCCAAATTAGCACTGATTGCTTCAGAATTAGCTTCTTCATCAAATTCAATCATTCTTGGAGAATTAGCTCCTATCTCAACTAGGATCAAAACTTTTGTTCCATAAACTAAGCTAAAAGGAGTTTCTCCAGTTGAAATTCTACTTGTAGTTCTATATGCCCAGAGGATTGTTAGAAGCTTATCAACCCATACCCCTTTTGCTTTGTCTAAATGCATTTTTTAGCCTTCCTTAATGGTTCAATTAATTCTCTCTACTTGCCTATTAGATTGAAGGTAGGCTACCGATGCAAACATAAGCTGAATATAAAGGTTTTCATTAAATTTTTTCAGTGAGCCATAATCAAACTATTTTCCTTTATCTACTATTAGAACTCTTGGGAGCCCAGACCAACAGATGATATCCTTCCATATGATGCCTTTTACTTCCTTGTGGTGATGGTAGCTAGGGGTTAAGCTTGTACCTATTTGGTAAAGTAATCAGTAGCTGCCATCAAATATTTTCTTCCTCTAGTTGCTTGAGGGAAAGGTCCAAAGAGTTCTGATCCCCATTTGGCAAAAGGAGTTGGCTTAATGGAGCTTTTAAAAATTGAAACATGAGCATGTTGGGAGAGAACCTTTGACATTTATCACATTTCTTAATATTTTTCAAAGCATCATCCCTCAATAAAGCCCAAAAAAATCCAGATTGTAGCACATTGGTTGCTAATGCTCTTGCTCCTAGATGTTGCCCACTTATTCCTTCATGTATTTCAGCTAATGCATACACGCTTCATTTGAAGCAAGGCATCTAAGAAGTGGCATGGAAAATCCTCTCTTGTATAGAACATCTCTAATCAGAGTAAAACAAGCTGCTCTCATCTTTAACTTTTTGGCTTATATTAGATTAGTAGGTAACTCCCCTGTTTTAAAGAATTTTATAAAGGGTGTTCTCCAATCTGGTCCTTCGATGATGCACGCCATAACTTTCCCTTCTATACTTAGCCTTTTAAGTTCTTCGATTTGCACCATTCTCCCTTTTGCTTCCATTGATGATGAAAGCTTGGATAATGCATCTACCTGAGCATTAAAGTTTATATTGATCTATAACAATTGGAACTCTTTAAGTGTTGTACTTCTTTAATTGAAGTTGGGGTTTCATCTTTAATATGGCTTGGACTTTTTTTGGATTTGCTTTAATGCCTCTTTTAGTTATCATATAACCTTGAAATTTCCCTGATTGCACTCCAAATGTGCATTTTCTAGGGTTGAGTTTGATATTATAGCTCCTTAACACGCTGAACACTTTATTGAATTTTTCAACATGCGATTCTCCTTTCTTGCTTTTGATAATCATGTCATCCACATATGCTTCCATAGTGTTACCGAATAGGGTTTGAATACTTTGTTGACCATCCTTTGACATGTTGCACCTGTATTTTTTAGCCCAAAAGGCATTACTCGATAGTAATACGTTCCTTTATCAGTGATGAATGTGATTTTTTCTTCATCCGAAGAATACATCATTACTTAATGGTATCCCATGAAAGCATCCATAAAAATCAACAACTCATATACAGAAGTTTGATCCACCATCTTGTCAATTTGAAGCAAAAGATATAAATCTTTTGGACAAGCTTTGTTCAAATCGGTGAAGTCTATGCATATTCTCCACTTCCCATTTGGCTTTTTCTGGATGAAGTTAGCCTGAAGTAACTTGTCTATTTCCTCTTCTAAGACTTGTTGCCTTTCTGGTGCTATGTTCCTTTTCTTCTGTTTAATAGCTTTGCTTTGAGACGAACATTTAGATGGTGACAAGCTATCTCTAAACTTATGCCTGGCATATCAATAGGTACCCAAGCAAACACATCGATGTTCTTCCTAAGCATTCAATAATTTCTTCCTTTGTTTCCTCTTACATTTTCCAATATATGTGTTCTTGTCTAGATCATATTCTCTTAATTTCATAGCTTCCACCTCTTCAATTGGTTTTGGCTTATTCTCCTACTCTTCAAAAATTGTCGATGTTTCTCCTTTTGCAATTTGCTTTCCTTTGATAGAAGAAACGTAACAACTCTGAGCTTTTCTTTGATCACCAAGTACTTGTTCTATTCCCTTAGGTGTAGGGAATTTCATCAATAGATAACTTGAGGAAATCACAGCTCTCATGTCATTTAGTAATGGCCTTCCTACTATCATGTTGTAAGCTTGAGATATTGATTTAGTTACCATTAAATTTTCCATCCTTGTAACGCTACCAAGGCTCTTCACCGAAGGTGATTGGTAGCAGAAGAGATCCTGCTATAGGGACAGCTTCTCCTGAAAAACTAAAAAGAGGAGCTTGCACTTTCTTCAATCTGTCCATGGACAGGTTCATCTTCTCAAAATAATTCCAATAAAGAAGATTAACAGAACTTCCATTGTTGATAAGAATTCTCTCTACTGGGAACTTCATAATGATGGCCGTTATCACCATTGCATCGTCATGAGGTATAACCATGTTCCCTTGATCAACAGGTGTAAAGATTATGGATTCTTCTTTTTCTTGGATTTTTATAACATGATTCACTTCATAAACTTGTCTTGTATAAGCTTTTCTAGACGCAGATGATCCTTCCGCAAAGGTTTCTCCGCCTGAAATGATGTTTGTTGTTGAATATGTTAGCTTATTATCTAAGACAAGGGATTTTTCTTTCCTATATTCTCTTGGCTTGAAATATCCTCGATTATCCTTCTCTCTGTTATTTTCATACCTCTCTCTTTTTTAGTATGGGGGTCTTTCTTCCTTCCAGCGTTCTGCATACATAAACCTCCCCAGCTTACCTTGTCGCACCAAGGATTCTATTTCATTCATTAATTCTCTACATCTGTCTATAGAGTGGCCATGAGTCTCATAGAATTGACAATAAGCATTAGCAAACTTTCCCATTGTCCTGTTGGTTTTTAGAGGGAATGTGAGGATTCTAAATCTTTCTACACCCGCGAGGATGTTAGAGTGAGGTCGAAGTAAAGGTCTAAAGCTTTCAAATCTTAGCTTTGGAGTATGACTTACTTTTTTCCCTTTCCCATTCTTCTTCACTTCATCTCTTTCTTTCCTTTTTCGATTCGTGTTTCCTCCTCCGACAACATTTCTCATGACTTCCTCAGAAAGGATGAATTTATTGGCTCGACTAATTAAATCCCCAAGGGTGGAAGGTTAATCATAAGAAAGAGATTTCTCAAAATTTCGCGACCTTGTTCCTGGAAGAACTCTTGCCATAGCCATCCCAACCTGAAGATCTTGAATCTCCAATAATGCTGCATGAAATCTTTCAACATAATCTCTTAGACTTTCCCTTTCTTCTTGTTTGATGGTAAGAAGGTAGGTAACATCCTTCTTTCTTCTAGTATTAAGGATGAAAGCATTTGTGAATTCATTTCGGAGTTGATCGAAGCTAGAGATTGATCGTTCTTTTAAGCTATTAAACCAAGTGCGAGCATGCTCAATCAAGGTAAGGGAGAATGCTCGACACATGATCGCATCTTCCCATTCGTGCAGTAACATTACAGCTTCATAACTCTGCATATGATCATGAGGATCACCTTTCCCTGAGTACGTGGCTAGCTGAGGCATCTTAAATTTCTTTGGAAGGGGTTTATTCATAGTTTCTTCCGTAAAGGGAACCTTTCTTCCTTGTTGCCCTTCATTGGTAGAAACTAGCTTCTCATGCTCTAGAACTTCTTCAATCATTGTCTTCAAGTTTCCAGGTTCTATCACACTAAATACATATTCTCCTTTGTAAGTGCTTTCCATAACTTCATCTTTTTTTTCTTTGTTCCTTAATAGGACTTCACTTTTTCCCCGAGTTTTTCGATGCTCATGGTTAGGAGAAGGATGAGAGAGTTCATCTTTTGATACAGGATTCTCTACATGAGTCTTCTCTTTAGGCCAGAGATTTGATGGAAGTGTATACTGAGGGTGCTTTTGTTGAAAAAATTAAAACAAGTTTTCAAGCATGCAGTTATTCTCATCAAATTTTGCTCGAGAGATTCATATCCTATCAAGGGAACCGTATTTGGAACAACTCCTAAACCTCCAGGTTGAGTTACATGTTGCATCACAGGTTGAGTTACAACATTTTCTTCTCGATCATTGTGTTGCATGTTTGTTTCTTCTGGGTTAATTATCATTTGAGAATGTGTGGCTTGAGATATCTTTGGAGAAGTTTCTTCTGATCAAAGAAAACAAAATAGTAGTTTTTCAATTGGTTTCCGCCAGATAGCACCAACTGTTGTAGCCTGAGTACAATAGTATATTTAGAATGGGAAGATTGATCGTCGTGTGTTGATTTGAGTCTTGATAGGATGAGAGGCGTAATCCCGAGATTAACCTTGAGCTACCGTGTGGTTGACGTATGATCGTAGATTTGATGTGACGATATGTTATCCTTGACGAGATACCTGTTATAGTAAGGAAATGTGTTCTTCCCACAAACACTCCGATGTTAAAGTTGGATGTCTAGTAATAGCTCTGAAATCCCTAAAAATCCAATCCCTTACCGTTGAATAAGAAGTTATTTATAACCAAGGAAGAAAGTTACGAAAGACCACGTTCCACATTTATTTGTTACTTTCAAGAATGTGATTGACATGTGAAATATTTGATAATGCTTTCATATATTATAATTGACCCTAAGCTTATATTAGGGTTATATATATTGTATTCCTTTTCTTGATTTCTGTCAGGAGAATTTTCTCGTCCGAGAAAAGTTCCTTGGCTGGTGATGATCCTTCTTCAAAGCTTCTCTTCCTTTCACAGAAATTGAATTTGATCCAACAATTAATAGTGACCACTGGAACATAATCCGAGAAGAAAACAGATCGTGAGAAAATGAAATCTTTGAAGTAGTAATTTCGGCTGAATTAATTTCAGAGTTCAATTATCGAAGAACGCTGATGAGAATTCAATTGTCAAAGAATAATTTCCCCATGTCAGTTAACCACCTGTTGTGGATCACTCTTCACTTTTCAAGTTGCGTTAAGGGAAGAGATAGAGGCTTAATTACACCCACCGTACACCAAAGTCAAAGTAAGTCTGTAATGCACCACGCTTAGTGAATTTAATACTTTACCCTCTTAAAATGTTTTTCATTCGTTCACTTTCTCTCCTGTAATTACTAACATGTCCTTTCTCTTTCCTCTAATCAATTTGCAAAACCATTTAAATATAAACAATTACAATCAAGCAGTAAACCAAATTGTAATTAAAGAGTTGAATAAACAATTGGAGTGAAGAGAAAGATCAAATCTCCTTAAAGCTGGTGGAATCATATATGCTCATGATGGGATCACTTTTGATTACCATACGAGTAGACGCATCTTCACTGAACCTTGCATTCTTGCAAGGAACCCTCTCAAGCTTAATACTTGTTTCAGCATTGCCAAACGGTGGTACGATCTAGACACAGAACCTATCTGGACCTTGAACTAAAATAGAGGAAAAAAAAATTCAGAAAAACCCAATTACAATGACTTGTTTTTAAAAAGGTACATAAGATATCTAAAAACAATAATGAAGAGCTCACAGCTTCCATAACAGTTCAAGATAAGTATGAGACCCAGCTAACGAAATTGAAACTGCAAAATCTACGGCAAGCAATTGTAAAACGAATCGTTTTCTTGACAAATCAGTGCTTCTTTCCAAAGAATGCCGCTCCGAGCAATCTGAAAGCAGCAGCTAAAAAGGTGTAGGCAGAGGCGGAGGGGGAAGCTTAGTTGGTCAAAGAAGAAGAAGAGCTTACGGCATGTTTGGTATAAGATTGCGATAGAAATAGCGATCAAGATTAGAGTGACATAGAAATAATATATGATATATTTAATATATTAGATAGGAATAGAAATAAGGTAATATATTTTATTATATTATACCTAAATATGGTAAAAGTAATAAAAAAATTAAAATTAATAAAATGTATTTTTTATGTGGAAATGTGCCTGGTTTACTAAACAGTTAATAAATTAATAAAAAATAATAAACTAAAACTTATATATACATATATACCAAAAGTAATGAACGCTGTGATATATAATTGGGAATTGACGTATAGATAAAGAACTAGACGTACACCCACGTGATGCTCGAGTTTTATATTAAAAAAAATATATAATTTTTCTATTCTGAGAAATCTATATATATTTATTTATGGCTTTTAGTTTAAGAGTTCTATCTTTTAAACACAAATTATATAGTTTTCAATAAAACAATAATTATATAATTATAAAAACTAAAACTTTGGAGTCATAATACACATGACCAATTATGATAATGTTTTATACTTATTGTTTTTGTTTGGGTCTCCCATATCAAGCTGCTTTTTTTTTTTTCTTTCTTTCTTTCTTTTCCTTTTTTTTTTTCTGGCTTTTCTGCTGCTCAAAACTCAAGTCTAATATGATGGTGGATACTTCCAATCTGTTTTCATTGGCAAAATTTAGTTGAAATGGAAAATTGATTCAAATCTTGTTTATAAGTACCTATATATAAGTAAAAAATTGGAAAATAAATCAATCAAAACAAAATTTAAACAATGTAAATCTAAAATGACGAAAGTAAAACATAATCTGATAATTGATTCAAAACCAAATAAAAACTAACCTTGATATTGGAAATTTCGTTTAATATTCTCCCTTGAAGCTCCCATGAAAACCAAACAATTAAAAGCAATAAAATGAGAGGTCTATTAAAATTGCAAGAAGGCAAATTTAAGTTCTTAAAAGGTCTAAGAAATTCAAGAGGCTCATAGTTATAACAACTGAATAAATTTAGAGCGTTTATATATTAATAAAAAAGAAAGAAAGAAAAATAAATTTATAGCGTTACACAATTATGCTGCATTTAAAACATTTATTTTATTCTTTTGTACAAACTACAAAGAGAAAGCACAAAATAATGAACCCCCTTTGATGATTTTTTCTTTTTTGATTTCAAAAAAATATTGTACCCGATTGGGTAAAAATCTCCTTTTCTATATGTGGTTAGTTTAGTAATTCAAATTGATTATAAGCTTCCCCAACATTTTTTTTCTTTTTACCGTGGCAGATTTATCCATCATTTTTGAACTTATAAGTTACAACTAATTGATTATCTCATTTATCACCGCTTATGAGAGGAGTAAAAATTGGTGAAAGAAAATAATTAGTAAAATTCTAAATTTAATGTCCTAATTTTAATTTTTTGACACCTCACCTTTTGTGGATGTGACACTCGATTGTGAGACTTTTTGAGTTTGAGTTTTATATATTTATATAGATTGGAAATTAACTGGGGATGAATGTCTTTTTTTATTTTTAGTTTAGATAAATAGGTAAATTCCACAAAAAAAAAAGTATTATTCCAATTTCTAATGTTACTATTTACTGATGTTGGTTTTTGGTCCGCCCATGACATTTTGGAATGGCATGGATTAAACTGTAATTATGTATAAATTACAGGGACCAAAATATGTAATTTGGTCCGACCCTATATATAGATGGAAGTTGGGATTTCCACTATAAATAGAGAAGAAGTTTTTCTATTTCGAGGCGTAGGGAAGAATCATAGAGATTCCTTCTGGTTCCGAAGAAAACGTCTCCAGGAAGAAAACACGATATACTTCTTCGTTCGTCGGAAGAATTCACGGAGATAGCCCGTACTCAGTATATTTATACACTCATAGGAAAGGCAACCAGAACGATCCGGTTTCTCGTGTAGATCAGATCCATTCCATAAATGAGCTTCCGCTGCATATAAACTGTAAGTCTGTTTATCTATTCTGTTTATGAAAATGATTTCATTGGTATCAGAGGCTAAAGGTTTATAGATTGATGTGTTCAAATCTATTTTTCTGGTATTCCATAAATAATTGATGTGTTCAAATCTTGATTTCTGGAATCCCGTGAATTAGAATAGATTTTATCCGTTTGAATGCGTTTTTATTCATTTAGATACATGATTATTCGTTTTGATACGGATTTATATTGATATCCGCATCAAAATGAATCCGTAAATATTGAAATCTGATGTTCCATGAATGAGAATATTTTTTTGTTCATTTGGATTCGTTATCGTTCGTTTTGATATGGATTTGCATTGTTATCAGTGTCAAAATTATACCGTATTTGATCCAACAGTACAAAGTGTCAAAATTTTTTGTCGGAATTTCGAAAATCTGACCACACTACTGAAATCACCACGAAAAATCGAGTCGGAATGTCAAATTTCACGGCCAATGGAGGGCCGAAAGGCGGCGCGTGGACCTCACGCGCCACCACTGCGGTTGGAATTGGCCGCGTGATGGTTAGGGGAAGTTTAGGTCTGCTGGACACGTGGCGTGACTCTATTGGTTGATTTTCTGACAGTTGAAAAGTCCGCCCAATCACGTGTTGACACGTGTACAAGTCAACCGTTTTTTAAACGGTCAACTGCCACGTGTCAAACATGTGGACCAATAGAATGTGACCACGTGGCAAAACAGTTGTGATTGTGCCACGTCATCAATGTGGACCAATAGGGTGATGACACGTGTCAAGATAGTGCCACATCATCATCCATGTCATTCGTTATCCAATCAGGTGATGACACGTGGCATGTGTGCCACGTCAGCACGAATCACAAGTTGCCATGTGTCACGTGAGTCAGCAGAACCCTTGGGAGCGCGTGGAGGCGCATGGAGCAGCTTCATTTGGCGCATGTCAGCGCGTGCGGGTGTTTCCGGCCACCAAATTTCGTCAAATTTTTTCTAGAATTAAAATTTACATTTTTCTTGAATTTTTGGTATATTTTGATGAATTTTTGGAATTCATTTGATATTTTTAAACTAAATTTACTATTATTTATTGTGTATAAATGCTTAATTTATGTTTAATAAATTCAAGAAAATTCAGTATATTTATTGTGTATTTATATACTGAATTTTGGTTGATCATAACAAGTTTTTGTTATTTCTATATGTGTTATAGAAATAGCAATTTTCGTAAAAACAGCGAAAATAATCCAGTCTCAGGAGGAGGCAAGGACTCTACAAAAACTTGTAAATAAGCTTTTCTCTAAACGGTATCCTCCGTTAGAAAAAAAGGATATTGTTGGAGTTATGGAGCGGTTTAATGCGTTAAACCATGAAATCCAAGAGCTTGTCTAGAAAGGAGGATTTTCCTCTGGAATTGATCAATTAAAAATGTTAAAATTTGCGAAAAAGGCTTTTCGTGAAAAGCACTTTAAGAAAATTCTGTTTTTGATGAACTGGTGGACTCTATTAAAGGATTAGTTCCTGAACAGGATTACGGATCCCAATGCAAAGTGTTTATGTTGAACTTGGCTGAAACAGGAGCTAAGTTATCTTATAATCCTAGAACCATGTTACTTAGAAGTAACAAGTTGGTTCATTGCCCATGTCTGGATGCTGTTATCAAGGGTGTTGAGAAAATGCCTATGGATCTCTACTATAAGTTCGTAGAGATGATCCCAGTCACCTCAAAAGAAATTGAGATAGTTCAACTCGATGGAAATGAAGATTAGGCTCTTCGTTTTTCACTTTTTCTCTTGCTGATTTCGTTTTTCAATTTTGTATTGAATGGCTTTGTGCTAAAGTTTTTATTGTGGTAGTAATTTTGACTAAATGTTGGATATTTCTTTATGGTATAATAAAATGTTTATTTGTTAAACATTGCTATTTTGGTTATTTGTTTTAGTAATTTTTAATTTATTTATTTTGAGATTATAACTAAGTGTTATATTAGTCATTAGTTTTATACTTAAAAAAAGTATAAATGTTAAATAAATTAAAATATAATCTAAAACAAAACTAAATATATATTTATTATTGGAAATTTAAACCTAATATAGTGTTTGTATTAGCCTATGTAAATGGTGACTCGATGCATTACGCATGGATGTTCGATTTTACGTGAACCAAACACTATTTTTAGTTTTAAATGATCTTATAATAAATATGGTGTATCGCTTACTTCTTAGTGCTACTTTGTCTTTAGCGGTTTTTCAATTGCTGCTTCAAAAGCAATAGTTGCTTAACTAAAAAAAAGGGACCTTCGTTTGAACGGTGACAATTATAAAGTTTGTGTTGGGAACTTTCACCGGAAATCACCCGATAAAAGCGGAAGAACGCGATGATTTCCTCAAATCCAGTCCCAGGAGCAATTGAAGTGGAAATTGTAAAACTTAAAATTGAAATAGAAAGAGATTAAATTCTTACCCGAAATATCTCTTTCAAGAGATGGATGAAGAGTGCAGAAATCAAATTAGATTCCCTCCTCGTTTTCGTACACGAACGCCTAACAAACACGACCCGTGCTAGCGTTGGAAAAACAAAAACTATGGTGAGAGGGGGCTAGGAAATTTCGGCTATCTCTTGGCTAAGTGTTAGGGTTGCCGAAATTTTCACCCTAGGTTTTTATACTTATGGTGGCCAAATTCCCCTAGGGGAATTCAGGCCCAGCTTGGCTCCTTTCACTCTGTGCAGGCTTCCATCTTTTAATTTAGGCCCAGTCTAATTTTAATATTCTGGTTTAAATTAATTTCAAGCCCAATTTTAATATACCCATGTATTTAATATATTACACCAAGTAATATATTCTTTACATTTAAATTAAAATTAGTTTGACCAATTAATTTAATCCATCAAATTAAAATTAAATCTTCACAAAATAAAATCATATGTAAACCTATACATCTGAATATTTCCACCTAGGAAATAATCTCATAATTAATCCAATTAATTATGAAGAGCCAATTGAATATGTTAATTCTACTATTAGGATCAATCCAATTGATCTTTATAATATAATTAACATATATACACCTCTCTCTCTCTCCATAGTGTATACTCCAAGTATAAATGTGATTCCTTAAGTCTGTGTTCAGTCGTTCTATGTGTACAATCTCGTAGGCCCATCTTTATGTTGGCAGCGGGCCTTTGGCCCGCAGACTGCAGTTGGGCTCTAGCAAGCCACTACAGCCCCCAATTAAGATGGAGATGGCAGTCTAACTGTTATCATAACCCTGTAGTTTAAACTTGTACATCCCATGTCATTGATATCGGTGTCTAACATAGAGGCATGGATTGATCACCCTATTTTGTGTCAGACATTAACTTGATCCCGAATGCACTGAAGCTCACAAACAAGTTCCCACCTGTTTGGGTGTGGCCACACTCTTATCAGTTATATTCATCAATAGGCCGGTGATATCTTCCCAGTGGACTACTGAGTGACAAATCCCTTCTGCATATCCATAGCATTACCATGCTAAGTGACATACCCAAAAGTACCCATACTTGGCACCCTATTACAGGCCCTTAGGCGTACCCCTAAGTATGCGACCTCACATGTAACACAATCATATGGTCAGGTCAAAGGATCCATACAAGTACTACACGAGAATCACTTGTGATACTATACCATGTGGATTACTCGTTTAGTGGATCTATCTAGTACCATGCCCCCATGCATGTACCCATTAACTTGGTTGACATTCCATGTCCAATGATCGGTAAGACATCGCCATACAACCAGGTTAATGATAGTCTCTTGTTCCATTCATTCCCATGACTGGAATAGACTACGGATCTATTTATGGTCATATCGTTTACCCTATCCATGGTCTTACTGTCAAGTGCATGACACTTGTCATCATGGATATAGATATGTCCATTGGATACTTCCTTTAATATATTGCACAAGATAAATATAATAAATGAATTGATGCCTTTATTAATAACACAAATCAGTATAATACATAAATCCAATAAATGTATAATACAAATACAAGGACCAATGCCTCGGGACTAGGGCATTTCCAATAGTTTGGGCTATGAAAGTCCAATACATAATTGAAGAACAAGAGGTTCTTGACACTCTGGAGAGAATAATGGTTCCTCCTGAAGAGGGTAGCACCGTTCAAGCAAGGAGGGATCTTGAGGCTTATCAAGCCTGAAAGAGGAAGAACTCATCTGCCCGCATCACCATGCTTAGTGCGATGAATGGTGATATCGTGAAAAAGTTTCACGTATAAAACACATGCTTAGTACGATTTATACTCTCGAGGAGCAGAAAGTTCAAGTTGTGATACGTTTTCTACCAAATGGGTGGGAGCATATGAAGTTGCAACTCACTCATGTCAACGACATTAAGGCCTTTGATGATATTATTCATCATCTTGAACTGGAAGAGGACGGTTTAGCCTCTCTTAGTGTGAAATCTGAGGTTCGCATGGCTAGTTCAAGTCTTGGTCTGAAGTCCAAGGAGAGGAACAAGAGGTTCTTCAAGAAGAAGGCAAAGGGAACGGTAGGCAGTGTTCCAGTT
This sequence comes from Euphorbia tirucalli, assembly GCA_039660915.1. Classification (NCBI taxonomy): domain Eukaryota; kingdom Viridiplantae; phylum Streptophyta; class Magnoliopsida; order Malpighiales; family Euphorbiaceae; genus Euphorbia; species Euphorbia tirucalli. The sequence goes on along the minus strand of CM077641.1, from coordinate 68,428,227 downwards.
TAAAAGAAGGGCAAAAAAGATTTTAACATTTCTAGGGTGAAATGTTACAATCGCAGATAGAAGGGGCATTTTGCAAAAGATTTCACAGCTCCTAAGGTAAATGTTACCGAAGTTTATAAGTGTTATACATTCGTTTCAAGTTCTGTTTTCCAAACTGAATCTCATCCTTTATGGATCATAGACTCAGGAGCAACAGACCACGTAACAAAGGATTGAGATTCTTTTGTTAAGTGCCGCCGTGTTCCATAGGGAATAAGGTGGATATATGTAGGAAACAACTCTAAACAGGAAGTCTTAGGGATTGGCTGTTATCAATTGGTCTTAAATAGTGGTCGACCACTATTTCTTGAAGATGTCCTTTATGCTCGTGGTATTCGAAGGCACTTGATATCTGTTTCTACCCTTATGAATTCGGGATTCATGTTATCTTTTGAATTGAAAAATTTTAGTCTCTTTATGAACAATATTTGCTTTGGTGGTGGACATTTGTTGGATGGTTTTATGGTTTTGGATTTGGATCCAAAATTATGTGTGTCATAATAGTTTTTCCTTTACTGTTAACTTGTATGTGGATAATGTAAGCATTTAAAAAATGTGGCATATGAGACTTAGTCACATTGGTCAACATCGTTTAGTACGATTGGCTAAAGCAGGTTTGTTGGCTGATTTATCAAAAATAGATCTCCCAACTTGTGATAGCTTCTTAAAAGGAAAGATGACAAGAATACCGTTTGGTAAAAGCTACACGAGCTGACCAACCATTGCAACTAATCCATTCTGACATCTGTGGCCCAATGAATGTTCGGGCAAGGCATGGTGCATACTATTTCATTACATTCATGGATGACTATACAAGGTATGGTCATGTCTATTTAATTGCACATAAATCTAAAGCATTAGCATGTTTTAAACGATTTATGGCTCTAGTTGAAAATCAATTAGAGAAGAGAATCAAAGCTTTAAAGAACCGATCAGGGAAGAGAGTACCTCTCCGAGGAATTTAAAGTTTTATGTAATGAAAAAGGTATTGGACATCAGTTGACCATACTTAGGACTCCACAACAAAATGGAGTAACGGAAAGAAGAAACCAAACCCTCTTAGAGATGGTGAGGTCTATGATGGCTGAAGCCAATTTGCCTATCTCCTTTTGGGGAGCCGCAATATTGACTGCCACATATGTACTTAATAAAGTACCTTCTTAGTCCATTGAAACCACGCCTTATGAATTGTGGACGAGTCACAAGCCTAAATTTGAACCATTTGTGACCATAGGGATGTGCTACTTACATTCATGATACATCTAGCAAGCACGGCAAGCTAGGCCCAAGATGCAAGAAAGGTGTCTTCATAAGATATATTGATCTTTCCAAAAGATGTGTTTTAGTGGGAGAGAATGAGAATGGTCAAATAACAAAATTTGAGTCACGAGATGTCACATTCTTAGAGAATGAATTTCCTAAGCTGGGAGAAGTGGATAAGGAATTCACTTTCTTTGAAACTCAAGAGTCTGAAACTTCAGGATCACTCAATCCGAGTGGGAGGAATGAAGTTGAAGACGTAAGGGAAAGGGAAGAGAATGATGTTTTTCAACCTTTACAAGCGGATTTGAGTAATCCTGACCCTAACTTGAGTGGTCTTGATTTGAGTGGGAGTCATGTTCCAAATTCAAGTGTGAATATGGATATAGATCCCAGTGGGAGTTCTGTTCCGAATCTTGAGGAATATATGAGATATGTTTATCAAGAAATAGAACCTCTAAGACGATCACAGAGGGGAAATATTCCGCAACACCGTCATTTAGTTGATAGCGAAGCTTTCTCGATCGTAGCTCAAATTGAAGATATTCCAACTAACATGAGAGAGTTATGGGAATCCCCAGCGAAAGAAGAATGGATCAAAGCAATGGAAAGTGAAATGGAGTCAATGAGGATCAACAAAGTTCTAGTTGATCTACCCAAAGGGCATAGAGCCATTGGGAATGAATGGGTACATACTATTAAGTGATCAGCGGATGGGAAACCTATCCAGACTAAGAGCCGGCTGGTTGCAAAGGGGTTTACACAACAGGAAGGAATTGACTATCAGGAGACTTTTTCATCTGTTGTCCGTTTCACGTCTATAAGAAAAGTACTTGCTTTTGTAGCATGTATGGACCTTGAATTACATCAAATGAATGTAAAGACTGTTTTCTTAAATGGCGAACTGATCGAAGAAATCTATATGATTTCATTGTCCAGGGACCAGAACATAAGGTTTGTAAGTTGAAAAGATCAATTTATGGCCTTGAGCAGTCTTCAAGACAATGGTATTTTCGTTTCCATGAAGCGATTATATCAATGCAATTTAAGGTGATTAATGCAGACTCGTGTGTCTACATTAAGCGTAAAAACGGAAGGAGGTTTGTCATTCTAACGTTATACATTGACGATATTTTGTTAGTAGGAAATGACACTTCCTTACTCAAGAAAGTAAAGACTTAGTTGTCTTCTAACTTTGAGATGAAGGATCTAGGAGAAGCTAATTATATTCTTGAGGTTAAGATCTCAAGAGATCGATCTAAGAGATTATTGGCTCTTTCACAAGAGACGTATATCAATAAGATCTTAGAATGGTTTAGTATGGCTCACTATGATCCCGATCCAAACCCCTATTGCAAAAGGTATGGAACTGAATGCTAGTATGTGTCCCACGACTCCAAAAAAGACTAAAAGGATGGAGAGAATTCCTTATAGCTGTGCAATTGGTAGCTTGATGTACGCTATGATTTGTACACGACCTGATATAGGTTTTGCGATGGGTCTCGCAAGCCGTTATCAGACTAATCCAGGTTTGATGTGTTGGGCAGAAGTGAAAAGGATATTGAGATATTTGAAGGGGACTTCAAATTATTCCCTTTGTTACCAAGGATAGGATTTGCAGTTAAAGGGATACACAGATGCTGATCACTGAACTGATAAAGACGAGAGGAAGTCCACGTCTGGGTATATTTTCATTCTAAGAAATGGTGCAATTTCCTGGTGTAGCAAGAAATAAACTTGCGTGGCATTATCGACTATGGAGTCAGTATATGTAGCTGCAGTAGCTGCAGTAAAAGAAGCCGTTTGGTTAAAACGCTTCATAGATCTTTGGGATCTATTGCCTAAAAGGAAATATACGACTATCTATTCCGACAGCACTGCATCGATAGCTTATTCCAAGAATATTTGTTATCATGGAAAAAGCAAGCATATCGATATAAAAGATCATTTTGTTAAAGACAAAGTAGCACAGGGAGAAATAAGTTTAGTGCATGTCCCAACTGGAGATATGATTGCAGATTCGTTAACGAAACCAATGGCTCCAAATTTTTTTTAGTAAAAATATCTTGGAATTTGGTCTTCGTAGGCTATAGAAACATGTTGTTGTTTTTGAACTATTGTAGTAACTTTGATACATTCTATTAGAATAGAATGTGAGTTATTTGTTGTGTTCAAATTCATTCACTATTTAAAGCGATACACATAGAGCTATTGAGTATAGTTCAATATGTTGGCGAAATGTCATCTACTCACATGGATGAATCTTTTACTATGAGTTATGTGTTCATAGGTAAAAGTGGGAGTGTGAGAAACTCCATATGTGATATGTGAAATTATCATTATTCGTTGATACCGGAAGCTGTCTTGTGAAAGGCTTAAATGTGGACTAGAGGTACTGATGCATGAGTTGCATTTAGAGACTGAATACTTTCGCATAGTGTTTATAAAACATACATCCTAAGTGGATTAACACTATGGCATATTTTAGTAATATGTGTAAAAGCCGACCAAGGGATGGAAAGAAGAAAATTGATCTCAACTTTCCTAATGTGAGACCCAAATGAAACTATGAGTTTCAAGTTCACCCTTAAGGACTCTTATAAATAACAAGAAGGGTATGTCAAATGATTAACTTAATTGGAACCCTAAATCAGGCTTCGTTAGCTATGAACGGGCATATAAGGACCAATCAGATAAGCATTGGACATATGGCGGAAGGTTATTTATAGAGAGGAAGTACATTTTCAGTAACATGTCACTTAGTAATCATATAACACTCGAGCTCAATACTTTTTCATGGAAAAGGTATGTAGTATATATGAATGTTTTCGTGAGATCAAAAGTGAGTCGAAAACTAGTGATCATGGAAAATGGACTAGGGGGAAGTCGCGTTAAGCTAAAGGTGGAACGATGAAGGAGAACTTCAAAGGTTTAACCGTTACGTTGACTGGTCGCGTGAATTCGCCGAATAAGAATTGAAAGAAGTATGTGTGTTCAATCGCAATGAAAGTGTGTCTTGTCATGTGTAAGTGGGAGATGTTGGTTTTTGGTCCGCCCATGACATTTTGGAATGGCAGGGACTAAACTGTAATTATGTGTAAATTACAGGGACCAAAATATGTAATTTGGTCCGACCCTATATATAGAATGAAGTTGGGATTTCCACTATAGTTAGAGAAGAAGTTTCTCTATTTCGAGGCGTAGGGAAGAATCGTAGAGATTCCTTCTGGTTCCGGGGAAAACGTCTCCAGGAAGAAAACGCGATATATTTCTTCGTTCGGCGGAAGAATTCATGGAGATAGCCCGTACTCAGTGTATTCATACACTCATAGGAAAGGCAACCAGAACGATCCGGTTTCTCGTGTAGATCAGATCCATTCCATAAACGAATTTCCGCTGTATATAAACTGTAAGTCTGTTTATCTATTCTGTTTATGGAAATGACTTCAACTGATCACCTTTGTTTATATCTCCACAACAAACATGGGATAAGAAGTGGGATAAATACCCGAGTAAAAAAGATAAAGAGATAAAGAAAGTGAACGGAGAAGAGAGAGATAAATGGGTAAATAAAAAAATTAAAAAATAATTCTTATTTTTTTAATATTTAAGGTTAAATTTGTGTAAAGTTAAAATTGACTTTTCCATAAACTTGGTCCTAACATTTTATTTTGAAAAGCAATAAAATATGGAGCTAGCACGAATAACCTGTAATAGCAGGTTATATGTACTATAATAGGAGATTATCTACAAGTTGGTGTATGATAGTGTGATAAATTGAAGTTGATGTATGATATGATGAGAATAGGTAAAGTTGGTTTACCATGGGTGTAACTGAGCCAAGAAATACAGGTAAAAGTTTGGATTCATATTGGGTTCTTTTATTGGAGTCGATTGCCACATGTTAGCATTTCATTTGTCCAATATGGCTGATGTGGTAAAAAACAACAGAGTAACGGAGTTCAGTTACATTTTTGTTAAAAAGGGGTAAAGTTAGATCTGCTGTTATACTTTAGGGGCGCAATTGAACTTTTTTAGAGTTTATGGGTAAAATTCAACTTCCCCAAATACCATCGTGGCATTTTGATACCTTATCCTAAAAAATGAAAGTAGAGACACACAAATAGGTTCTGCTTTTGAAAAACACATTTCTCTTTGAAAAATCATTCACCGGTTCTCCAATAGAAATATTAGAAGGTTTTTCACTTATAATTTTACAACTCTTTGCAAAAATCACCCATTAAAAATGTTCCTAAAAGTAATTTTACTTCATATTATACGAAATCACACCATATGTATTCTTTTCATGATGGAAATATTAGTGTAAATTTATTTTTATGCTTAAAATTTTAGCTCAAAATTGAAGTAAACTTTTTTTCTTAAATTATTTTTTCATGCTGGCTATTAGAGTAGAAATTTTTGAACACACACTAATGACACTTATTCTCCCCTATAATATTATGTAGAATTATAGACTTTTTTTTTTGTCTCATGTGCTATCCATGGAAATCCTTATCACTCCTAGATTATTAGATTGGCACATTTGACCCTTTTAATATCCCAATCTTCGAAAATATCATCTTGTTTTATGCCAGTTTGTCTTTTAAGATAAATCAATGAACTATATATTATACGGCATTTTCGTAAATCCAATAAAAAAATGCATAATATTTAGTGTAAAAATAGTGGTTTTCTTTTAAGATAAATCAACGAACTTCATATAGTACCGCATTTTCATAAATCTAATAAAAGCCGTAGTGAATTCTGTACAAAACGCGTTGCATTCGATGAAATAGAATGATATTAGTCTAGATTATAATATTACAGAAGTAAATTTATTTTCTTTCGAATATTGTAAGGAGTGATGAAAAGGCATTTCGCAGATAGTACAGTGGTAAAAGGGCTTTTAGTCCCTACTGTGTATGCCTCTTATAATTTGATTGAGCATTGGGAGTAGAGTAAGAGAAGACTAATACCTCTTCAAGAAATCAAAGAACTGATTTATTGAAGATGGGAAAGACCAAAAGAGCAGCTGAGTTGAGCACTTGAGCTGACCCAAAGAGCAACACAAAATTAACCGAAGATCAAAGAAAGAGACTAAGAGAGGCAGAGTCGATTCTTGTATGGTGGAAAGAAAAAATGAAAAGAAACAGAGAAATCGAGAAGGTGAAGGGCAGAGACGCGGTGTCGAATTTGATTTGGGAAATCAAAAAATGAGAAATTGAGGGGCGCACGATTATAATTGAAAGAGGAAGAAACGTAGGAGTAGCAGCAAATACAATATTATATTGATTAAAAATATTTCTTATAATTATATGGTTCGGTTCGGTTTTTCTTTTGGTTTTTCAACAAAAACCGAAAACCAAACTAACTCACTTATAAAAACTAAAACCAAACCAAACTAACTTTGGTTCGGTTCGGTTTGTTAGCTTCGGTTTTCAGTTTTCGGTTTGGTTTTGCTCACCCAGTGGCCATCAATACAATTAATCTGTGAATCTTAACAAACCTACAATTATCCTTTAATGAAAAGAGACAGAGAAATCGAGAAGGTGAAGGGCAGCGACACAGTGTCGAATTTGATTTGGGAAATCAAAAAATGAGAAATTGATTTTTTTCTTTTTGGGGGGGGGGGGGGGGGGGGGGGGGGGGGGCGCACGATTATAATTGAAAGAGGAAGTAACGTATGAGTAGCAGCAAATACAATATTATATTGATTAAAAATATTTCTTATAATTATATGGTTCGGTTCGGTTTTGCTTTTGGTTTTTCAACAAAAACCGAAAAACCAAACTAACTCACTTATAAAAACTAAAACCAAATCAAACTAATTTTGGTTCAGTTCGGTTTGTTAGCTTTGATTTTCGGTTTTCGGTTTGGTTTTGCTTACCCAGTGGCCATCAATACAATTAATCTGTGAATCTTAACAAACCTACAATTATCCTTTCATTTCAAGGGCGTCAATATTAATTTCACATATTTTTCTCATCAATTTCATATTACTACTTGAAAAGCGTATCACGAACAATTACCAAATTATATTCTCTATTTCTGGTAATACCAGTTATCTATTTCTACAAAATTATCATATATTAAATTCTTGTAAATGTTCGAAAATTTTTGACGATACAAATTTTAATTTTTCTTTTGATTGGGGAATCATTTGTACTCACCAGTTTTCCGACACGCATTAGTTCAACGGTGCTTGGAAAAATTCATGATAGCATTTTCTTGAAAAATATTTCTCTGAAATGTCCAAATAGACTTGCAAAAAAGGAAAAGACAAAATTGAATAAAAGGTTATAATAAAAAGAAAAATTCAATAAAACTTCATGAAATTATAATGAGTAAAAAAAGAGGTTGAATCATACGTTCATTTTTGCATAAACATCCACCTAAAAACAATTTGCACTCTCCAATTGGAAACATCAAAATTTCATGCTTTTCTTTCTGCAGTCTTTCATTTTGTTTCTTTCTTGGCCATTACACATAGCCGGCACTTTTCTAATCCAAATTGAATAGTATAAAATCACTGTTGAAGCAACAAGTTAAAACACTAATAGCATTTCTTCTCTTTCATTACCAAAACTGGCTTTGGCTTTGGCTATGGCTATGGCTTCTGTCTTAAAAGAAATCCCCTCCATGAATACTCTGCTCTCTGCCTACGCTTCCATTTCCGCCTTAGCCATGCTTATTCGCACTATCATCAACGAAATGGTACCCAAACCCATCAAAGATTTCATCACCAACAAATTCCCTGGCTTGTTTTCTTCCACTTTCTTCTCTGATTTCACATTTGTTATTGAAGATCGTTGGAAAGCAGTCGAAAACGAAACATTTCGAGCAATCCAAGTCTATCTTCCTACCGTAGTTGGTCCATCAACAAGAAGTCTTCTTCTAGGCAACAATGACACCAACAACATCACTGCTCCTCCCAAATTAGGCATTCCTGTTGATACCAAAGTTTTTGACTTTTTCGAAAATATGAAATTGGAATGGATTCTCTGCGAGAAAGAATCTAAGAAGTTTCACATTCGCGACAAGAAACACTTTGAGTTGAAATGCAACAACAAACACAGGCAAAGGGTTATTGATACTTACCTGCCTCATATTTGTATGGCTGCTGAATCAATTTTGAGAAAGAGAGATAGCCTTAATCTTTACACTTTTGATCACGAAAGTTGTGAGTGGGAATCTACTGTGTTTAAGCATCCTGCTACTTTCGAAACTTTGGCTATGGAGCCACAACTTAAAGAGACTATAATTAAGGATCTTAATTTGTTTATGCAAAGGAAGAAATACTTTCAGAGTGTGGGTAGAGCTTGGAAAAGAGGGTATCTTTTGTACGGTCCACCTGGGACCGGAAAGTCTACTCTTGTTGCTGCTATGGCTAATTATATTCGATTCCATATTTATGATCTTCAGCTTCAGGGAGTGAAGAATGATGGTGATCTTAGGCGAATCCTTACTGCCACAACTAACCGATCCATTCTTCTTATTGAGGATATTGATTGCAGTACTAAATCTTCGCGGTCTCGTTCTTCCCATGGTATTTCCAATGATGACGACAATGACGACGAAGGCCGTGACGATCAGCCCAATACCAAGCATTCTTTTGATGTTGGGGTGAGTTTAAACTTAAACTATGTGAAAAAACAGAGGCACTCTGTTTTCTCATACTTTCTTCTTTTACAATGTCAGTGGCTTTTACTTAGGTTTTGTTTAGCAAAACTGAAAAATCAAGCGCCGAATCTTAAGTGTTTCATATTATAAATGATGGAACTTTTAACCAAAAGTGTTGTTTGATAAAAATTTAAAATAAATAAATAAACTTAATAGAAAACCTGATGATAGTGTTCAACTTAAAATTTTTAGTCAAATAATTTGTCATACTATCTATACAGGTGACACTATCAGGATTGTTGAATTTCATAGATGGGTTATGGTCAAGTTGTGGAGATGAAAGAATAATAGTATTTACAACTAATTACAAAGATAAACTGGATCCAGCATTGCTAAGGCCAGGGCGTATGGATGTTCACATATACATGGGGCATTGTACTCCAGCAGGATTCAAGAAACTTGCAACCACTTATCTCGGGATTAAAGATCATTTTCTGTTTAAAACCATTGAAGACCTTATTCAGGGGAAAGCCATCACTCCAGCTGAAGTTGCACAGCAACTCATGAAATGTGATGACCCTCTCATTTCACTTCAAAGCCTAATAGAGTTTATTAATACAAAGGATGACCAAATTGAAAAAATTGAGGGTATAACTGATCAAGAAGAAGTTATAAAACAAGAAATTGGTATGCTTGAAAAGGGAAATATTAGACACTTGGATCACAAGGTTGAATGGGTTGATGATATTGGGAAGAAGTGTGTGTATCTAACTTGAAAATTCACCTGATTCAGGTTTTCACAGATAACTATTCCGTGGTTGTCTTGCCCGTTACGTTATTCATATAAATATTACAGATTTATTTTTGTTTTCATTTTAAAATTACTAAAAATTTGAAAAATTAATTTTTTTTTTTTTATTTTTCGTTTGAGATTGTTTTACTTTTAATTTGTTTGATTTTTTTTTTTCTTTTATGATGACATATTCTAAATTTGCATTCATGCCTAGAAGGATATAGATTTTTTGTTATCATAGAACTACCATAATAAAGGTGAAATGGTGAGATTCAAGTATAAGTAAAACGGAAATCACTTGAGTTGACAACAGCATGAATTCAAAATTAAAGGAGCAAAAAAATTTGAAATTGTAAATATTGATTAGATTCTCGAAATTAGGACCCTTAATTGTAACATTACTCACTAGTTGCTATCTCTTTCATGGCATCAATAACCACATTATTTTGGGTTACAGGGATCTTAATCTGAGAAGAAATTTAGTTTCCATGTAATTGTGTTATTATATATATATATATATATATATATATATATATATATATAAACATTACAAACGTATTTTTATAATTTTATAATTTTATAATTTATGCATATACCCCTATAATTTTTATTTTATTTTATTTTTTTTACATTTTAATGTTTATGTTTATTATATTTCTTTCATAAATAGGCTTAATACATCCATAGTCCTTGAACTTTAATTTAAGAGCCTTTTGGCCTCCTACACTAATTAAGTAACCTATTAAACCCCTTATTTTTAAAAGAAGTAATTAATGCACGCCTCTTTCCTCAAAACCAGTTGCAATAGGAGCATTGTGCAGTTCATGTGCCGACATTAAAATTCACGTGAGAATAAATAAAAGAAAAAGAAAAAAAAAATTGAATCCCAGTATTACGTGGAAGCAAGCAAAGTCGTTTTCTTAGCTAAAAATCTGCAAATTCACACTCCCTCTTTCTTTCCAAAATTTAATTTGTGTCTTCTCCTTATGTATTTATAATTGTTATTCTTGTGAGTACGAAGACTTTCAGTTCGTTACAAGTAGCTATGTCTCCAAGAAGATCAACATGGCCCCAAAAAGAGTGGCAAGTCGCTTAGCGAGAAAATATATGGATTTGGATTGTCGTTGGTGATTTTGATCGGTGTTCAATTAATTTCTTGAATGGAGAATCTGTATTGGATAGATTGTTTGAGTTGAGGATGAATCAATGTTATCATAACTGGATCAGAGAACCAGGGGCGGAGGCAGGAGGGGGCACGGGTAGGCCGTTGCCCCCCCAAGCGTCGGAAAACACCCCTAGTAGGGGTGTTTTCCGGCGCCCCTGCCTTGGGATCTCTGGTTTTGGGGGAGCTGTTTGCCCCCCCAAAACCAGAGGGAAGACGAAAGCCAAAGGCTTTCGTCTTATTTTTTTTCTTTGATTCCCAGGCAAAACGACGTCGTTTTGCCTGGGAGGCAAAACGACGTCGTTTCGCCTGGCGTATTAAAAAAAAATAAAAAATGCAAAACGACGTCGTTTTGCATTTTTTAATATCCCAGCAAAACGACGTCGTTTTGCCTGGGAGGGAAACCAAAAAAAAAAAAGAAATGTGCATATCCTCCTCCCCTCCTTTACAATTTCTTTATCTTTTGCCACTTATTCTCACCACCACCCAACCCAACACCACTGCCTCCTCCGCCGCTGCCTCCTCCGCCCAAGCCGCCGTTGCCCGGCCACTCTCCGCCCCGTTAGCTGCTCTCCGTCCTTCTGCCAGCTCTTCAATTAGGTAATTTTTATTTTTCAATTCCTAAATATTTTATATTTTACCCTAAATTGAATTGGAAATTTCATAATTAAAATTAGATTGATTGAGATTGTTATGGTGTTGAATTAGGATTAGGAATTGCAAATAATATGTTAGCATTTTATTGTATTACTATTGTTTGAATCAAATTTTTTTTTTCATAAATATGATAAATAGATTAACTAGGAGTTTAGCCATTTAGGGATTCTAATTTAGGGATCGTAATAAATTGCTATTATATAGAATTAATTGTGTTATAATTTGAATTGTGATTGATATATTGAGAATTTGTGTTTTATAAAATTAATTGTGTTGTTCTTGAATTAAATTGAATTAATTCCAGGTTTATTGGCCGGTCGGAAATTTTTGATCGGCCGGAAATTTTTGATCGCCGGCCGGAAAATTTTTAAGGAAATTTTTGCCCCCCCGAACCTAACCTCCTGGATTCGCCACTGCAGAGAACGAACCGGTGAAACTACTGGTAACTACTGGTTTGTTGGTTCGACCAATTTAAATCATTGGTCTAATTAGATATTCATTTTTAGATAATATTATTTAATAATATATCATAATAAATTATAGTATAATTCTTTTAAGAAATATTATTTAATAATATATTATAATTAATTATTATTATTTCCAAAAACTGGAAATTTTAATCAAACTGACCAGACTCATGACTGGTTTGCAGTTGAACCGGTCAAAATGTCTTGTCCTGTCCGGTTTTAATAAATTTTTTAGTCTATCATCTAGTCAACTATACTTGATTATGGTATCCCTTCAAGTCAATAAGCTATTTTTTTGGAAAAAAGTATAACAAAACTCTTGTGGTTTGAGTGATTTAAAAAATAGGTGTTTGAGGTTTTTTTTATTGTAAAAGAAGTCTGGAATTTATTACCGTTAGTAAAAAAACAAAATTTTAACTCACACCGATAAAAATGATGATATGATGGAGGACAATTTTATCTGAAATTAATTTATTAATTGATTATTGATTATAAAATAGAATTTATATAATTATATTTTTTTTCTTTTATTTTAACTAATCTCTCTCTCTCTCTCTCTCTCCTCTTTAAATATCATCTCTTAATATTCTAATCCTAATTCTAAACTAGGCTTATCCATTGGCTGCCCCGCTGCTCATTGCCATCCACCGTTACCACTGGAGTTGCGAGTCACACGATGAAATCTTTAAACACAGCATTTTGGTTTAATTTTGGTGTCTCTCATTGATTAGCTAGATTTTTGGTATATTTTGTATTTTTGTAATTGATTGGGTATTTAGAAAAAACTTTAAAAAAAAAAAGAAAAAAATGGGAGGAAGTCCATCGGGGATGGGAATTAGTAGATTGAAGGGGTTGATATCCAAAGTTGCGTTGGGATTGTTGTTTATTAGTTCATATCTACTTTTCTCTCTCTTATCTAAGAGAGTGTTAGGTTAGACTTCAAAATTGAAATCAAAATTGGAAAGAGAATTATATGGAATCAGGATCGGAATCATCATATATTAATTATGTTTGGTTAATTCTAGAATCAAAATCTCACTTCATTCTTTTTCGTTCATGTCAAATATATATAAAATGAATCAAACTCTTTATATATATATATAAGAAACGAGTTAACAAACGAGTTAATAACAACTCTGGTTGTGTCAATAGATGCCAAACTGTATGCCCAAACAAGTCAATGTTATACTCCTTAAGTTTCCAAAAATTAAGACCACCCTCCTCCTTAGGGGCACACAATTTAACCTATGCCATCCAATGAATTCCTCTCCTTCTAAACAAATTATTATACCACCAAAAACCATTTAAAATTCTCTCTAATTTGTAACAAATACCACCTAGGATTCAAAAAACTCCCATTACATAAACGAGTAGGGCTTGCGCTACTGACTTGAGTAAAACTTCTTTACCGGCTTGTGAAATTCCTCTTCGTCTCCATCCTTGAATTTTTTTTTATAAACTATCGATAAGAAAACTAAAGGCAGCCTCCTTATCTTGACCTATAGTAGAGGGAAGGCCCAGATATTTGCCATGATGAGTAACTCCGTCTACTTGCAATATGCCACAAACCCGTTATCTGATATGGGCTTCTATAGTAACACTAAACATCACACTAGAATTCTGAAAATTTATTTGTTGACCAAAAGCTTGTGCATATAATTCAAAACCCAGACGTAAATTATGAGCCTCTGTCTCCATTGCATGAAAATAAAATATATTGTCATCCGCAAATAATAAATGAGAAATAATTGGCGCTCTCGTGACAAGAGGATAGCCATGCAATAAATCCCTATCAACCAAATTATTACGAAGAGATGACAACCCTTCAGCATAAAAGAGAAATAAAAATGGTGACAACGGGTCTCCTTGATGAAACCCATATATTGGTGATAGAGGATGAAATTCAGCCCCTCTATGCATAATATTATAGCTCACTGTTTTGACACACTGCATTGCCAAATTTACAGACATACAAGGAAGACCAAGCTTCAATATCATAGCTTCAACAAATTGCCATTCTGCACGATTATAAGCTTTAGACAACTCAATTTTTAGAGCCCCTATACCTACCGATCCTTGTCTCTTTCTTCGCAAAAAATGACTTAGCTAAAAAACAATCATTATATTATCAGTGATCAAACAGTTTGGAATGAATGCACTTTGATTATCTGAAGATGTATATACCCTTTCAACAGAGCTACAATACACTTAGAAATTGCCCTCACGATAAAATTGCATAAAGACACAGGCCACAAATAGGTAACGCGAACCGGATGCTTTATCTTAGGGATCAAAATAACAGTTGTAGCATTTAATTCATTAGGAACAAAACCAGTATTCAAGCAATTCAATCATAAATTATTTATATCATCTCTACTAATATCCTAAAAAGCTTGAAAAAAACCAACATCAAACCCATCAGGCCCTGGGGATTTATCAGGATGTATATCACCAAAAGCCGCCTTCACTTCATCACTATGAAATGGCCTGCATAGCTCCTGACTCATCTCATCGGTCACCCTCCTTTCCAAGTGAAAATATTCTGAAAATAATCTTTTATGTGATCTTCCAACCCCGTACCCCACTCCAATGTAACACCCTTGCTACTTTGTAATGATGCAAAAATATTCTTCCTCTTTCAGAAAGTAGCACTACGGTGAAAAAAGGAGGTATTGACATCCCCTTCCGCCAACCATATCTGCTTAGCCCTTTGTCTCCAATAATTATTTTTTTGATAAAGAAGGAGATTATAATTTGCTTTGACCTCAGTTAATCGATGACCTTCCACCTCATCCATACGACTACTCAAAGCCATAAGTTCCCATCTACACAACTGAAGTTGCTTCTTAAAATAACCACGGTAATCCTGCCCCCATTTATTTAGAGCATCATGACAAGCTTGTAGTCTATGTAAAGCATTTGCTATTGGGTCCTCAACTTGTTCTACTTCGTTCCATACTCGCGTCACCACATCCCTATAGCTAGGCATAACCCTCCATGCATTTTCAAAGCGGAACAACGCCGGAGGTAGTGGTATCCATTGTGTTGATGAAACAATCACCAATGCATGGTCCGAGTTAACTACCGGTATTATTTGAGCTTCCATATCCCCAAACATGTCAACCCAATTCAAACGAGCAAGTACACGGTCCAACCTTTCTTGCAACACAATTTGGTTATTTTGTCTTCTTTCCCAAGTAAAAAATTGACCTCGTGTAGTGATGTAGAGGAGCAAGCTTTAGCTTTTTTGGCTAAATTTTACAATGAATAGTAATTTTTGAAAAATGGTCCGATTTCAGTGATTCTTGAGCCTAACCTTATTGGAAACGGGCCAACGATTCAAACCCATGCCTTTAGTCGTGACGTCCATTGCTTTTCGGCCAAAAAACATCGTTTAGGGCCTCAAAATCGCAATTTACTATTTTTTAGGCTTTTTCAGTCATTTTTTAGGTTTTTATTGTTTTTTCCCTTTTTGTTTAGGTTTGTTAGATTGGTAAGGATTCTGTTTAGGCAAGGGTTTTCTTGTTTCGGCTAGGTTTATTTGTAGCCTATAAATAGGCCTTTCTTTTGGAGTTGTAAGAAATTTTCATTATTCAATAAAATTTCGGATTTATTCCTTTGCCCTACTTTGTGAATTTTGCGAAAATTCAATAATCTGCATCGTGCGTGATCAATGGATTTTAGTATCCTTGTTCGAGTTTCCGCTGCATCAGTTGGTATCAGAGCTGAATTCCTAGTCCCTAATCGTCATCATCGGCTAAGAGAGAGCAAAGGGTTGACGAGGTCACGGGTCAAGACGATCTGAATTGGTTGGAGCAAAGGGTCGAGCAACGCCTTACGAACATGATGGACCAGAGGATGGAAACCATGATGGATTGATTGGTGGAACGAATGGAAGAGCTATTTGCAGCTCAATTGGGAGAAAATAGACGACACAGACGAAACCCTAATCTTCAGAATCCGTTCAGTGTACTGGAGGAAAAGGAAGAGGATTCAGATGAGGGAGTTTACCAACAGCGTAGATGTCAACCAGTGGTTGAGGATAGGTGTTGGGAATCTAGATTGAGAACCGAGATTTCGGAGTTTCGAGATACTCTGCAGCAGTAGGAATTTCTTGATTGTTTGGCAGCCATGGAGGAGGTCTTGGATTTCAAGGGAGTGCCAGAAAATAAAAGAGTCTCGCTAGTCGTGACTAGACTTCGGGATCAAGCGATGGTCTGGTGGATGCAGGTTAAACAGACCCGGTTACGGATGGGTAAGCCAAAAATCGTTACTTGGGAAAAGATGAAGAAGCAGATGAGAGCTACTTTTCTGCCCTTAAATTTTCAGTGAATAATGTATCAGAGATTGCAGAATTTAAGGCAAGGTAGTCGCTCAGTTGATGAATATAAAACATAATTTTATCAATTGATAGCGAGGAGTGATATCATGGAGTCCAATGACCAGTTGGTATCTAGGTATATGGAAGGGTTGAGAGAGCAGATTAGAGATGTAGTTAACAATTTTAACCGATTAAATGTATCTGAGGTGCATCAGTGAGCCTTAAGGCTGGAGAAAAGGTTACTATGCCCTATTTATGGCTTTTCTAGTAGTAGAGGCGGCAAGAAGACTGTAGAGGCTGTTCCTGTAAAACCCCCTGAAGCTGCCCCTAGGAGGACTGGCCAGAGCAGTACCATGAAGTGTTTTGGTTGTGGAGAGTTGGGGCATAGGCAATCTGAGTGCAAGAAGGCTGGGAAGAGGGCCATGCTAGTAGAGGCGGATGAAGGTGTAGAGGCGGATTTTGGAGAGTTTGAAAATACAGCCTCGGATAAGGAAGAGGAGATTGAAGAGGAGGTTATGGCTGGTGATACAGGCACTACTTTAGTGGTGCGTCATTCGTGTTTAACATCCCGGGCAGCTGTTGATGATGAGTGGCTCAGAAGTAACATCTTTCAGTCCACTTACACCATTAAAGGTAAGGTGTACAAGCTAGTGCTTGATGGAGGGTGCTATGAGAATATTGTGGCAAATGAAGCTATACGAAAATTATGATTGGTGACCGAAAAGCATCCCAAACCATACAAGTTAGCGTGGCTAAAACAAGGGGGAGAGGTGTCGGTGACCAAGAGGGCAGTAGTTGCATTTTCTATAGGGTCTCGGTATAAGGATGAAGTAACATATGATGTTGTAGAGATGGATGCGTGCCATCTGTTGTTGGGACGACCCTGGCAGTTTGATAGAGATGTGACCTATCAAGGAAAGGCAAACACTCACACCTTTGTGTTTGAAGGGGTGAAAATTACTCTTGTTCTGAAGAAGGATGAAATTAGGAATAATACTGGAGCTGGTAATGTTGTATTGCTATCTTTGTCACAGTTTGAGGAGGAAGTTATGGGGAATAAGGTGGTGTATGCACTGGTGGGAAAAACAGCAGAGAAAGAAGTTGAGGTTCCTGAGCAGATCAAACCCGTTCTAAGTGAGTTTTAAGATCTGTTCCCGGAAGATCTTCCTGTAGGCTTACCACCCCTTCGTGACATTCAGCATCAGATTGACTTGGAACCTGGTGCATTCCTTCAACATCGTCCCCATTACAGAATAAGCCTAGCAGAGTATGAGGAGTTGAGGAGGCAGGTTGAAGAGCTATTGCAAAAGGTCTACATCCGAGAGAGTCTGAGTCCCTATGCGGTTCCAGCCCTCTTAATTCCAAAGAAAGATGGCAGTTGGCAGATGTGTGTGGATAACAGAGCCATCAACAAAATAACCATTATGTATCGGTTTCCTATCCCTCGTTTGGATGATTTGTTAGACCAACTCAGTGGGGCTTCTACTTTTGCTAAGCTAGATTTAAAGAGTGGTTATTATCATATCCGTATAAGACTTGGGGATGAGTGGAAAACTGAGTTTAAAACTAGGGAAGGGCTGTATGAGTTGATGGTTACGCCGTTTAGGTTATCTAATACACCTAGCACTTTTATGCGAGTCATGAACCAGTTGTTGAGACCCTTCATTAGGAAATTTGTTGTGGTTTACTTTGATGACATTTTGATTTATAGTGCTAATGAGGAAGAGCATGTCTAACATTTGAGAGAAGTGTTGGTAGTGTTAAGAAGGGAAAAGATGTATGCAGCCTTGAAAAAGTGTGTCTTTATATCCCTTAGTGTTTTGTTTTTAGGATATATTATTTCTACAGAGGGCTTAAAAGTGGATAAGGACAAGGTGAAGGTGATTAAAAAGTGGCCTAGACCCAGTTCTATTACTGATATGAGAAGCTTCCACGGGCTAGTCTCTTTTTATAGGTGGTTTATTATGCATTTCAGTAGCATAATGGCCCTGATTACGGAATGTATGAAGCAAAGTGGGAAGTTTGAGTGGACTGAACAAGCTGAGGCAACATTCCAATGGATAAAGGGAAGATTGGTTACAGCCCTCGTTCTCATCTTACCAGATTTCCAACAACCGTTTGAGTTGCATTCGGATGCCTCAAAGTTAGGCATTGGAGCTGTGCTGAGTCAGAACCACAAACCAGTTACTTATTTCAGTGAAAAACTATCTGGTGCAAAGCTTCGTTACAGTACGTATGATGTGGAGTTTAATGCAGTGGTTCAAGCAGTCAAACATTGCCGTCATTATCTTTTCCAAAGGGAGTTTGTACTGTTTACTGATCATTAGGCCTTAAGGCATTTACACAGCCAAGATAAGGTTTCTGCCAGGCATGCTCGATGGGTGGCTTATCTTTAGCAATTTACTTTTTTGGTGAAGCACAAATCTGGTATGTCCAACAAGGTGGCTGATGCATTAAGCAGGAGAAAGGGGCTGCTTGTTCGCCTCTCCGTTGAAGTACCAGGTTTTGCATCTTTTGCTAAATTATATGACACTGTTCCTTACTTTGCAGCCATTGTTCAGAAAGTTCGAGGAGGGGAGCCATCAGAGTTTCATCAATGTGAGGAGTTTCTCTTTAAGGGGAACCAATTATGCATTCCTGATTGCAGTCTGAGGTTAAAAATTATCCAAGAAGTTCATGACGAAGGGCATGTGGGAAGAGATAGAACTTTACAGTTGATTCAAGCCAATTTCTTTTGGCCATCCATGCGTAAAAAAGTGGATAAATATCTGAAGCGTTGTCAGATTTGTCAAGTTCTAAATGGGCAGCCACTAATGTAGGTTTGTACTTGCCTTTGCCTATTCCCTCTCAACTACGGTAAGAAATCAGCATGGACTTTGTATTGGCTACCACGGACTCATCAGGGCAGTGATTCTATTTTTGTTGTGGTAGATCGGTTCTCTAAAATGGTGCATTTTGTTCCATGCAAAACAACAGCAGATGCAGTGAACGTGGCTCAGTTGTTCTTTAGAGAGGTTTACAAGCTACATGGGCTTCCTAAGTCCATTATTTCTGATCGTGACACCAGGTTTCTTAGTCACTTTTGGCGAAGTTTGTGGAAGCTTGTTAACACCCAACTGAACTTCAGCAGTGCATACCATCCACAGACTAATGGCCAAACGGAGGTAGTCAATCGTTCTCTCGGTAATATGCTGCGATGTCTGGTGGGGGAACATGTAAAGAGTTGGAATCAGAAATTGTACCAATCTGAGTTTGCACATAACCGAGCTGTCAACAGAAGCACGGGGTTCAGTCCTTTCGCTGTGGTATATTCAGTTGTCCCAAGAGGCCCCCTTGATCTTTTGCCTTCCCAACAAGACCTGAGTGCATGGAAAGGCTGAAACTTTTGTGGCTGAATTGCAGTTCCTACATCACACTGTGCGTACTAATCTGGAATACACTGCTATAAGATATAAAAGGGCTGCAGATAAGAAGCATCTTTTGGTGGAATTTAAAGTTGGTGATTTTGTTTGGGCCATTTTCACCAAGCATCGATTTTCTGTTGGGGATCATAACAAATTGTTAGCCAAAAAGATTGGTCCTGTTGAGATTGTGGAGAAAATTAATCCCAATGCTTATCGGTTAAAGTTGCCTAGCCACATTCGTACTGCTGATGTATTCAATGTCAAGCACCTGATTCCGTATGTGTGTGATTCCTCCGACGATGACAATTCGAGGGCGAATTCTTTTCTGTAAGGGGAGAATGATGTAGAGGAGCAAGCTTTAGCTTTTTTGGCTAAATTTTACAATGACTAGTAATTCCCGAAAAGTGGTCCGATTTCAGTGGTTCTTGAGCCTAACTTTATTGGAAACAGGCTAACGATTCAAACTCACACCTTTAGCTGTGATGTCCATCGCTTTTCAGCCAAAAAACATCGTTTAGGGCCTCAAAATCATAATTTACTGTTTTTTAGGCTTTTTCGGTAATTTTTTCTGTTTTTATTGTTTTTTTAACTTTTTGTTTGGATTTCCTAGATTGGCTAGGATTTTGTTTAGGAAAGGGTTTTCCTGTTTCGGCTAGGTTTATTTGTAGCCTATAAATAGGCCTTTCTTTTGGAGTTGTAAGCAGTTTTCATTATTTGATAAAATTTTGGATTTATTCCTTTACCCTGCTTTTGTGAATTTTACGAAAATTCAATAAGTAGAAGACTAATTTCCGGCATCGTGCGTGATCAATGGATTTTAGTATCCTTGTTCGAGTTTCCGCTGCATCATGCAGCAATATCAATTAAATTACATCTGTAAAGTGTTTCACGAAAACCATCCAATAAACTCATAGCTCACAGCTGCCCTCCCCATTTTTCTTCTCTTGAGACCATATCATTAAAATACCCCGTAATACACTAGGGAAAATCTGACATCTCTGCCAAATGAATCATACAATCCCACAAATCTCCCCTTCTATTCCCTTTGGGAAAACCCTAGTACTCGGTTAAACGTTATTCACCCTTATTATGTTTAACTTGTACATCAATAAAATTACTTTCACAAGATAGTAATTGTATTATCCCTTCTTCTTTCCACATCATTGTCAAACCACCTCTATGATTCACATGCAAAACATAAATACAATCCACAAAATTAATCTTTCTACAGACTTCTTCTACTCTAGCTTTTCCAACTTTAACCTCCATTAAAAATACCACCTCCTATGTGTAGAAATTACATCCTGCAATTCTTGAACTAGCTCTAGTATGCCCAAGCCGTGACAATTCCAACTTAAGAGATTCATGGCTTCTGGCAGGTCTGGTTCTTGCCAGATCCAACCGTACTTTTGTTTTTATCATCATCAGTCTCCATGTGTACTGAACCACTATGACCTCTATTTTGAACCTTTCTTTTTTTCGGATCTATCGGAATAATCCTAGCCTCTTTCTCAGTCCCCATAAAAACACAACTAACATTTTGATCCACCGCCTCCTGTAGTTGTATGTGTTTTTGTATCTATGTTAACGCACATCCTCATCTATCGGTGCCGTAATTGGATTGACTTCTTCATCACCTATCCACCGATTATGCAATAAACTACCAACTCGTCTCAATGGAGCCTTAAGAGATGCGTCATATTTCCTTTGAGCTGTTAGCCCTTTCCCTTCAGCTTCATACACAACCGGACAAAACTATTCAGTATGGTCTAAGAATTCGCATACTAAACAAAAAGAAGGTAACCGCTTATAACGAAATAGCACCATGAAACCCTCGCCTCTAGCTGGCCATAATCTTATGCGATATTTCTAAGCCTTACGCACATCAATAGACACCCTAATGCGCAAGCAATCAAGACAAAGGGTTGTAAAAATATTTTGATATGCCTCTACAAACTTTCCAACATAATTTCCAATTATTTCACAAATAGTCATTGAGAAATAACTAGCGGGGACCTCATAAACTTGAACCCAAAAATCAACAGTATTCAATTCCATTAATAATGGATCAACAGCTATCTCTATTGATGCTAGAATCAGAATTTTATTATCATAGGACCAAAGGCCACCATTCATATCCTCTTAACATCATTCAAGTGAAATAAACGAAAAGTAAATAAGTTGAGTCTTATTTTTTAAAAATTTACTCAATGCTTATGTCTCCATACCTAGGATTAAAAAATATTTTGTGGCACTATTCCAAATTATTATCCAATATAGGGTGAAAACTGAACTAATTCTAAGTTTGTGGTGTTTTTGTAAAGGTCCGCATATGAGGTTGGCGGACATTGTGATTTTTTCTGGTGGGCCAAGTCCGCTAGTAAAAAATATGGACCCAAACAGGTCTGCAAAAACAAAAAGCAGGCTTAAAAATTCTGTAGGAGGAGAAAGCGGACAAAAGAGTCCGTCAAATATGAAAGCAGACCTTTGAATCCGCTTTCTGGACTCTATGAGTCCGCTTTCTTGAAAAATGAACTAATTGAGTTCGCATTTTCAGAAAGTGGACTGTATGAGTCCGCTTTATGAAAAAGCGGACATTATCAGTCCGTTTTCCTAGAAAGCGGACTGTAAAAGCTGCCCCACTACAGACCGACGTGACTTGGCAGAGTCCGCGGCAGGAGAAGTTGGACTTTAGGTCCGCATTTCACAAAAGTGGACATATATGTCCGCATGTGAGAAAAGTGGACTCAATCCTCTCTCCCCTCAACCCCATCCATCCGATCAGTAAGTAAATATTATCCCAGCCGTCCGACGAAATATTTATTGCCTTCTTACTTGCTTTCTTTCTCTTATTCATTTATTCTCTCGCTTGTAAAAAAATTAAACTCAGCCTCTTTCCCTTATTCATTTATTCTCTCGCTGGAAAAAAATTAAACTGAGCCTTCTTCCCCTTCTTCTCCTACCTTATAAAAAAAAATTTCATTCCTTCGATCTTTAACATTTTAGAAGCTAAATTCGTTCATTCTTCTGCCTCTTTCAAGTAATTCTTCTGCCTCTTTCAAATTATCAATTTAATTAATTTTTGGTAAATTATTGCTAATTATAATTTTATTTTATATTTATATATATTTAATTAATTTATTAATTTTTTTTGTAATTTTTTTTGTAGGATTAGCATCATCAAATTAGAAACAAAAATACTAGCAATACAACCATTAAATAACAGCTATTGTGAAGTATTAAACCCAAGAAAGGTAAATATTAAATTTTATAAAATTTTATATTTTGTATATTTTTTAGAAATTATGTTGTGAATTTCTTTAAATTTGTGTAATAATATATATGTGATGTATGAAAAATGGAATATGTATATAATGTTCGTTTATAAAGTTATATTAGATTTTACTAATTATAATTTTATTTTATATTTATATATGTTTAATTAATTTATTATTATTATTATTATTATTATTATTATTATTTTTTGTAATTTTTATCTAGGATTAGCATCAGCAAATTGGAAACGAAAATCCTAGCACTATAACCATCAAATAGCGGCTATTGTGAAGTATTAAACCCAAGAAAGGTAAATATAAAATTTTTTTGAAATTTTATATTTTGTGTATTTTTTTGAAATTATGTTGTGAATTTCTTTAAATTTGTGTAATAATACATAATGTGATGTATGTAAAAATGGAATATGTATATAATATTTGTTTATAAATTTGTATTAGATTGATTTTTGTGAAGTTAGTATATAAGACCATCTCCAACTCTCCACTCCAAATTTCCACTCCAAATTAAAATATTTTTAATTTATTCTTTTTCAGCTAACATTTTTATTATTATTATATTCCATTTTACATAAAATTATATTATTTACATTATTTTTTATTAAATCCGTAAAAAGAATTTAATATTAATAATATATAAATAAATAATTTCAATTACATAATAATTTTTTAATAAATAAATAATTTTATAAAATAAAATCGTATCGGATGAAGTTAAAATTAACACATTAATACATAATAGATAATATATATTAATTAAATCGGAGTACAACCACATCATAAAAATCTATATAAATACAATAATTTAATTAAACTGAAGAACAAAATAACTACAATAATATTACAATACTATATGGACATTATTCCAAATCACAAATACATTTACACTAAAAACACGATAAAAGTTAATAAAAAAAAAGTACAATAGAAAGTAGTACATTATACGTAATACAGTTAAAATAACACAACACACGTAATTGAAATGCAGAAATAACACTTATTGATACAAAAATAGGACATAACAAATTTTATGATAGCTCCAAGTTGTATATTTATTAATATTTTTTTTTCACCATTTTAATTTATTTTTGATATTTTATCATTATTAATTAAAAAAAATTTAAGAATTTAAGCAAAATTATTAAAATAATTCAAGACCACAAATACACATATAAATTAAATCAAACACACAAGTTAATAAAAACACATAATCCAAATACCATAAAATAAATAGACATTTTGAAAACTAAAAAAAATAAAACATTGAAAGAAAAAATGAAAAAGAAACTAAAATAAAACAACAAAAAAAGAAATTGGAATTTGGTGGTGGGTTGGAGGTCACCCACCACCAAATTTTGCCTCTCCAACCCAATTTGGTGTTGGGTTGGAGATGCCCTAATGTTTATATGTTTCGAAAAACTTAAATATATGATATAAAATATATAGTTTGTTTAGAAATTTTTATTAGATTTTTATATATATATTTTTGCATTTATGTTAGAATTAATTAAAAAAATATCTTAATTTTATTTAAGATAATTTTTTATATATATATAATGAATGATTTTTAATTATATGACAGAATAATATCGACTTCATTACCAATATATATTCATTGGGGTGGTCAAATAATAAGGAATCAATTTGGAGTTGATTATGAGAATGGATATTGCAAAGTAATATCAATGAATGGTTCATTCAATCTAAGTTCATTGTTTGATAAGATTATGACTGTTATGAATATGCCAGCGAACGAAGATTTGATTAGGGTGCAATTTCGAAACCCAATTGTAATGAATGGAGTACAGTTAGTGTATAATTGTTTTGATCTATGTGATGATGATGATTTGAATATGATGTTGGGGATAGTCAGCAGTTTATGTCATAGCTTGTTCTGTATTGAATTATACGTCGAATGCAATCATAATACACCTTCTACACACACGAGGGATATAGTTGGATCATCTAATTCTCATGCTATTGATTATGATGGTGGTGGTAGTGGTGGAGTTGGTGGTTATGGTTGTGATGATGATGATGATAGCTATGATTATGAACCTATTAGTTTTAATGGTGGTGGTGGTGGTGGTGATGGTGATAGCGAATCTGATGGTGATGATGATGAAGAGGATGATGTTGATGGTGATGATAGTGAATCTGAGGATTCTGCTAATGCTGATAATGATCATGATGGGTTGGAGAATGAGGATGAGGGTGAAGGGAATTGTAGGGCTTCTTCTTCAAATGTTGATGACACTGCATTACACAATAATTTTATTCCTACATTTTTCCAAAATATTCCCCAGCTTACCCAATTTGATGCATCAACTATGACAGTCCATGCAATTGATGAAAACATGAATGCTATAAGATGGGATTCGTCAATGGATCTCTCAAAGGGGATGTTATTTTATTCAAGAGAAGCAGTTAAAACTGTAGCTAAAGAATACTCTATGAGAATTCAAAAAGAGTTTCGGAGTAGAAAGACAAGGCTGAATACTATCACATTGGTATGTCATTATTATGATGAGGGATGTCCTTGAAGGTTACGTGCGACGCTGAAGAAGAAGTCTTATTTGTGGGAGATCAAAAAGTATGTCGGTGAACATACTTGTCATGGGTTGAAAAAGTCTCAAGACAACCGAAATCTTGACACGGCCTATATGTATCCCATAGTGGAGGCTATGATTAGGGAGGATCCCTCACTAAAGGTAAAGGTGATTGTTGCAAACTTTGATGAAAGATATAAGATAAAAATCTCTTACAAGAAGGCATGTGTAAGAGTCGGAATTTTCCGTCCTTAAAAAAAATACACGTGTCACACGACTGAAATTACAGTCATGCGACTGTAGTTACAGTAGTACAACTGTAATTAAAAATTAGAATCGTACGACTATAATTACGGAGCAGGTAGTAGAAGCCCACATTTAATGCTCCTCCGGCAAAAAAAGAAAAGGACAGAGAAGATAAAAGGGAAAAAGAAGGAAGAGGAAAGGACTTTTGGTTATGATCTTAAGGAGTTTAGAGAGAGAGAGTTTAGAGAAAGAATTGAAGAAAAAGGGAAGAAAAAGAAAACCTCAAACTTCAAGCATCTTTTTCTCTTCTTTGTCCTTTTAATTCTTAAGTGTTTAAGTTAAAAACCTATTAGAAATCCTAGGTTAATAATCTGAAACTTAAACTCAATTAATTACAGACTCAAATTTTGCTCAAATCCTTGACATTTTGGAGATTTTTGGACTCAACTTTTCAAACCTCAACTCAAAGGAAAAGAAGTGATTTGAAGAGGAGTGGGGTGTATCCAGCGGTCAATTCTACGGTGGATCAACGCCTAAGAGGTAACTATACTTCAATCCTTCATTTTCTTGTGCTTTCTGGGTGTTTGATGTGATTTTGTGCATATAAACTTATTTTCTGCATTTGCTGTTTCTGGAAATCAAGAACAGTCGTACGACCATTCTTGAGTTGCAAAATAATCGTACGACTGTAAATGCAATCGTACGAGTGTTCTTGATTTCCCTCCAAGTTTAGTTTTATTTAAATAAAATTTTGGCAAAATTCTGCATCTGGACAATTTACAATCGCACGACTGTAATCTCTGTCCAGAGGCAGAATTTCCATTTTAATCCAGAAAAATTCTTTAAAATCCATAAAAATTCAGAAAAATCAAAAAATCATCAAAATGAATTCTGTTGTGTGCATTCATGACCCTAGATTTAATTTTCAGTATTATTGCATTTAGAATAATACAAAGACGGAGACCCAATTCTCTTGAAAACCGACCCACCTCGTATGTTAAATTAAAGTAAACCGGAAAAAATGTTTTCAAAAATGATTTTCTCATAAAACCAAAATACAGGGACATTTCAAAATGTTTTCCAGGTCTAATCGGGCCGGCTAGCCAAGCCGACCTAGATATCCTCCTAAATGTATGCCCCCGAATTCTAATTTCCCAATTCTGTCATGTTTGAGTCCTATTTGTGGTGTGCCGTAAACTGTGCTAACCCTCTGTTTTGTAGCTTTTAATTTCTTTTATTTTTATTTTGGATGTAATTAATAGATTAATACATGTATTTTAGGCGATTGTATTTTTTTAGATAAATCGTGTATTTTAGGCGGTTGTAAAGTGAGGACGAGAGTTTTTATTTTTATTCGATCGGGTTGTAATAAATTAATTCTTTACTGCTTTATTATTATTTGTGTATGTGCACTGCATGTTTTTATTCAATAAAATTGACGTTAGAATTATGAAATACCATCCTTGAACATTGGCCAATTTTTATTTTGATTAGACACGAAATAGGGGACTTATTCGGACCTATCTTTGGATAGTGTGGCGATCGTTCGTCCGGTTCAGCTGCACTGAAATTTCCCGGTTAAGCTGAGCCGGGTGGCGACTCCTATACTCTTCATCGAGAATTAGGTCTCGGTTCTTTTATGAAACCATTTAATTTTCTATAAACTAATTTCCATTCTAGAAACCCCACGCGAGGGAGGGGTTTGCCCGAAATCGAGGCGCCCCTTCCAAAAAGGAGTCCGCGTTCCGTCGAAAACATCGTCCGCTCACAGTGGCGACTCCGCTGGGGATTTCTTATAAAATTTTTCTTAAAAACTTAAAAGAATTTGACAAGCCCTGAAAAGTTTCTAATCAAAATAAGGTGGATGATTCTTTTTTGGTATTTTATTTTGCATTCTTTAGTTAGACATTTTTGCATTAGGTTAAGTATCCATTTTTAGCCCGGTGAATTATTGAAGTGTCGCCTTTGTTCCTCATGGTCTTAGGGGCACGGATACGAAACACCATCCATAGCCTCGTACGAACCCCTTCGTTCGGACCCTTAAGTGGGGGAGAAGTAAGGAGTATATCTTGCTATGAGAGCCTTGATGTTAACCCGACTTGGACCGAACTCATATAGGCAACCTTAGTTGGATTCCTCTAGGATACCAAAATAAATTGTATGAATAACATAAAATTGCACCTTCATCATCACCGGTTGATGATCGAAGAGAACCCCACCTAGGACTCGGTTAGAATTTTCGAGACCGACCACGTTTGGAGGAATAAGGTTGGAAGAATACGTTTTATGTGCTGTGTGTTTCTAACCATCCCGTGACATACCATAATTAACATTTTCCCATGAACATGACATACCATTCACAAAGCATTTGTGTGATAACTAACCCATATTTTTATGCAGCCATTTGCATTTTATTTTCGTGTGTGGAAACATTAAATCATCCGTGTGACATTCATACTAACCATTATTTTTGCAGCCATAACATTATATTTGTGCGATTAGCATTTTTTCACATAACATCATTATGTATGTCATACATCCTGACCATATTTTTGTGCAGCCATTTGCATATTGTGTGACATAAACATCCATATCATTTCACCTCATTTAAATTAAGGAAATTCCAAGGGTGCCCATCATGATCATATCATTCCATCACATATCGGGTATCCCAAAATTACCCGTGTTCTACTAGTGCACCGGATTGCATTCGGCCATTTCACCAAATCATTTCATTCAATAGAGACCACAATGGTCCTAGGTCTACTTCCGTGTGGAAATCCACACGTTGCATTTCATGACATCATACCCATTCATCATAAATATCATATAACAACGATAGTCCACATCGGATTACTTCATGACATTATTACATCATTCAAGGCACTCCCTAAGTGCCGTATTAGTATGCATGTAGGGGCATTTCATAACATCCCAAATCATGAAAGGTGTTCCTCGAACGTCGAACCTCTATCTGTGTCCCCTGTTACACATGATTTTCTTACAACATCATTTCATATCATATGCTCAAAAGCATCAGAACTCTGTCCATGGGGCGGCCTTATGCGACCATTTCATATAATCACATAGACCTACAAAGCATCAAAACTCTGTCCGTGTGTCAGCACATGCGACCATATCACAAAAATCATTAGGTGCCCCAAAGGCGCTGAACCTTTGTCCGTGTAGCGGTCCACGCGTGACCTTTTTGCACAGCATTGGGTGTTCTTGGAATGTCCAAAAAAAAAAAAATAGAATAATAATTGGAAATCATTTTCATCATCATTTCAAGCACGACATCAATCCATTCATTCATCATAAGTATTTTCAATGTCTCACTCTTCATGACATCATTCCATACATCGACCCTAAATGTTTCCTGACTGATGTCAAGCAGAATAAGCTAGAGCAGCCTTGGACAAGATCTCAGGCTTCAAGGGCTGTTGGGTAACAGAGAGCTGTTGAAACGGAAAATGATTCTGAGTCTGGGGAAGAGGTTGAGATGGCTAATCCAACATCAAGTCTCGCTGATGCTTTGAAGGATTTCCTGAGATCACAGGATTTCCGTGATATGCTTAAGGAAGAAATACGGGCTATAGTGAAAGAAGCCGGGGAAACTGGTGGTAGCAGAACCCGAAAAGAGAAGGAGGCTGAATCATCTCAGCAAGGGGGTGATGCCTCAGCTAGTCTGGAAAAGCTGTAAGAAATCGAGGCAGCTATGGAAAGAAAGATGAAGGATAAGTATTCTGAGCTAGATGAGATTATGGCCTAGCTGAAGAAAGGGGCCAGTATCAGTTCTGTATCCAAGAAGGCAGTTAATGTGGATGCCATGATCAGCAAAGGCATCAAGACCTTTCCTATTGGCTTTCAAGTACCAAAGGTGCCTTCTTACAAAGGCATGGGTTCACCAAAGACCCATGTGAATATTTATGCCCGGGTTATGTTGACGGCGGGCGCTACTAAGCAACAATTGATTAATCTCTTCCCGACTACACTTGAGGGAGGAGCATTGGGCTGGTATAATTCTTTGTCGAAGGAAGAGCAGTCGAATTGGGAGGCTTTATTAGCAGCCTTCATCAAATATTACAGCTTCAACAATAAGATTCAAGTGAAGCTGTATGATCTTGAACAAATCAAGCAGAAGCTCAATGAGCCCTTCGATGAGTACTACCAACGATGGATGAACAAGATGATCCTTCTGAAAAACCGCCCTGATGAAGATGAATTGATCCAGAAGCTGATTGGCGGCAGTAAGGACGTCTTCAAGAACAATATGAAGTTTCATCCATTCAGTGAGCTTAGTGAAGTATATAGTATGGCGATGAAAATCGAGCGAGATGAAGAGGAGAAAGCAGTGAGCCACAAAGGTAGTAGGAGTTCAGGCTATAGCTCCGGGTATAGGTCGACAGTTGCGGCCAGGTCTAGCGGTGGTTCTGGCTCAAGTTCCGGGGGCAAACAAGGGCAGTCTTCGGAAGTAAAGCAAGTAGAGGTTGCTATAGTAACCCAACAGCAAAGCAATCAGAACAGGAATTCGGGAGGACAGGGCATATCCCCTTGGACTATTCCCTTGGTTAAGATTTTTGCTAAGTGCAGAAATGGAGGATTGCTACAGTCTCTGAGGCCGTTTAAAAAACCTACTGAGGCAGATAAAGAAAATTTCTGCACTTATCATGTTGTGACTGGCCATAGAACCAATAACTGCTATAAGCTGAGGGATGTAATTCAAAAGTTGATTGATGAAGGGAAATTGCAGGAGCCACCTAAACCAAGCACAAAAACTAACCCGTTGCTGACATTTGAGAAGCGGGTTAACATGGTACATTCAGGGCTGCCTGCTAATTTCATCTTTGCTGAAGTCCTTCAAGTGAATCCTGCTATTCATGCTGTGGCAATTGGTGAAGCCGAGTAGAGTTAGAATGTGAGAACAATGTAGAACGAAAGGAGATCAAACCGATAAGCTTGAATGATCTTGATTCCGAGGATGAATATAAAGAGTTTGGTGGGGAGGAGACAGTTAAGCCGCTAGCTATTGAGAAGCTGAAAATCCAAGAGGTCCAGAATGTGACCCGAAGTGGCAGGGTATATCAACCAGCAGACCAAGCAAAAGATAAGGCCCCTATGACTGGGTCCAGTAGTACATTTGCACAGGAAGGAGTTGAGAAAGAAGACTTAGTAATTTCTTAGTTGAAGAAGACTCCTGCCCAAGCTAGTTTATGGCATCTGCTTTTGACCTCCAAGGAGCATAGGGCGGCCTTAGTGAAGAAATTGTCGGAGATCGAGGTTTCTCCTATTACATCTCAGGAGGTCATATGTTGTTTGTTGGATAAGGTCCATTCTGGGTCTCCTGATATTTTTGTCTGGCAAAGGAAAGGCTCACAACAAGGCCCTTTACATCAAGGCCTATGTAATGGACAAAGTGATGCCATGTGTAATGGTAGACGATGGATCGGCTCTGAATATATGTCCACTGAAAATGCTGCCATGTTTGGGCCTGAATGAAGATGTTCTGAAAAAGTCCTCCACAGTGATTCGGGCGTATGATGACTCTAAGAGAACAGTAATAGGGACTTTTGAAACTGAAGTGGAGGTCGGGCCAGTCAAGTCAATAGTTATGTTCACCGTGATCGACATCCCGTTCACTTTCTTCCTGCTGTTAGGAAGACCATGGTTCCACCCTTTTGGAGCTGTCCTTTCTACCTTGCATCAAAAGATAAAGTTCGTTATAAATGGTGAGATTGTGAGTGTTGAAGCTGATGCCCAGTCTGTGATTGCTGCTGTGAATGAAGGGGTTGTACCTTTTGGCGGATTCCAAATCGCCATGCCGGAGTGGCTGTCCTGGTACTTGTACAAACAGAATTTATTCTGGGACTTGGAATCAATCTACAAGGGGTGCCTGAGTTTAACATTGACTCGGGGAAAGCCATAGCAGTTCAGGCTAGGGTATACAGAGGAGACATCTGACTAGAAGAACCCCGAGAAGGGGCAAGAACGGCAACCTTATGATGAAAACATTTCTGAAGGTAGGAGAAGGGCTATACAAGGGCCAGGCTGAACCAGTAAGGGTCAGGAACATTGAATACCTTTGAAATATTTGCTGACGTTGTTGACTTTAAGAAAAGCCGGGAAAAACCAGTCGCCCCTATGTTAGTAGAAGAGGCAGTTGCTAAGCCTGTTGGTCTACAAAGTGAGCCATCTGAAGTGATGGCAAAAGCAGTGGAGGTGGCCGAAGAGAAAAATGAAGAGAAAGCCTGTGATGGAGCAATAGAAGTAATCTCAGGTGTATTGACTGCTGCCTTAAGCAGGGCATTTGGGAAGTCCAAGGATGGGTTCGGTGAGGAGCTGATGGCCAAGGTAAACTTGGATTCTGTGGTTGCTGAGATAGCCAAGATCATGGAAAAGGCTAAGGTGCAGATGGCTAAAAGTGAGGACATCACTGTTGCTGCTGAGAAAGAGGCCAAGCTGGCTGCGGACCTGAATGATGCTCTGAAGATGGAAGTGGAAGATGAAGAAGTGCAAGGCCCTTCGCCTGTGGAGGATGAAAATGATTTTGTTGTATCTGTTTCTTCCATTTTCAACATGAATGATGTACTTTATGACAAGTTTAATGCAATGAAATCTCAGTTTGCTTACTTGTGTGATGTTTATCCTGATAATTCTGTGCATGCATTTGAATCACCATCAAGCATATTTAGTATACATGACACTGCATTGCATGAAATCAACATAAAGTACAGATGAAAATCCCAAAATGGTATTCATTTCACACGAGCTAAAACCCGAGGAAGAGACAGAGTTAACAAAAATATTACAAAAACATGTTAAAGCTTTCGCTTGGTCATACGAAGACATGCCGGGTGTAGACACAGAGATAGCAGTACATAAGATTCCAACAGACCCTAAGTTCAAGCCAGTGAAGCAGAAACTGAGAAGACTGAGACCAGAATGGGCTACACTGGTGAAAGAAGAAGTGGCTAAGCAGATAGAGGCCAGATTCCTTGAAGTGGTGGAGTATACAGAATGGCTAGCAAATATTGTCCCAGTGCCTAAGAAAGACGGAAGGGTTAGAGTATGTGTTGACTACAGGGACCTGAATAAGGCATACCCAAAAGATAACTTTCCACTACCTCATATTGACGTCCTGGTTGATAGTGCCGCAAAAGCAGCAATGTATTTCTTCATGGATGGGTTTTCAGGTTACAACAAGATCCTGATGGATGTGATTGATAAGGTGAAGACATCGTTCATCACAGAGTAGGGTACTTTTTGCTACAGAGTAATGCCCTTTGGACTAAAGAATGCTGGAGCCACTTACCAAAGGGCTATCACAACTTTGTTGCATGATATGATCCACAAAGAGGTCGAAGTGTATGTTGATGATATGCTTGTTAAATTAGTGACTTGGGAGGAACATCCTGTTATCCTGGATAGATTTCTCACTCGTATTGGGGAGTATAACTTGCAACTTAATCCTAAGAAGTGCATATTCGGGGTCACATCAGGCTAGCTATTGGGCCATGTAGTCAGCCAGAGGGGAGTAGAAATGGATCTAGATAAAATCAAGGCCATTCAGGATATGCCGGCTCCAAAAACAGAGAAGGAAGTCCGCTCATTCTTGGGCTCCTTATAATACGTCAGTCGCTTTATAGCACGACTGACTTCCACCTGTGAGCCAATTTTCAAGCTATTAAAGAAAGATTAGCCAATTGTATGGGATGATAGATGTCAGTTGGCATTCGAGAAAATCAAGGCTTATCTGGTGAACCCACCAGTTCTGAGTCCACCAATTCCGAGGAAGCCTTTGATCTTGTATTTGGCCGTTGAAGATTCCTCCGTAGGGGCAATGTTGGCACAGGAACAAGATGACAGAAAGGAGTATCCCATTTACTACCTCAATAAGAAGATGCTGGAGTATAAAACCAAGTACACATTGGTGGAGAAGACGTGTGTGGCAATGATCTGGCTGACCAAGAAGTTGTGCCATTATTTCTAGTCACACAAAGTGCAAGCCGTGGCCAAGGTGGACCCAATGAAGTACCTGTATGAAGCACTGGTGTTATTTAGGAAATTATCTAGGTGGCTATTACTCCTATCAGAATTCGACATTAAGTACATCACTAAAAAGACCATCAAAGGGCGAGCCATAGCAGAATTTTTAGCAAATCAGCCGCTGGAATCAGACTATAGAGAAAATCTTGACTTCTTGGATGAACAGTTGGCAGTCATGGAAATAAAGAGATGGGTTATGTGCTTCGATGGTGCCGTGAACAGAAAAGGTGTTGGAATTAGGGTAATCATAGCAACGCCGGATGGTGAGATTATCCCTCTGTCGAAGAGACTGGATTTTCCTATAACTAACAATGGTGTGGAGTATGAAGCATGCTTATTTAGGATGGAAGCTCTGTTAACTCTAGGGACAAATGATTTCTTGATCATCAGAGATTCACTTTTGGTAATTAGGCAAGCTCGAGGCGAATGGGAACTGAAAGAAGAAGCCTTACGGCCTTACTTGGAGCTGCTACAGTACAGAAGATGAGAACAAAATGGCTGATGTGCTTGCAACAATGTCTTCTATGTGGGAGAATCCAGAAGAAACTCAAGTACAGCCACTGGTTATGGTAACTTCCAAACAACCCTGCTTTGAAGTGCACGAAGTAATGGAGTTGACAGCTGAAGAAAAGCCATGGTTCTTCGATATTTACCAATATGTGAAAGAAGGAAAATATCCAAAAGGAGCCCGTACTACTGATAAAGTGTCATTGAGGAAGCTAGCCAGTCAATTCGGAATCTTTGAAGATAGACTATACAAGAGAACAGCAAATGGAGTTCTTTTAAGATGTCTGACAGAACAGGAGGCAGAAACAGTGATGCAGCAAGTACACACAGGATCCTGCGTTCCACATATGAATGGACTTGCTATGGCAAGAAAGATAATAAGAGAAGGGTATTTCTCTATGACTATGCAGGCTGATTGTATAAGGAAAGTGAAAAGATGTCATGAGTGCCAAATCTATACTGACATCAGTCATCTTCCACCACTCGAACTACAGAATCTAGCATCTCCTTGGCCGTTTTCAGCATGGGGGATAGATATGATTGGTGAAATTCATCCTGTAGCGTCTAATGGATACAGATTCATAGTTGTGGCAGTTGACTACTTTTCAAAGTGGGTACAAGCAGAATCCTTCACCAGTGTAACAGCCAAGCAAATGGTTAAGTTCATCCAGAAGAACTTTTTCACTCGATATGGGATTCCTCATCATGTAGTGACTGACAATGGAGTGCAGTTTCAAGGGGCAACAGCTGAGCTATTTACAGAACATGGCATTGAGCACCTTAAGTCTTCTCCATATAGGCCCCAAGCTAACGGTGCAGTGGAGGCAGCTAATAAGGCAATAAAGAAGATCTTATCGAAAATGGTAACCACCTATAGAGATTGGGCTGACAAACTTCCATACGCTCTTTGGGGTTATAGAACCAGTGTCAGAACACCGACAGGGGAGACTCCACATGCTTTGGTGTATGGTATAGAAGCAGTATTACTAGTGGAAATAGAGCTCAAGTCACTTAGAGTCACCTTGGAAGCTCAGTTACCAGAGACTGAATAGGTTCAAACCAGATACGAGCAATTAGCGGTGCTAGATTAAAAGTGGCTGAAAGCACCGAATCATCTACAGATGTACCAACGCAGAATGGCTAGAGCCTATAATCGAAATGTAAAGTGCTCTAGGTGACAATTGAAAGCAGGGGATTTGGTTCTGAAGTAGTTAAGACCTTCAAATGTCGATGTTCGGGGGAAGTACAAGCCCAACTGGGACGGGCCCTATGTTATGAAGAAAGTACTATCGAAAGGTGGTGTCAGTATCATGGACATAGATGGAAATGAGTTCACCAATCCTATCAATCAAGACCGGTTAAAGCTTTACCATGTCTTAAAAAAAAGTCTGCTAGGCTAAAAACTCAAAAAGAGCGGCCTAGGCAAAAATTAAGACATGAGAGAGAATGATCAGTCGGAAAATCTGAAAGGGACGATTGGTGACGAATTCTGGCTCTGTGTGGAATATATACCATCTGGGGAATTAATCTTTTTAAATGTACTCATTTTGATTTCATCAATAAAGTGAAATGTTTTTTTAAATATATTTGCATGGTCATGACGAAATGCATTAACAAAGTTATCTTGCTTAAACATCCACTTAAGGAAAGTGCTTTGAATTTAACTAGTCGAACATAACACATTATTTAACAATAAAAATGTACTAAATACATACAATCTGAAATCTTTTATCGTCCTCTAAATTTAATTTAGTTTTCTGAAGAGCAATAGTGATTGTCCAAGAACTTGCTGTTTCAATCGGTCTTTACTCCAAAAAAAAAAAAAGCTTGCTGGGGTGAAAACCGAAAGGGCACTTCAGGCAAAAATTAGAGCAGCTCGCTGGGCTGAAAACCCGCATTAGGCAACCCAGGCAAAATTTAGAGCACTTCAAGATTCATAAATTACAGGGATAAGAAGCAAAGTCTTTCCATCATCTCCCTGGCAGGATTCTCCACATCACTCCACAGTGGAACGGTTACAAAGGATACTATGATCCTTTTCCCTAGCAACATCATGCTTTCCCAGCAATTATCTCATTTCCCCAGCAGTCCTCACATATATCTTCAACAAGGGGAAGCCTTATGCAAAGAGTGTCTTCCACCAGTTAGGGGCAGAAACATACCTTCCACCAGCAAAAAGGAGAAATATCAATCTCACACAAACAATATGAAATGCATTACTTAATTTCCATGTGCATATACATCATCGTGCATACATCCACCACATACATAGAACATTCATCCCCAGCTAGTCTTCATTCTTGATCGAAAGGGCAAAAAATTTTTGTTCAAAATCTTTCGATCAAGGAATGAAGACTTGCTATTTCAAATGTAGGAATTCCTCATCACTGTCTCAAACACGGACAAATCTCCAGTAGATCTGCCTCGGGTAAAATAGACCCAGTATCGGCCTAGATCGGCTTCATTCCCAATCTCCAGCATATCCGCCTCGGGTAACATAGACCAGGTATCGACCCAGATCGGCTTCATCCAAATCTCCAGCAGATTCACCTCGTGTAACATAAACCCGGCATTGGTCCAGATCGGCTTCACTACAAATCTCCAGCAGATCCACCTCGGGTAACATAAACATGGCATCGGTCCAGATTGGCTTCATTCTTGATCCCCAACAAACTTCGCCTCAGGTCACCTAGACCTAGTATCGGCTTATCCGCCTTCCACCTTCTTTACCTCAGGTAACCTAAACTCGGTATCGACTTATCCCGCCTTCCACCTTTTTGCCTCGGGTAACTTAGACCTGGTATCGGATTATCCCGCCTTCCACCTTTTTTGCCTCTAGTAACCTAGACCCGGTATCGGCTTATCTGCCTTTCATCTTCCTCTTTGCCTAGGGTAACATAAATCCGGTATCGGCTTATTTCATCTCCAGCATTGCCTCGGGTAACCTAAACCCGGTATGGGCTTATTCCATCCAATCAATTCAATGCATCATCACGGCAACGAGGCTTCAACAACTCAGTTGCACGTTTTCTTCCTGTGTCTATGGCACTTTGATCCGTGCTCTCAAATTCATCAACTTAGGTATTATAGACCCAGAGTCAGGTGTCGAATTTGATCACACAAGGGGCAGCTGTAAGCTTCGGAATTTTCTGTCTTAAAAAAAATGTACGTGTCACACGAATGTAGTTACAGTCGTGCGACTGTAATTACAGAGCAGGTAGCAGAAGCCCATACCCTGAAGGAAGAAAAAGAGGAGGAGCATTGAATGCTCAGGGACAGAGAAGATAAAAGGGAAAAAGAAGGAAGAGGAAAGGATTTTGGTTCTGATCTTAAGGAGTTTAGAGAGAGAGAGTTTAGAGAAAGAATTGAAGAAAAAGGGAAGAAAAAGAAAACCTCAAACTTCAAGCATCTTTTTCTCTTCTTTTTCTTTTTAATTCTTAAGTGTTTAAGTTAAAAACCTATTAGAAATCCTAGGTTAATAATCTGACACTTAAACTTAATTAATTACAGACTCTAATTTTGCTCAAATCCTTGAAATTTTGGAGATTTTTGGACTCAACTTTTCAAACCTCAACTCAAAGGAAAAGAAGTGATTTAAAGAGGAGTGGGCGTTTCCAACGGTCAATCATATGGTGGATCACCGCCTAAGAGGTAACTATACTTTAATCCTTCATTTTCCTTCGTTTTCTAGGTGTTTGATGTGATTTCGCGCATATAAACTTGTTTTCTGCGTTTGCTGTTTCTGGAAATCAAGAACAGTCGTACGACCGTTCTTGAGTTGCAGAACAGTCGTACGATTGTAAATACAGTCGTACGAGTGTTCTTGATTTCCTTCCAAGTTTAGTTTTATTTAAATAAAATTTTGGCAAAATTCTGCATCTGGACAATTTACAGTCGCATGACTATAATCTCTGTCCAGAGGCAGAATTTCCATTTTAATCCAGAAAAATTCTTAAAAATCCATAAAAATTCAGAAAAATCAGAAAATCATCAAAATGAATTTTGTTGTGTGCATTCATGACCCTAGATTTAATTTTCAGTATTATTGCATGTAGAACAATACAACGACGGAGACCCAATTCTCCCGAAAACCGACCCACCTCGCATGTTAAATTAAAGTAACCCGGAAAAAATGTTTTCAAAAACGATTTTTTCAAAAAACCAAAATATAGGGACGTTTCAAAATGTTTTCCAGGTCTAATTAGGCCAGCTAGCCGAGTGACCCGGTTATCCCCCAAAATGTATGCCCCCGAATTCTAATTTCCCAATTCTGTCATGTTTGAGTCCTATTTGTGGTGTGCCGTAAACTGTGCTAATCCTCTGTTTTGCAGCTTTTAATTTCTTTTATTTTTATTTTGGATGTAATTAATAGATTAATACGTGTATTTTAGGCGATTGTATTTTTCTAGATAAATCGTGTATTTTAGGAGGTTGTAAAGTGAGAATGAGAGTTTTTATTTTTATTCGATTGGGTTGTAATAAATTAATTCTTTACTGCTTTATTATTATTTGTGTATGTGCGTTGTATGTTTTTATTCAATAAAATTGACTTTAGAATTATGAAATACCATACTTGAACATTGACCAATTTTTATTTTGATTAGATATGAAATAGGGGACTTGTCCAGACCTAGATCTCTGGATAGTGTGGCGGCCATTCGTCCGGTTCAACTACACTGAAATTTTCCGGTTGAGATGAGCCAGGTGGCGACTCCTATACTCTTCATTGAGACTTAGGTCTCGGTTCTTTTATGATACTATTTAATTTTCTAAAAACTAATTTCCATTCTAGAAACCCCATGCGAGAGAGGGGTTTACCCGAAATCGAGGCGCCCCTTCTGAAAGGGAGTCCGCGTTCCGTTGAAAACGTCATCCGCTCACAGCATGGTTGGCAAAAAATAAAGCAATTGAGAAGATATATGGAAGTTTTGATTAGTCATATAACCATCTTCGCCCTTGGCTTCATGTTGTAACCGAAATGAACCACGTCTTAATCTACCATATTACTGAGTCTAATCACTTTGTTAATGGTCGATTTGTGCCATGAGTTAAACGTTTTGAGTATCTTTTATTGATTTTGAACCCATGCATTGATGGGTTTAAACATTGTATGCCAGTATTGTACGTTGATACCACTTTTCTAACTGGAAAGTATAAAGGTGTAATACTAGTAGCCTCAGCGCTTGATGGCGAATGAAACATATTTCCAATAGCATTTGTCATAGTTAAAGTTGAAAATAGGGTAAATTGGGAATTCTTCTTACGTTGTGTACGTGATTTTTTTTGCCCAGACATGCCCAATGTTTGTGTCGTATCTGATAGGCATGCTGGAATCTTAAGAGCTATGGAGTGTTAAAAATGGAATATGGCACCTCATCGATTCTGCATTCGACATCTAGCAAACAACTACAATAAGCAATTCAAAAATGAAGAAGTTAAAAACTTTATGCCCAATGTTTATGCAGGTATTTGTTTTGTTATATTTGTTACTATGTTATTCATTAATATAATTTTTGGTTAATATATTAGGATGAGGAGACAACACTTACTTGTAGGAGGGATGATACGATCCTACGTGAAGAAGAAATTGATGATCTACTAGAACAAGTCTTAAGACAGACTGATTTCTATAGAGTTGCACGTTTGGGTTTTTTTCGGTTGGACCACCATCTCATTACTGCTCTAGTTGAGAGATGGAGAACGTAGACTCATACTTTTCATCTTCCTGAAGGTGAGGCAATAATTACACTGCAGGATGTTGCTATACAAACTAGACTACTAATAGATGGTAATCCATTGATTTGCCCACTTCCTACAAAATGGGTTGATGAGTGTGAAAGACTATTAGACGTTCGTCCTCCTAGAAATGCCTTCAAAAAAAATATGCTGCAATTGAGTTGGTTGAATGCTAATTTTCCTGCTATGCTAGCTAATGATAATGAAGATGACATTGCATGGTACATCCGTGCATACTTGTTGCAACTTTTATCGGGCATATTGTTTAGTACAAAAACATCAGGTTATGTCAACCTTATGTTTCTACCTTTGTTGGAGATTATTGCAACAATGGGTCAGTATAGCTGGGGCAGCGGGTGTTTAGCATATTTGTATAGAGAGCTATGTAAAGCCGCCCAACACAACACTGCACAAATTGGTAGTGCTTTAATTTTGTTGCAGGTATGGGCATATGAGAGATTGAGAGAAATATCACCGAACCTACGGAGTGGAGTTATCACACCTGGTTTACCACTTGGTCGGCGGTACGTATATATAAAAGTTATGATATAAATGTATTAATATATCAATTTTTTTACAGTATATATATATATATATATAATTGAAATTACAAATAAGCAAGAGAAATCAATTTTTCTCTCCTACTTTGTAAAAGGAAACCAATATAGAATTCACATAGTGGATATCGAACAATCAATAAAATACAACAAATTAGGGTATACGATGCCGAACTTGTGTAATGAGTAAATATAAATTAATTAGGGTCATAACTTAAAGGGTACATCAGGTTATAACACATGTTATACCATTCCAGGAAAAAAAGAATCTAAACAAAATTAATAACATGTTTAGTATTCAAAATTAACTTCTGCATATTTATATTTCTTTGTTATGATATAGTTGTACAATTTATTATAACATGTTTAGTATGTTAATTAATATCTCCTAATTAATTACAGATGGAGCAGACCTAAGGATTCCACTGCTGTGCCAACTCATACTCTCAAACATATACGATATGTACTTGATTTGGCTGACAAAGATTCTGTAAGTCATACAAATTAGGCATGCATTGATGTTAAACATTTATGACTAAAAATTTGCTTTGGAATGGTAAAATCATATACATATATATGTAAACTTGTGTTGCTTGTAGTTCACTTAGGAGCCATACACTGATGATATCCGGGCAGCATTACCGGAATATTACTTTCAAGGAAATCAATTATGGAGAGCTGTTGTGCCATTGATTTGCATGCACATTGTAGAATGGCATCAACCTGACAGAGTCCTTCGACAGTTTGGTTTGCAACAACACCTACCTGTTGCGCCCATGCAAACCAATGAGCTGCATGATATTGAACCGATTCAGGTTAAAGGTTCCATAATGTAGAAAATGGCCTGCTGGGTCGTAATCTGGAATAATAGGGCAAATTTGATATTTACAGCTCAACCATGTGCCGAACCACTCCATTATCATTCTGAATACATGGAATGGTATAGGCGAATAATAAGGAGATGGATTTCTGTTAGAGGTGCTGCCTATGGTGCCACAGTAAGTCATTAAAATTGAAAATTCATGTGGCTAAGTTTTTTTATGCCCAACTACATAGTAATAATATATGTGATGTACAGGTTGATGGAATGGAGCAACTTGCCTTGGTTAGAGATTTAGATGCTGTGCACAGGATAAGAAACAATATATGTAGGGCGCTTGGGGAGGAACGGCGTTCTGTTCGGGGTTCCCCACCTCCTCATCCAGCTCCAGCTGCTACTTATCCGAATATTGATGTGGATGAAGAGGAACTTGTTGCTGCCACTAGTAGACGCCGCCAATGTACCACATCGAGGAGACGTGAGGTCACAAGACCAACTGATCCTTCTTATGATATTGTGCCACATCCAATATCCTACCATTCACATGATCCATATGGAGTTAGCACATCACAACAATCACAACCAACATAGCAATATTCATCATGGGTTCCTAACCCATCTGCTCCTGGTTCATTTGTTAGTCCAACTGGTCCATCACAGTATGGGTTTAACACTTCTCAAAACCCATTTACACAATGGACTGGGTCGGGCCAATCACCTTGGGCTATGCATAGTATTGGTACACCCCGTACTCCTTCTAATATGATATTTCCATCGTTTGTGCGGCCATCTTCAGTAGAACAGTGTGTTGGTATGTCTAGTATATACTCTCAGTAACAACCCACTTTTCCCTGTTCCAACTATGGAACAACATCAAATGTTGAATATAATCCATCACAGTGCACTAATCCATCGCAGCCTTCGAATAGAAGTGGACGTAATATATTTGATGTTTCATTTTAAATAATGTATAATATTTTT
Organism: Euphorbia tirucalli; assembly: GCA_039660915.1. NCBI lineage: Eukaryota > Viridiplantae > Streptophyta > Magnoliopsida > Malpighiales > Euphorbiaceae > Euphorbia > Euphorbia tirucalli. The sequence goes on along the minus strand of CM077641.1, from coordinate 68,385,769 downwards.
ATGTTTTAGTTTGAGACTTATATCTTTGAATATTTAGAATATTTACTATAAATAATATGTCATATATTTTTTTATTGTGCATCTCAGTTCCTTTGAAATTGAACGAGTGGTAATTAAAATTTTATTACCATATCTATCGTATTTAAATCATAGTTTTTTTTATAATGTATAATTTTATAGTAATTGTATAATTGTAATTAATATACAAAGAACATTTTATAATTACTTAATTAAAAATTGTATATTGTTATTAAAATTTTATCATATTTTAAATCATAGTTTTTTTATAATTAATTATTTAACTATTAAATAATTAATCGAACGAGTGGTAATGCATATTTTCAAAGTAATGTAAAATTTTTCCACATACTCATTGTTTTTTTATAATAACATTTTTATTTTATAGATTTTCATATAAAAACTATGTATATAAAAATATTTTTTTACAAATAAAGAAAATTATTTTAAATTATATAATCAAATGGAAAAGAAATTAAGCCAAATATGCACTTGTGTATTAATGTGCCAAATCAATAACTCATAAACTAAAGGGTTAGAATTTGAAATTTTTTTCCATGGAACATATAAAACTTAATATCATAAATGTTTTTGTAATAACTTTGCTATACAAAATTAATAAGTTTTTGTAACTTTTTATTGTTAGGATATTTATAAAAAGTAATTGAAGTTATCATTTTTTAAAATAACATATAGTGATATATATATGGATACAAACTATTGCATTATATTTTACGTATTAATAAATGTAGTGAAAATAATAATAATGAAAATTAGAGATGAAAGAATGATATATTAAAATTGGAGATAGAAAATGATGGTAATCACTTTTCTAAAAGCAAGCTCTTAACCGTACTTAACAAATGAGGTTGAATGAATAATAAGATTTGTCATTATTGTGACAATTAATTTTTTTTTTTAATTATTTAAACATTAAAATGATGGGGTTAGATGGAGAAGACTTTTCAATAATGTCTTTGCATAAACATTAACCTAAAAGAAACATATTATAAACTCAAAAAGGGATACTTAAGGTTGGATTTATTTTTTTTAGGGGTTTCTTTCCTTTGTGAAGTATAATTATAAATCAAGAAAAAAAAAATGTTTCCAGCATTTGTTGTTACGACTACGTGTCAAAATTTGAGTAATGTCATACGCACTTTTTGGTTAAATATAAATACTACAACGATTGTAATCTGAAGGAATATTTTTTTTAAATGAATGGTAAGATTTAAAATACTAGTGGTAATAAATTTTTTCCATATTTATTGTAATTTTTTTATCCCTATTGACTGTTATTAATAATACCACAATAGTAAAATTGTATATTTATTCAACGATTATTATAACTCTAGAGTTCATTTATGTTCTATATAATTTAAGGACTTTACTAAAAATATTAACACTGGATTAGATAATCATAAGACGAAATTACATAATAATATTAAATTACATTATAACACTAAACTACAAAAAACTACCTAAGTTACAAAATCATAAAATTAAACTACTACTATAATTTTTTCTTAAACTTGAATTTGAAAGCATTACTAGCGTTCACTTTATTACAATAGTCTCCTTGATATATTAACAGAGTTTCTAAAACTTTGCCAACCAATTCTTGGGGTAATTTAATACATTCACTTTCCTTCGTAATTAATATATTCACCATTTCTTCATAATCTACAGGTGATTGGTCAAAAATCTCATCAAAATAGCATTGATAACGCCAGGATAATCCATTTCTTAGCAGCGTTATTTGTTCCATCGTTCGCACATCGAATTTGTAGCCAGACATTATTATGTCTTGCAATTTTTCATTTATATTTAGCAGGTACTCCAATAACTTTTTACCCCTTCTCATCCGAATTGCTTTTAAATTTTCCAATTTCTTCATTGCAAATTCCAGGTACCAGAGCCTCTTCGGGATAAGTATTGTTTTAACCATCTATAAGTTGCATAAAAAAACATTAATTTAAACAATTCAAATGAACATTAATTAATTAATTAATTTACAACTTAAATAAAAAATTCTACATAACTACACCAGTTTTTTTTTTTTTTAGAAACCCTTGTAATAATACTAATAACAATAATAATAATAATAATAATAATAATAATAATAATAATAATAATAAATAAATAAAAATATAATTTTACACCAAAAAATAAATCTACTTCACTACCCCACTTTTATTTTTTTTTTCCAATAACTTGTAATAATAATAATAATAATAATAATAACAACAACAACAACAATAATAATAATAAAATTAAATATAAAATTTTACACAAAAGAATAAATCTATTTTACAAGCTCAGTTTTATTTTTTTTTTCAATAACTTGTAATAATAATAATAATAATAATAATAATAATAATAATAATAATAATAATAATAATAGTAAAAATAATAAAATTACAGCTAATTTTACCCACGTAACTACCCCACTTTTTTTTTCCATAACTTATAATAATAATAATATTTCAAAATCTAATAATAATTTCTAAACAAACTAATACAGAAATGACATTTACTAACTATATAGTTTATATCATATATTTAAGATTTTTCAAACATAAAAATATTATATACTAACTTCATAAAAATAAATCTAATACAAATTTATACACAAATATTCTATACATATTCCATTTTTGCATACATCTCATATATATATTATTCCACAAAATAAAAATTTTTAAAAAAATTTATATTTACCTTTTTTTCTTTTAATACTACAATAACTGTTATTTGGTGGTTGTAGTGATAAGATTTTTGTTTCCAATTTGATGATGCCAATCCTAAAAAAAAATTACAAAAAGTTAATTAAAAGTATTACAAAAAAATTAATTAAACAATTGTAAATATAAAATAAAATTAGGGTTAGTAATAACTTACTAAATAATAACGAAATTGATAGTTTGAAAGAGGTAGAAAATTGCTTCAAAGAGCTGAAGAAGAGGGAAAAGGATTGAGCTTCAAAACGAGGACGAAGGAAGGCTAATTATCAGAGGATTTGAGCGTGAAAAATAAAAAGAAGGATGTATAATTTTTATAAGGGGAGAAGAACCAGGTGAAATGACTAAAAATTATCGGACGGTTGGATTCATTTTTAGTCAATGATCGGACGACTGGAAAAGGGACAGAATAAAAAACGTCCACTTTTATCACATGCGGACCATTAGGTCCGCTTTTCTAAGATGCGGACTTATTAAATGTCCGCTTTTTTGACACGCAGAAATAAAGATCCGCTTTTGACAGATGCAGACTTTTAGTCCGCTTTTGACGCATGCGGACTCTGAGTCCATTTTCTCTAAACGTGGACCTTGCTAGGTCACGTCAAGCCCAGCTTTTCCAAGTCCGCTTTTTAAATATGCGGACCTATTTCGTCCGCTATTTAAAATTGCAGACACATTCAGTCCGCCCTTCTCTCATCCGGACCTTGCCACGTCATTTCATCCCTCCTGTGTATGCTTTTTAGATTTGCGGACTTATTTTGTCCGCTTCTACTAATTGTGGACTTCTTTATCCGCTTTTTATTTTTTGCGGACCAGTTTGGGTCCATATTTTTTACTAGCGGACTTGGCCCACCAGAAAAGATCACAATGTCCGCCAACCTCATACGCGGACCTTTACAAAAACACCACAAACTAGGAATTAGTTCAGTTTTCACCCTATATTGGGTAATAGTTTGGAATAGTGCCACAAAATATTCTTTAATCCCCATACCGATGCACTTGTTCATTGAAACGCCACATAATTAACTTCTCAATCAAGCAATACTCGACGAACTAATAAGAAACTAGTAGTCAACTGAGTTCCATGGCCAATTGGTGGAATCATGAATTCCTCCTCTTCTTCCTCATGAATAAGCAATCGTTGGAACATCCAAACTGCACTCCCAGCTATAATGATCAATTAGAGAAACAATCTTTTTTTTTTTGAAAATTAAATAAAAACCAGATTCGGCTTCAAGAGTGGTAACCTAATAAAGAATCAAGACTAAAGATTAGTAAACTATCATGGCCCGGCTAATTCAAGGATTTTCGATTCTTCAAACCAGAAAAATTTATAGAAAAACAATCGCAAACCAGAAGAGAATCATAAGGAAATCAAGGCAATTGAAATATCTGATAAATTAAATAATGGTTGCGATGAAAAAGAACCCTAGCAAATCACGGGGACAGCAGGATTATCAAGCTTTCACATGCGCAATAGACACAGGAGCTCTAGCAAACCCTAGAGAGCAATTATACCCTTTTTATTTCTTTCTCTAAACTCTCATTGATTTATTGAAACAAACATGATCAAAGGGAATTATGAATTCCCATTCCCTTTCCATAGCATAATGTTGACATTCCAAACAACCTTAGTTCTCTGATATAATGACTTTGAGATTTTAGTTTTTGTTTATTTTCCATAAGTAAGAATATTTGTATTGTTTGAGATTTGACATTTTTGTTTTATCATTCAGATTTAAGAATTAAAACAATTGAAGGTCAAGAAGAAGTATACATAATAATAATGAGAAGAATAAAGTATGATTTTAGCTACATAAATGAAATGTAGTGAATAAAAAAAGGATGAATTCTGGAATTCTGGAAATTGCGAACTTAGAACAAGATGAATGAAACTTAATGAAGATAAGGAATGAAAGATGAGAGTAGAGAGAAAGAGGGAATAAAAAGAAAAGAAAAGAGAAAGAGAAAGAGAAAGAGAAAATTAACAAAAAAATAAAAATAAAAATGTGTGTGTGTGTGTGTGTGTGTGTGTGTGTGTGTGTATATATATATAGGATTTTATTTTATTTTATTCTTGTGTATGTGGCTGAGAATGTACAAAAATAACGAATGAGAAAAGTCATTATTTTTCAACTTGGATTTTTTGTGGATTAAAGAAAAAATTATGGTACTATTACAAACTATCACCCAATATAGGGTAGAAATTGAACTAATTCCAATTTTATGGTGTTTTTGTTAAAGTCCGCATATGATATTGGCGGACACAATTTTTTTTTCTGCTCCGCCAGGTCCGCTAGTCAAACTAATGGACCTAAATAGGTCCGCCCAAACAAAAAACGGACTGGAAAAATCCGTAATTAATAAAAGCGGGCACAACAGGAATCATAAGTCTACTTTCAAGAGAAGCGGACCTGAAAAGCTACCTGTCCCAGTAGATGGGACTAGGCAGAGTCCGCGTGTGTGGAATGCGGACATAGGTGTCCGCATTCTATAAACGCGGACTTGTATGTCCGCTGCGGAATGCGGACATCTTTGTCCGCATTCCAAACACGCGGACGGACAATCATGTCTGCGTTTCACAAACACGGACTCTGCTTGTCCTCCCAAATCCAACCGACAAATCTCATCCATCCCAGCCGTCTGATCAAATGTAAATATAATCCCAGCCGTCCGATGAATTTTTATATTTAATATGCCTTCATCTGCTTTGTTCCTCTTAGTCATTTATGCGTTTGGTAAAATTAAACACAGATTTGAGAACCCTCCTTCCCCTGCTTCTCCAACCTTATTCAAAAAATAAAAATGATTTCCTTCCATCTTTAACATTTTAAAAGCTAAATTTGTTCAACATTATATCTCTTTCAAGTAAGTTTCCTACCTCTTTTAATTATCAATTTAATTAAGTTTTAGTAAGTTATTAGTAATTATAATTTTATTTTATATTTATATATATTTAATTAAGTTATTAATTTTTGTTACAATTTTTTTTTTTGTAGGATTAGCATTATCGAATTAGGAACGAAAATACTAACAATATAACCACCAAATAACAGCTATTGTGAAGTATTCAACCCAAGATATGTAATGTATAAAAAAAATGGAATATGTATAAAATGTTCGTTTATAAATTTATATTAGATGTATAATATGTGTTTAATTAAATTATTAATTTTTTTGTATTTTATATATAGGATTAGCATCAACAAATTAGAAACGAAAATCCTAGCACTAAAATAATCAAATAGCAGCTATTGTCCGCGTTTATTAAACTCAATAAAGGTAAATAAAAAAAATTTATGAAATTTTGTATTTTGTGTATTTTTTTGAAATTATGTTGTGAATTTCTTTAAATTTGTGTAATATATATGTGATTGATGCATGGAAAAATGGAATATGTATATAATATTTGTTTATAAATTTGTATTAGATTGATTTTTGTGAAGTTAGTATATAAGACCATCTCCAACACTCCACTCCAAATTTCCAATTATAATAAAAATATTTTAAAATTATTCCTTTCCACCTAACATTTTTATTATTAATATATTTCTTTTTACATATAATATTATTCACATATTTTTTATGAAATTCTTAAAAAAACATTTAATGTTAATTATATATAAATAAATAATTTAAATTACATAATAATTTTTTAATGTTTATATGTTTCGAAAATCTTAAATATATGATATAAACTATATAGTTTGTATTAGAAATTTCTATTTGATTTATATATATATATATATATATATATATATATATATATATTTGCATTTATGTTATAATTAATTAAAAAAATCATAATTTTATTTAAGATAATTTTTTACATATATATATTGAATGATTTTTAATTATATGACAGAATAATGTCGACTTCATTACCAATATATATATGATGTATGCAAAAATGGAATGTGTATATAATATTTGTTTAGAAATTTTTATTAGATTGATTTTTGTGAAGTTAGTATATAAGACCATCTCCAACTATTCAGTCTAAATTTCCACTCCAAATTAAAATATTTTTAATTTATTCCTTTCCATAAACATTTTTATTACTATTATATTACTTTTTACATACAATTATATTATTCATTGTTTTTAATAAAGCCTAATTCAAAACATTTTAGTGTTAATAATATATAAAAAATTTTAATTACATAATAATGTTTTAATAAATAAATAATTTTATAAAATAAAATCGTGTAGGATATAGTTAAAATTAACACATTAATGCAAAAATAACACTTAATGATTCAAAAATAGGATATAACAAATTTTATGATAGTTCCAAGTTGTATATGTATTAATATTTTTTTTAATTTTCAGCATTTTAATTTAGTTTTGATATTTTATCAATATTAATTTAAAAAATTTTAAGAATTTAAGCAAAATTATTAAAATAAATGAAGATCACAAATACACATATAAATTAAATCAAACACAAAAATTAATAAAAACCATATTTATGAAAACCGAACAGGATCGGCCGGTCGGACCGGGTTTGACCGGAACCAGAGGTCAGTCCTGTCGGTTTGGATCCGGTTCGACCGAACTTTTTTTTAAATATTTTTTTAAATATAAAATTTAAGTTATTATTTTGAGGTGTATTTAATTAAAATAAAATATATTTTGTATTTTTAAAATATTTTGAATAAAATTGAAATTTAATTGTAAGCACAAAACCTATATTTCATAAATTGAGCTTTGTAATTTACTATATTGTGTTTGAAATGCTTAATTTTAAGAATTATTTTTAAAATGCTTAATTTTAAGAATTATATTGTATTATAAGAATTATATTATAAGAATTATAATTTTAAAATGCTTAATTTTAATTTACTATATTGTGTTTGAAATGCTTAATTTTAAGAATTATAATAAAAATGTTCAAAGTTTCATATATTATAAATATAAAAAATATATATTAATATATTTACAAAATCCGGTTCAATTTAGGTTTATTACAGTTTAATCTGAAATCCATGAATCCATCCCTTGACCGGTTCGATGACCAGTCCGGGTCTGAAAACCATAATAAAAACACATAAGCGAAATACCGTAAAAAAATAGACATTTTGAAAAAAAAATAAACATTGAAAGAAAAAATGGGAAAGAAACTAAAATAAAAAAAAAAAACAAAAAAAGAAATTGGATTTTGGTGGTGGGTTGGAGATGCCCTAATGAATGCTTTTTAATTATATGACAGAATAATGTCGACTTCATTGCCAATATATATTCATTGGGGTGGTCAAATCATAAGGAATCAATTTGGAGTTGATTATGAGAATGGATATTGCAAAGTAATATCAATGAATGGTTTATTCAATCTAAGTTCATTGTTTGATAAGATTAGGACTGTTATGAATATACCAGCGGCCGAAGATTTGATTAGGGTGCAATTTCGAAACCCAATTGCTATGAATGGAGTACAGTTAGTGTATAAGTGTTTTGATCTGTGTGACGATGATGATTTGAATATGATGTTGGGGATAGTCAGCAGTTTAGGTCATAGCTTGTTCTGTATTGAATTATACGTCGAATGCAATCATAATACACCTTCTACACACACGAGGGATATAGCTGGACCTTCTAATTCTCAAGCTGTTGATTATGATGTTGGTGGTAGTGGTGGACTTGGTGGTTATGGTTGTGATGATGATGATGATGATAGCGATGATTATGAAGCTATTGGTTTTAATGGTGGTGGTGGTGGTGATGGTGACAGCGAATCTGATGATGATGAAGAGGATGATGTTGATGGTGATGATAGTGAATCTGAGGATTATGCTGATGCTGATAATGATCATGATGGGTTGCACAATGAGGATGAGGTTGAAGGGAATTATAGGGCTTCTTCTTCAAATGTTGATGACACTGCATTATACAATAATTTTACTCCTACATTTTTCCAAAATATTCTCCAGCTTACCCAATTTGATGCATCAGCTATGACAGTCCATGATATTGATGAAAACAGGAATGCTATAAGATGGGATTCGTCAATGGAACTCTCAAAGGGGATGTTATTTTATTCAAAAGAAGCAGTTAAAACTGCAGCTAAAGAATACTCTATGAGAATACAAAAAGAGTTTCGTAGTAGGGAGACAAGGATGAATACTATCACATTGGTATGTCATTATTATGATGAGGGATGTCCATGGAGGTTACGTGCGACGCTGAAGAAGAAGTCTCATCTGTGGGAGATCACAAAGTATGTCGGTGAACATACTTGTCATGGGCTGAAAAAGTCTCAAGACAACCGAAATCTTGACACGGCCTATATGTATCCCATAGTGGAGGCTATGATTAGGGAGGATCCCTCACTAAAGGTCAAGGTCATTGTTGCAAACTTTGATGAAAGATATAAGATAAAAATCTCTTACAAGAAGGCATGGTTGGCAAAAAATAAAGCCATTGAGAAGATATATGGAAGTTTTGATGAGTCATATAACCATCTTCGCCCTTGGCTTTATGCTGTAACCGAAATGAACCCCGTCTCAATCTACCATATTAGTGAGTCTAATCACTTTGTCAATGGTCGATTTGTGCCAGGAGTTAAACGTTTTGAGCGTCTTATATTGATTCTGAAACCATGCATTGATGGTTTCAAACATTGTATGCCAGTCATGTAAGTTGATGCCACTTTTCTAACTGGAAAGTATAAAGGTGTGATACTAGTAGCATCAGCGCTTGATGGCGACCAAAACATATTTCCAATAGCATTTGGCATAGCTGAAGTTGAAAATATGGCAAATTGGGAATTCTTCTAGCGTTGTGTATGAGATTTTGTTTGCCCAGACATGCCCGATGTTTGTGTCGTATCAGATAGGCATGCTGGAATCTTAAGAGCCATGGAGTCTGAAAAATGGAATATGGCACCTCATCGATTCTGCATTCGCCATCTAGCAAGCAACTACAATAAGCAATTCAAAAATGAAGAAGTTAAAAACTTTATCATCAATGCAGGTATTTAAGAGTATTGCTTTTTCAATTACCGTAAACCTAAACCATAAGGATCAAGTTATACAATTGTTTAACTCATTATGCTTTCAAATATGTTTTCATGTTTTTTTAGCATATCAACATCAACCTTGGAAGTTTAATCGGATGATGAGGTTGCTTGAGGAGAAAGAACCTGATAGCTTTCAATGGTTGAATCGGCTGCCAAAGGAGAAATGGGCTCTCGCTTTTAATGGTGGTTGTCGATGGGATAGTATGACAACTAACATTGCTGAATCAGTAAACGGATGGATGTTAAAAGATATTCGGGGATTGCCAATAACAACAATGATGGAAAGCCTTTTTTTTAAATTGGTCGATCGTTTCGAAAAACACAGACGTGAAATCACAGCCGAAATGCAAAAGGGATTCTCATATACTACATTTGCAATAGACCTATTGAGGACAAGGTTTGAAAAGGCATCTGGACATGTAGTACAAAGGTTTGATACGAGGAATGGTGTTTTTGAGATTAAAACTGCCAATTGGAATTCAGCAAGGAAGGGAGGACACAAGCCAGTGGTCAATATGAAAGAAATGACTTGTAGTTGTCGAAAGTTTAAACAACTGCGAATACCATGCTCCCATGCCATTGCTGGGTGTTTGGCATATGCCATTGACCATAGACAATTTATTCATCCAATTTATAAATTAGAAAACAACTTGAAATGTTGGTCGACAACATTTACCCCACTTGGAGAACGTGACTACTGGCCAACAATCGATGGACCATCACTTGTACCAAATCCGAATTTGATGAGAAAGAAGGGTCGACCAAAAACAACACGGATTCGGAATGAGATGGATTGGAAAGTTGCCAGTGCTAACACCACCAGTTTTTGTAGTAAATGTGGCTTACCCCGGTCATAACACTAGGACATGTGGGCGTAGTTAAATATGTTGTAATTATAATGACTAATTTGTAATGGATTCTAATATGTTATTTGGAATGCAAACTAGTATGATAATGTGTGTTTTGTGACTATATTGCTTTAATATTAATACACTCAATTGGTAAACCTTATTAGTATGTTGAATTCTTAATGTGCATCATTTTATTATATTGACATCAAATGTTTGTGTTGTTAGGTATGTCAGGTAATCCACCACCACAGTGAGCATACATTGAGCCTAGGCCGATTGACCCTAGCGTTTTACATTCACAGAGATCACAGAGATCGGAGGCAGTATGGTTCAATGAGGTGTAAATATATCACTTTCTATTTACATAATTGAACTATTAATTAAATATTGTGTGATGAATTAAATTAATGTTACTTATTGTTGGAAATGCCCTAGTCCCGAGGCATTGGTCCTTGTATTTGTACTATACATTTATTGGATTTATGTGTTGTACTCATTTGTGTCATTAATAAAGGCATCAATTCATTTATTATATCTATCTTGTGCATTATATTAAATGAAGTATCCAATGGACATATCTATATCCATGATGACTAGTGTCATGCACTTAGCAGTAAGACCATGGATAGGGTAAACGATATGACCATAAATAGATCCGTAGTCTGTTCCAGTCATGGGAATGAATGGAACAACAGACTATCATTAACCTGGTTGTATGGCGGTGTCTTACCGGTGATTAGACATGGAATGTCAACCAAGTTAATGGGTACATGCCTGGGAGCATGGTACTGGATAGATCCACTAAACGAGTAATCCACATGGTATGGTATCACAATGGATTCTCATGTAGTACTTGTATGGATCCTTTGACCTGACCATATGATGGTGTTACATGTGAAGTCGCATACTTAGGGGTACGCCTAAAGGGCCTGTAATAGGGTGCCAAGTATGGGTGCTTTCGGGTATGTCACTGAACATGGTAATACTATGGATATGCAGAAGGGATTTGTCACTCAGTAACCAACTGAGAAGATATCACCGGCCACTTGATGAATGTGACTGATAAGAGTGTGGCCACACCCAAACGAGTTGGAACTTGTTTGTGAGCATCAGTACATTCGGGATCAAGTTAATGTCCGGACACAAAAGAGGGTGATCAATCCATGCCTCTATGTTGGACACCGATATCAATGACATGGGATGTACAAGTTTAAACTACAGGGTTATGATATCAGTTAGACTGCCATCTCCATCTTAATTGGGGGCTGCAGTGGCTTGCTAGAGCCCAACTGCAGTCTGCGGACCAAAGGCCCGCTGCCAACATAAAGATGGGCCCACAGGATCGTACACATAGAACGATAGAATGCAGACTTAAGGAATCACATGTATACTTGGAGTATACACAGTGGAGGGAGAAGCATGTATATATTAATTATATTATAAAGATCAATTGGATTGGTCATAATAATAAAATTAATATATTCAATTGGCTCTTCATAGTTAATTGGATTAATTATGAAATTATTTCCTAGGTGGAAATATTCACATGTATGGGTTTACATATGATTTTATTTTGTGTAGATTTAATTTTAATTTGATGGATTAAATTAATTGTCAAACTAATTTTAATTTAAATGTAAATAATGTATTACTTGGAGTAATATATTAAATACATGGGTATATTAAAATTGGGCTTGAAATTAATTTAAACCAGAATAACTAAAATTAAACTGGGCCTAAATTAGAACATGGAAGCCCGCACAGAATGGAATGGAGCCAGCTTGGGCCTGAATTCCCCTAGGGGAATTCGGCCACCCTAGGTATAAAACCTAGGGTGAAATTTCGGCCAAGTCAACCCTAGCACACCATTGGCCGAAATCTCCTCCTCTCCTCTCTCCATTGTTTCGTTTTTCCGACGCTAGCACGGGTTGCATTCGCCAAGCGTTCGTGTATGTGAGAGTGGAGGAATTCTATTTTGAATTCTGCAGTCATCATCCATCTCTAGAAAGAGATTTTTCTGGTAAGAAATTTAATCCCTTTCTATTTAATTTTATGTTTTTCAATTTCCACTTCAATTGCTCCTGGGACTGGATTTGAAGAAATCATCGCGTTCTTCCACTTTTATCGGGTGATTTCCGGTGACAAATCCCAACAGTGGTATCAGAGCGGGCTTTTGATCCGTGGAAATTGATTAATTTGGTTGAATCCCTATTTTAAAATTGGATGTTTTGTTTGGGATTCTTGGTATGGGTTTTATGATTTTCCCATATGTTTTAATACAATGAAAATTAATATTGCATATTGGTTTATGTTGTTTTAATTTTATTGTATTGTTGTAATTCTTGGTGAATTGCTATGGATGATGAATGGTTATTTTTTTTTATTTAATTCTGGTTTTTAAAAAAAAAAAAAAATCGGCCTCCGGGGGTGCGGGGCTGCCGGCTGCTGCTGGACAGCAGCTGCCGCAGCAGCAGGCAGCCCCTAGGCGGCTACGCCACTGCTGCTGCTAGGGCAACTTTGTTGCCCTAGCTGCAGCGGGCCGGGCCCAGTTTTTGGATTTTGCGGGTTTAAGTCCGGGGCCCAGTTTTGAAATTTTAATTGGTTTTAAAATTCGTGTGTTTAAATTTATGTAATTTAAATGCGCATGGTTTCTTGGATGAATTTTATTTCGTTCATGTGATATTAGTTTTGGAAATTAATATGGTTAATGGAAATTGGTTCGGGTAATTTTGGCACAATTACTCGGACGCCTAAATTGGACCCATGGTTTCCCAATTCCAGTGGGAGCAGTTGGACTGCCTGGGCTGGAGGCCCAAAGCCCGTTAAGGGTTAGAACCATGGTGGGCCAAAATTGGCGATTTCCTAATAATGGCTTTGACATAATTTAAATGGGCTTAAATCATGCATTATGACATGCTTTTGAATTGTATGTATTGGATGCATATGAATGGTTGAATGAATGTATGATTGGATGCTATTGGGCCTTTTACGAGATGGGTTGTATTTTTCTTTTTGGGTAAATACGGCCTGCGTGTCGTTTTTCTTTTTAATGTAATTTTATTTTAATTAAATTAAATATTATAAAATTTGTAAAAGAAGAAGTCCATGGAGCGGTGAGCCCATATGGAAGTGCAAGCCCAAATTGGAGGTGCTAGCCCAGAAGGAGAAGATGGAGGTCCGCCTAATATCTGTTTCTAGTATAGGTTTACTAGAATAATATTAGGATGTAACATAGGCCCATAGCAGTCCATTTTAATTTTATTTAATCATTTTTATATTCATTTGCATGTATGAATGTATGTTACAAATAGCTCATTCACCCGCTTTATGTATGTAAGCCGTTATAATTGAATCTAATAACCAAACGGAAATTACTAAGTCGCTTAAAAGTGCTTCCCTCATTCAAAACCGAATCGAAGTGGGAATAGGCCAGTTGTAGACCATGCCCTCGCAGGATGCACTGGAGTATTGTCACTTTGTATTGGGTTAGAGTATGGGATACTCTAACACTTGGATGGAGGTTTTGACTTAGCGTGGGTAGTAGGATTCTCCTGGCCCTAAGCACAGATGGGTAAGTGCCAACAAGCCCATCAAACCGAGAGTCCCTAGGTTGGGATTGGACGGCGTTCCTACCTAAATAATTAAGGTATAGTTGTACCCAACCCTCGTTTGGCTATATCTTAATGAAATATGGATCTCGGCCCATGAGCCCAACAACTCGGTTTAAATTAATAACTTGATTCATTATTAATTTTATATGGGAACAACAAAGCAAAGCCCTTTATTAACACTCTCAATGTTTTTCTGTGTAGAAACACCCAAATGGCAAACACAAATACCTTATCACTGCGATCAATTCTTGAAAAGGACAAGCTTTCCGGTCCTAACTTTTTAGACTGGTCTAGGAACTTAAGGATAGTTCTAAGACAAGAGTCGAAAGAGTATGTGCTGGAAAGGCCTGTGCCGGCTGCGCCTCAGGGACGTAATCCACCGGCTGCCCAGCTGGAGGAATACGAGGCACACGTCAAGGACAACCGGGATGTGACGTGCCTTATGTTGGCTTGCATGGTCCCCGAACTGTAAAAACAGTTTATGGATCATCAAGCCTATGCTATGATAACAACTCTCAATGAGATGTTTCAAGAGCAAGCTCGTCAGGAAAGGTACCTGACTAATAAGGCATTCCACTCTTGTAAGATGGGGGCCGGGGACATCTGTGAGTGCACACGTGCTCAAGATGAAGGGCTATTTGGATACTTTGGCCCGTCTCGGATCGCCTATCTCTCAAGAGTTGGCGGTGGACACAATCCTCGCGTCCTTGCCGGATTCTTATGATCAGTTCATCCTTAACTACAATATGCAAGGGATGAACCGCACTGTCAGTGAGCTGCATAGGATGCTTAAGCTTACTGAGCAGTCGATCAAGAAGACTCCACCGGTGCTGCTAGTTAACAAGGGGAACGCTCCTCTTGCTAAGGGAAAGGCCAAGGAAAAGGCCAAGGCTAAGGCCAAGAAGGCCAAAGCCAAGAAGGCCAAGGCCCAACCCAAGGCCCAGCAGAAGGCAGGTCCTGAGGACGTCTGTTTCGGGTGCAGACAGGCGGGCCATTGGAAGAGATCGTGTCCCAAGCTGATGGGAGAGCAGAGAAGGGGCGAAGGTGCGTCCTCTTCAGGTATTTATGTTATAGATATTAACCTTACTATTTCAACATCCTGGGTATTGGATACTGGATGTGGTTCTCACATTTGTTGCAATGTGCAGGGACTTAAGAACAGAAGGTTGCTGGGGTGGGGAGAGGTGGACTTGCGGGTCGGGAATGGAGCAAGGGTTGCTGCCATAGAGATCAGCGAATACCACCTAATGATGCCCAGCGGATTGGTTTTAATTTTAGAACATTGTTACTTTGTACCTGCTATGTGCAGGAATATTATCTCTGTATCAATGCTGGATATTTTTGGATTTGATTTTACTATTATAAATGGTCGAATTTCTATATCCAGAGAGGGGTTATTTTATGGAAATGCTCTATTAAATAATGGCCTGTATGTCCTGGACTTAAATGAAACCAATCATATCTATAACATAAACACGAAAAGGATTAAGCCTAACGAACTTAATCTAGTCTACCTATGGCATTGTTGTCTTGGCCATATAAACGAGAAGCGCATAGCTAGGCTTCACAAAGCTGGAGTCCTATGGTCATTTGACTTGGAGTCAATTGATACATGCGAATCATGTTTAAGAGGAAAGATGTCAAAGGCGCCTTTTAGCCAAAAGGCTGAAAGGGCCACTGGCTTGTTGGACCTAATACATTCAGATGTATGTGGACCTATGAGTGCGGCGACCAGAGGTGGGCATCTGTACTTCGTCACGTTCACGGATGATTTCAGCAGATATGGCTATGTCTATCTGATGAAACACAAGTCCGAGACCCTTGATAGGTTCAAGGAATTTAGGAACGAGGTACAGAACCAGCTAGGTAGGAATATCAAAGCCCTTCGGTCGGACCGAGGCGGTGAGTATATGAGCCTAGAGTTTGACTCATACTTAAGAGAGCATGGAATAGTTCCACAACTCACTCCTCCTGGAACACCACAATGGAATGGGGTGTCCGACTGGAGGAATAGGACTTTGTTGGACATGGTCCGCTCAACGATGAGTCAAGCATCTCTCCCAATTAGCTTCTGGGGACACGCCCTCGAGACAGCAGCTCTCATATTAAACAATACTCCGACTAAGGCAGTGGAAAAGACCCCATATCAGATATGGACTGGCAAGGAGCCCAATGTGTCTTTCCTAAGGATTTGGGGATGCGAAGCACATGTCAAGAAATTGACTAGTGGCAAGCTGGAGCCCAAAACCGATAAATGCCTGTTTGTGGGCTACCCTAGGGAAACCAAAGGGTATTACTTCTACAACCCCGCCGAGAGCAAGGTGTTCGTGGCAAGGAAGGGGGTCTTTCTGGAAAAGGAGTTCCTTTCCAAGAAAGATAGTGGGAGCAACGTTGAACTCAGGGAAGTTCAAGGTCCACAAGCTCCTGAAGAGGATAACTCGGAGGCCCAGATGGAGCTTCCACAAGCGGAAGCACCGACCCAGGCCACACAAGAACCTAGAAGGTCTGGTAGGGATCGTCGGGAACCGGAGAGGTATGGTTTCCTCGTCACCGATGATCAAACTCTTCTCATCTGGGATGAAGAAGAACCTAAAACCTACCAGGAGGCCATGGCTAGCCCACAGTCTGCGAATTGGCGTAAAGCCATGGAGGCAGAAATGCAATCTATGTACGATAATTAAGTTTGGAACTTGGTTGATCCACCTCCGGGTGCTAAGGTAATAGGTTGCAAGTGGTGCTATAAGCTGAAAGCCGATAATACCTTCAAGAGGCATCTGGTTGCGAAAGGTTTCAGACAAGTCCATGGAATAGACTATGATGAAGCTTTCTCACCAGTAGCCATGCTCAAGTCCATCAGGATACTACTGGCCATAGCCGCATGGTATGACTATGAGGTATGGCAGATGGATGTAAAAACCGCTTTCCTTAATGGGAAGCTACTCGAGGATGTGTACATGACACAACCTGAGGGTTTTGTCGATCCCAAGTATCCGGGAAGGGTATGCAAACTTCAAAGGTCCATTTATGGACTGAAGCAAGCATCCCGTAGTTGGAATCTAAGATTCAATGAGGCTATAAAGGAATATGGCTTCATACAAAATCTGGATGAGCCTTGTGTGTATAAGAGGACTAGTGGGAGCATTGTCACATTTTTGGTACTTTATGTAGACGACATCCTACTCATTGGAAGCGACATACCTACACTGCAAGAGGTAAAGCAGTGGCTGAGTAAGTGCTTCGCAATGAAGGACTTAGGCGAAGCTGAGATGATCCTAGGGATCAGGATCTATAGGGATAGATCAAATCGGCTTCTGGGCCTAAGTCAGGCTTCGTACATTGACAAAGTTCTGAAAAGATTCAGCATGGACCGGGCCAAGAAAGGTTACTTGCCAATGGGCCATGGGTTGAAACTTAGTAAGAGGAACTGTCCTAGAACAAGGGAGGACAGGGAGAACATGAAATTGGTTCCATATGCCTCGGCTATTGGATCAATTATGTACTCCATGTTATGTACGAGACCTGATGTCGCCTTTGCACTGAGTATGACGAGCCGATACCAGCAGGATCCCGGGGAGGATCGCTGGAAAGCTGTCAAGGCGATCCTCAAGTACCTTAACCGGACTAAGGATAGCTTCTTGGTGTATGGTAGTCAGGAAGCGCTATCAGTTACTGGGTATACTGATGCAAGCTTCCAGACAGACCAAGATGAGTACCAATCACAGTCAGGGTATGTATTCTTGCTAAATGGTGGTGCTGTAAGCTGGAGGAGCTCAAAGCAGCCAACCATAGCGGACTCTACAACAGAAGCTGAGTACATCACTGCGTGTGATGCAGCTAAGGAAGCTGTGTGGATGAAGAAGTTTATCACTGAGTTGGGAGTAGTGCCAACTATCCAGGACCCAGTCGATATCTTCTGTGACAACAATAGGGCCGTCGCACAAGCTAAGGAGCCCCGGTCACACAAGAACACAAAGCACGTGCTCAGAAAGTTTCACCTCATACGGGAAATCGCGGAGAGAGGTGATATTGCATTGCACAGAGTGGACACCGAGGATAATGTCGCAGATCCATTGACCAAGGCGCTGGCCCAGCCCAAGCACGAGGGTCATACTAGATCTATAGGGATTAGGCCCATGCCTAGTTGGAACTAGTGCAAGTGGGAGATTGTTGGAAATGCCCTAGTCCCGAGGCATTGGTCCTTGTATTTGTACTATACATTTATTGGATTTATGTGTTGTACTCATTTGTGTCATTAATAAAGGCATCAATTCATTTATTATATCTACCTTGTGCAATATATTAAATGAAGTATCCAATGGACATATCTATATCCATGACGACTAGTGTCATGCACTTAGCAGTAAGACCATGGATAGGGTAAACGATATGACCATAAATAGATCCGTAGTCTGTTCCAGTCATGGGAATGAATGGAACAACAGACTATCATTAACCTGGTTGTATGGCGGTGTCTTACCGGTCATTGGACATGGAATGTCAACCAAGTTAATGGGTACATGCCTGGGAGCATGGTACTTGATAGATCCACTAAACGAGTAATCCACATGGTATGGTATCACAATGGATTCTCGTGTAGTACTTGTATGGATCCTTTGACCTGACCATATGATGGTGTTACATGTGAAGTCGCATACTTAGGGGTACGCCTAAAGGGCCTGTAATAGGGTGCCAAGTATGGGTGCTTTCGGGTATGTCACTGAACATGGTAATACTATGGATATGCAGAAGGGATTTGTCACTCAGTAACCAACTGAGAAGATATCACCGGCCACTTGATGAATGTGACTGATAAGAGTGTGGCCACACCCAAACGAGTTGGAACTTGTTTGTGAGCATCAGTACATTCAGGATCAAGTTAATGTCCGGACACAAAAGAGGGTGATCAATCCATGCCTCTGTGTTGGACACCGATATCAATGACATGGGATGTACAAGTTTAAACTACAGGGTTATGATATCAGTTAGATTGCCATCTCCATCTTAATTGGGGGCTGCAGTGGCTTGCTAGAGCCCAACTGCAGTCTGCGGACCAAAGGCCTGCTGCCAACATAAAGATGGGCCCACAGGATCGTACACATAGAACGATAGAATGCAGACTTAAGGAATCACATGTATACTTGGAGTATACACAGTGGAGGGAGAAGCATGTATATATTAATTATATTATAAAGATCAATTGGATTGGTCATAATAATAAAATTAATATATTCAATTGGCTCTTCATAATTAATTGGATTAATTATGAAATTATTTCCTAGGTGGAAATATTCACATGTATGGGTTTACATATGATTTTATTTTGTGTAGATTTAATTTTAATTTGATGGATTAAATTAATTGTCAAACTAATTTTAATTTAAATGTAAATAATGTATTACTTGGAGTAATATATTAAATACATGGGTATATTAAAATTGGGCTTGAAATTAATTTAAACCAGAATAACTAAAATTAAACTGGGCCTAAATTAAAACATGGAAGCCCGCACAGAATGGAATGGAGCCAGCTTGGGCCTGAATTCCCCTAGGGGAATTTGCCCACCCTAGGTATAAAACCTAGGGTGAAATTTCGGCCAAGTCAACCCTAGCACACCATTGGTCGAAATCTCCTCCTCTCCTCTCTCCATTGTTTCGTTTTTCCAACGCTAGCACGGGTTGCATTCGCCAAGCGTTCGTGTATGTGAGAGTGGAGGAATTCTATTTTGAATTCTGCAGTCATCATCCATCTCTAGAAAGAGATTTTTCTGGTAAGAAATTTAATCCCTTTCTATTTAATTTTATGTTTTTCAATTTCCACTTCAATTGCTCCTGGGACTGGATTTGAGGAAATCACCGCGTTCTTCCGCTTTTATCGGGTGATTTCCGGTGACAAATCCCAACACTTATGATCATAAGTTGCATTATTTTATAAATTTATCCAAAATTTTTACTTATAAAAACATTGTCCTCTTTAATATATTAAGAAATATATTAAGTTCATTTGAGTGTATATTTTTTTGTTATATTTGTTACTATGTTATTAATTAATATAATTTTTCGTCAAAATATTAGGATGAGGAGACAACCCTTACTTGCAGGAGGGACGGTACGATCCTACATGAGGAAGAAATTGATGATCGACTAGAACAAGTCTTGAGACTGACTGGTTTCTATGGAGTTACACGGTTGGCTTTTTTTTCAGTTGGACCACCATCTCATTACGGCTCTAGTTGAGAGATGGAGACCGGAGACTCATACTTTTCATCTTCCCAAAGGTGAGGCAACAATTACACAGCAGGATGTTGCTATACAAACTGGACTGCCAATAGATGGTAATCCATTGATTTGCCCACTTCCTGCAAAATGGGTAAATGAGTGTGAACGACTATTAGGCGTTCGTCCTCCTAGAAATGCCTTAAAAAAAATATACTGCAATTGAGTTGGTTAAATGCTACTTTTCCTGCTATGCCGGCTAATGATAATAAAGAAGACATTGCACGGTACATCCGTGCATACTTGTTGCAACTTTTATCGGGCATATTATTTAGCACAAAAACATCAGGTTATGTCAACCTTTTGTTTCTACCTTTGTTGGAGAATATTGCAACAATTGGTCAGTATAGCTGGGGCAGCGGGTGTTTAGCATATTTGTATAGAGAGTTGTGTAAAGCCGCTCGACACAACACTGCACAAATTGGTGGTGCTTTAATTTTGTTGCAGGTTTGGGCATATGAGAGATTGAGAAATATATCGCCGAACCTACGGAGTGGAGTTATCATATATATATATATATATATATATATATATATATATATATATATATATAGAGAGAGAGAGAGAGAGAGAGAGAGAGAGAGAAATCATTAAAATTACAAATAAACAAGAGAAATCAATTTTGCTCTCCTACTTTGTAAAAGGAAATCAATATAGAATTCACATAGTGCCTACCGAACAGTTAATAAAATACAACAACTTAGGGTATACGATGCCGAACTTGTGTAATTTAGTATTCAAATTAACTTATGCATATTTATATTTCGTTGTTATGATATAGTTGTACAATTTTCTTATATGTTTACTATGTAAATTAATATCTCCTAATTAATTACAGATGGAGCACACCTAAGGATTCTACTGCTATGCCAACTCATACGCTGAGACATATACGATATGTACTTGTTTTGGTTGATAAAGATTCTGTAAGTCATACAAATTAGGCATGCATTCATGTTAAACATTTACGACTAAATATTTGTTTTGGAATGGTAAAATCATATACATATATATGTTATTTTGTGTTGCTTGTAGTTCACTTGGGAGCCATACATAGATGAAATCCGGGCAGCATTACCAGAATATTGCTTTCAAGGAAATCATTTATGGAGAGTTGTTATGCCATTGATTTGCATGCACATTAGTTCTTCGACAATTTGGTTTGCAACAACACATACCTGTTGTGCCCATGCAAACCAATGAGCTGCATGATATTGAACTGATTCAGGTTAAAGGTTCCATTATGCAGAAAATGGCCTACTGGGTTGTAATATGGAATAATAGGGCAAATTTGATATTTGCAGCTCAACCATTGCCGAACCACTCCATTATCATTCCGAGTACATGGAATGGTATAGGCGAATAACAAGGAGATGGATTTCTGTTAGAGGTGCTGCCCATGGTGCCACTGTAAGTCATTAAAATTGAAAATTCATGTGGTTAATTTTTTTTATGACTTGTACATAGTAATAATATATGTTATGTACAGGTTGATGGAATGGAGCAGCTGGCCTTGGTTAGAGATTTGGATGCTGTGAACAGGATAAGAAACAGCATATGCGGGGCGCTTGGGGAGGAACAACGTTATGTTCGGGGTTCCCAACCTCCTCATCCAGCTCCGTCTGCTACTTATCCGAATATTGATGTGGATGAAGAGGCACCCGTTGCTGCCACTGGTAGACGCCGCCAACGTACCACATCGAGGAGACGTGAGGTCACAAGACCAACTGATCCTTCTTGTGACATTGTGCCACATCCAGTATCATACCATTCACATGATCCATATGGAGCAAGCACTTCACAACAATCACAACCAACACAGCAATATTCATCATGGGTTCCTAACCCATCTGCTCCTGGTTCATTTGTTAGTCCAAGTGGTCCATCACAGTATGGGTTTAACACTTCTCAAAACCCATTTACACAATGGACTGGGTCGGACCAATCACCTTGGGCTATGCATGGTATGGGTACACCCCGTACTCCTTCTAATATGATATTTCCATCGTTTGCGCGGCCATCTTCAGTGGAACAGTGTGTTGGTATGTCTAGTATGTACTCTCAGCAACAACCTCCTTTTCCATATTCCAACTTTGGAACAACATCAAATGTTGAATATAATCCATCACAGTGTACTGATCCATCGCAGCCTTCCAATAGAAGTGGACGTAATATTTGATGTTTCTTTTTAAACAATGTATAATATTTTTATGTTTTAGTTCGAGACTTATATCTTTGAATATTTAGAACATTTACTATAAATAAAATGTCATATATTTTTTTCATTGTGCATTCCAATTCCTTTGAAATCGAACGAGTGGTAATTAAGATTTTATTACCTTATCTATCGTATTTGAAATCATAGTTTTTTTTTGTATAATGTATACTTTTTTAAAAATTGTATAATTGTAATTATTAGAGATAGAACATTTTATAATTAATTAATTAAAAAATTGTATATTGTTATTAAAATTTTATCCTATTTTAAATCATAGTTTTTTTATAATTAATTATTAAACTATTAAATAATTAATCGAACGAGTGTAATGCATATTTTCAAAGTAATGTAAAATTTTTCAACATACTCATTGTTTTTTATAATAACATTTTTATTTCATAGATTTTCATATAAAAACTATGTATATACAAATATTTTTTTACAAATAAAGAAAATTATTTTAAATTATACAATCAAATGGAAAAGAAATTTTGCGAAATATGCACTTGTGTATTAACATGCCAAATCAATAAGTAATAAACTAAAGGGTCATAATTTGAAATTTTTTTCCCTTGGAACATATAAAACTTAATATCATAAATGTTTTTGTAACTACTGTTTGTAACATTTTATTATAATGATATTTATAAAAAGTGATTGCAGTTATCATTTTTTAAAATAACATATAGTGATATATATATGGACACAAACTATTGCATTATATTTTACCTATTAATAAATGTATTGAAAATAAGAATAATAATGCAAATAAGAGATTAAAGAATAATATTTTAAAATTGGAGATAAAAAATGATGCTAATCACTTTTCTAAAAGCAAGCTCTTAACCCTACTTAAGACTACCAAATGATGTTCAAAGAATAATAAGATTTCTCATTACTTTCACAAGTAATTCTTTTTTTCTCAATTATTTAAACATTAATATGGTGGGGTTAGACGGAGAAGACTTTTCAATAATGTTTCTTTGCAGAGACATTAACCTCAAAAAAAATATCATAAACTCAAAAATGGATACTTAAGGTTGGATTTAATATTTTTTTTTTAGGGGTTTCTTTCCTTTGTGAAGTATAACTGTAAATTAAGAAACAAAAAATGTTTTGAGCATTTTACGTGTCAGAATATGAGTAATGTAGTCTGAATAAATTTTTTTTTAATCAATGGTAATATTTAAAATACGAGTGGTCATAAATTATTTCCATATTTATTTTATTTTTTCCCCTTTTTACTGTTATTAATAATACCATAATAGTAAAATTGTATATTTATTTAACGATTCTTATAATTCTAGAGTTCGTATGTTCTATATAATTTAAGGACTTTACTAAAAATATTAACACTGAATTAGATAATCATAATACTAAATTACATTATAATATTAAATTACATTATAACACTAAACAACAGAAAACAACATAAGTTACATAATCATAAAATTAAACTACTATTATAGTCATCTCCTAATCTTAAATTTAAAACCATTCCTAGCGTTAACTTTATTACAATAGTCTACTTGACATAATGGCAGAGTTTCTAGAACTTTGCCAACCAATTCTTGGGGTAATTTAATACATTCACTCTCCTTCGTAATTAATATTTTTACTATATTGTCATAATCTACAGGTGATTCGTCAAAAATCTCATCAAATAAGCGTTGATAACGCCAAGATAATCCATTTCTTAGCATCCACATTTGTTCCCTCGTTCGCACATCAAATTTGTAGCCAGACATTATTATGTCTTGTAATTTTTCGTTCATATTTAGCAGGTACTCTAGTAACTTTTTTCCCCTTCTCATCCGATTTTTTTTAAATTTTCTATTTTCTTCAATGCAAATTCCGAGAACCGCATACACTTAGGGGTCAGTATTGTTTTAACCATCTACAAGTTGCATAAAAAAAAAATTAACCTTAATTGAACCATTTCAAATACACGTTAATTAATTAATTAATTAATTAACAACTTAAATAAAATATTGTATATCACTACACCAGTTTTCTATTTTAAACCCTTGTAATAATAATAAGCATAATAATAATAATAATAACAACAAAAATAAAAATAAAAATAAAAATATAATTTAAAAAAAATAACTTGTATTAATAATAATAACAATAACAATAACAATAATAATGATAAAAATAATATAAAATTTTACACCAAAATAAAAAAAATTCTTTTTTACTAGCTCAATTTTATTTTTTTTTCCAATAATCTGTAAAAATAATAATATTTCAAATTTTAATAACAATTTTTAAACAAAACTTATAGAGATATTTACTAACTATATAGTTTATATCATATCTCTATGATTTTTCAAACATATAAATATTATATACTAACTTCACAAGAATAAATCTAATACAAAGTTATACATAAATATTATATACATATTCCATTTTTTCATAAATCTCCTATATATATATATATATATATATTATTCCAGAAATTAAAAATTTTTACAAAAATTTTATATTTACCTTTTTTTCTGTTTAATACTACAATAACTGTTGTCTGGTGGTTGTAGTGATAAGATTTTTTGTTTCCAATTTGATGCTGACAATCCTAAGGAAAAATTACAAAAAGTTAATTAACATTATTAACAAAAATTAATTATATAATTATAAATATAAAATAAAAATTACGGTTAATAAAATTAACCTACCAAGAAAAAGAAAAGGATGAAGAATGAGCTGAAGTAATGAGCTTCAAAGGAGAAGGAAGGTGTGAAAAAAAAAAAACCAAAGATTGTCTAATTTTTATAAGGGGAGAAGAAAAAGCCGGTGAAACGAATAAAGAAGGGTTTATAAATCATCGGACGGTTAGATTTTTTTTTTACTGAAACGATCGGAGGGCCGGGGAAGGGACAGATGTAGTCCGCAATTGTGAAATGTGGACTGAAGATAAATCCGCACTTATTAAACGGGGACATGATTGTCCGTATGCGGCCCATCCGCGTGTTTGGAATGCGGACAAAGATGTCCGCATTCCGCAGACGGGGACATACAAGTCCGCGTTTATAGAATGCGGACACCTGTGTCCGCATTCCATACACGCGGACTCTGCCTAGTCCCATCTACTGGGACAGGCAGCTTTTCAGGTCCGCTTCTCTTGAAAGGGGATTTAAGATTCCTACTGTGCCCGCTTGTATTAATTGCGGACTTTTCCAGTCCGCTTTTTGTTTAGGCGGACCTATTTTGGTCCATTAGTTTGACTAGCAGACCTGGCGGAGCAAAAAAAAAATTGTGTCCGCCAATATCATATGCGGACTTTGACAAAAACACCACAAAATTGGAATTAGTTTAATTTCTACCCTATATTGGGTAATAGTTTGTAATAGTACCATAATTTTTTCTTTAATCCTTAAATTAAATTTAAGACATCCGGTCATTGGAAAGTTTTACATTTTTGGTTCAGAAACTACAAAAAATCGGACTTAACATATTGCCTATAGAATTATGGGATTTCGGCTTTATCTAAAGGAAAAAGAAGTGAGATGAATGGGAGATGAAGAAATGAAAGAAGAGTGAGAATTCTAGTGCAACAAAAAAAAAAGCATGAGGGACTATTGTGAAACTTTTCAAAGGACTTTTGTATATGTTTTTTTTATCTCTAACACGTTGTAGTTTCTCTCTCCTCCACATCATTATCCATGTCAGCACAAAATTGTGTGTTAGTTTCACTAGTTAAAAAATGAGGGATTTAGTAAGTCACTTAATCAGTTTAGGGGCCAACGGGCTCAGGGAATGGATGTATTAATCAATTTGATCTATAATCTTGATTTGTAGAATTAATTTTTGGCCCAAACTAAAGTTTAAGTTTCGATTTAGTCAACGAATTCGAATTGTCGGATAAATCTCTCCAGAAACAGCACAAAACAATATATAATTGGTGGTTCTTTGACACAAGTCTATTTCCGATGCTAACATGAGTCATTGGACAAGAATATCAAGCGAAACAAATTGACATATAAATAATTGGTGGCGCCATGACACAAGTCTATTTCTGATGTTAACATCAGTCATTTTGGACCAAAATGTCAAGTTAAACGAATTGACACTTGTAATATGTGATACAAATAATTCAATGGGGGAGCAAAATGGTGGACTTAATTTACATGTGGTGTGTGTACCAGTTCTAATCAATTAGTTGATATCACACATAATTTGTCTTGGGTTTTCATTATATTTTATGGGTATAAATAGTTTACTGTTGAAATTTTTTCTGGGTGTATTAGGATCAAATGGGGATGTTGACATTTAAGCATTCTTTTAAATTTCTGCTTTTGCTCTTAGCGGAATTTTATTTGATCATCTAGTAGTGATGTAGATAGTATTGTCGAACCACATTATATTTTTATCTCCAATCGTAGTTATATATACATATATATGCTTACTTTTGCTCTGCATTTGCCAATTATTATAAGAGATTAACCGTTATTTATCCCAACACCCTTAACATTCCTTTTGAACCAAACCGACACAATAGGCCAAATCGAATTGAATTGATAAACTTACCCTTTATCCAAAATCATATGTATAGGCACAACACTAATCACAATAAATATAGCTAAAATTAACTGAAAATAGAAATAAGTTAGAGGAAATGGTAGAAATTCAAAGAGTAGTAAGGGCAATGATGATAGGAAGAGTGAAATAGAAAATACACCACAACATATGAACTAGTAATAATATTATATACATATTCCATTTTTGCATACATCTCATATATATATTATTCCACAAAAAAAATTTTTTTTTTTTAATTTTATATTTACCTCTTTTTTTTGTTTAATACTACAATAACTGTTATTTGGTGGTTGTAGTGATAAATTTTTGTTTCCAATTTGATGATGCCAATCCTAAAAAAAAAATTACAAAAAGTTAATTAAAAGTATTACAAAAAAATTAATTAAACAATTATAAATATAAAATAAAATTAGGGTTAGTAATAACTTACTAAATAATAACGAAATTGATAGTTTGAAAGGGGTAGAAAATTGCTTCAAAGAGCTGAAGAAGAGGGAAAAGGATTGAGCTTCAAAACGAGGACGAATGAAGGCTAATTATCAGAGGATTTGAGCGTGAAAAATAAAAAGAAGGATGTATAATTTTTATAAGGGGAGAAGAACCAGTTGAAATGACTAAAAATCATCGGACAGTTGGATTCATTTTTAGTTAATGATCGGACGGCTGGGGAAGGGACAGAATCAAAAACGTCCACTTTTATCACATGCGATGCGGACTTATTAAATGTCCGCTTTTCTGACACGCAGAAATAAAGATCCGCTTTTGACAGATGCGGACTTTTAGTCCGCTTTTGACACATGCGGACTTTGAGTCCATTTTCTCTAAACGCGGACCTTGCTAGGTCACGTCAAGCCCAGCTTTTCCAAGTTCACTTTTTAAATATGCGGACCCATTTCATCCGCTATTTAAAATTGTGGACACATTCAGTCAGCTTTTCTCTCATCCGGACCTTGCCACGTCATTTCATCCCTCCTATGTATGCTTTTTAGATTTGCGGACTTATTTTGTCCGCTTCTACTAATTGCGGACTTTTTTATCCGCTTTTTATTTTTGCGGACCTGTTTGGGTCCATATTTTTTACTAGCGGACTTGGCCCACTAGAAAAAATCACAATGTCCGCCAACCTCATGCGCGGACCTTTACAAAAACACCACAAACTAGGAATTAGTTCAGTTTTCACCCTATATTGGGTAATAGTTTGGAATAGTGCCACAAAATATTCTTTAATCCCCATACCGATGCACTTGTTGGTTGAAACGCCACATAATTAACTTATCAATCAAGCAATACTCGACCAACTAATAAGAAACCAGTAGTCAACTGAGTTCCATGGCCAATTGGTGGAATCAAGAATTCCTCCTCTTCTTCCTCATGAATAAGCAATCGTTGGAACATCCAAACTGCACTCCCAGCTATAATGATCAATTAGAGAAACAATCTTTTTTTTTTTTTTTGAAAATTAAATAAAAACCAGATTCGGCTTCAAGAATGGTAACCTAATAAAGAATCAAGACTAAAGATTAGTAAACTATCATGGCCCGGCTAATTCAAGGATTTTCGATTCTTCAAACCAGAAAAATTTATAGAAAAACAATCGCAAACCAGAAGAGAATCATAAGGAAATCAAAGGCAATTGAAATATCTGATAAATTAAATAAAGGTTGCGATGAAAAAGAACCCTAGCAAATCACGGGGACAGCAGGATTATCAAGCTTTCACATGCGCAATAGACACAGGAGCTCTAGCAAACCCTAGAGAGCAATTATACCCTTTTTATTTCTTTCTCTAAACTCTCATTGATTTATTGAAACAAACATGATCAAAGGGAATTAAGAATTCCCATTCCCTTTCCATAGCATAATGTTGACATTCCAAACAACCTTAGCTCTCTGATATAATGACTTTGAGATTTTAGTTTTTGTTTATTTTCCATAAGTAAGAATATTTGTATTATTTGAGATTTGATATTTTTGTTTTATCATTTAGATTTAAGAATTAAAACAATTGAAGGTCAAGAAGAAGTATATATAATAATAATGAGAAGAATAAAGTATGATTTTAGCTATATAAATGAAATGTAGTGAATAAAAAAAGGATGACTTCTGGAATTCTGGAAATTGCGAACTTAGAACAAGATGAATGAAACTTAATGAAGATAAGGAATGAAAGATGAGAGGAGAGAGAAAGAGGGAATAAAAAGAAAAGAGAAAGAGAAAGAGAAAATTAACAAAAAAATAAAAATGTGTATATATATATAGGGTTTTTTTTTTTTTTTTGGCTGAGAATGTACAAAAATAACGAATGAGAAAAGTCATTATTTTTCAACTTGGATTTTTTGTAGTTTCTGAACCAAAAATGTAAAACTTTCTAATGACCGGATCTCTTAAATTTAATTTAACATATTGCCTATAGATTTAAGGAATTTCGGCTTTATCTAAAGGAAAAAGAAGTGGGATGAATGGGAGATGAAGAAATGAATTAAGAGTGAGAATTCTAGTGCAACAAAAAAAAAGCATGGGGAACTATTGTGAAACTTTTCAAAGGACTTTTGTATACGTTTTTTTACCTCTAACACGTTGTAGTTTCTGTCTCCTCCACATCATTATCCACCTCAGCACAAAATTGTGTGTTAGTTTCACTAGTTAAAAAATGAGGGATTTAGTAAGTCACTTAATCAGTTTAGGGGCCAACGGGCTCTCAAAGAAAAGTTCAGGGAATGGATGTATTAGGCCTTATAAAACACGGTGTTGCAATACTTGTTTCCATTTCAAATTTCATTGGACAGAATCCAACAAAAAAAAAAAAAAAAAAAAAATTAAAACATTCATATATTAAAAGAAAAGGCTTTAGTGATAATAAACACGGAACAATTATAGTACTCTAGTAAAATGATATGGATAAATAATCAATTTGATCTATAATCTTGATTTGTAGAATTAATTTTTGGCCCAAACTAAAGTTTAAGTTTCGATTTAGTCAACGAATTCGAATTGTCGGATAAATCTCTCCAGAAACAGCACAAAACAATATATAATTGGTGGTTCTTTGACACAAGTCTATTTCCGATGCTAACATGAGTCATTGGACAAGAATGTCAAGTGAAACAAATTGACATATAAACAATTGGTGACGCCATGACACAAGTCTATTTCTGATGTTAACATCAGTCATTTTGGACCAAAATGTCAAGTTAAACGAATTGACACTTGTAATATGTGATCCAAATAATTCAATGGAGGAGCAAAATGGTGGATTTAATTTACATGTGGTGTGTGTACCAGTTCAAATCAATTAGTTGATATCACACATAATTTGTCTTGGGTTTTCATTGTATTTTATGGGTATAAATAGTTTACTGTTGAAATTTTTTCTGGGTGTATTAGGATCAAATGGGGATGTTAACATTTAAGCATTCTTGTAAATTTCTGCTTTTGTTCTTAGCGGAATTTTATTTGATCGTCTTGTAGTGATGTAGATAGTGTTGTCGAACCACATCATATTTTTATCTCTAATCGTAGTTATATATATATATATATATATATATATATTTGCCAATTATTATAAGATATATATATATATATATATATATGTACTTTTGCTCTGCATTTGCCAATTATTATAAGATATATATATATATATATATATATATATATATATATATATATATATATATATATATATACTTTTGCTCGGCATTTGCCAATTATTATAAGAGATTAACCGTTATTTATCCCAACACCCTTAACATTCCTTTTGAACCAAACCGACACAATAGGCCAAACCGAATTGAATTGATAAACTTACCCTTTATCCAAAATCATATGTATAGGCACAACACTAATCACAATAAATATAGCTAAAATTAACTGAAAATAGAAATAAGTTAGAGGAAATGGCAGAAATTTAAACAGTAGTAATGGCAATGATGATAGGAAGAGTGAAATAGAAAATACACCACAACATATGAACTAGTAATATATTAAAAAAGACAGATAAGTCATTAAGGTAATCCTACTCTAATAATAATATCCGACAACACAGCAACAAAATAAACAAACAAGTCTTAGTGCTGGCTGATCATCTATATTTCTAATTAAGTCTTACTAATTAATTTGGTAATCATTAAGTGCTTGTGAATGAATAATGGACCACATATCCTGTGAATGAATAAGCCTAGTTGTCGCTTTAAACCGTCTCTTTCCTACTTCAAGTTTATAATCCATCCGCATTGTCTCTCCATTTCTATACAAAACAAACAAAGCCTAATTAAGCATTCTTATATATATATATACACTAGGCTTTTAAAGTGGAGTTACCGCTACCATCAGCTTCAGATTCTTTACTTTGATCTTCCACCTTCTTCATCTTCTTCACTGCAATAGTACGCTATTTATTCCTTGAGAAACCCCTCCCTTTTTAACATTGCCAATAGGGGTGGCAACGATGCGGGTGCGGGTGAGGGGGTGCATTCCCCACTTCGCCCCTAATGATTGCGGGGGCGGTTTCGGTGATTCCCCATTTAACATTTCGGGG
Organism: Euphorbia tirucalli; assembly: GCA_039660915.1. Lineage (NCBI taxonomy): Eukaryota > Viridiplantae > Streptophyta > Magnoliopsida > Malpighiales > Euphorbiaceae > Euphorbia > Euphorbia tirucalli. Next base: position 68,353,962 of record CM077641.1, on the reverse strand, counting down.
ATTTTTTCACCCCCATTCCCGCCCCGCGCGGGTGCCTACGGGTTTCGGTGAATCTCCGCCCGCCCATATCGAATAAATAAAATAAAATAAAATTATTTTAATAACCATTTTAACATTCAACAACCAAAATACAAATTATACCACATTACAAATGTGGTTTAACATTAAATATTCAAAGTACAAAATATATCCAATATTACAAATATTTAAGTTCCAAGTGAACTTTATTTGAACAACTTGAAATTGAAGTCCAATCATTTAAGAGTTAGGACTTGGTTTTATTGTGATTCGTATTTTCATCATCCTATAAAAATAAAAGCAAATATTAGATGCATAGAATAATAAATAAAAAAATAAATATCAAAATTTAAAAACTACATGAATAATATCCATATCTTTGTTCATGTTCCACAACAATGAATCCATAATTGATCAGAGAAGCCACTAAAGAGTTGCGCACGAAGTTATTGAAGAGAAAAGAAGACGAAGGCAGCTGCGATTTGGGAGGCTAGGGTTTGAGGCTTTAACTTACTAGTTGGCCCTGTTTTATTAGATTTAACTTACTTTATTTATTTTATTTTATTTTTTATAAATTAATCCTTTTTTATCTTTCTTTATGGAATTATCATGTCTTGCCATTATCTCTTACTTAAGCTTATCCATACTAAAATTCTTAATTTATTCGTATTTTTAAAATTTATCCATACAATTTCTCATTTTTTGCACCACTTGTTTTATATTCATATTATATTGTATAACATTTGGTGTAAATTGCTTATATTCATATTATAAATATATACCTAATGGAATCTTACATGATGCCTTACCTACTGATATCAAGCCTAGCATGAAGCATGCTATTGTCACCCTCATCAAGTGTTATGACATTCCTTGATCTACAAGTGAGTTGAAAAATCAAATAAGCAATAACTCTTTATTACTTCATTTGGGTGCGGCCACATATTGCATAGTGTCACTTATCAAGTGGTCGTCTTCTCTTAATTAAGGGAGTTCATGGTCCTCAACATGATTCCTAGCATACCCAATTGTACCCATACTTGGCACTCACTTATTAGGCATACGTGAAAGTATACAAGGTCTCATCTAGGAGTCAATAAATTCGGGTCTAAGCATTCGAATATAAGCATTACATGAGAACCACTTATGATTCCCGATCATGTAGTGTTCTCATTGGCGAATCGATCCAGTACTTTATTGTCTAACAAGTAATTATGTCCTTGATTGACATCCTATGTCCATGATCGGTAAAACACCAATTTCTTAAGGTACATACTAGTCATATATTATCATCATTCCTAAAATAATAAGACATTAGGGATATTTAGAATAGCGTTTTATGTGCTCAAGGTTTTACTGCCCGAATCACATATCTGACAATCATGAGCAAACATCTATTTAAGGATACTCTATTTAGATAATTTTCACAAGAAAATATAACAAAATAGATTAATGCTTTTTATTAATACATACAAAAAGTCTATTATAATGTCTTGAGACTAGGACATACACTAACATACATACTCAATTGATGCAAATAATTTTTTTTGGCTTAAAGCCATTAAAATTGGCTTATCTGCTAAAAGTAAATTTGATTTTGTTTTGTGAGAGCATCTTGAACCACCATTAGGTTCATCTTTATATAGAAAGTGGAAGAAATGTAATAATTTGGTTGCTTGGATCTATTAAAAAAGAATTGATAGAATCTTTCCCGTATGTGAAAATTACTCATGAACTATCGGTTGAGTTAGAATAGAGATTTGGTAAGGCTACTTGGCCATTGATTTACCAAAATAAAAGAGAGTTGAATGCAATTACAAAAGGTGATATGACTATTTCATTGTATTTTAATAAACTGAAGAAATTGTGGGAGGATTTGTTTAATCTTAATCGAATACTTGTTTGTAGTTGTTGGGATATGAAGAAGAAAATCATTGCTATGGTAGAATTGATGTGTCTAAAACACACACACAAAAGCCATTGCACTTTTTCGACCAAGTAATATAAGGTAAGTAAAGTATCAATCCCTCAAGGACTACGCATGCAAATCTAAACGCAATCAGGTTCTATTAATCTAGGCGGAGAGATTTATATCTTTGATTGTAGTTTGTAAAATAAAATCTACTACTATGAAACAATTGAAATAAAATAACTTAAACTAAGATTGAAATTCAAGTGGATAAAATCAATGGAGAAATTAGCTTAGGCATTTTACTTAGCATTTGTTCTAGCAATTTCTTTAAGTTTTGCAATTAAACTTATTAAATTCCTAAGATTGTGAATTCCCAAAAGCAATTAATACCTGTTATGGTTATTAACCTTAATTCACAACCTAAATACTTAAATTGGTTCGGTCTTAAGCAATTAGTTTGGAAACACATTAAGCACTTGAAAACCTAGCACAAACTAGTGAGCCACAAAGCAATAGTCATGCATTTGTTGTATTATGAATTTCTGTTAATTCAGTCCTCTAGTCAATTATGAATTAAGTACGTACTTTGAACTAGATGGTCACGCATTCAAAGTTTTTAGCAATCATAACACAATCATGGAAAAATAATAAGAACTTAATTGCATTAAACTAAAGAGACCACATGGAAATCCTACTAAGCTCCACCATAGCCTTAGTTATGGTGGAATTAGTTCATAATCAAAGTGTAAATAATCCAAGAGAATACAAGAGATGTGATAAAGAGAGAGTTAAGAATAAACAAGATAAATGAAGATTCCAATGGTGGCTTACGAAGAAAAATCGGTGAAGAAGATGGTGGATTGAACCTTTAAAACCCTAGGTCCTTTGACTTCCTTAAAAATCATGTTCCTTTGTCCAAAATATGCCAAAAAGAAAGATTCCCCCAAAAACTCTTTACCAAACGTTTTTACCAAGGAGAGAGAGAGAAAGAGAGAAAACCTAACTAGGAAATAACTCTCCCAAAAATAATAAATAAGAATCCTAATTGAGAGTTATTCCTAAAATAAAAGTATTAATTAGAGGTTATTTCTCTCTATCCCAATTACAAAAGGAAAAGAATTAAAATAGTCTCAAGTTGAAAAGTCAAAACTCCTAATCCTAGTTAGAGTACAAAATCCGTAACTCTGCAGCATGATCATGTCTTAAGACTGGTAAGCTTTCGTTTCTAAAAAATTCTTCAGTTTTTGCTTATCATAAGGCATGCCGATGTCTCAGGACTTCCTTGCTCTTCCAATAAGCATAATTGAGCCCCAAAAATAGGAGATTTAGCCTCCATTTGTTGAAATTCAAACTTGAATGCCCTAACACATAAAAATAGAACAAATGCGGTAGAATCCACCTAAATTAAAGTGAAATAAAGCAAGTAATGCTCAAAGAATAGGACAAAATTATATGTACAAAACGTATTTATCAACTTCCCCACACTTACACTTTGCTGGTCCTCAAGCAAACAAAACATTCCAAACTTTAAAAACAAAAGAAAGAAACTTGAACTTTTTTGTCTCTGAATAAAGCTCAAATGATAAACCTTAGAAACCATGACACCAAATTCATTTAGTAAATCCAACACACTTGCTAAGGTAGAGATCACTAGGGGTGCATACGGTCGGTTAACCGGTCCATGTAGACTTTTGCTAACGGTTAACCGCTTGAACGGTTTTTCTAATTTACTAACCGTACACTGTCCATTAAATTCGGTTAACTATTAATTTCGGTCGGTTAACTATTTTTTTACGGTTAACCATTTTTTTACGGTTAACCATTTCCGAAATAAACATTATATTTTAAACCTCAAAATTTTAAATCATAAATCTCAAATATCAAAGACAAATATGAAATTATAAACCATAGTCTTAATAATTGATTAAAAATGACATTACAACTAGAAGTGAACTGATTATGTTTATCGGTGAATTAATTGTTACCAATTAACAGATTGGGACACCTGACGTACTTTAGAAGTATTGCAAGATAAACTGCTGTACAAGATTAGCTTTTTCTTCTAAGTTATGATGTAAATCCATGTTGGCATTAGGCTTTTTACCTATAAATATGACAGAAACCTTGTAATCTTGTAGTCTTGCATCTTACAGATCATAAAAGAAAAAAAAAAGCAAGAATTAGCACAGATTTCATTTACAGATATTTAATTATGAAAGTAACATAACAAATTAACAAATTAATCAATACATTTTTCCAGTACATGACAAATTAAGCTATTCGGACTCTATAAACCTCAAATATCGGTGAATTTCTAAAGTGATTCAGGACGATATCAATCTGGGACCACTACGATTGTGACATATCAATAATAGCATTGATGTATCAAAATCACAATGAATTTTTATAAATACTAGATTTTATTTGTGTAACACAAACTTAATTCTCAATCTACATCCATTACATACACTTGTTGGTTTATAAAATCAAGAAATTATTAGATGAATTTCTATTTGGATTTGGGTGAGCAATGAGTTGAAATTTGAAAGTGATAGGTTGGGGTTTGACCATTTTTGGCTAGATTGTAATAATGCAGTCCTATCTAGTATAGGATGTAACAATTAATATTATTGTTAAATTACTGAAAAATGTTTTCTCCATAATACATAAATGTATCTTTAGTATTTTCCTTTTTATCTCTAAAAATTCAATTTTCTTTTCTATATATATATATATATTGGAAAATAAAAATTAAATTAAGGACAAAAATTACATTAAACATATTGGAAACTATGGAGGTAAAATTACATTAAACACCCAAATGTTTCACCATTAATTCATATAACCTATATATCCAATTATATAATTAAAAAAATTTTTTTTTTTCAACGGTCGGTTAACCGAGTCCACATGGACTTCCGAACCCGAACCCGAAACCGGAACCAAAACCGAAAATTTTTAAAAACAAAAACCATACACTAGTCTATCGGTTTTGGTTAACCATATTTTCTGTCCGGTTTCGGTTTGGTTTCACGGTTTTTTGGTTTTTCGGTTTTTTTGTGCACCCCTAGAGATCACAACAATTGGACACTTAACCCAAACTTCGTCCATTCAAAGTGACTCAATTGACTACAAGAATATGAGTTGCACCACTAAATAATAAACTTCTAAGTTACTCCTTAATCAAGCACAAAAACAAAGGATCAATAGGACTTTTATCCACACGCAAGTTTCCTTGGGGTACCAAGCAAGTAATTAAACAAATTTTATTGTGTTTTTCACAACACTTAACCGTGCTTGAGATGTTACTTAGCCTTTCTGAACGAGCAACAATGATGGAGCAAACAATAATGCACCCGACTTATTCAACTAAGCACATTCATCTAGTGGCTACTAGCACTATTTATAACTTTAACTCAGTAAAGCCTGTGGAAGAGAATTTTGTGTTTATTTTTCATTAACTTTTTTTTCTTTTTTTTGGATTTTTTTTACTTTCAAATTTTTTTTTGACAATTTTAATATACCCTAAGAATGCAACAAAATAAAACACACAAATTGCCGATCTCATTTCCCTAGTTATTCTCAATTAAGAAAGAATTCTTTAGAAAATCTAGGTCTCGAAGTGATACAACTCAACCCAAGAGTTCATGACATCACAAAACTTTCAATCAACTAGGGCCTTATGTTGCATATTATGCGATCAAATCCCTCAACAAGAATACTAGACATAAAAGAATGATTTTGAAAACCATAATCAATACAATTTCTTTTCAATTCTCTTTTTTATTAAATTTTTTCAAATTTTTCTTTGATTTTGAGTTAGATGTTAAAAGTTGATAGGAGGACAAACAAAGTAACAAGATATCACTAATCATGCCAAATAACCAAGTAAGCCAAATAATCCCTTTCCCACACTTAAGACAAGCATTGTTCTCAATGTAAAAAAAAAGCCAACATAACTAGAAATAAAAAGAAAGGAAAAAGAAAACTCCTCAGGTTGTAAAGGCGGACGATGAAGCATCACTGAGGAGAAGGCAAACATGGAGGCTTGCGTCCTTGGAGTTGAAACAACTCGGCAATATTCACCTCATTCCTGGAACCCTGGCAAACTAATTACTGCAACAACTCATAAATGGCTGCCAACTCAATAGAATGAGAGGAAGAAGCGACAGGACCCTTTGAAGTTGGTGGAATAAATTTAGGCCCACATTACCTGGTTTTACCCATTGGGTTTGGCAAATGGGAATTTTGCACGAACCATTTCCAATAGCCATTTGACTTATCCATAGCAATAGCCTGCATATTCTTAAGACAATCCAAATCTAAGGGAAACAACCTATAGGCCTCATGCAAATTGGTGTTAACTAAGTCAATCAACTTTTCATTCTCAGCTAGACATGTGATGATTGATCTAGGATTAGGGGCCTTTCATGAGAAATAATAGCAACAAACTGTTCAACAATGCAACACCCTAAGTTAACTTTCACTTTGTTTTCCATACACCATAAAAAGAACAATTCTGTCTTATTGCACATATTAGAATTATCTTTTCTCCCAGAAAATGCAAATGCCAAAAAACAATGTATATATTGCCACACAGGTTTTCTCAAATAATAAGCTTTGGATTGACTAGGATTATAATGTGTATCCCAAGACATATCAACCCATGCAACAGTGGAATGAAATTCAGGCACAAAATTAAGAGCAGCATTCCTATATGCATCTGTTCTAGCATAAACATAATTAATAAATCCACAAGGTAAATTGAACTCGGTTATAGATTGCTTGAATTCTTTCTTCACCAGTCAATATTCAATCACTTTAGGTGTATTAATGGTGAGAGTCTTTGGTTTATTGAATTTAAAAGTGGTGTAAAACTCCCTAATAAATTCAATATAACTTGATTTGTTCAAAGCAAAGAAAGACTTCCAACAGATATTATTAACCAAGGAATTAAAGTCATCAACCATATTAAACTCATCCAACATAACAAAATCAATCAATTTATATGTAATAAAATTCCTAATCTGTATGTTCTCATAAAATTTAGATTGAGCCTTTGCAAATTTTAAATTACCATGCAATTGCGATTCAGGAACTGTAAGAGTTGTACCTTGACATAGTCGGGATAGGGCTCGAAATACCTTAGTTGTAGTAGGTGTGCTCACAGGAACAGGAGGAATTAGTTGCTCGGGTCTGGAAGGAATTTTTGATGATGATGGTTTAGAATAGCTTGTGGATTGTTGGCTTTTACCCTCTTTGATTTTTTTTTTTTTTTTGGATTTTAGAGAGGTTACAGTGGAATTTCATTTTTCATTCGTTCTAGTAAAAGCAGTGGTTAGAGGTGGAATCTTAGTTAGTTCACCGAAATTGAGTCATTGACTGAAGCAGAAGGCTCGATTGGTGCTATTGTAGGCGGCGACGACTGTGGGAATGGCAGCTGCTGATCTATTACTGCAACATCTAGCGAGTCAAGAGGCTGCTCGCTACTAGTGATGGGCTGTCCTTGAGGTTCGATGGAGGCAGCAGAAGGTGTTACATACGGCGGAGTCATGGAAACCAACGGCAAAATGGAAGAAGATGCAGGCGTTGGATAAATAGCGACAATACGTTTCCGCGATCGTGCAGGTGCTTTACTGTCTGCCGGAACCTTAATACGGACCATGGCGGTAGGACAGAAGGTTTGACGATGATGATTGGATAGAGAAAGGCAAAGCTTATGGTGGTGGTGGAATGGCAGCGAATGAAGATGACAACTGCTAGAAGAAAACAATGAAGGAGAAGTTAGGGTTAGGTAGCATAAAAAAATGAAGACTTTATATTTTTTATTTTGTTATAAATAAAAAGAAAATTAATTTTCAACCTCTCCCTAATTTGAAATAGAAGACTCTTATGCACAAGGCACGGGCGTGCTTTATGCCATGCATTGCTTCACAAATAAGAGCCAAAAAGAAACAAAAGACTATGCTACACAAGACATGGATATGCCTTATGATAATTTTTCAGCACTACCATTTTTAAAAGGGAAACACAAGGCACGGGCGTGCCGTATGAATAAAACTTGAAAATTAAAAACAAATAAAGGGAGAAACAAACACACCCAAATGTACAGTAAAGCAAGTTAAAAAAACTAAATTAAATTGGGTTGCCTCCCAAAAAGTGCTAATTTATAGTTGATTAGCTTGACTTCTTCTAACTCAAATTGGATACGAAAGGAAAATGGTGACTATATTGGCTTCATAGTCACCCCCATCATAGAGCTTAAGTCATTGGCCATTTACTCTAAATGGAGGTTTGTCACCCTGCTTAATTTCCACCACCCCAGATGGAAAAACATTGATTATATCAAATGGACTGGACCACCTACTCCTTAGCTTTCCCGAAAAAAGACAAAGGCAGGAATTGAATAGTAAAACTTTATCGCCCACATTAAACACCCACCTAAGTATCCTCTTGTCATGCCATCGCTTCGCTCTTTCCTTATAGAGCTTTGTATTCTCACATGAAGAGAGAAGAAATTCATGCAATTCATTGAGTTGCAGAAGACGCTTTGCAACTATAGCCTGCATGTCAAAATTAAGAAATTTCAGCGCCCATTAAGCCTTGTGCTCTAGCTCGACAGGTAAATGACATGCTTTGCCAAAAACTAAAAGGTAAAGCGAGATACGAATAGGGGTCTTAAATGCAGTTTGATATGCCAATAATGCATCATCTAGCTTAAGAGACCAATCTTTCCTAGATGAATTTACTATTTTCTTTAAGATGCTTTTTAGTTCCCTATTAGAGACCTCTACTTGCCCGCTTATTTGTGGGTGATACGGCGTTGCTACCTTATAGGTGACACCATATTTGTTCAACAATTGGTCAAATTTTTTGTTACAAAAGTGGGTTCTCCCATGACTAATAATTGCTCTAGGTATGCCAAAACGAGTAAAAATATTCTTTTTAAGAAATTTAACTACCACCCTAGAATTGTTTATTGGTAGAGCTACAGTATCAACCCATTTAGACACATAATCGACAGCCACAAGTATGTACTAATTGTTGAAAGATTTAGGGAATGGTCCCATGAAGTCGGTACCCCAAACATCAAAAAGTTCACAAATTAAAATACCATTTTGAGCAATCTCATGCCAATGAGAAATACTACTAGTCCGTTGGCATACACAACAAGATTTAACAAAGTCATAAGCATCTCTAAACAAGGTCGGCCAATGGAAACCACATTACATGACCTTGGCCGCCGTCCTAGTTAGGCTTAAGTGGCCACTAGGTTCCTTAGTATGACAAAGGGTTAGGATAGAATTTACCTCTTCACTTGGTACACGACGACGAATCATATTATCACCACATAGTTTGAACAGATATGGATCTTCCCACAAATTATGTCTAGTGTTAGAGAAAAACTTATGCTTTTTCTGATAAGAAAGACCAGGGGAAATGATATTTCCTGCCAAGAAGTTGGCGAAATCGGCATACCAAGGTAGTGCGGAGATTGCCATCAATGTTTCATTTGGTAATTACTCCTTCATTTCCTTGCACGATAAAGATCCTCTAGCTTGAAAGTCAATCTGAGAGAGATGGTCTGCTACTACATTCTCGGTTCCCTTCTTATCTTTTATCTCAATGTTAAATTCTTGAAGATGGAGAATCCAACGGATTAATCTCGGCATTTGCATCTTGTTTTGCTAACAAATACTTGAGAACTACATGGTCAGTATAAACAACAACTTTTGGACGCACTAGATATGAATGAAATTTATCGAAAGCAAAAACTATAGCAAGTAATTCCTTTTTAGTGACAATATAGTGTTGTCGTGCATCATTTAAGGTCTTACTAGCATAGTAGATGGGTTGAAAATTTTTATTCAATCTTTGCCCTAAGCATGCTTATACAGCCAAGTCGCTAGCATCACACATCAATTCAAAAGGGAAAGTCCAATCTGGGCTAATCATAATTAGTGCATTAATTAATCTCTCTTTTAGTTCATTAAAAGCATGCAAACATTCTTCAGAGAAATTAGACACCATATCTTTCTTGAACAAATGGGACAAAGGCTTAGCGATTTTGGAAAAATGCTTAATGAAATGCCTATAAAACCCTACATGTCCAAGGAAACTATGTACCAATTTGATATTCGTAGGTGGGGGTAATTTACCAATCACCTTTACCATGGCCGGATCGACCTTTATTCCTCTCTTGAACACCTTGTGCCCCAAAACAAGACATTCTTATACCATAAACTGACACTTCTCCCAACTGAGTGCCAAATTAGTGTCTTCACACCTTTTTATAACTAAACTAAGATTATGCAGACAACTACCAAAAGAAGACCTAAAAATAGAAAAATCATCCATGAAAATTTCCATGATATCCTCAATCATATCAGAAAAAATAGCTGTCATACATCTTTGAAAAATAGCAGGTGCATTACACAATCCGAACGACATATGCCTATATGCAAAAGTACCATATGGACAAGTGAAGGTGGTTTTCTCTTGGTTCAAAGGGTCCATTGGTAATTGCATATAGCAGACAAACCATCTAAACAATAATAAAACTCATGGCTTGCCATTCATTCTAACATTTTGTCAATAAATGGTAATGGAATATGGCCTTTTCTGGTGGCTTCATTTAATTTCCTATAGTCTATACACATATGCTAACTAGTGGCTTTCCTCACAGGAATCAGTTCCTATTTGTCATTTTCCATCACAGTGGTGCCACCCTTTTTAGGTACCACTTAAACCGAGCTCACCCACGAACTATTAGAGATGGGATAGATAATACCTACATCTAGTAGCTTGATTACCTCAGCTTTCACCACCTCTTTCATGTTTAGTTTCAATCTTCTTTGAGGTTGCACCATGGGCTTTACTTGCTCCTCTATTAAGATCCAGTATGTGCATAAGGAATGGCTAATTCCCTTGATATCCATGATTGACCATCCGATAAGGCTTCTTGCACTTCCAGCAATTTCTCTTCCATGTTACCTGTTAGAGATAAAGAGACAATAACAGGTAAGGACGATGGAGCATTAAGAAACATATATTTTAAGTGAAAGGCGAGACTAGAGGTTTCAATTCTAAAATAGGAGCTTCTTCCAATGGAGGCTTTGCCCTCGGCTTGTCTTCATGATCTAAACTCTCATAGTGATCCCTCACCCATAAGCAATTCTCCTTATTGTCATTGAGAGAAGAAATAATAGCTTGGGTTTCTTGGTCAATCATGTCTTCCTCTACATTTCCCTCAAAGCTAACACTCACCATAGCTTTTCCTAATGGATTGGCCCAATGCATCGCCTGAAAAACATCATTAACACACTTATCAGTACGGTCAATAAAATTTACACTCTCAAATTCAGCACTAGGATATTTAAGCAAATTATAAACATTAAAAACCATTTCTTCATCTTAAAACTGAATAATTAACTCTCCCTTATTGAAAATCAATCAATGTTCTACCGGTTGCTAATAAGGGCTTACCCAACAAAATAGGGACCATGTCATCTTCTGCCATGTCGATAACCACCAAATCAGCTGGAAAGATGAACTTGTCCACTTTAACTAGTACGTCCTTCACGCAACCTATCGGCTAATTGAAGAGTCATGCTAGTAGGCTTTGGATCTCCTAGCCCCAACTTCCTGAAAAAAGACAACTGCATTAAATTAATATTGGCACCTAAATCGCATAATGCCCTTTTAAAAGTACAGTTACCAATAGTGCATGGGGTTGAAAAACTCCCTAGATCCTTAAGCTTTAGGGGAAGCTTATTAAGGATAATGGCTGAAGATTCTTCAGTCATGGCAACTGTTTCATTGTCCCCTATTTTCCTCTTCTTTGATAAGACATCCTTCAAGAATTTAGCATAAATATGCATATATTATAAAGCTTCTGCAAAGGGTATGTTAATATGCAATTTCTTAAAGATTTCTAGGAATTTAAAGTACTGCTGATCTTGCTTTTCCTTTTTTAAACTTTGAGGAAAAGGTAACTTAGGCACATAGCAGAATCAACAAATAATTTATGAGGTACAGAGTTATCAAATTTATCGTTAGAATCACGTACCTCTTCAGCTTCCTTACCTGCTTGCAGAGATAGAATGGTGGCTACTTAGGAGGTGGAGTTTCCATATCTAAAGATTATAGCTTGATCTTGCTCCCTTGGGTTTGCTTTAGTGTTACTTGGAAGGGCACCATGAGGTCTCTCTACTCTACTTCTATCTAACTGAACCACTTGCGTACCTAAATCTCTACAATACACTCATTACTTGCAAGTCGGGTCTAAATGACCTTCAGAATGGACTAAACTAGATCAATAGGCTATGGATTCTGTCTTGGGGCCTGTTGTCCTTGCTGTTGCTGCTAACCTCTCTGCTCATTCCTATTAAAGCCAGGTGGAGGTTTTAGCACATTATGCTAATTTCTGTAGGAAAAGTTTGGATAGTTCCTCCATCTTTGATTATACATGTTGCTATAAGGATTCTTCTGAAATCTTTTCTGACTACTCCTCATATGGCTCACATCAATAATGTCTTCCTTAAAAGGATTACCCAGTTGGCACTCATGGCTTTGATGATCCCCTCTATAATTCCCATACACCAGGACCTGTGCAGGTTGCTTTAAGCTCAAATAGGCCATCATCAAGTCCATCTCGCGACTTAGCTAAGCTACAACCGGATCACTTGACCTTTTTTCTGTGGCAAAAGCATTTTACCTCCTCCCACTCGGCTTCTCAGCTTGCCATTGAGCACTCTTTTTAGCTAACTCATTCATGAGCTCATAAGCTTCCCCTTGTGTCTTCTTGATGATATAACCACCCGTCGCAGAATCAATGGTGGCATAGTTGGTAGGGGTTAAACCACTATAAAAGTGCTCACTTGTTGCCACTTTGGAAGGTCGTGATGAGGACAATTCCGCAGCAGTTTCCAAAACCTCTGCCAAGCTGTGAATAAGGTTTCAGAGTCAAATTGTCTAAAGAAGGTGATCTCATTCCTTAATATTGCTGTCTTAGATGGTGGGAAGTAACATGATAGAAACTCCTTCTCCAGCTCATCCCATATTGTAATTGACCCTGGCTCTAGAGATTTCAACTAATCCAAAGCTCTACCCTTTAGAGAAAACCGGAAGAGCTTCATCCAAATAGAGTCAGTTGAGACGCCTTCCTATCTAAAAGAATCAACATGCATCAAGAACTTCTCTAAGTGATCACATGGATTCTCATCATGATCCCCTTCAAATTGACCACAATGTTTGATCAACTGTAGCATCCTGATCTTAATCTCAAAACTCGTTGCATTTATCGATGGAGCAACGATGCTTGAATTTTTCATATGTCTATGATTGGCCAAAATTTCCATGATTAGGCAGTCATTCTACTGCCTTTTTTCCTCAACTAACCGAGATAGCTTGTCTTCATTCCTCACACCTCTGCTTTCGGTTCCTACAACAAGTTTTCTTAATTTCAAGGTCAATAGGTAAAGGAATAATACCATACTTCTTCTAAGTATGCACAACCAGCAAAATATAGAAAAAGAAAAACCCAGATCAATAAAAACCTTTTAATCTAGTATTGCATAAACTAGTCTCTGGCAACTATGCCAAAAACTTGATGAGTCTAAAACATAAAAACAAAAGCAAGTGCACTTTATTGACTAAGTAATATAAGGTAAGTAAAGTATCGATACCTTGAGGACTAAGCATGCAATTCTAAACGCAATCGGGTTTCTATTAATTTAGGCGGAGAGATTTATATCTTTGATTATAGTTTGTAAAATAAAATCTACTATTATGAAACAATTTAAATAAAATAATTAAAACTAAGATTGAAATTCAAGTGGATAAAATCAGCAGAGAAATTAGCTAAGGCATTTAACTTAGTATTTATTCTAGCAATTTCCTCAAGTTATGCAATTAAACTTATTAAATTCCTAAGATTGCGAATTCCTAAAAGCAATTAATACCGGTTATAGCTATTAACCGTAATTCACAACCTAATATACTTAAACTGGTTTGGCCTTAAGCAATTAGTTTGGAAACACATTTAGCACTTGGAAACCTAGCACAAACTAGTGAGCCATAAAGCAATGGTCATGCATTTATCGTATTGTGAATTTTCACTAATTCAGTCCTTTGGTCAATTATGAATTAACTATGAAATTTGAACTAGATGGTCAAGTATTCAAAGCCTTAAGTATTCGTATCACAATCATGGAAAAATAATAAGAACTTAATTGCATTAAACTGAAAATATTAGATGAAAATCCTAATAAGCTCCACCATAGTTTAGTTTTAGTGGAATTAGTTCATATTCAAAGTGTAAACAACCCAAGAGAATACCAGAGACATGATAAAGAAAGAGTTAAGAATAAACTAGATAAATAAAGATTCTAATGGTGACTTGTGGAGAAAAATCGGTGAAGAAGAATGGTGGATTGAACCTTCAAAACCCTAGGTCCTTTGACTTCCTTCAAAATCACATTCTTTTGTCCAAAATATGCCAAAAAGAACGATTCCCCTAAAAACTCTCCACCAAACATTTTTACCAAGGAGAGAGAGAGAAAGAGAGAAAACCTAACTAGGAAATAACTCTCCCAAAAATAATAAATAAAAATCCTAATTAAGAGTTATTCCTAAAATAAAACTATTAATTAGAGGTTGTTTCTCCCTATCCTAATTACAAAAGGAAAAGAATTAAAATAGTCTCAAGTTGAAAAGTCAAAACTTCTACCCCTACTTGGAGTACAAAATCCGCAACTCTGTAGCATGGCCGTTTCTTAAGACTGGTCAGCTTTTGTTTCTAAAAAATTCTTTAGTTTTAGCTTATCATAAGGCATGCCCATGCCTCAAGACTTCATTGCTCTTCCAATAAGCATGATTAAGCACTAAAAATAAGTGATTTAGCCTCTATTTGTTCAAATTCAAACTTTAATGCTCTAACACATAAAAATAGAACAAATGAGGTAGCATCCATCTAAATTAAAGCGAAATAAAGCAAGTGAAGCTCAAAGAATAGGACAAAATTATATGTAAAATGTATTTATCAAGAATCATGCCATTTAATGTAGTTTTGGATGGGGTTGTATCCTAGATATGACAATGCAAGGGATTAGATTCTCATGCTTGATCCTTTTCCATTTATTAATAAGCTTATTCAATGAAATAGAAGATGGAAAAGCAAAATTTTAATTCTAATGAGAAAATGAAGTCAGTTGTTAGTGATTTTAATGTTGTTAGTTTGGATTTGCTGCTGCTGCTACTGAGGGATCAGGATTTAAGGCTGACAATAGAAAGAAAGTTTTTGAAGACAAAGAAAACTTGTTTTGTACAATCTGCAATAAGCCAAGGCATACAAGTGGGATTTTTTTTCTAGATTATAGGAGTACCAGAGTGGTATAAAAAGAGATAGCATGAGAAAGATTTGGGGTCCATACATTAGTCAACATTATCTGGTACACAATACATATTGACTATAGTGGATGATTATTAAAGAGTTTTATGGACAATTTTGTTAGCCTCTAAAGCTCAAGTGGCAACAACATTGCACCAATTTTCTTGTTAATTTAGACTTAGTTTGGAAAGTTAAATCAGATAATGGTACTGAATTCTTAAGTCATACCTGTCAGTTATTGTTTTAGTCATTAAGGATTGTAAATCAAAAGTTTTGTTCATATAGCCCCCAATAGATTAGGGTGGTAGAAAGGAAACATAGACATCTATTGGAGGTGGCACCATCTTTTTTATTTCAAGAAGGATTAGACACAAAATTTTAGGAGCAAGCAGTCCTATTGGCTACTCAAATCATCAACATTTTTTTAGTTAAGAGTTTGAATTGGGAAACTCTTTATTTTTCATTTATACAAGAAAGAACTAGACTATGAACACTTTAAACCTTTTGGTTGTTTGTGTTACATTACAAATTTAAAGCCATATAAAGACAAATTCGACAATAGGGCATTTAAGACCATCTTTTTTGGGTTTAAACATAGACAGAAGGGATACTTAGTGTATAATTGTGTTTCTAAGGCTTTAATAGTCACAAGAGAAATTGAATTTCATGAAGATATATTTCATTCTAAGGATAATCAATAGTCTTCTGTTACAATGCCTAATATGTTTTCAGAATCACATTCATCACATGCTTTTGTTATAACTTTACCTATAGTAGCATCTAACCCAATCAAACCTAATTCAGTAGAAGATTCAGTGGTGCAACATATATAAGGCATGGCAGGGAACAAAAGAGGCTTGGTTGGATGTAGGATTTTGTTTCTGCAGTAGTGGTGCCTATACCAATGGAACCTAAAGTTTTTTTTAAGCAACATTACTACTTTTCATGTACCTACGCATTTCAGAGAAGCAAACAAGGATCCAGGGTGGGTTGAGGCAATGAATCAAGTGTTGTTATGCCCTAGTTCTTAGAGCATTGGATTCTTGTATTTTGTATTATACATTAAAACCCAATTAGACAAGGTGTCTATATAAGGGCATACTTAAGGAAGAAAACCTAACCCTAACCTAAATTAATTGCTGGAAATTTCAGCCCCATTGTAGCCCCAAAACAGCCACAATTTACAGCAATTAATTCTCCATTCCTTCCGCTTCTTCGGTTAGCACCGGTTCTCACTCGATAGTTGGTCGTGCACCAGACTTTAGATATATCAGTTTCAAGAAACGATTCTGCAGTAGTCTCTAGAAGAGACGAATCCGGTGAGTTAATCTCTCTTGATTCAAATTGGTTTTTATTCCAATCAATGGTAATTAGACACAATAAGTGGATTCTAGGAAAATTTTATCGGTGTAATTTCCGCTGCTCCACATTATTTTTCTGATGACGAATCCCAACAGTGGTATCAGAGCCTAGGTTTTGTCCATTAGATTGATTGGAAGTTGGTTCTTGAAAGCGTTCATGAAGAGAGAATGGGTTTTAAGAATGTGGTTTTAGGGTTCTTATTCAATTGGTTTTGGTTTTTTATGAACCCTAGAATTTTTGGGTTGGGGTTTTTGATTTTTTTCCCCAGTTAGTTTCAATCTAGAATTGTTTTTCTTCATTGATCATTTTTTTATTGGCTGGATTTTTTTATGTTTTAATTTAAATATATAGAAAATAATAATATAATGTGGGGAAGGGAATCGCAAAATTGCGATTCCCCTCCCGCTGTGCAACAGCTATTGGCCACAGCCAGCAGCGACACTACTGCACCACCAGGATAGCGGCGTCGTGTGTGGAATTCGGGTCCGGTTTTGGATTTTACGGGTATTTTTTTATCCCGGGCCCTTATGCAAATTAAATTAAAATGTTTTTTCTAAATTGATTTGTATTTAAATTGTTTATTTTGTTGGCATGCATATTTAATTCAACTGTTTTTATATTAAATTGAATATGGACTTTGTGAAATTAGCCCAATAAACCGTGACACCGATTATAATTGGGAGGGCTAAATTTTAAATTTGTGACAACTCAAATTCAAGTAGGAGCAAAATTATTAATTTTGTATTTATGGATGTCATCCATTAGGCCTTTATGGGCCTCAGTCACATTTCTTAAAAGTGGCGATTTCACCCTAAGTAACTCAGCTTAACATTTATATTTATAATTTGGAATGCCATGATCATGCATCATATTGGTATGTATGTGCACGACATATACTTTGTTTGAAACGTGATGTTAAGTTCTATGGGCCTTAAATTATTATCGGTTGTAATTTGATTTTGGGAATTATGGCCTGCGTGCCATTTCTTTTATTTTGATGTAATTTTAGAATAGATTTTATTGAAAATAAAATTGTTGTAATTGCATCAAGTATGGAGGAAGGCCCAGATGGAGCAAGCCCCAGATGGAGCAAGCCCTGTTGGAAATGCCCTAGTCCCGAGGCATTGGTCCTTGTATTTGTACTATACATTTATTGGATTTATGTGTTGTACTCATTTGTGTCATTAATAAAGGCATCAATTCGTTTATTATATTTATCTTGTGCAGTATAGTAAATGAAGTATCCAATGGACATATCTATATCCATGACGACTAGTGTCATGCACTTAGCAGTAAGACCATGGATAGGGTTAACGATATGACCATAAATAGATCCGTAGTCTGTTCCAGTCATGGGAATGAATGGAACAACAGACTATCATTAACCTGGTTGTATGGCGGTGTCTTACCGGTCATTGGACATGGAATGTCAACCAAGTTAATGGGTACATGCCTGGGTGCATGGTACTGGATAGATCCACTGAACGAGTAATCCACATGGTATGGTATCACAATGGATTCTCGTGTAGTACTTGTATGGATCCTTTGACCTGACCATATGATGGTGTTACATGTGATGTCGCATACTTAGGGGTACGCCTAAAGGGCCTGTAATAGGGTGCCAAGTATGGGTGCTTTCGGGTATGTCACTGAACATGGTAATGCTATGGATATGCAGAAGGGATTTGTCACTCAGTAACCAACTGAGAAGATATCACCGGCCTCTTGATGAATGTGACTGATAAGAGTGTGGCCACACCCAAACAAGTTGGTACTTGTTTGTGAGCATCAGTACATTCGGGATCAAGTTAATGTCCGAACACAAAAGAGGGTGATCAATCCATGCCTCTGTGTTGGACACCGATATCAATGACATGGGATGTACAAGTTCAAACTACTGGGTTACGATATCAGTTAGACTGCCATCTCCATCTTAATTGGGGGCTGCAGTGGCTTGCTAGAGCCCAACTGCAGTCTGCGGGCCAAAGGCCCGCTGCCAACATAAAGATGGGCCCACAGGATCGTACACACAGAACGATAGAATGCAAACTTAAGGAATAACATGTATACTTGGAGTATACGCAATGGAGGGAGAAGTGTGTATATATTAATTATATTATAAAGATCAATTGGATTGGTCATAATAATAAAATTAATATATTGGCTCTTCATAATTAATTGGATTAATTATGAAATTATTTCCTAGGTGGAAATATTCATATGTATGGGCTTACATATGATTTTATTTTGTGTAGAGTTAATTTTAATTTGATGGATTAAATTAAATGTCAAACCAATTTTAATTTGGATGTAAATAATATATTACCTGGAGTAATATATTAAATACATGGGTATATTGAAATTGGGCTTGAATTAATTTGAACCAAATTAATTAAAATTAGACTGGGCCTGGATTAATACAAGAAAGCCCGCACAGAATAGAGAGGAGCCAGGATGGGCCAGAATCCCCTAAGGAATTCGGCCAACCCTAGGTATAAATACCTAGGGTTAGAAAATTTCGGCCAAGCTAAGTCAATAGCCTCCTAGCCGAAATTTCCATAGCTCTTCCCTCTCCTTTGTTTCGTTTTTCCGACGCTAGCACGGGTTGCATTCGCTAAGCGTTCGTGTACGTGAGAGTGGAGGAATTCTAAATTGAGTTCTGCAGTCATCATCCGTCTCTGAAAGAGATTTTTCTGGTATGAAATTTTAATCTCTTTCTATTTAATTTTATGTTTTTCAATTTCCACTTCAATTGCTCCTGGGACTGGATTTGAGGAAATCACCGCGTTCTTCCGCTTTTATCGGGTGATTTCCGGTGAAAAATCCCAACAGTGGTATCAGAGCGGGCTTTTGATCCGTGGAAATTGATTAATTTGGTTGAATCCCTGTTTTGAAATTGAATGTTTTTGATTGGGATTCTTGGTATGGGTTTTATGATTTTTCCCATATGTTTTATGCAATGAAAATTAAATTTGCATATAGGTTTATGTTAGTTTAATTTTATTGTGTATTTTGTGATTCTTGGTGAATTGCTTTGGATGGTGATTGATTGGGTATTTTTTTTTTTATTTGATTTAATTCTGTAAAAAAAAATAAAAAATCGGCCTCCCGGCGGCGGGGCTGCCGCTGGCGGAATCGCCGCCGGCGGCCGCCGCACGCGGCGGGAGGCGCGGCAGCAGCCGCTGGTTCCAGCAGCAGCCGCTGCTGGACAGCAGCTGCCGCAGCAGCGGGCTGCTGCTGGGCAGTGGCCGCTGGGCGGCCACTGCAGGCGGCAGCCACTGCTGGGCAGTGGCTGCCGCACGGCAGCAGCGGGCAGCAGCTAGGCGGCTGCGCCGCTGCTGCTGCTAGGGCAACTCTGTTACCCTAGCTGCAGCGGGCCGGGCCCAGTTTTTGGATTTTGCGGGTTTTAGGTTCGGGGCCCTGTTGTGAAATTTTAATTGGTTTTAAAATTCGTGTGTTTAAATTTATGTAATTTAAATGCGCATGGTTTCTTGGATGAATTTTAGTTTCGTTCATGTGACGTTAATTTGGAAATTAATGTGGTTAATGGAAATTGGTTCGGGTAATTTTGGCACAATTACTCGGATGGCTAAATTGGACCCATGGTTTCCCAATTCCAGTGGGAGCAGTTGGACTGCCTGGGCTGGAGGCCCAAAGCCCGTCAAGGGTTAGAACCATGGTGGGCCAAAATTGGCGATTTCCGAATAATGGCTTTGACATAATTTAAATGGGCTTAAATCATGCATTTTGACATGCTTTTGAATTGTATGTATTGGATGCATATGTATGGTTGAATGAATGTATGATTGGATGCTATTGGGCCTTTTACGAGATGGGTTGTATTTTTCTTTTGGGTAAATACGGCCTGCGTGCCGTTTTCTTTTAATGTAATTTTATTTTATTTTAAGTTAAATATTGTAAAATTTGTAAAAGAAGAAGCCCATGGAGTGGTGAGCCCAATTGGAGCTGCAAGCCCAAATGGAGGTGCAAGCCCAGAAGGAGAAGGAGGAGGCCCACCTAATATGTATTTCTAGTATAGGTTTACTAGAATTATATTAGGATGTAATATAGGCCCATAGCAGTCCATTTTATTTTATTTAATCATTTATATATTCTTTTGCATGTATGAATGTATGTTACATTTAGCTCATTCACCCGCTTTATGTATGTAAGCCGTTATAATTGAATCTAATAACCAAATGGAAATTACTAAGTCGCTTAAAAGTGCTTCCCTCATTCAAAACCGAATCGAGGTGGGAATAGGCCAGTTGTAGACCATGCCCTCGCAGGATGCACTGGAGTATTGTCACTTTGTACTGGGTTAGAGTATGGGATACTCTAACACTTGGATGGAGGTTTTGACTTAGCGTGGGTAGTAGGATTCTCCTGGCCCTAAGCACAGATGGGTAAGTGCCAATAAGCCCATCAAACCGAGAGTCCCTAGGTTGGGATTGGACGGCGTTCCTACCTAAATAGTTAAGGTGTAGTTGTACCAAACCCTCGTTTGGCTATATCTTAATGAAATATGGATCTCGGCCCATGAGCCCAACAACTCGGTTAAATTAATAACTTGATTCATTATTAATTTTATATGGGATCAACAAAGTAAAGCCCTTTATTAACACTCTAAATGTTTTTCTGTGTAGAAACACCCAAATGGCAAACACTAATACCTTATCACTGCGATCGATTCTTGAGAAGGACAAGCTTTCCGGTCCTAACTTTTTAGACTGGTCTAGGAACTTGAGGATAGTTCTAAGACAAGAGTCGAAAGAGTATGTGCTGGAAAGGCCTGTGCCGGCTGCGCCTTAGGGACGTAATCCGACGGCTGCACAACTAGCGGAATACGAGGCGCACGTCAAGGACAACCGGGATGTGACGTGCCTTATGTTGGCGTGCATGGTCCCCGAACTGCAAAAACAGTTTATGGAACATCAAGCCTATGCTATGATAACAACTCTCAATGAGATGTTTCAGGAGCAAGCTCGTCAGGAAAGGTACCTGACCAATAAGGCATTCCACTCTTGTAGGATGGGGGCCGGGACATCTGTGAGTGCTCACGTGCTCAAGATGAAGGGCTATTTGGATACGTTGGCCCGTCTCAGATCGCCTATCTCTCAAGAGTTGGCGATGGACACGATCCTGGCGTCCTTACCGGATTCTTATGATCAGTTCATCCTAAACTATAACATGCAAGGGATGAACCGCACTGTCAGTAAGCTGCATGGGATGCTTAAGCTTACTAAGCAGTCGATCAAGAAGACTCCGCCGGTGCTGTTGGTTAACAAGGGGAACGCTCCTCTTGCTAAGGGTAAGGCCAAGGAAAAGGCCAAGGCCAAGGCCAAGAAGGCCAAAGCCAAGAAGGCCAAGGCCCAACCCAAAGGCCATCAGAAGGCAGGTCCTGAGGACGTCTGTTTCGGGTGCAGACAGGCGGGCCATTGGAAGAGATCGTGTCCCAAGCTGATGGGAGAGCAGAGAAGGGGCCAAGGTGCGTCCTCTTTAGGTATTTATGTTATAGATATTAACCTTACTGTTTCAACATCCTGGGTATTGGATACTGGATGTGGTTCTCACATTTGTTGCAATGTGCAGGGACTTAAGAACAGAAGGTTGCTGGGGTCGGGTGAGGTGGACTTGCGGGTCGGGAATGGAGCAAGGGTTGCTGCCATAGAGATCGGCGAATACCACCTAGTGATGCCCAGCGGATTGGTTTTAATTTTGGAACATTGTTACTTTGTACCTGCTATGTGCAGGAATATTATTTCTGTATCAATGTTGGACATGTCTGGATTTGAATTTTCTATAATAAATGGTCGAATTTCAATATCTAGAGAAGGGTTATTTTATGGAGATGCTCTATTAAATAACGGCCTGTATGTCCTGGACTTAAATGAAACCAATCACATCTATAACATAAACACGAAAAGGGTTAAGCCAAACGAACTTAATCCAGTCTACCTATGGCATTGTCGTCTTGGCCATATAAACGAGAAGAGCATAGCTAGGCTTCACAAAGCTGGAGTCCTAGGGTCATTTGACTTGGAGTCAATTGATACATGCGAATCATGTTTAAGAGGCAAGATGACTAAGGCGCCTTTTAGCAAGAGGGCCGAAAGGGCCACTGGCTTGTTGGACCTAATACATTCAGATGTATGTGGACCTATGAGCGCAGCGACCAGAGGTGGGCATCTGTACTTCGTCACGTTCACGGATGATTTCAGCAGATATGGCTACGTCTATCTGATGAAACACAAGTCCGAGACCCTTGATAGGTTCAAGGAATTTAGGAATGAGGTACAGAACCAACTAGGCAGAAATATCAAAACCCTTCGGTCGGACCGAGGTGGTGAGTATATGAGCCTAGAGTTTGACTCATACCTGAGAGAGCATGGAATAGTTCCACAGCTCACTCCTCCCGGAACACCACAATGGAATGGGGTGTCCGAACGGAGGAATAGGACTTTGTTGGACATGGTCCGCTCAATGATGAGTCAAGCAACTCTCCCAATTAGCTTCTGGGGACACGCCCTCGAGACAGCAGCTCTCATTTTAAACAATACTCCGACTAAGGCAGTGGAAAAGACCCCATATCAGATATGGATGGGCAAGGAGCCCAATGTGTCTTTCCTAAGGATTTGGGGATGCGAAGCACATGTCAAGAAATTGACTAGTGGCAAGCTAGAGCCCAAAACCGATAAATGCCTGTTTGTGGGCTACCCTAGGGAAACCAAAGGGTATTACTTCTACAACCCCGCCGAGAACAAAGTGTTCGTGGCAAGGAAGGGGGTCTTTTTTGAGAAGGAGTTTCTTTCCAAGAAAGATAGTGGGAGCAACGTTGAACTCAGGGAAGTTCAAGGTCCACAAACTCCTGAAGAGGACAGCTCGGAGGCCCAGGTGGAGCTTCCACAAATGGAGGCACCGACCCAGGCCACACAAAAACCTAGAAGGTCTGGTAGGGATCGTCGGGAACCGGAGAGGTATGGCTTCCTCGTCACCGATGATCAAACTCTTCTCATCTGGGATGAAGAAGAACCCAAAACCTACCAAGAGGCTATGGCTAGCCCACAGTCTGCAAATTGGCGTAAAGCCATGGAGGCAGAAATGCAATCTATGTACGATAACCAAGTTTGGAACTTGGTTGATCCACCTCCGGGTGCTAAGGTAATAGGTTGCAAGTGGTGCTACAAGCTAAAAGCTGATAATACCTTCAAGGGGCGTCTGGTTGCGAAAGGTTTCAGACAAGTCCATGGAATAGACTATGATGAAACTTTCTCACCAGTAGCCATGCTCAAATCCATCAGGATACTGCTGGCCATAGCCGCATGGTATGACTATGAGGTATGGCAGATGGATGTCAAAACCGCTTTCCTTAATGGAAAGCTACTCGAGGATGTGTACATGACACAACCTGAGGGTTTTGTCGATCCTAAGTATCCGGGAAGGGTATGCAAACTTCAAAGGTCCATTTATGGACTGAAGCAAGCATCCCGTAGTTGGAATCTAAGATTCAATGAGGCTATAAAGGAATATGGCTTCATACAGAATCTGGATGAGCCTTGTGTGTATAAGAGGACTAGTGGGAGCATTGTCACATTTTTGGTACTATATGTAGACGACATCCTACTCATTGGAAGCGACATACCTACACTGCAAGGGGTAAAGCAGTGGCTGAGTAAGTGCTTCGCAATGAAGGACTTAGGCAAGGCTGAGATGATCCTAGGGATCAGAATCTATAGGGATAGATCAAATCGGCTTCTGGGCCTAAGTCAGGCTTCGTACATTGACAAAGTTCTGAAAAGATTCAGCATGGACCGGGCCAAGAAAGGTTTCTTGCCAATGGGCCATGGGCTGAAGCTTAGTAAGAAGAACTGTCCTAAAACAAGGGAGGACAGGGAGAACATGAAACTGGTTCCATATGCCTCGGCTATTGGATCAATCATGTACTCTATGTTGTGTACGAGACCTGATGTCGCCTTTGCACTGAGTATGACGAGCCGATACCAGCAGGATCCCGGGGAGGATCACTAGAAAGCTGTCAAGGCAATCCTCAAGTACCTTAACCGGACTAAGGATAGCTTCTTGGTGTATGGAGGTCAGGAAGTGCTATCAGTTACTGGGTATACTGATGCAAGCTTCCAGACAGACCAAGATGAGTACCAATCGCAGTCAGGGTATGTATTCTTGCTGAATGGTGGTGCTGTAAGCTGGAGAAGCTCAAAGCAACCAACCATAGCGGACTCTACAACAGAAGCTGAGTACATTGCTGCGTGTGATGCAGCTAAGGAAGCTGTGTGGATGAAGAAGTTTATCACTGAGTTGGGAGTAGTGCCAACTATCCAGGACCCAGTCGATATCTTCTGTGACAACAATGGGGCCGTCGCACAAGCTAAGGAGCCCCGGTCACACAAGAACACAAAGCACGTGCTCAGAAAGTTTCACCTCATACGAGAAATCGCGGAGAGAGGTGACATTGCATTGCACAGAGTGGACACCGAGGATAATGTCGTAGATCCATTGACCAAGGCGCTGGCCCAGCCCAAGCACGAGGGTCATACTAGATCTATAGGGATTAGGCCCATGCCTAGTTGGAACTAGTGCAAGTGGGAGATTGTTGGAAATGCCCTAGTCCCGAGGCATTGGTCCTTGTATTTGTACTATACATTTATTGGATTTATGTGTTGTACTCATTTGTGTCATTAATAAAGGCATCAATTCGTTTATTATATTTATCTTGTGCAGTATAGTAAATGAAGTATCCAATGGACATATCTATATCCATGACGACTAGTGTCATGCACTTAGCAGTAAGACCATGGATAGGGTTAACGATATGACCATAAATAGATCCGTAGTCTGTTCCAGTCATGGGAATGAATGGAACAACAGACTATCATTAACCTGGTTGTATGGCGGTGTCTTACCGGTCATTGGACATGGAATGTCAACCAAGTTAATGGGTACATGCCTGGGTGCATGGTACTGGATAGATCCACTGAACGAGTAATCCACATGGTATGGTATCACAATGGATTCTCGTGTAGTACTTGTATGGATCCTTTGACCTGACCATATGATGGTGTTACATGTGATGTCGCATACTTAGGGGTACGCCTAAAGGGCCTGTAATAGGGTGCCAAGTATGGGTGCTTTCGGGTATGTCACTGAACATGGTAATGCTATGGATATGCAGAAGGGATTTGTCACTCAGTAACCAACTGAGAAGATATCACCGGCCTCTTGATGAATGTGACTGATAAGAGTGTGGCCACACCCAAACAAGTTGGTACTTGTTTGTGAGCATCAGTACATTCGGGATCAAGTTAATGTCCGAACACAAAAGAGGGTGATCAATCCATGCCTCTGTGTTGGACACCGATATCAATGACATGGGATGTACAAGTTCAAACTACTGGGTTACGATATCAGTTAGACTGCCATCTCCATCTTAATTGGGGGCTGCAGTGGCTTGCTAGAGCCCAACTGCAGTCTGCGGGCCAAAGGCCCGCTGCCAACATAAAGATGGGCCCACAGGATCGTACACACAGAACGATAGAATGCAAACTTAAGGAATAACATGTATACTTGGAGTATACGCAATGGAGGGAGAAGTGTGTATATATTAATTATATTATAAAGATCAATTGGATTGGTCATAATAATAAAATTAATATATTGGCTCTTCATAATTAATTGGATTAATTATGAAATTATTTCCTAGGTGGAAATATTCATATGTATGGGCTTACATATGATTTTATTTTGTGTAGAGTTAATTTTAATTTGATGGATTAAATTAAATGTCAAACCAATTTTAATTTGGATGTAAATAATATATTACCTGGAGTAATATATTAAATACATGGGTATATTGAAATTGGGCTTGAATTAATTTGAACCAAATTAATTAAAATTAGACTGGGCCTGGATTAATACAAGAAAGCCCGCACAGAATAGAGAGGAGCCAGGATGGGCCAGAATCCCCTAAGGAATTCGGCCAACCCTAGGTATAAATACCTAGGGTTAGAAAATTTCGGCCAAGCTAAGTCAATAGCCTCCTAGCCGAAATTTCCATAGCTCTTCCCTCTCCTTTGTTTCGTTTTTCCGACGCTAGCACGGGTTGCATTCGCCAAGCGTTCGTGTACGTGAGAGTGGAGGAATTCTAAATTGAGTTCTGCAGTCATCATCCGTCTCTGAAAGAGATTTTTCTGGTATGAAATTTTAATCTCTTTCTATTTAATTTTATGTTTTTCAATTTCCACTTCAATTGCTCCTGGGACTGGATTTGAGGAAATCACCGCGTTCTTCCGCTTTTATCGGGTGATTTCCGGTGAAAAATCCCAACAAGCCCATGGTAGGAGCCCAAGAAGGACTGCAGTCTGGTCCATGAATAATTATATATGATATCTATTTTTTCATTAGGTTGTAATTAAAGGCCCATAGGATCTCATTTATTTTAAATTAAGTATGCTATTGCATTTGTCATATAATATGGATGTATGGATCACCAAATTATTACCAGTGTTTATATATGCTAAGCCGTATCACTTAATTTTAATCCGAAAATTAAAATATTGAGTCATTTAAAAGTGCTTCCCACATTCACACCTCTTCCACCCATTGATGCTGTAATGTGTGCCATACCCTAGCTGGGTACATTGTAGTATTTGGTGGGCCATCGAGGGTTAAGATACTTGGTATGGTTAACGTGTGAATGGTGGTTTGACTCAACATAGGTAGCATTAGCTCAGAGCGAGCCCTAAGCATAGATGGTAATAAGCCCATCAAACCAAGAGTCCTTCGTGGAAGGATTGGATAGGTTGTCCTACCAAACGAATCAATGGTTAGTTAGCGAGCCCTAGTTCAGCTAGTCATTGATAAGTTGTGGATCTTGGTCAAGTCAGCCAATTAACATCACCAGCAAACAAATTAAAATTGGATTATTAATTTGAATTGGCAAAAGTCCTTTATTTCTTACTCAAGCAATGACTTCTTCCATGTAGATAATCCCATTTCACATTAGCAATTTAAAATGGCTGCAACAAACAACAACTCACTCTCACTTAAGTCACTCCTGGAGAAGGAGAAGCTTTCGGGGACTAACTTCCTGGACTGGGCTAGGAACTTACAAATAGTTCTTACACAAGAGTCCTAGGAGTATGTACTGAATGCTCCTTTACCAGCTGGCCCTCCCACAGGTCGAGGCGTCAACACGGCGATGGTGGAGCAGTACGACCGGCATGTGAGGGATGACCGAGATGTCTCGTGCCTCATGCTGGGTACCATGGCTTCTAATCTTTAGAAGCAGTTCATGGATGAGCATGCTTATGAGATGATGGATCAGCTTAAAAAGATGTTCCAAGATCAGGCTCGTGAGGAATGTTACCTGACAACTAAGGCACTTTGCACGACTGCAATGATAGCCGGGACTTCTGTTAGCACACATGTGCTAAAGTTGAAGGGGTATATTGATACACTTTGTTGGAAATGCCCTAGTCCCGAGGCATTGGTCCTTGTATTTGTACTATACATTTATTGGATTTATGTGTTGTACTCATTTGTGTCATTAATAAAGGCATCAATTCATTTACTATATCTATCTTGTGCAATATATTAAATGAAGTATCCAATGGACATATCTATATCCATGACGACTAGTGTCATGCACTCAGCAGTAAGACCATGGATAGGGTTAACGATATGACCATGAATAGATCCGTAGTCTGTTCCAGTCATGGGAATGAATGGAACAATAGACTATCATTAACCTGGTTGTATGGCGGTGTCTTACCGGTCATTGGACATGGAATGTCAACCAAGTTAATGGGTACATGCCTGGAAGCATGGTACTGGATAGATCCACTAAACGAGTAATCCATATGGTATGGTATCACAATGGATTCTCGTGTAGTACTTGTATGGATCCTTTGACCTGACCATATAATGGTGTTACATGTGAAGTCGCATACTTAGGGGTACACCTAAAGGGCCTGTAATAGGGTGCCAAGTATGGGTGCTTTCGGGTATGTCACTGAACATGGTAATACTATGGATATGCAGAAGGGATTTGTCACTCAGTAACCAACTGAGAAGATATCACCGGCCACTTGATGAATGTGACTGATAAGAGTGTGGCCACACCCAAACAAGTTGGAACTTGTTTATGAGGTTCAGTGCATTCGGGATCAAGTTAATGTCCGGACACAAAAGAGGGTGATCAATCCATGCCTCTGTGTTGGACACCGATATCAATGACATGGGATGTACAAGTTTAAACTACAGGGTTATGATATCAGTTAGACTGCCATCTCCATCTTAATTGGGGGCTGCAGTGGCGTGCTAGAGCCCAACTGTAGTCTGCAGGCCAAAGGCCCGCTGCCAACATAAAGATAGGCCCACAGGATCGTACACATAGAACGATAGAATGCAGACTTAAGGAATCACATGTATACTTGGAGTATACACAATGGAGGGAAAAGTGTGTATATATTAATTATATTATAAAGATCAATTGGATTGATCATAATAATAAAATTAATATATTCCATTGGCTCTTCATAATTGATTGGATTAATTATGATATTATTTCCTAGGTGGAAATATTCATATGTATGGGTTTACATATGATTTTATTTTGTGTAGATTTAATTTTAATTTGATGGATTAAATTAATTGTCAAACTAATTTTAATTTAAATGTAAATAATGTATTACTTGGAGTAATATATTAAATACATGGGTATATTAAAATTAGGCTTGAAATTAATTTAAACCAGAATAACTAAAATTAGACTGGGCCTAAATTAAAACATGGAAGCCCGCACAAAATGGAATGGAGCCAGCTTGGGCCTGAATTCCACTAGGGGAATTCGGCCACCCTAGGTATAAAACCTAGGGTGAAATTTCGGCCAACAAAACCCTAGCACACCATTGGCCGAAATCTCCCCCTCTCCTCTCTTCCATTGTTTTGGTTTTTCCGACGCTAGCACGGGTTACATTCGTCAAGCGCTCGTGTACGTGAGAGTGGAGGAATTCTACCTTGAATTCTGCAGTCATCATCCATCTCAGAAAGAGATTTTTCTGGTAAGAAATTTAATCCCTTTCTATTTGATTTTAAGTTTTTCAATTTCCATTTCAATTGCTCCTCGGCCTGGATTTGAGGAAATCACCGCGTTTTTCCACTTTTATCGGGTGATTTCCGATGAAAAATCCCAACAGTGGTATCAGAGCGGGCTTTTGATCCGTGGAAATTGATTAATTTGGTTGAATCCCTATTTTGAAATTGGATGTTTTTGATTGGGATTCTTGGCATAGGTTTTATGATTTTTCCCATATGTTTTAATACAATAAAAATTAATATTGCATATTGGTTTATGTTGTTTTAATTTTGTTGTATTGTTGTAATTCTTGGTGAATTGCTATGGATGATGGTTGGTTTTTTTTTTATTTTAATTCTGTCTTTAAATATTAAAAAAAAAAAAAATCGGCCTCCCGGGGTGCGGGGCTGCAGGCAGCGGAATCACCGCCGGCGGCCGCCGCACGCGGCGGGAGGCGCGGCTGCAGCCGCTGGTTCCAGCAGCAGCGGGCTACTGCAGGCGGCAGTAGCGGGCAGCCGCTAGGCGGCTGCAGCGGGCCGGGCCCAGTTTTTGGATTTTGCGGGTTTTTGTCCGGGGCCCAGTTTTCAAAATTTTAATTGGTTTTAAAATTCGTGTGTTTAAATTTATGTAATTTAAATGCGCATGGTTTCTTGGATGAATTTTATTTCGTTCATGTGATATTAGTTTTGGAAATTAATATGGTTAATGGAAATTGGTTCGGCTAATTTTTCTTGGAAATGCCCTAGTCCCGAGGCATTAGTCCTTGTATTTGTACTATACATTTATTAGATTTATGTGTTGTACTCATTTGTGTCATTAATAAAGGCATCAATTCATTTATTATATCTATCTTGTGCAATATATTAAATGAAGTATCCAATGGACATATCTATATCCATGACGACTAGTGTCATGCACTTAGCAGTAAGACCATGGATAGGGTAAACGATATGACCATAAATAGATCCGTAGTCTGTTCCAGTCATGGGAATGAATGGAACAACAGACTATCATTAACCTGGTTGTATGGCGGTGTCTTACCGGTCATTGGACATGGAATGTCAACCAAGTTAACGGGTACATGCCTGGGAGCATGGTACTGGATAGATCCACTAAACGAGTAATCCACATGGTATGGTATCACAATGGATTCTCGTGTAGTACTTGTATGGATCCTTTGACCTGACCATATGATGGTGTTACATGTGAAGTCGCATACTTAGGGGTACGCCTAAAGTGCCTGTAATAGGGTGCCAAGTATGGGTACTTTCGGGTATGTCTCTGAACATGGTAATACTTTGGATATGCAGAAGGGATTTGTCACTCAGTAACCAACTGAGAAGATATCACCGGCCACTTGATGAATGTGACTGATAAGAGTGTGGCCACACCCAAACAAGTTGGAACTTGTTTGTGAGAATCAGTACATTCGGGATCAAGTTAATGTCCGGACACAAAAGAGGGTGATCAATCCATGCCTCTGTGTTGGACACCGATATCAATGACATGGGATGTACAAGTTTAAACTACAGGGTTATGATATCAGTTGGACTGCCATCTCCATCTTAATTGGGGGCTGCAGTGGCTTGCTAGAGCCCAACTGCAGTCTGTGGGCCAAAGGCCCGCTGCCAACATAAAGATGGGCCCACAGGATCGTACACATAGAACGATAGAATGCAGACTTAAGGAATCACATGTATACTTGGAGTATACACAATGGAGGGAGAAGCGTGTATATATTAATTGTATTATAAAGATCAATTGGATTGATCATAATAATAAAATTAATATATATGTTCAATTGGCTCTTCATAGTCTATTGGATTAATTATGAAATTATTTCCTAGGTGGAAATATTCATATGTATGGGTTTACATATGATTTTATTTTGTGTAGATTTAATTTTAATTTGAAGGATTAAATTAATTGTCAAACTAATTTTAATTTAGATGTAAATAATATATTACTTGGAGTAATATATTAAATACATGGGTATATTGAAATTGGGCTTGAATTTAATTTAAATCAGAGTAATTAAAATTAGACTGGGCCTAAATTAAAACATGGAAGCCCGCACAGAATAGACAGGAGCCAAGATGGACCTGAATTCCCTTAAGGAATTCGGCCAACCCTAGGTATAAATACCTAGGGTTAGAAATTTCGGCCAAGCTAATGCTTAGAGCCTCCTAGCCGAATTCTCTAGATCCTCCCTTCCATTGTTCCGTTTTTCCGACGCTAGCACGGGTTGCATTCGCCAAGCGTTCGTGTACGTGAGAGTGGAGGAATTCTATTTTGAATTCTGCAGTCATCATCCATCTCTAGAAAGAGATTTTTCTAGTAAGAAATTTAATCCCTTTCTATTTAATTTTAAGTTTTTCAATTACCACTTCAACTGCTCCTGGGACTGGATTTGAGGAAATCACCGCGTTCTTCCGCTTTTATCGGGTGATTTCCGGTGAAAAATCCCAACGGTGGTATCAGAGCGGGCTTTTGATCCGTGGAAATTGATTAATTTGGTTGAATCCCTATTTTGAAATTGGAGGTTTTTGATTGGGATTCATGGTATGGGTTTTATGATTTTTCCTATATGTTTTAATACAATGAAAATTAATATTGCATATTGGTTTATGTTGTTTTAATTTTGTTGTATTATTGTAATTCTTGGTGAATTGCTATGGATGATGAATGGTGTTTTTTTTTTATTTAATTCTGTTTTAAAAAAAAAAAAAAGTTGGCCTCCCGGGGTGCGGGGCAGCCGGCTGCGGAATCTCCGCCGGTGGCCGCCGCTGCTGCTGCTAGGGCAACCCCGTTGCCCTAGCTACAGCGGACCGGGCCCAGTTTTTGGATTTTGCGGGCTTTAGGGTCCGAGGCCCAGTTTTGAAATTTTAATTGGTTTTAAAATTCGTGTGTTTAAATTTATGTAATTTAAATGCGTATGGTTTCTTGGATGAATTTTATTTCGTTCATGGGATATTAGTTTTGGAAATTAATATGGTTAATGGAAATTGGTTCGGGTAATTTTGGCACAATTACTCGGACGGCTGAATTGGACCCATGGTTTCCCAATCCCAGTGGGAGCAGTTGGACTGCCTGGGCTGGAGGCCCAAAGCCCGTTAAGGGTTAGAACCATGGTGGGCCAAAATTGGCGATTTCCTAATAATGGCTTTGACATAATTTAAATGGGCTTAAATCATGCATCATGACATGCTTTTGAATTGTATGTATTGGATGCATATGAATGGTTGAATGAATGTATGATTGGATGCTATTGGGCCTTTTACGAGATGGGTTGTATTTTTCTTTTGGATAAATACGGCCTGCGTGTCGTTTTTTTCTCTAATGTAATTTTATTTTATTTAAATTAAATATTATAAAATTTGTAAAAGAAGAAGCCCATGGAGTGGTGAGCCCAAATGGAGGTGCAAGCCCAAATTGGAGGTGCAAGCCCAGAAGGAGAAGATGGAGGCCCGCCTAATATCTGTTTCTAGTATAGGTTTACTAGAATAATATTAGGATGTAATATAGGCCCATAGCAGTCCATTTTAATTTATTTAATCATGTTTTATATTCATTTGCATGTATGAATGTATGTTCCAATAGCTCATTCACCCGCTTTATGTATGTAAGCCGTTATAATTGAATCTAATAACCAAACGGAAATTACTAAGTCTCTTAAAAGTGCTTCCCTCATCCAAAACCGAATCGAAGTGGGAATAGGCCAGTTGTAGACCATGCCCTCGCAGGATGCACTGGAGTATTGTCACTTTGTATTGGGTTAGAGTATGGGATACTCTAACACCTGGATGGAGGTTTTGACTTAGCGTGGGTAGTAGGATTCTCCTGGCCCTAAGCACAGATGGGTAAGTGCCAACAAGCCCATCAAACCGAGAGTCCCTAGGTTGGGATTGGACAGCGTTCCTACCTAAATAATTAAGGTATAGTTATACCAAACCCTCGTTTGGCTATATCTTAATGAAATATGGATCTCGGCCCATGAGCCCAACAACTCGGTTTAAATTAATAACTTGATTCATTATTAATTTTATATGGGAACAACAAAGCAAAGCCCTTTATTAACACTCTCAATGTTTTTCTGTGTAGAAACACCCAAATGGCAAACACAAATACCTTATCACTGCGATCAATTCTTGAAAAGGACAAGCTTTCCGGTCCTAACTTTTTAGACTTGTCTAGGAACTTGAGGATAGTTCTAAGACAAGAGTCAAAAGAGTATGTACTGGAAAGGCCTGTGCCGGCTGCGCCTCAGGGACGTAATCCACCGGCTGCCCAGCTGGAGGAATACGAGGCACACGTCAAGGACAACCGGGATGTGACGTGCCTTATGTTGGCTTGCATGGTCCCCGAACTGCAAAAACAGTTTATGGACCATCAAGCCTATGCTATGATAACAACTCTTAATGAGATGTTTCAAGAGCAAGCTCGTCAGGAAAGGTACCTGACCAATAAGGCATTCCACTCTTGTAAGATGGGGGCCGGGACATCTGTGAGTGCACACGTGCTCAAGATGAAGGGCTATTTGGATACTTTGGCCCGTCTCGGATCGCCTATCTCTCAAGAGTTGGCGGTGGACACAATCCTCGCGTCCTTGCCGGATTCTTATGATCAGTTCATCCTTAACTACAACATGCACGGGATGAACCGCACTGTCAGTGAGCTGCATGGGATGCTTAAGCTTACTGAGCAGTCGATCAAGAAGACTCCGCCGGTGCTGCTGGTTAACAAGGGGAACGCTCCTCTTGCTAAGGGTAAGGCCAAGGAAAAGGCCAAGGCTAAGGCCAAGAAGGCCAAAGCCAAGAAGGCCAAGGCCCAACCCAAGGCCCAGCAGAAGGCAGGTCCTGAGGACATCTGTTTCGGGTGCAGACAGGCAGGCCATTGGAAGAGATCATGTCCCAAACTGATGGGAGAGCAAAGAAGGGGCCAAGGTGCATCCTTTTCAGGTATTTATGTTATAGATATTAACCTTACTGTTTCAACATCCTGGGTATTGGATACTGGATGTGGTTCTCACATTTGTTGCAATGTGCAGGGACTTAAGAACTGAAGGTTGCTGGGGTCGGGAGAGGTGGACTTGCGGGTCGGGAATGGAGCAAGGGTTGCTGCCATAGAGATCGGCGAATACCACCTGATGATGCCCAGCGGATTGGTTTTAATTTTAGAACATTGTTACTTTGTACCTGCTATGTGCAGGAATATTATCTCTGTATCAATGTTGGATATTTCTGGATTTGATTTCACTATTATAAATGGTCGAATTTCTATATCCAGAGAGGGGTTATTTTATGGAGATGCTCTATTAAATAATGGCCTGTATGTCCTGGACTTAAATGAAACCAATCATATCTATAACATAAACACGAAAAGGGTTAAGCCTAACGAACTTAATCCAGTCTACCTATGGCATTGTCGTCTTGGCCATATAAACGAGAAGCACATAGCTAGGCTTCACAAAGATGGAGTCCTAGGGTCATTTGACTTGGAGTCAATAGATACATGCGAATCATGTTTAAGAGGCAAGATGACAAAGGCGCCTTTTAGCAAAAACGCTGAAAGGGCCGCTGGCTTGTTGGACCTAATACATTCAGATGTATGTGGACCTATGAGCGCAGCGACCAGAGGTGGGCATCTGTACTTCGTCACGTTCACGGATGATTTCAGCAGATATGGCTATGTCTATCTGATGAAACACAAGTCGGAGACCCTTGATAGGTTCAAGGAATTTAGGAACGAGGTACAGAACCAGCTAGGCAGGAATATCAAAGCCCTTCGGTCGGACCGAGGCGGTGAGTATATGAGCCTAGAGTTTGACTCATACTTGAGAGAGCATGGAATAGTTCCACAGCTCACTCCTCCTGGAACACCACAATGGAATGGGGTGTCCGAACGGAGGAATAGGACCTTGTTGGACATGGTCCGCTCAATGATGAGTCAAGCATCTCTCCCAATTAGCTTCTGGGGACACGCCCTCGAGACAGCAGCTCTCATCTTAAACAATACTCTGACTAAGGCTGTGGAAAAGACCCCATATCAGATATGGATGGGCAAGGAGCCCAATGTGTCTTTCCTAAGGATTTGGGGATGTGAAGCACATGTCAAGAAATTGACTAGTGGCAAGCTGGAGCCCAAAACCGATAAATGCCTGTTTGTGGGCTACCCTAGGGAAACCAAAGGGTATTACTTCTACAACCCCGCCGAGAATAAGGTGTTCGTGGCAAGGAAGGGGGCCTTTCTAGAAAAGGAGTTCCTTTCCAAGAAAGATAGTGGAAGCAACGTTGAACTCAGGGAAGTTCAAGGTCCACAAGCTCCTGAAGAGGATAACTCGGAGGCCCAGGTGGAGCTTCCACAAGTGGAAGCACCGACCCAGGCCACACAAG
Source organism: Euphorbia tirucalli (assembly GCA_039660915.1). Taxonomy (NCBI): domain Eukaryota; kingdom Viridiplantae; phylum Streptophyta; class Magnoliopsida; order Malpighiales; family Euphorbiaceae; genus Euphorbia; species Euphorbia tirucalli. Next base: position 68,317,795 of record CM077641.1, on the reverse strand, counting down.
AACCTAGAAGGTCTGGTAGGGATCGTCGGGAACCGGAGAGGTATGGTTTCCTCGTCACCGAGGATCAAACTCTTCTCATCTGGGATGAAGAAGAACCTAAAACCTACCAGGAGGCTATGGCTAGCCCACAGTCTGCGAATTGGCGTAAAGCCATGGAGGCAGAAATGCAATCTATGTACGATAATCAAGTTTGGAACTTGGTTGATCCACCTCCGGGTGCTAAGGTAATAGGTTGCAAGTGGTGCTATAAGCTGAAAGCCGATAATACCTTCAAGGGGCATCTGGTTGCGAAAGGTTTCAGACAAGTCCATGGAATAGACTATGATGAAACTTTCTCACCAGTAGCCATGCTCAAGTCCATCAGGATACTGCTGGCCATAGCCGCATGGTATGACTATGAGGTATGGCAGATGGATGTCAAAACCGCTTTCCTTAATGGGAAGCTTCTCGAGGATGTGTACATGACACAACCTGAGGGTTTTGTCGATCCTAAGTATCCGGGAAGGGTATGCAAACTTCAAAGGTCCATTTATGGACTGAAGCAAGCATCCTGTAGTTGGAACCTAAGATTCAATGAGGCTATAAAGGAATATGGCTTCATACAGAATCTAGATGAGCCTTGTGTGTATAAGAGGACTAGTGGGAGCATTGTCACATTTTTGGTACTTTATGTAGACGACATCCTACTCATTGGAAGCGACATACCTACACTGCAAGGGGTAAAGCAGTGGCTGAGTAAGTGCTTCGCAATGAAAGACTTAGGCGAAGCTGAGATGATCCTAGGGATCAGGATCTATAGGGATAGACCAAATCGGCTTCTGGGCCTAAGTCAGGCTTCGTACATTGACAAAGTTCTGAAAAGATTCAGCATGGACCGGGCCAAGAAAGGTTTCTTGCCAATGGGCCATGGGCTGAAACTTAGTAAGAGGAACTGTCCTAAAACAAGGGAGGACAGGGAGAACATGAAATTAGTTCCATATGCCTCGGCTATTGGATCAATTATGTACTCCATGTTATGTACGAGACCTGATGTCGCCTTTGCACTGAGTATGACGAGCCGATACCAGCAGGATCCCGGGGAGGATCACTGGAAAGCTGTCAAGGCGATCCTCAAGTACCTTAACCGGACTAAGGATAGCTTCTTGGTGTATGGTGGTCAGGAAGTGCTATCAGTTACTGGGTATACTGATGCAAGCTTCCAGACAGACCAAGATGAGTACCAATCGCAGTCAGGGTATGTATTCTTGCTGAATGGTGGTGCTGTAAGCTGGAGGAGCTCAAAGCAGCCAACCATAGCGGACTCTACAACAGAAGCTGAGTACATCGCTGCGTGTGATGCAGCTAAGGAAGCTGTGTGGATGAAGAGGTTTATCACTGAGTTGGGAGTAGTGCCAACTATCCAGGACCCAGTCGATATCTTTTGTGACAACAATGGGGCCGTCGCACAAGCTAAGGAGCCCCGGTCACACAAGAACACAAAGCACGTGCTCAGAAAGTTTCACCTCATACGAGAAATCGCGGAGAGAGGTGATATTGCATTGCACAGAGTGGACACCAAGGATAATGTCGCAGATCCATTGACTAAGGCGCTAGCCCAGCCCAAGCACGAGGGTCATACTAGATCTATGGGGATTAGGCCCATGCCTAGTTAGAACTAGTGCAAGTGGGAGATTGTTGGAAATGCCCTAGTCCCGAGGCATTGGTCTTTGTATTTGTACTATACATTTATTGGATTTATGTGTTGTACTCATTTGTGTCATTAATAAAGGCATCAATTCATTTATTATATCTATCTTGTGCAATATATTAAATGAAGTATCCAATGGACATATCTATATCCATGACGACTAGTGTCATGCACTTAGCAGTAAGACCATGGATAGGGTAAACGATATGACCATAAATAGATCCGTAGTCTGTTCCAGTCATGGGAATGAATGGAACAACAGACTATCATTAACCTGGTTATATGGCGGTGTCTTACTGGTCATTGGACATGGAATGTCAACCAAGTTAATGGGTACATGCCTGGGAACATGGTACTGGATAGATCCACTAAACGAGTAATCCACATGGTATGGTATCACAATGGATTCTCGTGTAGTACTTGTATGGGGTACGCCTAAAGGGCCTGTAATAGGGTGCCAAGTATGGGTACTTTCGGGTATGTCTCTGAACATGGTAATACTATGGATATGCAAAAAGGATTTGTCACTCAGTAACCAACTGAGAAGATATCACCGGCCACTTGATGAATGTGACTGATAAGAGTGTGGCCACACCCAAACAAGTTGGAACTTGTTTGTGAGAATCAGTACATTCGGGATCAAGTTAATGTCCAGACACAAAAGAGGGTGATCAATCCATGCCTCGGTGTTGGACACCGATATCAATGACATGGGATGTACAAGTTTAAACTACAGGGTTATGATATCAGTTGGACTGCCATCTCCATCTTTATTGGGGGCTGCAGTGGCTTGCTAGAGCCCAACTGCAGTCTGCGGGCCAAAGGCCCGCTGCCAACATAAAGATGGGCCCACAGGATCGTACACATAGAACGATAGAATGCAGACTTAAGGAATCACATGTATACTTGGAGTATACACAATGGAGGGAGAAGCGTGTATATATTAATTGTATTATAAAGATCAATTGGATTGATCATAATAATAAAATTAATATATATGTTCAATTGGCTCTTCATAGTTAATTGGATTAATTATGAAATTATTTCCTAGGTGGAAATATTCATATGTATGGGTTTACATATGATTTTATTTTGTGTAGATTTAATTTTAATTTGAAGGATTAAATTAATTGTCAAACTAATTTTAATTTAGATGTAAATAATATATTACTTGGAGTAATATATTAAATACATGGGTATATTGAAATTGGCTTGAAATTAATTTAAACCAGAGTAATTAAAATTAGACTGGGCCTAAATTAAAACATGGAAGCCCGCACAGAATAGACAGGAGCCAAGATGGGCCTGAATTCCCTTAAGGAATTCGGCCAACCCTAGGTATAAATACCTAGGGTTAGAAATTTCGGCCAAGCTAATGCTTAGAGCCTCCTAGCCGAATTCTCCAGCTCCTCCCTTCCATTGTTCCGTTTTTCCGACGCTAGCACGGGTTGCATTCGCCAAGCGTTTGTGTATGTGAGAGTGGAGGAATTCTATTTTGAATTCTGCAGTCATCATCCATCTCTAGAAAGAGATTTTTCTGGGAAGAAATTTAATCCCTTTCTATTTAATTTTAAGTTTTTGAATTACCACTTCAATTGCTCCTGGGACTGGATTTGAGGAAATCACCGCGTTCTTTCGCTTTTATCGGGTGATTTCCGGTGAAAAATCCCAACAATTTTGGCACAATTACTCAGACGGCTGAATTGGACCCATGGTTTCCCAATTCCAGTGGGAGCAGTTGGACTGCCTGGGCTGGAGGCCCAAAGCCCGTTAAGGGTTAGAACCGTGGTGGGCCAAAATTGGCGATTTCCTAATAATGGCTTTGACATAATTTAAATGGGCTTAAATCATGCATTATGACATGCTTTTGAATTGTGTGTATTGGATGCATATGAATGGTTGAATGAATGTATGATTGGATGCTATTGGGCCTTTTACAAGATGGGTTGTATTTTTCTTTTGGGTAAATACGGCCTGCGTGTCGTTTTTCTTTTAATGTAATTTTATTTTATTTAAATTAAATATTATAAAATTTGTAAAAGAAGAAGCCCATGGAGTGGTGAGCCCAAATGGAGGTGCAAGCCCAAATTGGAGGCGCAAGCCCAGAAGGAGAAGATGGAGGCCCGCCTAATATATGTTTTTAGTACAGGTTTACTAGAATAATATTAGGATGTAAAATAGGCCCATAGCAGTCCATTTTAATTTTATTTAATCATGTTTTATATTCATTTGCATGTATGTATGTATGTTCCAATAGCTCATTCACCCGCTTTATGTATGTAAGCTGTTATAATTGAATCTAATAACCAAACGGAATTACAAAGTCGCATAAAAGTGCTTCCCTCATTCAAAACCGAATCGAAGTGGGAATAGGCCAGTTGTAGACCATGCCCTCGCAGGATGCACTGGAGTATTGTCACTTTGTATTGGGTTAGAGTATGGGATACTCTAACACTTGGATGGAGGTTTTGACTTAGCGTGGGTAGTAGGATTCTCCTAGCCCTAAGCACAGATGGGTAAGTGCCAACAAGCCCATCAAAGCGAGAGTCCCTAGGTTGGGATTGGACGGCGTTCCTACCTAAATAATTAAGGTATAGTTGTACCAAACCCTCGTTTGGCTATATCTTAATGAAATATGGATCTCGGTCCATGAGCCCAACAACTCGGTTTAAATTAATAACTTAATTCATTATTAATTTTATGGGAACAACAAAGCAAAGCCCTTTATTAACACTCTCAATGTTTTTCTGTGTAGAAACACCCAAATGGCAAACACAAATACCTTATCACTGCGATCAATTCTTGAAAAGGACAAGCTTTCTGGTCCTAACTTTTTAGACTGGTCTAGGAACTTGAGGATAGTTCTAAGACAAGAGTCAAAAGAGTATGTGCTGGAAAGGCCTGTGCCGGCTGCGCCTCAGGGACGTAATCCACCGGCTGCCCAGCTGGAGGAATACGAGGCGCACGTCAAGGAAAACAGGGATGTGACATGCCTTATGTTGGCTTGCATGGTCCCCGAACTGCAAAAACAGTTTATGGACCATCAAGCCTATGCTATGATAACAACTCTTAATGAGATGTTTCAAGAGCAAGCTCGTCAGGAAAGGTACCTGACCAATAAGGAATTCCACTCTTGTAAGATGGGGGCCGGGACATCTGTGAGTGCACACATGCTCAAGATGAAGGGCTATTTGGATACTTTGGCCCGTCTCGGATCGCCTATCTCTCAAGAGTTGGCGGTGGACACAATCCTCGCGTCCTTGCCGGATTCTTATGATCAGTTCATCCTTAACTACAACATGCAAGGGATGAACCGCACTGTCAGTGAGCTGCATGGGATGCTTAAGCTTACTGAGCAGTCGATCAAGAAGACTCCGCTGGTGCTGCTGGTTAACAAGGGGAACGCTCCTCTTGCTAAGGGTAAGGCCAAGGAAAAGGCCAAGGCTAAGGCCAAGAAGGCCAAAGCCAAGAAGGCCAAGGCCCAACCCAAGGCCTAGCAGAAGGCAGGTGCTGAGGACGTCTGTTTCGGGTGCAGACAGGCGGGCCATTGGAAGAGATCGTGTCCCAAGCTGATGGGAGAGCAAAGAAGGGGCCAAGGTGCATGCTCTTTAGGTATTTATGTTATAGATATTAACCTTACTGTTTCAACATCCTGGGTATTGGATACTGGATGTGGTTCTCACATTTGATGCAATGTGCAGGGACTTAAGAACAGAAGGTTGCTGGGGTCGGGAGAGGTGGACTTGCGGGTCGGGAATGGAGAAAGGGTTGCTGCCATAGAGATCGGCGAATACCACCTAATGATGCCCAGCGGATTGGTTTTAATTTTAGAACATTGTTACTTTGTACCTGCTATGTGCAGGAATATTATCTCTGTATCAATGTTGGATATTTCTGGATTTGATTTTACTGTTATAAATGGTCGAATTTCTATATCCAGAGAGGGGTTATTTTATGGAGATGCTCTATTAAATAATGGCATGTATGTCCTGGACTTAAATGAAACCAATCATATCTATAACATAAACACGAAAAAGGTTAAGCCTAACGAACTTAATCCAGTCTACCTATGGCATTGTTGTCTTGGCCATATAAACAAGAAGCGCATAGCTAGGCTTCACAAAGATGGAGTCCTAGGGTCATTTGACTCGGAGTCAATTGATACATGCGAATCATGTTTAAGAGGCAAGATGACAAAGGCGCCTTTTAGCAAAAAGGCTGAAAGGGCCACTGGCTTGTTGGACCTAATACATTCAGATGTATGTGGACCTATGAGCGCAGCGACCAGAGGTGGGCATCTGTACTTCGTCACGTTCATGGATGATTTCAGCAGATATGGCTATGTCTATCTGATGAAACACAAGTCTAAGACCTTTGATAGGTTCAAGGAATTTAGGAACGAGGTATAGAACCAGCTAGGCAGGAATATCAAAGCCCTTCGGTCGGACCGAGGGGGTGAGTATATGAGCCTAGAGTTTGACTCATACTTGAGAGAGCATGGAATAGTTCCACAGCTCACTCCTCCTAGAACACCACAATGGAATGGGGTGTCCGAACGGAGGAATAGGATCTTATTGGACATGGTCTGCTCAATGATGAGTCAAGCATCTCTCCCAATTAGCTTCTGGGACACGCCCTCGAGACAGCAGCTCTCATCTTAAACAATACTCCGACTAAGGCTGTGGAAAAGACCCCATATCAGATATGGACGGGCAAGGAGCCCAATGTGTCTTTCCTAAGGATTTGGGGATGCGAACCACATGTCAAGAAATTGACTAGTGGCAAGCTGGAGCCCAAAACCGATAAATGCCTGTTTGTGGGCTACCCTAGGGAAACCAAAGGGTATTACTTCTACAACCCCGCCGAGAACAAGGTGTTCGTGGCAAGGAAGGGGGTCTTTCTGGAAAAGGAGTTCCTTTCCAAGAAAGATAGTGGGAGCAACGTTGAACTCAGGGAAGTTCAAGGTCCACAAACTCCTGAAGAGGATAACTCGGAGGCCCAGGTGGAGCTTCCATAAGTGGAAGCACCGACCCAGGCCACACAAGAACCTTGAAGGTCTGGTAGGGATCGTCAGGGAACCGGAGAGGTATGGTTTCCTCGTCACCGATGATCAAACTCTTCTCATCTGGGATGAAGAAGAACCTAAAACCTACCAGGAGGCTATGGCTAGCCCACAATCTGCGAATTGGCGTAAAGCCATGGAGGCAGAAATGCAATCTATGTACGATAATCAAGTTTGGAACTTGGTTGATCCACCTCCGGGTGCTAAGGTAATAGGTTGCAAGTGGTGCTATAAGCTAAAAGCTGATAATACCTTCAAGGGGCGTCTGGTTGCGAAAGGTTTCAGACAAGTCCATGGGATAGACTACGATGAAACTTTCTCACCAGTAGCCATGCTCAAGTCCATCAGGATACTGCTGGCCATAGCCGCATGGTATGACTATGAGGTATGGTAGATGGATGTCAAAACCGCTTTCCTTAATGGGAAGCTACTCGAGGATGTGTACATGACACAACCTGAGGGTTTTGTCGATCCTAAGTATCCGGGAAGGGTATGCAAACTTCAAAGGTCCATTTATGGACTGAACCAAGCATCCCGTAGTTGGAATCTAAGATTCAATGAGGCTATAAAGGAATATGGCTTCATACAGAATCTGGATGAGCCTTGTGTGTATAGGAGGACTAGTGGGAGCATTGTCACATTTTTGGTACTTTATGTAGACGACATCCTACTCATTGGAAGCGACATACCTACACTGCAAGGGGTAAAGCAGTGGCTTAGTAAGTGCTTCGCAATGAAGGACTTAGGCGAAGCTGAGATGATCCTAGGGATCAGGATCTATAGGGATAGAGCAAATCAGCTTCTGGGCCTAAGTCAGGCTTCGTACATTGACAAAGTTCTGAAAAGATTCAGCATGGACCGGGCCAAGAAAGGTTTCTTGCCAATGGGCCATGGGCTGAAACTTAGTAAGAGGAACTGTCCTAAAACAAGGGAGGACAGGGAGAATATGAAATTGGTTCCATATGCCTCGGCTATTGGATCAATTATGTACTCCATGTTATGTACGAGACCTGATGTCGCCTTTGCACTGAGTATGACGAGCCGATACCAGCAGGATCCCGGGGAGGATCACTGGAAAGCTGTCAAGGCGATCCTCAAGTACCCTAACCGGACTAAGGATAGCTTCTTGGTGTATGGTGGTCAAGAAGTGCTATCAGTTACTGGGTATACTGATGCAAGCTTCCAGACAGACCAAGATGAGTACCAATCGCAGTCAGGGTATGTATTCTTACTGAATGGTGGTGCTGTAAGCTGGAGGAGCTCAAAGCAGCCAACCATAGCGGACTCTACAACAGAAGCTGAGTACATCGCTGCGTGTGATGCAGCTAAGGAAGCTGTGTGGATGAGGAAGTTTATCACTGAGTTGGGAGTAGTGCCAACTATCCAGGACCCAGTCGATGTCTTCTGTGACAACAATGGGGCCGTCGCACAAGCTAAGGAGCCCCGGTCACACAAGAACACAAAGCACGTGCTCAGAAAGTTTCACCTCATACGAGAAATCGCGGAGAGAGGTGACATTGCATTGCACAGAGTGGACACCGAGGATAATGTCGCAGATCCATTGACCAAGGCGCTGGCCCAGCCCAAGCACGAGGGTCATACTAGATCTATAGGGATTAGGCCCATGCCTAGTTGGAACTAGTGCAAGTGGGAGATTGTTGGAAATGCCCTAGTCCCGAGGCATTGGTCCTTGTATTTGTACTATACATTTATTGGATTTATGTGTTGTACTCATTTGTGTCATTAATAAAGGCATCAATTCATTTACTTTATCTATCTTGTGCAATATATTAAATGAAGTATCCAATGGACATATCTTTATCCATGACGACTAGTGTCATGCACTCAGCAGTAAGACCATGGATAGGGTTAACGATATGACCATGAATAGATCCGTAGTCTGTTCTAGTCATGGGAATGAATGGAACAACAGACTATCATTAACCTGGTTGTATGGCGGTGTCTTACCGGTCATTGGACATGGAATGTCAACCAAGTTAATAGGTACATGCCTGGAAGCATGGTACTGGATAGATCCACTAAACGAGTAATCCACATGGTATGGTATCACAATGGATTCTCGTGTAGTACTTGTATGGATCCTTTGACCTGACCATATGATGGTGTAACATGTGAAGTCGCATACTTAGGGGTACGCCTAAAGGGCCTGTAATAGGGTGCCAAGTATGGGTGCTTTCGGGTATGTCACTGAACATGGTAATACTATGGATATGCAGAAGGGATTTGTCACTCAGTAACCAACTGAGAAGATATCACCGGCCACTTGATGAATGTGACTGATAAGAGTGTGGCCACACCCAAACAAGTTGGAACTTGTTTGTGAGGTTCAGTGCATTCGGGATCCAGTTAATGTCCGGACACAAAAGAGGGTGATCAATCCATGCCTCTGTGTTGGACACCGATATCAATGACATGGGATGTACAAGTTTAAACTACAGGGTTATGATATCAGTTAGACTGCTATCTCCATCTTAATTGGGGGCTGCAGTGCCTTGCTAGAGCCCAACTGCAGTCTGCAGGCCAAAGGCCCGCTGCCAACATAAAGATGGGCCCACAGGATCGTACACATAGAACGATAGAATGCTGACTTAAGGAATCACATGTATACTTGGAGTATACACAATGGAGGGAGAAATGTGTATATATTAATTATATTATAAAGATCAATTGGATTGATCATAATAATAAAATTAATATATTCCATTGGCTCTTCATAATTAATTGGATTAATTATGATATTATTTCCTAGGTGGAAATATTCATATGTATGGGTTTACATATGATTTTATTTTGTGTAGATTTAATTTTAATTTGATGGATTAAATTAATTGTCAAACTAATTTTAATTTAAATGTAAATAATGTATTACTTGGAGTAATATATTAAATACATGGGTATATTAAAATTGGGCTTGAAATTAATTTAAACCAGAATAACTAAAATTAGACTGGGCCTAAATTAAAACATGGAAGCCCGCACAGAATGGAATGGAGCCAGCTTGGGCCTGAATTCCACTAGGGGAATTCGGCCACCCTAGGTATAAATCCTAGGGTGAAATTTCGGCCAACAAAACCCTAGCACACCATTGGCCGAAATCTCCCCCTCTCCTCTCTTCCATTGTTTTGGTTTTTCCGACGCTAGCACGGGTTGCATTCGTCAAGCGTTCATGTACGTGAGAGTGGAGGAATTCTACCTTGAATTCTGCAGTCATCATCCATCTCAGAGAGAGATTTTTCTGGTAAGAAATTTAATCCCTTTCTATTTGATTTTAAGTTTTTCAATTTCCATTTCAATTGCTCCTGGGACTGGATTTGAGGAAATCACCGCGTTCTTCCGCTTTTATCGAGTGATTTCCGGTGAAAAATCCCAACACACTTATCCTCCTTGGCTGTAACACCCTTAAACGTTTGCTATATACAAGTATTTAACTAATACATTCCTGATAAAAACTCTACGTTTCTAATCCTTATCAGCTTGTGTCATTTGTCTGGAAAGCAACTGTAGACCTAACAAGTTGCTACACAGAAATTACAAATTATAAATTATTAACAAATTCAAAAATCACAACATAGTGAATATAAATCGTTGACTACTTTAACAATCACAAGCAGTCATACGTATGCATGTCAACACTTATTCATGCACATCTAAATGAATGAGCCATTTATTTTATTTGTTGTGACATAACCAGCCAATCGACTGCCCCGGGATCATGTAACATATAACAAATGATTTAGCTGGCCAGCTCATATAAAATGTGTTTTGACCTTTTGGTCCAGATAATAAGTGGTTGACCTTGCGGTCCATGTATCATATATTCCATGTGGGTGACCATATAGGTCCACATAACAGATATTTCATGTGATTGCAGTGTCTGGAAAGGTATGTCACAACGTCCCTTTATATTTCATGTAATCATGTTCCCTAACTTTCACATATAACATTTATTTCACGTATTCATGCACAATTACACATGTCATATAATCCATGTCAAGTAATTAACATATATTCATATACAAATTTTACATATACCACATATGATGTGCAAGTACATTTATCATATGAACTATGTGTCATGTGATTCACAAATGTTCAAAAACAATAATATATAGTGTCTCCTATAACATATATATATTTTCATATCATCTTATATAGATATATATATAATTCATATATATTTATTTCAACAGATCATATCGACCCACATCATCAAATAATCACACAATATCATATAATCACATATAACACACAAATTACTTAGATCAAGCTTATACTCACAAGTAGTCACCAACTTCTCCAGATAATATATTTATTATCATCATATCTCCAATTCTTGTATCAAATAATCTCATATGGTTGATGAAATCTATCTAATTTTATCTATTTATTTGGCTTGGACTCGATATTAACTTAATATCAAGCTTCCTACGTATCCCGATAATTCTAATTTGGGAATCAAAGCCACGTAGTTCTCCGCATATACTGTCACTATTCATTTATACGGTTACTATTCATAAATACGGTATGTCACCATTCACCAAATTATCAAAAATCAACCTATACATCATATATTCCTCCAAATGCATTTCTTATAATTTTCATATTTTCTTCACATATAAATCGCACTTAAACTAATTTTCTAATAAATAATATAATTAATTTTAACTCTAAATATTTCAATAATTTGTATAAAATAATCTGTCCAAATTCATCAAAAAATTCAAGAATTAATGTTTCTCCAAATAATTCATAGATCAATATGAAAATATTAAACCAACATAAACTCGCCGGAAAATATTCCGATCACCGGAATAGTACCTATAATCCGGAGGAGAATACTACTCGATTCACAGCACTGCCAAGAGTCCAAATATACCAATTTTCTTCTCTTATCACTTCATTGTTAGAATTAATTTACAAAATTACTCTAAAATTACATTTCTAAATACACCATCATATAAACATGGATACAAAATCTTAACCGTACATAATGAAATTTATTTAGTTTTGATTATGTAACTGTAATTTCATCATGATCGGACGGCAGAATATCAAATTATCCAATTTTTCCTCTTTATACATATATAAATATATATACATGTTGGCTTTGGACATTTTGTCCAGAGCAATCTTTTCTTCCCCCTCCTTTGTTCTTTTATTTCCTTTTATAAAAATATCTTTCTATAAAATTACTTTTTTGCCCTTAAATTAATTTATTTTAAATTTCTAAATTCCTCCACACAACTTTTAAATCCTTTCGGTTATATTCTTTCTGTGCATATAATTTTCACCCCTAAAACTTTTTATTTTTATATTTCCTCCATATTCCACCCCGTAAATATAATTCTCAAATATATATATATATATATATATATATATATATATATATATATATATATATATATATATATATATATATATATATATCAACGCTGAACTCTAGTCCAGAAAAATCCTCAAATTATAATATCACTTATAATCATACTGGAATATATTTTTACCAAATATTTATATTTATCGAATTTTTGGGATATTACATTTCTCCCCCTCTAAAAAAATTTCGTCATCAAAATTTCCAATTATTATTCTATATCACAGATCAAATTTTTTACATACCCAAATATCACTGCAACTCTGCTGATAATAACTTATAAGCTATCCACAAATCACGATTCTTTTATCTTTCACAGTAAAATTAAAACTAACTTGTATGCTTACATATGTAGTATAAATACATATACTCTACTAGATATCTTATCTCAAAGTATTGTTCTCTGGATATATAAATTCTTCTATGTCACTAGCATTGACATTCCAAATAATGAAACTCAAATAAGAAAGCTTAAGAACCTGTTGCTAGTCATATCTTGTTATTATCCTCTTGAAGGAACTTAAATTAGAATTTGATTCTCCAAACCATATATCTAATACATGTAGTACATATCTTAATTGAAAAATTCTAAGCTTCAAATAACAAATCTCCAAATAATAAAAACACTAACTTTCAAAATGAATGTCTTAAAGCATTAATCAATGAAACTTTAGATTATCCTCATAAATATTGAATTTCAAGGACCTCATTGATCATTCATGACTTACAATATATATATTCAATTTTCACCTCAAAATATTTTGTACATGATCAAATTCCCTAAATTTATATACATATGGCTATATTATTATCCTCATCGATCAATATTTATTTCGCAAATCATATTCGAACCATCACAAACTTTTGAATGACATATCTAAATACATCAATTGCACTCTTGTATTTCTCCATTACATCCCTCACATTTAAATGAAATCTTATATTGTTAATAACCACATGTATGCCAAAAATAACTCACAAAAGTATCACTAAAAAGACTTCACCTCATAACTTAGGGTATATATTCAACTTATCCTCAAATTATTTCATATATGATCAACACCAATAACTTTATATACCATAATGTCTCCAAACTTCAAAGTCGTGTCATGCATTTATCACCACTGACTTTAGCCATATCAACTCATAATAATACTTACATTCATATGTTCTATTATAGTTATCACCCAACATTTATTTCGTTATCATCAAAATTTATCAATTCGATATCTTCCATAAATTTCATAATTAATCATTCATGAAAGTATAAAATCCAAATATTTTTATGTCTCCCTTGTATCTTTCTGCAATTGCATTCCTTATAACTTAATGAACTATTCTATTAGACTCACATCCATGACCATATATATATATACTTTTCACCCTCTTCTCAGTTATATGCTTACTTTTTTAACTTATTTTCACATCTCACTCATTGAAATCTTCAAACTCATTCTTACTTATTCAACTCCTTATAGAACTATCGATTCACAATCTCCACTTAATCATTGACTTGAGAATGCATATGGTTTTATCTTGAACTTTTCATAATATTTATTTAATAAACAGTTTTCTTTGGATAAACGTCACATCATCATTTTACATAATATAAATGTAAAATGTACTTGAAGAATAGTTCCACTTGGAACACTGTAAATAAAAGCATAATCAAATACTTTTACTGAAATCACTTTGTAATCATTTGCACATCAATATCTTTTTCCCAATATACTAATTTTCGCAAAATGCCAACATAATATGACATTTCAAAATAAATCAATGTAAATTTACAATAATTATTGAACATATTTAGAAAACTTAAATCACTTATCAAAATCTCACAGTTGATCAAAAATACTTTTTCATAGTATTTTTTAACATAACCAATGTAGTTTTACTTTTGGAACTTGTAACCCTTGAGTCACATGTAACTGACTAATGTGCAACTTATGCAGTATATGATGAGACTCATGACATATGACTTGACTCCAAGATGTATGCATGTCCAGACCATACCATCTGATCTCAAGGTTACAGTCCCAAAACATTCAAAAGTCTTTTGAAATTCTTTAAAACAAACTTCTAATTCTTATATGATCTCTATACTCATTATAACTTATATATAATTATAAATATGTACAAATACAAAATTAACCTTTTTTTCAAACCACATGCATTCTCAAATATTCATATACCACTTTATGCCCTATGAATAACCCTTGATCAATCACTTCATGTTCATCCTTATAGTATCCAAATAATTGTTTCTAACACTTGGCGTTTAGAACCACATAGTCTATAGACGTATATGTCCCATGAGGTCATATCCCTTCTCTGATACCAAAATGTAACACCCTTATATGTTTGCTATATACAAGTACTTAACTAATACTTTCCTGATAAAAACTCTACATTTCTAACCCTTATCAGCTTGTGTCATTTGTCTGGAAAGCAACCATAGACCTAGCAAGTTGCTACACAGAAATTACAAACTATAAATTATTAACAAATTCAAAAATCACAATATAGTGAATATAAATCGTTAACTACTTTAACAATCACAAGCAGTCATACGTATGGATGTCAACACTTATTCATGCACATCTAAATGAATGAGCCATTTATTTTATTTGTTGGGACATAACAAGCCAAACGACTGCCCCGGGATCACGTAACATATAACAAATGATTTAGCTGGCCAGCTCATATAACATGTGTTTTGACCTTTCGGTCCAGATAATAAGTGGTTGACCTTGAGGTCCATGTATCATATATTCCATGTGGGTGATCATATAGGTCCAGATAACAGATATTTCATGTGATTGCACTGTCTAGACAGGTATGTCACAACGTCCCTTTATATTTCATGTAATCATGTTCCCTAACTTTCACATATAACATTTATTTCACGTATTCATGCACAATTACACATGTCATATAATCCATGTCAAGTAATTAACATATATTCATATACAAATTTTACATATACCACATATCATGTGTAAGTACATTTATCATATGAACTATGTGTCATGTGATTCACAAATATTCAAATACAATAATATACAGTGTCTCCTATAACATATATATAGTTTCATATCATCCTATATAGATATATATATATATATATATATATATATATATATATAAAATTCATATACATTTATTTCAACAGATCATATCGACCCACATCATCAAATAATCACACAATATCATAAAATCACATATAACACACAAATTACTTAGATCAAGCTTATACTCACAAGTAGTCACAAACTTCTCCAAATAATGTATTTATTATAATCATATCTCCAATTCTTGCATCAAATAATCTCATATGGTTGATAAAATCTATCTAATTTTATCTATTTATTTGGATTCGACTCGATATTAACTTAATATCAACCTTCCTACGTATCTCGATAATTCTAATTTGGGAATCAAAGCCACGTAGTTCTCCGCATATACGGTCACTATTCATATATATGGTTACTATTCATAAATACGGTATGTCACCATTCACCAAATTATCAAAAATCAACCTATACATCATATATTCCTCCAAATGCATTTCTTATAATTTTCATATTTTCTTCATATATAAATCGCACTTAAACTAATTTTCCAATAAATAATATAATTAATTTTAACTCTAAATATTTCAATAATTTGTATAAAATAATCTGTCCAAATTCATCGAAAAATCCAAGAATTAATGTTTCTCCAAATAATTCATAGATCAATATGAAAATATTAAACCAACATAAACACGCCGGAAAATATTTCGATCACCGGAATAGTACCTATAATTCAGACGGAAAATACTACTAGATTCACAGCACTGCCAGGAGTCCAAATATACCAATTTTCTTCTCATATCACTTCATAGTTAGAATTAATTTACAAAATCACTCCAAAATTACATTTCTAAATACACCATCATATAAACATGTAAACAAAATCCTAACTGTACATAATGAAATTCACTTAGTTCTGATCACGTACATGTAATTTCATCGTGATCAGAAGGCAGAATATTGAATTATCCAATTTTTCCTCTTTATACATATATAAATATATATACAAGTTAGCTCTGGACATTTCGTCCAGAGCAGTCTTTTCTTCCCCCTCCTTTGTTCTTTTATTTCCTTTTACAAAAATACCTTTCTTATAAAATTACTTTTTTGCCCTTAAATTTTTTATTCTAAATTTCTAAATTCCTCCACACAACTTTTAAATCCTTTCGATTATATCCTTCCTGTGCATATAATTTTCACCCCTAAAACTTTTTATTTTTATATTTCCTCCATATTCCATGCCATAAATATAATTCTCAAATATATATATATATATCACCACTGAACTCTAGTCCACAAAAATCCTCAAATTATAATATCACTTATAATCATACTGTGAGTGGACAACTTTTTCGACGGAACGTGGACTCCTTTTCATAAGGGGCGCCTCGATTTCTGGCAAACCCCTCCCTCGCGTGGAGTTTTTTAGAATATAAATTCGTTTTTAGAAAATTAGATTAATTGTGTAAGAGTCGACACCCGGCTCAGCTCAACCGGAAAATTTCAGTGTAGCTGAACCGGATGAACGGTCACCACATTATCCAGAGATCTAGGTCCGGACAAGTCCCCATTTCATTTCTAATCAAAATAAATACGACCAAAGTTCTTTGAAGGTATTTCATAATTCTAAGGATGGATTTTATTGCATTAAATTAAGCATACAACGCACACACAAATAGAGTAAAGCGGTAAATTATTAAATTATTTACAACCCGATCGAATAAATATAAAAAGCTCTCAACCTCACTTTACAACTGCCTAAAATACACGAATTAATCTATTAAATTACATCAAAAATAAAAATAAAAGAAATTAAAAGCTGCAAAATAGAAGGTTAGCACAGTTTACGGCACACTTCAAATAGGACTCAAACAGGACATAATTAGGAAATTGGAAATTGGGAACATGCATTCAGGGGGATGACCGGGTCGGCTCGGCTAGCCAGTCCGATTAGACCTGGAAAACATTTTGAAACGTTCTTGTATTCTGGTTTTGTGAGAAAATCATTTTGAAAACATTTTATTTTCCGGTTTACTTTAATTTAACATACGAGGTGGGTCTGTTTTCAGGAGAATCGGGTCTCCATCGTTGTATTTTTCTAAATGCAATAATACTTAAATTTAAATCTAAGGTCGTGAATGCACACAAAAAAATTCATTTTGATGATTTTCTAATTTTTTCTAATTTTTATGGATTTTTAGAAATTTTTCTGGATCAAAATGGAAATTCTGCCCCCGGACGAGCAATACAGTCGTGCGACTATAACTACAGTCATGCGACTATAATTACAGTCATGTGACTGTAAATCATCCAGATGCAGAAAATCACCAAAATTTTATTCAAATGAAATTAAGAGGAGCGAGAAATCAAGAACACTCGTACGACTATAGTTAAGTCGTACAACTGTTCGTCACCACAAGAACAGTCGTACGACTGTTCTTAATTTCCAGAAACAGCAGATACAGAAAATGAGTTTTTATGCAATAAATCATATCAAAACACCCAGAAAACGCAGAAAAATGAAGGTTTGAAGTATATCTACCTCTTTGGTGCTGATCCACCGTATGAATGACCGCTTGAAATGCCTTAATCCCTTCCAAATTGCTTCTTTTTCCCTTGAGTTGTGGTTTGAAAAGTTGTCCAAGTTTTTCCCAAAATGTCAAGGTTTCTAAGAGCTTTAAGTCCGAAATTAATTGAGTTTAGAATGTCAGATTATTAACCTAAGATTTCTATCCAATTTTAGGCTTAATACTTCAAGAATCAAAGAGAAAAGAGTGTGTCTTTTTTGTGAGTTTTCTTTCCCTTCTCTCTTTTTCTTTCTTTTCTCTCTCTAAATCTCTAAAATCTCAGACCCCTTATTTTGCTACCTTCCCTCTTTTTAATCTTCTACTTTCTTTCTTTTTGGCTGCAAAGGGGGCGAGCATTACTTGCTCTCCCTTCAGCCCCTAAATTTCTGTCCCCTAGGCATAGGCTGCTGTACCTGGGCAGGTATTACAATCGTACGACTGTAATACAATACCACGACTGTAATTAAAGTCGTGGTACAACAACCCTTTTTTTTAGGAGGAAAATTCTGGGACTTATAGCTGCCCCTCGCGTGATCAAATTCGACACCCGACTCTAGGTCTAGAATACCTGAGGTGATGAATTTGATAGCGCGGATCAAAGCACCGCAGACACAAGAAATAAAACGTGCAACTGAGTTGCTGAAGTCTCACTGCCGTGATGATGGGTTGAGTTGATTGGATGGAATAGGCCGATACCGGGTCTATGTTACCCGAGGCAATGCTGGAGGTGAAATAAGCTGATACTGGGTTTAGGTTACCCGAGGCAAGGAAGGTGGGATGCAGATAGGCCGATACCGGGTTTATTTTACCCGAGGCAAGGAAGGTGGAATGCGGATAGGCCGATACCGGGTTTAGGTTACCCGAGGCAAAGAAGGTGGAAAGTGGATAAGCTGATACTGGGTTTAAGTTACCTTAGGCAAGGAATGTGGAAGGCGGATAAGCTGATATCGGGTTTAGGTTACCCGAGGCAAGGAAGGTGGAAGGTGGATAAGCCGATACCGGGTCTAGGTTACCCGAGGCAAGGAAGGTGGAAGGCGGATAAGCTGATACCGGGTCTAGGTTCCCCGAGGCAAGGTAGGTTACCCGAGGCAATGAAGGTGGAAGGCGAATAAGCCGATACCGGGTTTAGGTTACCCGAGGCAACGAAGGTGGAAGGCGGATAAGCCGATACCAGGTCTAGGTTACCCGAGGCAAGGAAGGTGGAAGGCGGATAAGCCAATACCGGGTCTAGGTTACCCGAGGCAAGGAAGGTGGAAGGCGGATAAGCCGATAACGGGTCTAGGTTACCCAAGGCAAGGAAGGTGGAAGGCGGATAAGCCGATACCGGGTTTAGGTTACCCGAGGCAAGGAAGGTGGAAGGCGAATAAGCCGGTACCGGGTTTAGGTTACCCGAGGCAATGAAGGTGGAAGGCGGATAAGCCAATACCGGGTTTAGGTTACCCGAGACAGAGTTTGCTGGGGATCTGGAATGAAGCCGATCTGCACCGATGCCGGGTTTATATTACCCGAGGTGGATCTGTTGAGGATTTGTTCGTGTCTGAGACAATGATGAGGAATTCCTGCATTGGAAATAGTAAGTCTTCATTCCTTGATCAAGAGATTTTGAACAAAAATTTTTGCCCCTTCGATCAAGAATGAAGACTAGCTAAGGATGAATGCTCTGTGTATGTCGTGTATGTATGCACGATGATGCATATGCACATGGAGATTGAGTGATGCATTTCTTATTATTTGTGCAAGATTGATGTTTCTCCTTTTTGCTGGGGAAGGTATGTTTTGCTCTTGATTGGTGGAAGGCGTTCTTTGCATAAGGCTTCCCCTTGTTGAAGATTTATGTGAGGACTACTGGGGAAATGAGATAATAACTGGGAATGTGTGATGATGCTAGGGAAAAGGATCATAGTATCCTTTGTAACTGTTCCATTGGGGAGTGATGTGGAGAATCCTACTGGGGAGATGATGGAAAGACTTTGCTTCTCATCCCTGTAATTTATGAATCTGGAAGTGCTCTAAATTTTGCCGGGGTTGCCCACTGCGGGTTTTTAGCCCATCGAGCTGCTCTAATTTTTGCCTGAGGCGCCTTTCGGTTTTTACCCCAGCGAGCTTTTTTTTTTTAAAAGCAAAGGTCGATTGAAATGGCAAATTCTTAGCCAACCACTGTCACTCTTCGGAAAGATGAATTAGATTTGGAGCATGATGAAAGATTTCAGATTGTATGTATTTAGTACATTTTCATTGTTAAATAACGTGATATGTTCGACCAGTTAAATGCAAAGCGCTTTCCTTAAGTGGATGTTTAAGCAAGATAACTTTGTTTATGCATTTTGTCATAACCATGCAAATATATTTGAACAAACATTTCACATAGATGGTATACATTCCACACAGAGCCAGAATCCATCACCAGTCGTCCCTTTCAGATTTTCTGACTGATCATTTTCTCTCGTGTCTTAATTTTTGCTTAGGCCGCTCTTTTTGAGTTTTCAGCCTAGCAGACTTCTTCTTTTTTTTTTAAGACATGGTAAAGCTTTAAGCGGTCTTGGTTGACAGGATTGGTGAACCCATTTCTATCCATGTCCATGATGTTGACACCGCCTTTCGATAGCACTTTTTTCACAACATAGGGCCCTTCCTAGTTGGGTTTGAACTTTCCCTGAACATCGACATTTGAAGGCCTTAATTGTTTTAGAACCAAGTCCCCTGCTTTTAACTATCGCCTAGGGTACTTCTCATTCTGATATAGGCCCTGGCCATTCTGCGTTGGTACATCTGTAGATGATCCAATGCTTTCAGCTGCTTTTCATCTAGTGCCGCTAACTGCTCGTATCTAGCTTGAACCCGTTCAGTTTCTGGTAACTGAGCTTCCAAGGCGACTCTGAGTGACTTGAGCTCTATTTCTACTGGTAATACTGCTTCCATACCATATACCAAAGCATAGGGAGTTTCTCCTATCGGTGTTCTAACACTGGTCCTGTAACCCCAAAGAGCATACGGTAATTTGTCAGCCCAATCTCTGTAAGTGGTTACCATTTTTTATAAGATCTTCTTTATCACCTTATTAGCTGCTTCTACTACACCATTAGCTTGGGGTCTGTATGGAGAAGACTTATGGTGCTCGATACCATGTTCTGCAAGCAGATCAGCTGTTGCCCCTTGAAATTGCACTCCGTTGTCAGACACTATATGATGGGGAATCATGTATCAGGCAAAGATGTTCTTCTAAATGAACTTAACCATCTGTTTAGCCATTACACTAGCAAAGTATTCTACCTCCACCCATTTTGAGAAATAGTCGACTGCAACCACTATGAATATGTGTCCATTAGATGCTGCAGGATGAATTTCACCAATCATATCTATTCCCTATGCTAAAAATGGCCAAGGGGATACCAGATTCTGTAATTCGAGTGGCAAAAGATGACTGATGTCGTACATATACCACATATCATGTGTAAGTACATTTATCATATGAACTATGTGTCATGTGATTCACAAATATTCAAATACAATAATATACAGTGTCTCCTATAACATATATATAGTTTCATATCATCCTATATAGATATATATATATATATATATATATATATATATATATATAAAATTCATATACATTTATTTCAACAGATCATATCGACCCACATCATCAAATAATCACACAATATCATAAAATCACATATAACACACAAATTACTTAGATCAAGCTTATACTCACAAGTAGTCACAAACTTCTCCAAATAATGTATTTATTATAATCATATCTCCAATTCTTGCATCAAATAATCTCATATGGTTGATAAAATCTATCTAATTTTATCTATTTATTTGGATTCGACTCGATATTAACTTAATATCAACCTTCCTACGTATCTCGATAATTCTAATTTGGGAATCAAAGCCACGTAGTTCTCCGCATATACGGTCACTATTCATATATATGGTTACTATTCATAAATACGGTATGTCACCATTCACCAAATTATCAAAAATCAACCTATACATCATATATTCCTCCAAATGCATTTCTTATAATTTTCATATTTTCTTCATATATAAATCGCACTTAAACTAATTTTCCAATAAATAATATAATTAATTTTAACTCTAAATATTTCAATAATTTGTATAAAATAATCTGTCCAAATTCATCGAAAAATCCAAGAATTAATGTTTCTCCAAATAATTCATAGATCAATATGAAAATATTAAACCAACATAAACACGCCGGAAAATATTTCGATCACCGGAATAGTACCTATAATTCAGACGGAAAATACTACTAGATTCATAGCACTGCCAGGAGTCCAAATATACCAATTTTCTTCTCATATCACTTCATAGTTAGAATTAATTTACAAAATCACTCCAAAATTACATTTCTAAATACACCATCATATAAACATGTAAACAAAATCCTAACTGTACATAATGAAATTCACTTAGTTCTGATCACGTACATGTAATTTCATCGTGATCAGAAGGCAGAATATTGAATTATCCAATTTTTCCTCTTTATACATATATAAATATATATACAAGTTAGCTCTGGACATTTCGTCCAGAGCAGTCTTTTCTTCCCCCTCCTTTGTTCTTTTATTTCCTTTTACAAAAATACCTTTCTTATAAAATTACTTTTTTGCCCTTAAATTTTTTATTCTAAATTTCTAAATTCCTCCACACAACTTTTAAATCCTTTCGATTATATCCTTCCTGTGCATATAATTTTCACCCCTAAAACTTTTTATTTTTATATTTCCTCCATATTCCATGCCATAAATATAATTCTCAAATATATATATATATATCACCACTGAACTCTAGTCCACAAAAATCCTCAAATTATAATATCACTTATAATCATACTGTGAGTGGACAACTTTTTCGACGGAACGTGGACTCCTTTTCATAAGGGGCGCCTCGATTTCTGGCAAACCCCTCCCTCGCGTGGAGTTTTTTAGAATATAAATTCGTTTTTAGAAAATTAGATTAATTGTGTAAGAGTCGACACCCGGCTCAGCTCAACCGGAAAATTTCAGTGTAGCTGAACCGGATGAACGGTCACCACATTATCCAGAGATCTAGGTCCGGACAAGTCCCCATTTCATTTCTAATCAAAATAAATACGACCAAAGTTCTTTGAAGGTATTTCATAATTCTAAGGATGGATTTTATTGCATTAAATTAAGCATACAACGCACACACAAATAGAGTAAAGCGGTAAATTATTAAATTATTTACAACCCGATCGAATAAATATAAAAAGCTCTCAACCTCACTTTACAACTGCCTAAAATACACGAATTAATCTATTAAATTACATCAAAAATAAAAATAAAAGAAATTAAAAGCTGCAAAATAGAAGGTTAGCACAGTTTACGGCACACTTCAAATAGGACTCAAACAGGACATAATTAGGAAATTGGAAATTGGGAACATGCATTCAGGGGGATGACCGGGTCGGCTCGGCTAGCCAGTCCGATTAGACCTGGAAAACATTTTGAAACGTTCTTGTATTCTGGTTTTGTGAGAAAATCATTTTGAAAACATTTTATTTTCCGGTTTACTTTAATTTAACATACGAGGTGGGTCTGTTTTCAGGAGAATCGGGTCTCCATCGTTGTATTTTTCTAAATGCAATAATACTTAAATTTAAATCTAAGGTCGTGAATGCACACAAAAAAATTCATTTTGATGATTTTCTAATTTTTTCTAATTTTTATGGATTTTTAGAAATTTTTCTGGATCAAAATGGAAATTCTGCCCCCGGACGAGCAATACAGTCGTGCGACTATAACTACAGTCATGCGACTATAATTACAGTCATGTGACTGTAAATCATCCAGATGCAGAAAATCACCAAAATTTTATTCAAATGAAATTAAGAGGAGCGAGAAATCAAGAACACTCGTACGACTATAGTTAAGTCGTACAACTGTTCGTCACCACAAGAACAGTCGTACGACTGTTCTTAATTTCCAGAAACAGCAGATACAGAAAATGAGTTTTTATGCAATAAATCATATCAAAACACCCAGAAAACGCAGAAAAATGAAGGTTTGAAGTATATCTACCTCTTTGGTGCTGATCCACCGTATGAATGACCGCTGGAAATGCCTTAATCCCTTCCAAATTGCTTCTTTTTCCCTTGAGTTGTGGTTTGAAAAGTTGTCCAAGTTTTTCCCAAAATGTCAAGGTTTCTAAGAGCTTTAAGTCCGAAATTAATTGAGTTTAGAATGTCAGATTATTAACCTAAGATTTCTATCCAATTTTAGGCTTAATACTTCAAGAATCAAAGAGAAAAGAGTGTGTCTTTTTTGTGAGTTTTCTTTCCCTTCTCTCTTTTTCTTTCTTTTCTCTCTCTAAATCTCTAAAATCTCAGACCCCTTATTTTGCTACCTTCCCTCTTTTTAATCTTCTACTTTCTTTCTTTTTGGCTGCAAAGGGGGCGAGCATTACTTGCTCTCCCTTCAGCCCCTAAATTTCTGTCCCCTAGGCATAGGCTGCTGTACCTGGGCAGGTATTACAATCGTACGACTGTAATACAATACCACGACTGTAATTAAAGTCGTGGTACAACAACCCTTTTTTTTAGGAGGAAAATTCTGGGACTTATAGCTGCCCCTCGCGTGATCAAATTCGACACCCGACTCTAGGTCTAGAATACCTGAGGTGATGAATTTGATAGCGCGGATCAAAGCACCGCAGACACAAGAAATAAAACGTGCAACTGAGTTGCTGAAGTCTCACTGCCGTGATGATGGGTTGAGTTGATTGGATGGAATAGGCCGATACCGGGTCTATGTTACCCGAGGCAATGCTGGAGGTGAAATAAGCTGATACTGGGTTTAGGTTACCCGAGGCAAGGAAGGTGGGATGCAGATAGGCCGATACCGGGTTTATTTTACCCGAGGCAAGGAAGGTGGAATGCGGATAGGCCGATACCGGGTTTAGGTTACCCGAGGCAAAGAAGGTGGAAAGTGGATAAGCTGATACTGGGTTTAAGTTACCTTAGGCAAGGAATGTGGAAGGCGGATAAGCTGATATCGGGTTTAGGTTACCCGAGGCAAGGAAGGTGGAAGGTGGATAAGCCGATACCGGGTCTAGGTTACCCGAGGCAAGGAAGGTGGAAGGCGGATAAGCTGATACCGGGTCTAGGTTCCCCGAGGCAAGGTAGGTTACCCGAGGCAATGAAGGTGGAAGGCGAATAAGCCGATACCGGGTTTAGGTTACCCGAGGCAACGAAGGTGGAAGGCGGATAAGCCGATACCAGGTCTAGGTTACCCGAGGCAAGGAAGGTGGAAGGCGGATAAGCCAATACCGGGTCTAGGTTACCCGAGGCAAGGAAGGTGGAAGGCGGATAAGCCGATAACGGGTCTAGGTTACCCAAGGCAAGGAAGGTGGAAGGCGGATAAGCCGATACCGGGTTTAGGTTACCCGAGGCAAGGAAGGTGGAAGGCGAATAAGCCGGTACCGGGTTTAGGTTACCCGAGGCAATGAAGGTGGAAGGCGGATAAGCCAATACCGGGTTTAGGTTACCCGAGACAGAGTTTGCTGGGGATCTGGAATGAAGCCGATCTGCACCGATGCCGGGTTTATATTACCCGAGGTGGATCTGTTGAGGATTTGTTCGTGTCTGAGACAATGATGAGGAATTCCTGCATTGGAAATAGTAAGTCTTCATTCCTTGATCAAGAGATTTTGAACAAAAATTTTTGCCCCTTCGATCAAGAATGAAGACTAGCTAAGGATGAATGCTCTGTGTATGTCGTGTATGTATGCACGATGATGCATATGCACATGGAGATTGAGTGATGCATTTCTTATTATTTGTGCAAGATTGATGTTTCTCCTTTTTGCTGGGGAAGGTATGTTTTGCTCTTGATTGGTGGAAGGCGTTCTTTGCATAAGGCTTCCCCTTGTTGAAGATTTATGTGAGGACTACTGGGGAAATGAGATAATAACTGGGAATGTGTGATGATGCTAGGGAAAAGGATCATAGTATCCTTTGTAACTGTTCCATTGGGGAGTGATGTGGAGAATCCTACTGGGGAGATGATGGAAAGACTTTGCTTCTCATCCCTGTAATTTATGAATCTGGAAGTGCTCTAAATTTTGCCGGGGTTGCCCACTGCGGGTTTTTAGCCCATCGAGCTGCTCTAATTTTTGCCTGAGGCGCCTTTCGGTTTTTACCCCAGCGAGCTTTTTTTTTTTAAAAGCAAAGGTCGATTGAAATGGCAAATTCTTAGCCAACCACTGTCACTCTTCGGAAAGATGAATTAGATTTGGAGCATGATGAAAGATTTCAGATTGTATGTATTTAGTACATTTTCATTGTTAAATAACGTGATATGTTCGACCAGTTAAATGCAAAGCGCTTTCCTTAAGTGGATGTTTAAGCAAGATAACTTTGTTTATGCATTTTGTCATAACCATGCAAATATATTTGAACAAACATTTCACATAGATGGTATACATTCCACACAGAGCCAGAATCCATCACCAGTCGTCCCTTTCAGATTTTCTGACTGATCATTTTCTCTCGTGTCTTAATTTTTGCTTAGGCCGCTCTTTTTGAGTTTTCAGCCTAGCAGACTTCTTCTTTTTTTTTTAAGACATGGTAAAGCTTTAAGCGGTCTTGGTTGACAGGATTGGTGAACCCATTTCTATCCATGTCCATGATGTTGACACCGCCTTTCGATAGCACTTTTTTCACAACATAGGGCCCTTCCTAGTTGGGTTTGAACTTTCCCTGAACATCGACATTTGAAGGCCTTAATTGTTTTAGAACCAAGTCCCCTGCTTTTAACTATCGCCTAGGGTACTTCTCATTCTGATATAGGCCCTGGCCATTCTGCGTTGGTACATCTGTAGATGATCCAATGCTTTCAGCTGCTTTTCATCTAGTGCCGCTAACTGCTCGTATCTAGCTTGAACCCGTTCAGTTTCTGGTAACTGAGCTTCCAAGGCGACTCTGAGTGACTTGAGCTCTATTTCTACTGGTAATACTGCTTCCATACCATATACCAAAGCATAGGGAGTTTCTCCTATCGGTGTTCTAACACTGGTCCTGTAACCCCAAAGAGCATACGGTAATTTGTCAGCCCAATCTCTGTAAGTGGTTACCATTTTTTATAAGATCTTCTTTATCACCTTATTAGCTGCTTCTACTACACCATTAGCTTGGGGTCTGTATGGAGAAGACTTATGGTGCTCGATACCATGTTCTGCAAGCAGATCAGCTGTTGCCCCTTGAAATTGCACTCCGTTGTCAGACACTATATGATGGGGAATCATGTATCAGGCAAAGATGTTCTTCTAAATGAACTTAACCATCTGTTTAGCCATTACACTAGCAAAGTATTCTACCTCCACCCATTTTGAGAAATAGTCGACTGCAACCACTATGAATATGTGTCCATTAGATGCTGCAGGATGAATTTCACCAATCATATCTATTCCCTATGCTAAAAATGGCCAAGGGGATACCAGATTCTGTAATTCGAGTGGCAAAAGATGACTGATGTCAGCGTAGATCTGACACTCATGACATCTCTTTACTTTCCTTATACAATCAGTCTGCATAGTCATCCAGAAGTACTCCTATCTTATTATCTTTTTGGCCATAGCGAGCCCATTCATGTGTGGCCCGCAGGATCCTACATGTACCTGCTGCATCACCATTTCTGCCTCTTGTTCTGGCAGACATCTTAGGAGGACTCCATTTGCCGTTCCCTTGTATAGCTTATCTTCAAAGATTCTGAACTGACTGGCTAGCTTCCTTAATGACACCTTATCAGCAATACTGGCTCCCTTTAGGTATTTTCCTTCCTTCACACACTAGTAGATGTCAAAGAACCACGGCTTCTCTTCAGCCGTCAACTCTATTACTTCGTGTACTCCAAAGCAGGGTTGTTTGGAAGTTGCTATAACCAGTGGCTGTACTTGAGTTTCTTTTGGATTCTCCCACATAGAAGACAATGTCGCTAATGCATCAGCCATCTTGTTTTCATCTTTGGGGATATGTCTGAACTCACACTGGCCGAATAATTCTTTCTTATACTATAGCAGCTCTAAATAGGGCCGTAAGGCCTCTTCTTTTAATCCCATTCACCTTGAGCTTGCCTAACCACTAGAAGTGAATCCCCAACGATCAAGACATCATTTGCCCCTAGAGTTAACAGAGATTCCATCCCGAATGAGCATGCTTCATACTCAACTCCATTATTAGTTATGGGAAAATCCAACCTCTTTGACAAATGGATGATTTCACCGTCCGGTGTTGCTATAATTACCCCCGATTCCAACACTTTTTCTGTTACGGTACCATTAAAGCACATAACCTATCTCTTTATTTCCACCACAGCCAACTGTTCATCCGGGAAGTCTAGATTTTCTGTGTAGTCTGCTCCAACAGCTAATTTGCTAAAAACTCTGCTATGGCTCACCCCTTGATGGTCTTCTTAGTGATGTACTCAATGGCAAACTCTGATAAGAGTAACAGCCACCTGGATAACTTTCCAACCAACACTGGTGCCTTGTACAGATACTTCATCAGATCCACCTTGGCCATGGCTTGCACTTTGTATGACTGGAAGTAATGGCGCAACTTCTTTGTCAGCCAGATCATTGCCACACACGTCTTCTCCACCAATGTGTATTTGGTTTCATATTCCAGCAGCTTCTTACTGAGGTAGTAAATGGGTTACTCCTTTCTGTCATCTTGTTCTTGTGCCAACATTGCCCCTATAAAGGAATCCTCAACGGCCAAATACAAGATTAAGGGCTTCCCTGGAATTGGTGGACTCAGGACTGCCGGGCTTACCAAGTAAGCCTTGGTCTTCTCGAATGCTAACTGACATCTGTCATTCCACACAATTGGCTAATCTTTCTTTAACAACTTGAAGATTGGCTCACAAGTAGAGGTCAATCGTGCTATGAAATGACTGACGTACTGCAAGGAGCCTAAAAATGACTGGACCTCCTTTTCTGTCTTTGGAGCTGGCATATCTCGAATGGCCTTGATTTCATCTTGGTCCATTTCTATTCCCCTCTGGCTGACTACATGGCCCAACAACTTTCCTGATGTGACCCTAAATATGCACTTCTTAGGGTTGAGCCCCAGTGGAGTTGCCACTATGAAAGGACGATGTTTTCGACGGAACACGGACTCCCTTTCGGAAGGGGGGCCTTGATTTCGCGCAAACCCCTCCCTCGCGTGGGGTTTTTTAGAATGGAAATTCGTTTTTAGAAAATTAGATTAATTCATAAAAGAACCGAGACCTAAGTCTCGATGAAGAGTGTAGGAGTCGCCACCCGGCTCAGCTCAAACTGGAAATTTTAGTGTAGCTGAACCGGACGAACGGCCGCCACACTATCCAGAGATCTAGGTCTGGACAAGTCCCCTATTTCATGTCTAATCAAAATAAATATAGCTAATGTTCTTTGAAGGTATTTCATAATTCTAAGGATGGATTTTATTGCATTAAATTAAGTATACCGCGCACACACAAATAGAATAAAGCGGTAAATAATTAAATTATTTACAACCCGATCCAATAAAAATAAAAAGCTCTCAACCTCACTTTACAACCGCCTGAAATACACGATTTATCTAGAAAAATATAACAGCCTAAAATACACGAATTAATCTATTAAATTACATCAAAAATAAAATTAAAAGAAATTAAAAGTTGCAAAACAGAAGGTTAGCACAGTTTACGGCACACCACAAATAGGACTCAAATAGGACAGAATTAGGAAATTGAAAATTGGGAACATGCATTTAGGGGAATAACCGGGTCAGCTCGGTTAGCCAGCCCGATTAGACCTGGAAAACATTTTGAAACGTTCCTGTATTTTGGTTTTGTGAGAAAATCATTTTGAAAACATTTTATTTTCCGGTTTACTTTAATTTAACGTGCGAGGTGGGTCTGTTTTTAGGAGAATCGGGTCTCCGTCGTTGTATTGTTCTAAATGCAATAATACTAAAAATTAAATCTAAGGTCGTGAATGCACACAACAAAATTCATTTTGAGGATTTTCTGATTTTTTTCTGATTTTTATGGATTTTTAGAAATTTTTCTATATTAAAATGGAAATTCTGCCCTTAGATGAGCATTACAGTCATGCGATTGTAAATCATCCAGATGCAGAAAATCGCCAAAATTTTATTCAAATGAAATTAAGAGGAGCGGGAAATCAAGAACACTTGTATGACTGTAGTTACAGTCGTAAGACTGTTCTTCACCATAAGAACAGTTGTATGGCTGTTCCTGATTTCCAGAAATAGTAGATACAGAAAATGAGTTTTTATGCATGAAATCACATCAAAACACCTAGAAAACGCAAGAAAATGAAGTTTTGAAGTATATCTACCTCTTTGGCCCTAATCCACCGTATGAATGACCCCTGAAAATGCCTCAATCCCTTCCAAATTGCTTCTTTTTCCCTTGAGTTGTGGTTTGAAAAGTTGTCCAAATTTCTCCAAAAATGTCAAGGTTTCTGAGAGCTTTAAGTCCGAAATTAATTGAGTTTAGAATGTCAGATTATAAACCAAAGATTTCTATCCAATTTTAGGCTTAATACTTCAAGAATCAAAGAGAAAAGAGTGTGTCTTTTTTGTGAGTTTCCTTTCCCTTCTCTCTTTTTCTTTCTTTTCTCTCTCTAAATCTCTAAAATCTTAGACCCCTTATTTTGCTGCCTTCCCTCCTTTTCATCTTCTGCTTTCTTTCTTTTTGGCTGCAAAGGGGGCGAGCATTAATTGCTCTCCTTTCAGCCCTCAAATTTCTATCCCCTAGGCATAGGCTGCTGTACCTGGGTCGGTATTACAGTCGTACGACTGTAATATAATTCCATGACTGTAATTACAGTCGTGGTACGACAACCCCTTTTTTTTTAGGACGGAAAATTCCGGCGCTTACACATACTGGAATATATTTTTACCAAATATTTATATTTGTCGAATTTTTGGAATATTACATCGGCTCGCCAGTTCCACAAGACTTGGTAGCAGACATTATTCTTGGGTCACTTCATGAGTCTTACAACTAGTTTATCATGAACTACCATATGCAAGGGTTGGATAAATCGGTTGTTGAGCTGAATGGCATGCTCAAGCTTGCTGAGGAGTCTCTTAAGAAGACTCCTGAAGTTTTGCTGGTGAACAAGGGCAATACACCCATTGCTAGAGAAAAGGCCAAATATAAGGCTAAGGCTAAGGGCAAAAAGGTGGTGGCCCAACCTAAAGCGAGGGTTGCTTCTCCTGATGATATCTGCCACGAGTGTTATGAGAAGGGGCACTGGAAGAGCTCATGTCCAAAGCTAAGGGAGCAACTGAAGGGCAAAACTGCAGCTTCAGGTATTTATGTTGTTGAGATTAATCTAGCTGTTTCTACATCTTGGGTCTTGGACACTGGATGTGGATCTCACATTTGTTCAAATGTGCAGGGTCTAAGAAATAGGAGATCACTAGGATCTGGAGAAGTAGATCTTCGAGTTGGAAATGGTGCTTAGGTTCAGGCCATGGAGATCGGAGATTATTTCTTAGAGATGCCTAGTGGACTTGTTTTGGAACTAAGAAACTGTTATTTTGTACCTGTGATGTGCACGAATATTATTTCTATTTCTTTGTTGGATATTTCTGGTTTTGTATTTAATATTGGACATGGTAGAATTTCTATGCAATGTGGCAATATTATGTATGGAATAACATTTCTTGAAAATGGCTTATATATCCTTGATCTAAAACGTGAAAGTTTAATTTACAACATAACTACTAAAAGGATTAAACAAAATGAAATTAATCCTACATACATCTGGCACTATCGACTTGGCCACATAAACGAGAAGCGCATATCTAGGCTTCACTCTAGTGGAGTGCTAAGGTCATTTGACATCCAGTCTTATGACACATGCGAATCTTGTTTGAGAGGTAAGATGACAAAGGCGCCTTTTAGCAAGACTGCTGAAAGGGCCTCAGAGCTATTGGAGCTGATACATTCCAATGTATGCAGCCCAATGAGCACTAGTGCTAGATCCGTTTTCCTGTACTTTGTCACATTCACGGATGACTTTAGCAGATACGGTTACGTGTATCTGATGAAGCATAAGTCTGAGACTCTTCAAAGGTTCAAGGACTTTAAGAATGAAGTAGAAAACCAACTTGGCAAGAAAATAAAAGCACTTTATTCTGACCGAGGGGGTGAATATTTGAGCCAAGAGTTTGACTCGTTTTTGAGAGAGTGTGGGATTGTATCCCAACTCACTCCTCCTGGAACACCCTAGTGGAATGGAGTGTCATAAAGGAGGAATAGGATCTTGCTAGACATGGTCCGCTCAATGATGAGTCATGCTACACTCCGTGTCTCCTTTTAGGGATATGCTTTAGAGATAGCTGCTTACATTCTTAATAATACACCAAGCAAGGTAGTTGAGGAAACACCATATGAACTATGGATGGGCCGAAAGCCCAATGTTTCCTTCCTGAAGATTTGGGGCTGTGATACATATGTTAAGAAATTGACAAATGGCAAACTCGAGTCCAAATCTGTCAAGTGCCAGTTTGTGGGCTACCCTAAGAAAACTAAGGGTTATTACTTCTATGATTCGGTGGAAAACAAAGTTTTCATACCCAGAAATGCAGTCATCTTGGAGAAGGAATTCCTTTCCAAGAGAGACAGGGGGAGTAATATTGAACTTTCAGAAGTTTAAGACTCATAAACTCCTACAGCTACTGCTGAGGATGCTTTGGGAACCGATCTGACTACTAAAGAAATTGAGGAAACAGAACCGGTTACACAGGACTTTAGAAGGTCTGGTAGGACACGTCATTAGCTAGAGAGGTACGGCTTTCTCATGACTGAGGATAGGGATCTTATGGTCATTGACCAAGAGGAGCCTAAGACCTATCAAGAGGCTATTGAAAGCCCACACTCAGATCAATGGCGTAAAGCCATGGAGGATGAGATGCAATCTATGCACGATAACCAAGTATGGAACTTGGTGGATCAACCTTCAGGTGCTAAGGTGATAGGTTGCAAGTTGTGTTTCAAGTTAAAAGCCAACAACACCTTCAAGGGGCGATTGGTGGCAAAAGGATTCAGGCAAGTTCAAGGAATTGACTATGATGAAACCTTTTCACCAGTTGCTATGCTCAAATCCATTAGGATACTACTAGTCGTAGCTGCATGGTACAATTATGAGATATGGCAGATGGATGTCAAGACCACTTTCCTGAATGGAAAGCTACTCAAGGATGTGCACATGGCACAACCTGAGGGTTTTATCGATCCAAAGTATCCAAACCAGGTATGCAAGCTTTAAAGATCCATTTATGGATTGAAGCAAGCATCAAGGTCATGGAATCAGAGATTCAATAAGGCCATCACGGAATATGGTTTCACACAAAATTTTGATGATCCCTGTGTGTATAAGATGGTTAGTGGGAGCGTTTCCACCTACCTAGTGCTGTATGTTGACGACATCCTTATCATTGGAGGTGACATACCAACACTGTAAGGGGTTAAGCAGTGGTTGATGTGAGCACGGGTTTTTTCCCGACCTCAGTGATGAAAGCCATTATTACCTTTTTCACGGATAAACATGAAGTAGATTCGGAATGACCAGGATGACGTCAGAAATGTCTCAGGTGACCCGAATGTGTGTAACAAGTCTTGGTACGGAACCCCGAAGGAATTCTAGTGAGTATTTAAGAAAACCGAAGAAAAGAATGAAAAATAAGCAAAATAGGCTAATCTGGTCACTACAGTAGCTCGGCTGTAGTGCCTACAGCCGCGCGGCTGTAATCATCAGATTTCCTTTTTTGCCCAAAATTAGCATTTAATCCAGATTTTTAACCTATATAGGAGATATAAATTGATTGTGACCGGATTTTAGGGCAACAAGCAGACAAAAATCATAGAGAATTAAGAAATTGAGAGAAAAACACATCTACACTTAGGGTTTTTGAGAAAAAGAGACTAAAATTGAACGTTTTAATCCTAAATAATCAAAGAAATCTTAACAAAATCTGTTTAAATCACCATAACTTTGAGGTGATTAGTTTTCCTGGAACGTTCTTAGGCCATAATCACTCATTCGGGGTTTCATTCGGGCTTTGAAATCGCAAAAGCTTTTGGGTTGTTCGTGATTGCAAGGCGTTCCCGCATCCATATTCATCCTTGGTGATCCAAACATTGGAACACAGACCAGGTAACATTCTAAGAGGCCTTAAAAATCCTTTTTAATTCATTCTGGTGCTATTTGTTTGTGTTTTTTAGTTTTTCGCGATTTTGGAAGCGATTCCGGTTATAGCCGCCCCACTTGATGATTACAGCTGCGCGGCTGTAACCTCTAGATTACAGCCACGCGACTGTAACCTATAGGGGCAGAAGCTCCAAATTCCCCGAATCAACCGATGACGCTTCCGTTTTCAAGTTAAATGTGTTTTTCATATTTATTATCAGTCCAATTACATCCATGTATGCTTAGATTCCCGGTTTTCATATTTTTAATTGATGGAAGTGATTGCAAGTTTGGCGATTTTGAGTTTTTAGGGATTTCCAGACTTATTTCTATCCGTTTCGGATCCGTTTGGTTGAAATTAGTATGTTTCCAAAAATCCCAGATTACCCGAAATCTCTAAATTTGCAAAATGATTTTCAAAAACGAGAATAGAAGGCCGGAACACAATTCTAGAGCTGTACAACTACGCAGCTGTAAGCTATAGTCGCGCGGCTGTAGTTGAGGCAGAATTACAGTTTTGCCCTGTTGGGCCCCAAACTTGTAATTTTACATCTTTTTCCTATTCAAAACTGAATTTTGACGTGTTTACATTCTTTCTGGACCATAGATGAATGTTTAACTTAGGCCCACACACGAACGGGACCCCCAGGTCCTGGGATATCCGGCCCACTAAAGTTGAAAAAATGCATGTAAATGAGCCAAACCATTTTCAATATTGGTTTTTCACCCACAAAACCTACAGAGCGTTTCAAAAAAACCGTTTTAGGTCAGTTACCCCTCTAAATGCATGTCCCCACTCCTACAAATCCCTATTCTGTCCTATTTGAGTCTTTTGTATGCCTTGATTATTTGTGCTAACCGTATTTGGATGCAGCTTTTATTTTTGTTATTTTTCATTTTTAATGTACTTAATAGATTATCTCGTGTAATTAGGCAATTGTAATTTCTTAGATTATCATGTAGAGTAGGCGGTTGTAAATGGTGAGGATGAGAGTTTTCTTTTTCTTAGGTTGTATAATTTGGCCTCTGATTTACTTTTCTGCACTTTTATTTTTCCGCACTTTATTTTAATATTTATATTTATGTCATTTGCATGAGCATCGATTAATAAATAAAAGAAGATAAAATGAGTAGAATTAAGTGAATGCAACATTACATTATGAAATAATAATTAAAAATAAGTGAGGATTAGTAGATTTGTTGCCCGAACCCTGAATCTATGAATTAGGTACCACGTCTACACTTGGTAGGGAGCTGTACCGGAATTTCCTGGATGAGCTGATCCGGGTGGTGACTTTGTATCTAATATCGAAATTTAGGTTTCGAGATCTTTAAGTTCAAATTGGGATTTTCTGAAAACCTATTTTTTTCCAAAATTCACACTTACAATTAAGTTTTCTACAAAAGGGTTTTTCCAATAAAATGAAAGATTTTCTTAAGAAATATTAAAGACCCGTTTTCAAACCACATCATCACACTTCAAAAAGAAAATCCCCGGTTCCCACTTCACCGCGCGTTCTGAAAAACGTCGTCCACTCAGAGTGGCGAATCTGCTGGGAATCAACGGTTTCTTTTAAAAGTTTTTTTATAAAAACTTAAGGAACTTAGGCAACAATCGAAGTACATCCTCACTTGTAGTCAATTATTAAATCATAATTCAATGTTTCATTCACATTTGCATAAGCATGGCATTTTGTCTTCTTGAATCCTTCCAACACTTGTTTAAGCCCGGTTTATCTTCAAAGGTGACCTACCTCTCCCGCTAGGATTAGAGGCCCAAGGGGGTAAACCACTCATAGCCTTATACGAACACCTTCGTTTGGACCCTTGAGTGGGGAGAAGTGAGGAGTATATTTTCGCTATGGGAACCAGTGCGACCCTTGGCTTGACTCATACCTTCATGTAATGGCCTAGCAACTTCCCCTTAGGGTTACCAAAACACATATTTGAAAATGGACATTGAGAGTGTGCCTTTGGTATCCTTGGTTGATGCCAAAGAGACCCAACACCTAGGAAGAATGCGAGACCAATCGAATGGAGGAATAAGGTTGGAAGGGTGAGCATATTGTTGCTTGTGCTAACGTTTGTTCTATGGTGGTTTCATTTTTTACCTTCACATGTAACATCAAACACGCATCATCCGTGTGCCATTTTCTAACCACATTTTTATGTAGCCATTTTAGAGCATTATCATACGTGTGTGTTATACTAACCACATTTTCTTACAGCCATAACAGCTTACTCATGTCTCATATACATCTTGTGTGCTTGCATTTCATAAAGCATACATGACATCATCTCACGTGTCATGCATCCTAACCAAGTTTTTGTGCAGCCATTTGCATTCTGTATGACATAGGCATTCATATCATCTCATCCCATCTAAAATAAAGGATGTTCTTGTTGGGATTTGTCAACGGAAATCACCCGATTAAAGCGGAACGCGATGATTTCCTCAAATCCGTGCCCAAGAGCAATTAAGATGGAAATTGGAAAAACAAAATTTTAATTGAAAGAGATAAATCTCTTACCCAGAATATCTCTTTCAGAGATTGATGCAGACCACAGGAATCAACTTAGAATCCCTCCTTGTTCACGTACACTAGCCCCTTACGAACACTACCCGTGCTAGCGTCGGAAAACACGAACTTTGGAGAGGGAGGCTAAGGGGAATTTCAGCTAGAATTGTGTCTCGTATACTTGGCTGAAAATCCTAGGGTTCTTTAACCCTAGGTGGCCAAAATTCCCAAGGGAATTTTGGCCCAAGTTGGATCCTTCATCTGTGGGCTTCCTTCTTTTAATTCAGGCCTAAACCTATTTTAATTATTCTGGCTTAAACTAATTTCAAGCCCAATTTTAATTTACCTATGTATTTAATATATTACACCAAGTAACATATTATTTACATTTAAATTAAAATCGGTTTGACCAATTAATTTAATCCATCAAATTAAAATTAGATCATCATAATATAAATTCATATGTAAACCTATACATATGAATATTTCCACCTAAGAAATAATCTCATAATTAATCCAATTAATTATGAAGAGCCAATCAAATATTAATTTTATTATTATGATCAATCCAATTGATCTTTATAATATAATTAATATATACCTCTCTCTCCAGAGTGTATACTCCAAGTATACATGTGATTCTTTAAGTCAGTGTTCAGTCACTCAATGTGTATGATCCCACGGGCCCATCTTTATGTTGGCAGTGGGCCTGTGGCCCACAGACTATAGTTGGGCTCTAGCAAGCCACTGCAGCCCCCAATTAAGATGGAGATGGCAGTCTAACTGTTATCATAACCCTGTAGTTTGAACTTGTATATCCCATGTCATCGATATCGGTGTCCAACACAGAGGCATGGATTGATCACCCTCTTTTGTGTCCAGACATTAACTTGATCCCGAATGTACTGAAGCTCACAAACAAGTTCCAACTTGTTTGGGTGTGGCCACACTCTTATCAGTCACATTCATCAAGAGGACGGTGATATCTTCCCAGTGGACTACTGAGTGACAAATCCCTTCTACATATCCATAGCATTACCATGCTAAGTGACATACCCGAAAGTACCCATACTTGGCACCCTATTACAAGCCCTTTAAGCGTACCCCTAAGTATGCGACCTCACATGCAACACCATCATATGGTCAGGTCAAAGGATCCATACAAGTACTACACGAGAACCACTTGTGATACTATACCATGTGGATTTCTCGTTTAGTGGATCTATCCAGTACCATGCCCTTTTTACATGTACCCATTAACTTGGTTGACATCCCATGTCCAATGACCGGTAAGACACCGCCATACAACCAGGTTAATGATAGTCTCCTGTTCCACTCATTCCCATGACTGGAACAGACTATAGATCTATTTATGGTCATATCGTTTACCCTATCCATGGTCTTACTGCCAAGTGTATGACACTTGTCATCATGGATATGGATATGTCTATTGAATACTTCATTTAATATATTGCACAAGATAAATATAATAAATGAATTAATGCCTTTATTAATAACACAAATGAGTATAATACATAAATCCAATAAATGTATAATACAAATACAAGGACCAATGCCTCGGGACTAGGGCATATCCAATAAATCTAAGTATGCCCCTCACGACATTTCATTTCATGACATATCGGGAGTCCCCAAGATTACCCGTGTTCACCTGTGCACTGGACTGCACTTGGCCATTTCATCACATCATTGCACCATTAGAGGACCACAACGGTCTTAGGCTCGTGTTCGTGTGGCGGACCATATAATACCATTACATGACATCATGTCCATTCATTATGGTGTCATGGCGACACGAAAGTCTTATTTCTGTGTCACGATCCACACCAGATTGTTTCATAGCATTGAAATTTCATTCAAAGTACTTCACGAGTGCCGAATCAGAACTTGTACTAGGACATTTCATAACATGCCTAAATCATGCAAGGTGTTCCATGAACACCAAAATGTTATCCGTGTCTCTAGTTACACGTGACTTGTTTGTGACATCACTTCATCCAAGATGCCATAAAAGCATCAAATCTCTGTCTATGGAATGTCTCCCATATGACCATCACATACCAGTTCATCGACCTACAAAGCATCGAACCACTGTCCGTGTGTTGGTACACATTTGACCATTTCACGACATCCGCTAGGTGACCCGAAGGCATTGAATTTCTATCCGTGTGCTGGCCCATACGTGACATTTCCTTTTGTATGGCATGGGATATGCTTGGGACATCCAAAACAAAAAGAAAGAAAATACAAAAGTCATTTTCATCGTCCGCATCCATAAAGCATCATCCGATCATGAACATGAACACACTATACACGTCATTTAGGGTGTCTAGTCTAGGTCCATGATATCCACCCACGACTCTAACCTTGTGTTGAATGTGCAGTTTGGAAACGAACCTCAAAGCGGTTAGTTCGTGTCGAGTCAGTGCCAAACCCATCAGTTCAATCAGTTTAATAAAAGCTGGTCATCATACAGGGGATCAGTTCAGGGTCAAACTCAGATCGGGAGATTGAAATTTGATTGCCTACTCTACCAGTTGACAGTCAGATTTTGTTAGAGGAAGCAGATAGAACGGGATGGCCGACGAAAATAGTGGAAACTTGCCCTTTGATATTTCTACTTTTATAAGGAGTTTTCTCACCTCAGATGAGTTTAAAAATACTCTTAGGGAAGAAGTGCAAGCTGTGATAGGCACCCTCCTTATTTAATCTGTTCCACCAGCTCCCACTTCGGTTGGAAGTAAAGGACAACAGTTTGTCCAAGTTACTAATGGTACTGTAGGAAGCCTTCCTAGAGGAAGTGGTAGAGTGGTTAACCACAGAGAACCTGACCGTCAGTCCAAAGAGGATGAAACCTTTGAGAAGGGAAGGGAAGCCTCAATTGAAACGATGCTAGAGAAGCGCCTCAATCAGAAATTTTCTGATATTGAAGCCATGCTACCTAAACTGAAGGAGATAGTCCACTATCACCCTATTAAGTATGTCGACTTGACTACTTTGATGGCTGATGGAGGAGAGCCACTCCCAGCTAGTTTTCAGATGCCTTACCTGCCTCCATACACTAAAGAGGGCCCACCGAAAGCCCATTTGGATTGTTATGTGAGGTTGATGACTAGCATGGGGATTGGGAAAGGTCATCTCTTAAATCTGTTTCCGACTACACTGAGGGGTGCCACAGTGAAGTGGTA
The DNA here is from genome assembly GCA_039660915.1 of Euphorbia tirucalli. Lineage (NCBI taxonomy): Eukaryota > Viridiplantae > Streptophyta > Magnoliopsida > Malpighiales > Euphorbiaceae > Euphorbia > Euphorbia tirucalli. Next base: position 68,278,040 of record CM077641.1, on the reverse strand, counting down.
TATGAAGATGCCTCTCTACACCCGTTCTACTTGGGAGGACCTATTTGAAGCTTTTGTAAAGCAGTACGCTTACTGCCCAAGTAGAGACTACCCACGAAGACCTGGAAAGAATCCGCCAGAAGCCAAATGAGTCCTTCCCGACTTACTACAAATGATGGATGGATGTGCAAGTTTTGGTGGATGGGGCACCAAAGTTGGAGTCGCTCATTGTGAAGCTAGTAGATGGTAGTCTTCCCCAATACAAGGATAAGATGAAGCTGAAAAGATTCCACTCCTTCAATGAGGTGGTGGAGTTTGCCAAACGTATCGAGCGATACGAGGAAGAGGAGCAGAGGGGCAGACAGAGTTCGGGCTCCTACAAAAGTAACCAGGGGTACTCTCAAGGGTATAAAGGCAATAGCTATAAGGCTACTCCAGTGGGGTCTAGTGCTAAGTCGACTCAAAATGTAGCCCCGATCGAAGTGCAATGGGAGGACGTGGCCGCTGTGAACCTGGGAAGACAAACTCCTCAAAGGGTCACCAGTCCATGGGCTGAGTTAGTAAGCCGGATTTTTGCTAAGTGAAGAAAGGCTGGGTTATTACAGAGCTTGAAGCCATTTTCGCCTCCAGCTGAGGCAAATAAATATAACTTCTGCACTTATCATGTGATGATGGGTCACAGTACAAATAAGCGTACCTAATTGATTAGAGCCATCAAGCAGTTGGTCATTGATGGAAGGATCATCGAGCCAGCTTTGAAACCTAGCATTCAGAGTAATCCTTTACCCAACCTCAGATGATTCGGTTACACAAGAAGCTATTAAGGACCATGATGCTACAATAAAAGAAGACCCTCCACATGTGGAGGATGATAGTCATTTTAATGTTTCAGTTTGTTTTATTATCTTTATCCTTTATTCTGTGAACAATTCAACCTCTCAGTGTTTAATTCAATAGAATTTGGTTTCAATCACTTACGTGATATTCTTTCGAATGGAACTCTGCATGCATACAAACATTGATTTAATGCCTAACACATATGATACATCAATGCATGAAATGAATCTAGGGACAGATGACGACCCAAAAATGATATCCATCTCGAGAGACCTCACGCCTAATAAGAGAAAAAAAAATTACAACATACCATAAAAGAACATGGAAATCTTTGCCTAACTGAACGATGTCGTGCCGAGGTGACAGAGAAATCACTGAACACTGAGTTCCAAAGGGTTTGAAGATGGAACCAGCCAAACAGGAACTTCATAGACTTGAACCAGAAAAAGGAGGATTGTCACAACATATTGACAGTGTCAGCAAAATAAAGCCACTGGCGTCGAACGGACATCACACCATGGTTGCAATAGTCGACCAATTCTCAAAGTGGGTAGAAACAAAACTATGTATGAATGTCACTTCTAAAAAAAAAGGATCATGACCGGCGATGGACTATAATCCCAAGGGACAATAACACGTTACTCTAGAACAAAGGGTTGAACATCATAGACCATCTCCGTATCCCTCACAAGTCAACGGAGTGACAGTGGTAGCCAATAAATCCATCAAAAGGATTCCGTCAAAAGCAGTGGTTACCTACAGAATATGGGTCGATAAATTACCATTTGCTTTGCAAAGACACAGAAATAGCATCAGATTACGCACTGAAAAACGTCATACTCCTTAGCCTATAGCATGGAAGCGGTTCCACCAGAGGAGAAAAAGACCAAGTCGTCAGCCCCATCAACCCAGGCAACCCCAGGCACTGTTACATGTAAAAAAAAAAGAGGTCTGATGGGTCACAAATCGAAACGGCGATCCATGCAAAAATCAGGATATCCCGATGGATCAAAAACCGAAAAGACGGTCCATGCAAAATTTAGGACAGAGATTCAAGCATCCACTTGTAGGCCGAAAACCCAAAAAGGGCGACCTATGCAAAAAAAAAAAGAGTCATACAGCAGTAATCAATCCTAATCATCTATAGGCCAAGATACCGCAGCGTCAATGCCTCACGTCCTCGCCGGGTGGAACAGCTGACCAGATCTGCCAACCAAGCCCTGTAGCAAGCATCTGTCTCTATGGAGGCAAGATTATCATACTTCAGGACTTCAGTACGAGTAGGATGCATCCACTAGTGTTGCACATGCCGAGGCCACGGTGATGTAAACACCCTGTATTCGGTAGTGCACAAAGATCGAGGAACCCCTTGTAGTTGCCCATACTGCCTGCACAGCCGAGCAAGAGTAGAAAGTCACACGGGTCAACCCAAGCAGCTGAACACCTCCGGCCCAGGTCTCAGTAGTCACATCAGTAATATCCCACCAAGGGCAGACCCATCGGATTAAGGTGTCGGATTGCCTCCTTAGCCACTCAAACCAATGTTCCATGGACATGAAACCGAAATCTAGAAGCTCAATGTGCCGAGACCAATAGCGCTTCAGAGCATATCTCGGATGAACTGGAGGAGGACTCAAGAGGCATAGCTTCTCCATCAACCAAATCTGCAGGCGGTTTAGTCAAGATGAAGGGGCAATGAATGTTTGAATTCAGAAAAAAGCAGAACTGAAGCATACCTGAAGCAGGAGGGGAGACCCACGGCTCTCGATAGGAGAATCAGAATGGATGGAGTCTAAGTATATCAAGGTCTCAGCCAGAACAACCCCCATGAAAGATGCACCCTGAGACACCTGAGTCACCACTGAAGCCAGCCTAAGACTACAAGTATCATCTTGGGACTCGCACAGATAGCAAGCCTTCAGTAACAGACTCATCAGCGGAGCCCACCCAGGGGCAGTAGGAGATAAAGCAAAACACAAGTCAGCAACAACAGAAAGACTAAGTCTGGATGAGGTAGACCTACCAGTAAGTGCCCAACCTATGCCTGCCACAGAAGGAGCGAACTGGCTTCGGAATGTGCGGGCATCATCATAATCAGGGTCAGGAACAGCCAACCGGACCCCCCGGGGGCAGGGAACACAGAGAATGGCACTAAACTCCTCTATCAAGGGGCATAACTCTTGATTGGAGAAACGGAACACATGATCCATCGGATCCCAAAAGCTGATGGCTGCATCCAAGAAGACCCGGTTCGGGGTCAAAGCGATGTAACACCTGAGATACTGCAAGCTAAAAGGTACATGTAGGGCCCAATTAGAAGAGCGTATCATACCCTAGTAGTCCCGGAGTTGTCCTCTAAGCTGATCCATGCTAAAAGAGAAGCGAAAGAAGAAGAAGGGCTGAAGAATAAGTGGGGTGGCTGTAGTATGTGGGGCGGCTGTAATGCACTACAGGGGCTCGGCTGTAACACATGGGGCTGCTGTAATATTTATAGGGGCTCTGCTGTGTTGAAGAAAGCTTGCAAAACCGATATGGGATGATTTTTTGGCATGGGGCGGCTATAACTGCTACAGGGGCGCGGCTGTAGCCTACAGGGGCGTGGCTGTAATGTATGGGGTGGCTGTAATGTCTACAGGGGCTCGGCCATGCTGAAGAAAGCTTGAAAATCGATGTGGGATTGAGTTTTGGCATGGGGCGGCTGTAATTGCTACAGGGGCGCGGCTGTAGATTACAAGGGCGCGGTTGTAATGCATGGGGCGGCTGTAATGTCAACAGGGGCTCGGCTGTGCTGAAGAAAGCTTGAAAAATCGATGTGGGATTGAGTTTTTAACATGGGGCGGCTGGAGTTGCTATAGGGGCGCGGCTGTAGTATGTGGGGCAGCTGTAATGGCTACAGTGGCACGGCTGTGGTGCAGATAATCCTTTATCTATGGCCTTTTATGATTTCTGATGATTATGATTGCGAGAATAAGGGTTCTGAAGATCGCCTTTCAGAGAAAACAAAGTATAAAGGCACCAAGATGCGTTCTGGACCGGACCGAATTGAACAAAAGAGCGATAAAATGTAAGAGAAGGCGAGAAAATACATGGATAAGAAGTACAAGTGTCATACAAAAGTTATGTACATCAGACATATCCAATACAAAACTAAATCAGATCCACACCAGGACCCGATATGTGCTAAGAAGAATCATCATTATCCTCATCATCTTCTGCCTCGTCATCATCATCGTCGTCATCGTCTGCCTCTCCCATCTGGACGTTCTAGTCACCTGCCTGGTCTCTGAAGGTCTGATTCATGACCTCTAATTCGGCGAATCGATGCCGCAATTGATCATTCTCGTCCCTCAAGCAAGCGGACTCACGGTGCTCCATCCCGATCGCCATCTGCATTAGACAAAACATGAGGAACATCACATTACACATGCATCCATGCATACATGCATACATCCAGACATAAGCATATCATTATGTGCAGGTACTTACTGTCCTAGTGGAATTGTCTCGAAAAGAGAGCTCCCTTAACGCATTAATTGCCTGACCTATGTACATACCATGCATCACCGAAATCTGTAAAAATTGGGATTCAGAGCATCAGCTAATGACAAAAAAAGGGGGAAATAGATTAACAAAGATATACTCACATGTGTGGTGTCAGAAGGAATAGCCGGGGGAAAATTATGGTCCTGCAGATTCAGGTCAGCCCGATAAGATCGCTGGAAGTCATCATACAGCTGAATGGAGTCTTCAATAGGGAATTCAAGCCGACCGTGCACATATCTGACCTCGGGGGCCAGAAGAGTCTGGAAATCAGGGATGGGAATATCCTCCACAACAGCGGCAGAATCCACACCAGTGGCCCTGGGATCAGCGGGATGTGACCTACCTCCTCTTCCCCTAGCCGATGAAGAAGCGCGTACCCGTCCACCCCGGGAGGATGGCTGGGGTCAATTAAACACCACAACGTAAAAAAAAAAAGGAAATTTAATTACCCCAGCGCCAGCACTAGCATCAGCGGATGGTGGGAGCAAGTGGACGATGATGAAGCAGCTATAGTCACCATCTACACTGCCGGCCTCATATCCTACACCATAGAGGTCCGGATGCAACTCAAGAGATAGCAGGTGAGGCTAGAATAACCCTACTGGCAGGGCAGCCGGGATCCGATGTGCCCCAGGACCAGAACGCCAGTCGCAAGTCCTCTCCCCTAAAAACCACTCCTGGCCGAAGGGGCACTCCATCAAGAAGTGCCTGCTCGCGAGCGCCTGCGCATCAACAAGCTGCTGGGGCAAATTTTCCCCTTCCCGACTCCAAGGGGCCTTGACGATCTGAAATCGAGGAACTAGTCAGTTGTAAAAAAAAAAAATTATTATACCCCTTCGAACGTCATATCTCTTAGAGCCTGCCGGCACTCCGCCTGGTTTTTGTCAACCTCGCTCCAGACGTATCCCATGTAACGGCGGAGGCGGGGGAATTCAACCAAAGCGACCCCTTCAGGAATCTACACGATCGGGGGAGGGACGAAGCGGTACTCATAGACCCAAATCTGTAAGGGAAAATTTAAAGCAAGTCAGTTAAAAAAAAAAGTTCAAGACACTCACGTGCAGTAGAATCCAAAAAGCCTTCAACTCCTTATGGGAGCCCCAGGCGCAGAGATCTAGAGCATAATAAAGTTGGGCCAATACAGCCCAAGCCCAATTAAGGGTCCTCACAGACTCCAGGTCGATCAGTGAGGGGCAGTAAAGCCAGATTCAGATTGCTCCCGCCCGTGGAGAAAAGAGTGGTGGAGAGAGCATGCAACAGGTACGCTCTAGCGTACTTCCTCTCATCACCAGCATCAAAGGTGGTTCCCTCCGGAAGCGCACGCTGCCACCCGAGCCAGTACTCGCGGATCCTACTACATTGGATCCGGCTCTCTGGAGAACTAATCCCAATCAGCGTGGATATCAGCTCCTGAAGATAGCTGCCATGCGCGAAGACCTGATTAAAGTGAATCGTCTGGCCCGAGAAGGGAAGGCCTGTAATAGCGACGATGTCCTCCGGGGTCACAGTGTATTCCTCGGAAAGGAAATGAAATGTATGGGTGGATTCCATCCACCTCTCCAAAAGTGTAGCCAAAAGCCCCCGACTCGTGCGAGGAGTGGTAATCGACATGCTGCGAACTAGTCGGTGCAAGCCGGTGTAGTTCACAATATCCTTCACCCCTTGAGGGAGACACCTATACCACTTTAAAGCCTCTGTGATGGATCCACTACCACAATGGCCGGATCTCGACTGCAAAATTAATAATCAGGAAGTTTATGAGCTTTTTAGAATGCATACACACCATAAAAATCAAAGAAACATTATTCGAATTGAAAAAAAAAAATAGGGTGGCCTTAGATCAGAAGGATACAGCTGCCCGGCTGTAAGGTTACAGCCGCGCGGCTGTAACCCCACAAAATCACAGCCGCACGGCTGTGATCAAACATGGGGCGGCTGTAGCTGCATTTTTTCGGCCCACTTCAGTTTTTTTCGTTTTTTCGGTTAAATCTCGTCCAAACTCAAGCCAAACCAACAACAGCTGCGATCAAACATGGGGCGGCTGTAGCTGCATTTTTTCGGCCCACTTCAGTTTTTTTCGTTTTTTCGGTTAAATCTCGTCCTAACTCAAGCCAAACCAACAATTAATCATCCTAGGGGCATAATCTACTTAAATCATGCATCAATTTCACATATTTTCCTCAATTTGTAGAAATTGGAAACTTGGAAAAAGTGGGAAAGTTTGAGAAAACTAACTGGATTCGTGTAAGCATGTTTCGAAACTTGGAGTAAAATGGGCACCTGGTCGTCGATCTTCACTCCACAGTATGCATCCTCCTCGTTTAAACCATAAATGCACTCAGTGGGTTCAAAGGGTAGAGTAAAGTTTCCTTCCGGGATGGAAAACCGAGTTTGAAACACAGGTTGAGTAGCCGGGACGGGACGAAGGACTCTACGCATCTTTCGCCTTATGGTTTCAGTTTGGGAGCAAGAAAATCGCCAGAAAGGGGAGTATTTTCGTCCAAAAATGGGTGAATGGGGGCTGCCACATTGTGTGGTTTTTATGCTGTCCTCCTCACCTACCACTACAGCCGAGCAGTTGTAACTCCCTTTCCTTTAAAATTTGTTTCGTATTTTTTTCTTTTCCGAAACTTGTTTTATGTCCATTTGACTCCAAGAAAGGTAATTTTCTTGTTTTTCAGGCATCAAGGAACAAGATTTTAGGCTCAAATTTGTTCTTGATCGAAGGGGCAAAAATTTTTGTTTCGAAAATTATCGATCAAGGAACGAATATGCGCCCAAAACGACTTCAGAGCTTCAAGTGTTGACCAAAATTCTCAAGCAGCCAAAGAACAATCTGCTCGACTACAAGAACCCCGTGACGACATAATTATCCTTTCCTTCAAGTGACACGTGCTTCACAAGAAGTGAATTGTCCAAACGCCCTGCGGGTAATAACCACACCACCGGATGGCCAAAACACTTTCCCTTTAGCAATATGAGCTATATGGGAGACCAAGTCACCAAAATATTTCTTCCCATAATGACACTGGCTCCACTAAGGGTGAAATGGCCGAAATTTCTACTGTCGGCCACCAAGCTGCCAAATGACCAAAATACCCCTTACCACAAAAAAGGGAACACCAGATCACTAAAAACCCATTTCTTTTGTGACATAGGCACCGCAAAAGACCAAACGACCAAAGTCTCCTTACTTCAAGGAATGTTAGCTTTCCAAGTCGCAAAATTGCCAAAATACCCTTCCCTTTCGTAGGCACCGAATGGCAAGGAGAATCCGACCTAGGCAAGTCCTCTGCTTCATAATGGAGTCGAAGCATGTCCCTGGCAAGTTAAACGCGGTCTGGGCAAGTCCTCTGCTTCACGATGGAGTTGAAGCATATCCCTGGCAAATCAAACAACATCTGGGCACAGTCCTCTACTTTGCAATGAAGTCTAAGCATGATCCTAGATAACGTCGGAACAATTCAGGCAAAGTCCTATACTTCGTATCGGAATCGAAGCAAGACCCTGAAAAAAATCAAATCAATTTAGGCAAGACCACTGTCTCAAAAGCAACTGAGACGAGTCCCTATCCAAACAAGTTGGCATGAGGAGAACCCCTCAGGTACGTTCTCTTTTCCTTCTCACCGTACTCCCTATCGCGAGACCAAACTCGAATCGGACACAAGCACCTGTTCAAGTCGACTTTGGTCACGCGAGGGGTAGCCTGTGAGCACGGGTTTTTTCCCGACCTCGGGGATGAAAGCTATTGTTACCTTTTTCATGGATAGACGTGAAGCGGATTCGAACCGACCAGGATGACGTTGAAAATGTCCCGGATAGCCCGGAGGTATGTGACAAGTCCTAGTACGGAACCCTGGAAAATTTGAGCGGATACTTAAGAGAACCGAAAAACAAATCAAAGAAAATAAGTGAAAATGTAATTTTCTGGGCATTACAGCCGCCCGGCTATAATCTACAGCCGCCCGGCTGTAATCTCCTTATTTCCTTTTTTGGGCTAAATCAGCATTAAATTCGGTTTTTGAACAAAATAGGAATTTTGGCACTACAGCCGCGCGGCTGTAGACTTCAAGGGCGCTGCTGTGATCCTCAGCCGCGTGGCTGTAATCTTCAGTTTTCCTTTTTTGACGAAATCAGCAATTAATTCTGATTTAATACCAAAACGGGAGATATTTAAAGATCCTAATTCGGGAATTAGGGCAGAAGGAGGCAGAAAAACAGAAAAAAGAGAGGAAACCTAGAGAGAAAAGGAGAAAAAAAAGAAATCACATAGTTTTTCTTAAGGTTTTTAATACAACAACACAAAAAAGAATTAGACAAAAAAAAAAGAAAGAAAAGAAAGGTTAGAAGAAGAGGGAACGCTTGAGAATCAATCTTTGAATTTTCCTCGTGCTTCCGTTCGAGGTTCGGAAAACACACTTTGCTCGGGTCGTCCGTGACTGTGGGACGTTTTCTGGCATCCAAAAATCTTTTTTATGGTCCAAGCGCTGGAACATATACAAGGTAACTTTCTGAGAGGCCTTAAAATCCATTCTGTTCATCTTGGTTGTGATTCAATTGCATGATTTGAGTTTCTCGCATTTGGTTGGTTTTTTTTTTGGACTATAGCCGCCCCACCAAAGATCACAGCCGCCCAGCTGTAACCTACAACCGCCCGGCTGTGACCTAAAGGGGCGCGGCTGTAGTTCTTTTCCATTTTTCTTTCTGTTCTGTGGTTGTTTTCTGATTACAGCCGCCCCATAAGATCACAGCCGCGCGGCTGTGACCTATAGGGGCGCGGCTGTAATACTTTTTATTGGATTTTTTATATTTTTTTGAGTTTTCTGTGATTACAGCCGCCCCATGTGATCACAGCCGCCCGACTGTAACCTACAACCGCGCGGCTGTGACCTATAGGGGTGCGGCTATAACCTACAGGGGCCGAAGCTCCATCGGCCCAAATCGATCGATAACGCTCCCACGCTTCAATTAAATGTGTTTTTCATATCTGTTATCGATCCAATCAAATCCGTGCATGCTTCGATTCCATGTTCTTCATTTTTTCTATGGGCGGATGTGATGGATTTGGTGATTTTGGATGATTAGGGATTTCCAGATTCGATTTGGTCCATTTCGGGTCTTTTCTGTTGGTTTTAATATTTTTCCAGAAGTCCCAGATCGCCTAAAATCATCAAACTTTGCAAAATGATCTTCGAAAACACGAAAAATAAGTTGGAATCAATTCTGGAGCATTACAGCCGCCCGGATGTAAGCTACAGGGGCGCAGCTATAACCTACAGCCGCGCGGCTGTAGCCTACAGGGGCGCGGCTGTAATATGAGCAGAAATACATTTTTGCCCTTTTGGGCCCCAAACTTGTAATTTTGCATTCTTTTCCCATTGAAAAATGAATTTTGGCATGTTTGCATACTTTTGGACCCTAGATGGATGTTTGTTTTAGGCCCACACACGAACGGGACCCCAGGTCCCGGGATATCCGGCCCGCTAAAGTTGGATAAGTGCATGTAAATTAGCCAAACCATTTTTAAAACTGATTTTTCATCCATAAAACCTACAGGGCGTTTAAAAAACCGTTTTCCAGGTCTAACCGGGCCGACGGGTCGGGTCGACCCGGTTACCCCCTTTGCATGATCCCGTTTCCTAAAGTACCAGATTCTGTCCTATATGAGTCCTTGTTGTGATTTATTTATCTGTGCTAATCGTATTTGGATGCAGCTTTTATTTTTGTGTTATTTTTAGTTTTGAATGTATTTTATAGATTATCTCGTGTATCTAGGCGATTGTAATTTTTAGATTATCGTGTATAATAGGCGATTGTAAAAGGTCAGGATGAGAGTTTTCTTTTTCTTGGGTTGTATAATTTGGCCTCTGATTTACTTTTCCGCACTTTTATTTTTTCCGCACCTTATTTTATTTTTATATATTTATGTCATTTGCATAAGCATTGGTTAATGATTAAAGGAAGATAAAATGGGTAGATTTAAGTGAGTGAAATGTCAAATTATGAAATAATAATTAAAAATAAGTGAGGTTAGTAAATCTGTTGCCCGAACCTGCGTCTACACTTGGTAGGGAGCTGTACCGGAATTTCCCGGATGAGCTGATCCGGGTGGCGACTCTGTATCTAATTTCGAAATTTAGGTTTCGAGATCTTTAAGTTCAAATTGGGATTTTCTAAAAACCTATCTTTCCAAAATTCACACTTACAATTAAGTTTTCTACAAAAGACTTTTTCAGTAAAATGAAAGAATTTTTTAAGAGAGATTAAAAAAACCGTTTTCAAAACCAAAACATCAACACTCAAAAAGAAAATCCCCGGTTCCCGCTTCACCGCGCGTTCCGAAAAACGGTCGTTCACTCACAGTGGCGACTCCTCTGGGGATTAACGGTTTCTTCAAAAGAGTTTTCACAAAAAACTTAAGGAACTTAGGCAACAATTGAAGTATATCCTCACTTATAGTTGATTATTAAATCGTAATTCAATATTTCATTCACATTGCATAAAGCATGACATTTTCTCTTCTTAAATCCCTCCAACACTCATTTAAACCCGGTTTATTTCTAAAGGTGACCTACCTCTTCCGCTAGGATTGGAGGCACCCGAGGAGGTAAACCACTCATAGCCTTGTACGAACCCCTTCATTTGAACCCTTGAGTGGGGAGAAGTGAGGAGTATATTTTTGCTATGGGAACCTGTACAACCCTTGGCTTGACTTATACCTTCATGTAATGGCCTAGCAACTTCCCTTTAGGATTACCAAAACCATATACTTGAAAATGGACATCGAGAGTACGCCTTTGGTATTCCCCGTTGATGCCAAAGAGACACAATACCTTGGAAGAATGCGAGACCAATCGAATGGAGAAATAAGGTTGGAAGGGTGAGCATATTTTTGTGTGTGTGCTAACGTTTGCTCTGTGGTTGTTTTATTTTCAACCTTTTCATACAACATAAACACGCATCATACGTATGCCATATTCTAATCACTTTCTTTATGCAGCCATTTTAAAGCATCCTCATACGTGTGTGTTATACTAACCATATTTTCGTGCAGCCATAATCATTTTATGTATGCCACATTCATTTGGTGTGCTCATGGATTCATAAAGCATACACGACATCATCTTGCGTGTCATACATTCTAACCACGTTCTTGTGCAGCCATTTGCATTTTTGTATGACATAGGCATCCACATCATTTCATTTCATTAAAAATGTAAGGATGTTCTAAGTATTCCCTTCACGACCATTTCATATCATAACATATCGGGAGTCCCCAAGGCTACCCGTACTCTGCCTGTGCACTAATTTGCATTCGGCCGTCCCATTACATTATTAGAAGACCACAATGGTCTTAGGCTCGCATTTGTGTTATGGACCACACGAAATCATCACATCTTGATCATTCACATTTGGTGTCATGGAGACGCCTTAGTTTTGTTTGCGTGTCCCAATCCATATCGGATTGTTACATAACATCGACAACCCATTTGAGGTACTCCACGAGTGCCGAGCTAGTTTTCATATTAAGACATTTCTTAGCACCCCTAAATCATGTAAGGTGTTCCACGAACACCGAAATGCTGTCCGTGTTTCGATTCGCACGTGACTTGTATGTGACATCACTTCATGTTAAGATGTTATAAAAGCATCGAGTGTCTATCTGTGGGATGGTTCCCTCAAGAACATTTCATGTCATTACATTGACCTACAAAGTGTCAAACTTTAGTCCATGTGTTGGCACACATGCGACCATTTCACGACATCCCCTAGGTGCCCCAAAAGCACCGAACCTCTGTCCGTGTGACGGCTCGCACGTGACGTTGTTGCATTGTCTTGTGTATAGCATAGGGTATGCTTGGAACATCCAAAGCAAAAGAAAGAAAAGCACTAAAACCATCTTTAGCATCATCCACATCCATGAGACATCATCCAAACATGAGCATAAAGTACCATTTAGAGTGTCGAGTCTAGGACCACGACATCTATCCGAAACTCTAACCTTATGCTGATTGTGCAGTTTGGAGTCGCATCTTGGGAAGCTTAATTCGAGTTGAATCAGAACCAAACACACCGGTTCAGTTAATTCGATTAGAACCGGTCACCGTGGAAGGAATCAGTTCAGGGTCGGATTCAGATAGGGAAGTCGAAGTTCAGTTGCCTACTCTACCGGTTGACAGTCAGGCGTTGTTAGAAGAGGTTCAGAGAGCAGACATGGCTGACGAAAACAGTGGAAACATTGGAACCAGTGGAACCATGCCCTTCGACATGGCTGCCTTTATGAGGAGCTTTTTAAGCTCAGATGAGTTCAGGGCTACCCTTAGGGAGCAGGTGCAGGCGGTGATGACTACCCTCCCTATTCCAGTTGTCCAACCAGCCCAGACCTCGGTTGGGAACGGAGGACAACAGCCTGTTCAAGCCATTAATGGAACCGAGGGGAATACTCCTAGCGGGATTGGCGGAGTTGCCAATCACAGAGAGCCGGACCATCAGTCTTAAGAGGATGAGGCTTTTGAGAAGGCGAGGGAAGCCTCGATTGAGTCGATGCTGGAGAAATGGCTCAACCAGAAATTTTCAGACATAGATGCTATGATGGCCAAGCTGAAAGAAATGGTCCACTTCAATCCTATCAAGTGTGCCGATCCCGCGACGTTAGTTGCTGATGCGGAAGGACCGCTCCCGGCTGGTTTTCATATGCCATACCTCCCTTTTACACCAGAGAAGGACCACCGAAAGCCCATTTGGATAGCTATATGAGATTGATGACCAGTATGGGGATTGGGAAAGGTCATCTTCTGAATTTGTTCCCTACTACTTTGAGGGGCGCTGCAGCGAAATGGTACATGAAGATGCCATTGTACACCCGTTCCACTTGGGAAGACTTAGCTGATGCTTTTGTGAAATAATATGCTTACAACACCCAAGTTGAGACAACTCTCGAGGATTTGGAGAGGATCCGCCAAAAGCCGAATGAGTCCTTTCCGACATATTACAAACGGTGGATGGATGTGCAGGTTTTGGTGGATGGGGCACCGAAGTTGGAATCTTTGATTGTGAAGCTTGTTGATGGCAGCTTGCCCCAATATAAGGACAAGATGAAGCTGAAGAGATTCCACTCCTTCAATGAGGTGGTGGAGTTTGCCAAACGTATCGAGCTATATGAAGAAGAGGAACAGAGGGGCAAGTAGGGTTCAGGCTCCTATAGAAACAACCAGGGGTACTCCCAAGGATACAAGAGTGGAAGTTCCAAGACCACTGCGGCAGGACCTAGTTCGAGGACGACACCAAAGGCAGCCTCTATTGAAACTCAAGAAGCAGAAGTAGCTGCTGTGAATCAAGGGAGGGCAAATGTTCCAAGAATCACTAGTCCGTGGGCTGAGTCAGTCAGTCGAATCTTTACCAAGTGTAGGAAGGCAGGGGTGCTGCAGAGTTCGAGGCCATTCTTGCCTCCAACGGAGGCAGATAAAGATAATTTCTGTTCCTACCATGTTATGGTAGGTCACCGTACGAACGAGTGTACCCAATTGATTAAAGCCATCAAACAGCTGGTCGTAGATGGCAAAATAGTAGAGCCAGCTCTGAAGCCGAATGTGCAGAAAAATCCACTCCCCACCTTTGGTAGTCAGGTGAACATGGTACAATCAGGCCTACCAGCTAATTATACATTCACCCAGATCATTAAGGTGAATCCGAGTGTGTGGGCTGTACTGGTAGAAAAGGAAGAAGAGCCGAAGGTGTTTGAAGAGCAGACTGCGGCTGTGAGGGACAAGATGGGTCCTATTGATTTGGATGACTTTGAGGTAGAAGACGAGTATGATGAGTTCGAAGTGCAAGAGTCGAAGCCAGTTTACCCGGTGGAGACAAAAAGAGGGACTGTAATAGAGAAAGATGGACCAGTGATGCACATCACTAGGAGCGGCAGGGTTTATCAACCCATTAGTGCACCACGTCCAGCACCCCCAAGAAGGAACACAACACCGGTGCAGAATAATAGCCCAGTGGTTAGGGAAGAAGACATGGTTGTGGACCAACTGAAGAGGACACCGGCCCGTGCCAGTGTGTGGCACTTGCTTATGGAATCCAAGAGACACCGAGAGGCGGTGGTAAAGCAACTGATGGAGATGGATGCTAACCCCACCATGTCCCCCGATGAGGTGTGTGCAATGATAAAGGGAGCGGAGTTGAAGGTTAATAAGGCCCCGGAGATCAGTGTTGGGGTAGAAGACCTTCCACCCGAAGGTGTGAATCACAATAGGGCCTTGTACTTAAGGGTGGAAGTCATGGATAAAATAATGCCGAGCTTGATAGTGTATGATGGCTCGGCCTTGAACATTTGTCCTTCCCAGGTCCTACCTTTCCTGGGGGTGAGTCCTGAAGCTCTCTGCCTGTCCAACACTGTAATCAGAGCTTATGATGATAGTAAAAGAGCTGTCTTAGGGACCTTCGAAACGGAAGTCAAAGTGGGAGAGGTTAAATCGAAGGTGTTGTTTACCCTGATTGATATTCCTGTCGTGGTTCTATGCTTTAGGAGGAGTTCCATCGACTTTGCACCAGAAAGTAAAGTTCTTAATCGGAGGGAAAATAGTAACGGTGGAAGCGGATGAACCTTCTGTGGTAGCCGCATTGAGTGCTACCGAGCAGCCGATGACTGGGTTTCAGATTGCTGTGATTGCTGACAAGCCTGAGTTTCCAGACTGGATTCATAGGTATTTTGCTAAACAGAATTATGAGCCGGGAAAGGGATTAGGGGCCAAGCAATAAGGAATCCCTGAGTTTAACATTGAGGCTGGGAAGTACCGACAATTCGGGCTGGGGTATCAAGAAGGAAGGGCCAAGCAAGAAAGGAAGAGTGTGAATCTGGTGGATACTTTTGTCCGGGCCACAGAATCAGTATATGATAGGACTCTTGAGCCGGTAATTGTAGAGGGAGGTCAGCTCCCTGGGTTTGAAATTTTTGCTGATGTGGTGGATTTCAGCAAGTATGGAGTAGAGCCAGTTGTGAACATGCTGCGTGTCGAAGCTGGAGCTGGAAAGAAGGGGGTTCAGAATCAGAAAGCTGTTGACCAAGTTAGGATTGAATTCGGGAATAAGGGAGAAGCTTTCAAGAAGATAGATCTGGTGAGAAGTGAGATGGAAGTAGCTATGGGGGCCATTACGAGAGCACTGTCCACCTTAATGAAACCAAGCAAAGGTGCAGAAGAGAAGACATCACCTGTGGAAAAAACACATGAAGACTTGGTAGAAGAAGCGGTAAAGGAACTCACTAAGCTGGTTATGAGAGGAAAGGCTCAAATGACAGAGGAAGAGCTGACTGACAAACAGAAAAAAGACCTAGAAGGAGACCTGGGATACTTGTTCGAAGAGGTCGACTGTGCTGCGGTTGATGAAGACCCTCCGTATATGGAGGATGGAAACTTTTTAAATGTATCTGCTTTTTCTATTTTTGATGTGAACAATTCTGCCTACAAGGTATACAATGCAATAAAATCTGATTTTGCTTACTTGTGTGATGTTTTTCCGGATGGAACTGTGCATACATACAAATATTCATTCAATGTCTTTAGCATACATGATGCATCATTGCATGAAATGAACCTAGGGACAGATGATGAACCAAAGATGGTATCCGTCTTGAAAGACCTCATGCCTGATGAGAGAAAAGAACTTGTAAAAGTCCTACAAAAACACGTCAAAGCATTCGCTTGGTCCTACGATGATATGCCTGGGGTTGACAGAGAAATTACAGAGCATAGAATCCCGACAGATCCGAAGATGAAACCGGTTAAGCAGAAACTCAGACGACTTCGACCAGAATGGGCTGAAAAGGTTAAGGAAGAAGTAGCCAAACAGATAAAGGCCAAGTTCTTAGAAGTGGTAGAATATCCTGAGTGGTTGGCCAATGTTGTACCAGTTGCAAAGAAAGACGGTCGAGTAAGGGTTTGTGTGGATTACCGTGATCTGAATAAGGCGTCTCCCAAAGATGACTTTCCACTCCCGCATATCAACCTTCTGATTGACAGTGCCGCCAGGGCAGCCATGTATTCCTTCATGGATGGGTTTTCGGGATACAATCAGATTTTAATGAATGTGATCAACAAAGTAAGGACAGCCTTCATCACAGAATGGGGAGTTTACTGCTACAGGGTTATGCCTTTTGGTTTGAAGAATGCCGGGGCAACTTATCAGTGGGCGGTCACGACACTTCTGCATGATATGATCCACAAAGAGGTCTAGGTTTATGTGGACGATATGTTGGTGAAATCGATGACCCGGGAGGAGCACCTTACCATCCTGGATAGATTTCTAAATAGGATCGAGAAGTACAATCTTCGCCTCAACCCGAAGAAATGTGTATTTGGGGTCACTTCAGGGAAGTTGCTTGGTCCTGTAGTTAGCCAGAAAGGGATTGAGATGGATCCAGACAAGATTAAGGCCATCAGGGATATGCCGGCACCACAGTCGGAGAAGGAAGTAAGGTCGTTTCTCGGATCACTACAGTATGTCAATCGGTTTATTGCGAGATTGATGACAGTTTGCGAGCCAATTTTCAGACTGCTGAAGAAGAACCAGCCCGTGAAATGGAACGAGCAGTGTCAGATAGCCTTTGATAGAATTAAGACTTATTTGATGAATCCCCCAGTTCTAAAACCTCCAATACCAGACAAGCCTTTGATTCTGTACTTAGCCATTGAAGAGACTTCTGTGGGAGCCATGCTAGTACAAGAGCAAAAGGATGGGCATGAGCATGCGATCTATTGTTTGAGCAAGAAGCTACTAGAGTATGAGACTAGGTATACGATAGTAGAGAAAACTTGTGCTGCTATGGCATGGTTGACAAAGAAGTTAAGACACTACTTCCAGTCATACAAGGTTCAGGCGGTGGCCAAGGTGGATCCTATGAAGTACTTATGCCAAGCTCCGGTATTAGCGGGAAAGTTATCCAGGTGGTTGCTTTTATTGTCAGAGTTTGACATAGAATATGTGACGAGGAAGACAATCAAGAGAAGAGCCGTAGCAGAATTCCTAGATAACCAGCCAATAGATTCAGACTATGTGGAGAACTTAGAATTTCCCGACGAATAGCTGGCGGTGGTAGAAGAGGAATTGAATAAGTGGGTGATGTACTTCGACGGGGCGGTAAATAAACATGGTACAGGCTTGGGGGTAATCATTGCTACACCCGAAGGAGAAATCATTCCTCTGGCAAGGCGGCTTGACTTTCCAGGGACCAATAATGGGGCCGAATATGAAGCATGTCTCTTTGGTATCGATGCCTTGATCACACTGGGGGCAAACGAAGTACTAGTTATCGGGGATTCAGCCTTGGTGATTCGGCAGGTAATCGGAGACTGGGAAATAAAGGAAGAATCGCTCCGACCCTATCTCAAGTTGGTTTGGGAAATGCCCTAGTCCCGAGGCATTGGTCCTTGTATTTGTACTATACATTTATTGGATTTATGTGTTGTACTCATTTGTGTCATTAATAAAGGCATCAATTCATTTATTATATCTATCTTGTGCAATATATTAAATGAAGTATCCAATGGACATATCTATATCCATGACGACTAGTGTCATGCACTTAGCAGTAAGACCATGAATAGGGTAAATGATATGACCATAAATAGATCCGTAGTCTGTTCCAGTCATGGGAATGAATGGACCAATAGACTATCATTAACCTGGTTGTATGGCGGCGTCTTACCGGTCATTGGACATGGAATGTCAACCAAGTTAATGAGTACATGCCTGGAAGCATGGTACTGGATAGATCCACTAAACGAGTAATCCACATGGTATGGTATCACAATGGATTCTCGTGTAGTACTTGTATGGATCCTTTGACCTGACCATATGATGGTGTTACATGTGAAGTTGCATACTTAGGGGTACGCCTAAAGGGCCTGTAATAGGGTGCCAAGTATGGGTGCTTTCGGGTATGTCACTGAACATGGTAAGACTATGGATATGCAGAAGGGATTTGTCACTCAGTAACCAACTGAGAAGATATCACCGGCCTCTTGATGAATGTGACTGATAAGAGTGTGGCCATACCCAAACAAGTTGGTACTTGTTTGTGAGCATCAGTACACTCGGGATCAAGTTAATGTCCGAACACAAAAGAGGGTGATCAATCCATGCCTCTGTGTTGGACACCGATATCAATGACATGGGATGTACAAGTTTAAACTACAGGGTTATGATATCAGTTAGACTACCATCTCCATCTTAATTAGGGGCTGCAGTGGCTTGCTAGAGCCCAACTGCAGTCTGCGAGCCAAAGGCCCGCTACCAACATAATGATGGGCCCACGGGATCGTACACATTGAGCGACTGGACACCGATTTAAAGAATCACAAGTACACTTGGAGTGTACACTCTAGGGAGAGAGAACTATATATATTAATTATATTATAAGGATCAATTGGATTGATCATTATAATAAAATTAATATTTGGCTTCACATAATTAATTGGACTAATTACGAGATTATTTCCTGGGTGGAAATATTCATATGTATAGGTTTACATATGAATTTGTTTTGTGAAGACTTAATTTTAATTTGATGGATTAAATTAATTAGTCAAACCAATTTTAATTTATATGTAAATAATATATTACTTGGAGTAATATATTAAATACATGGGTTAATTAAAATTGGGCTTGATATTGATTTAGACCAGACTAATTAAAATAAGTTTGGGCCTGAATTAAAAGGAGGAAGCCCACACAGACAAAGAAGCCAGACTGGGCCCAAATTCCAGCAAGGGAATTTGGAAGCCCTAGGGTTAACAACCCTAAGGGGAATTCGGCCAAACCACTAGAGCTTCTAGCCCCCTCTTGGCCGAATTCTCCGCCCCTCCCTCACTCTCTAATCTTTGTGATTTTTGACGCTAGCACGTGCGGTGTTCGTTAGGCGCTCGTGTATGGGAACGAGGAGGAATTCTATTTTGAATTTTGCAGTCATCATCCATCTCAAGAAAGAGATATTTCTGGTAAGAAATTTAATCCCTTTCTATTTATTTCAAGTTTTTCAATTTCCACCTCAATTGCTCCTGGGACTGGATTTGAGGAAATCACCGCGTTCTTCCGCTTTTATCGGGTGATTTCCGGTGACAAATCCCAACAGTGGTATCAGAGCGGGCTTTTGATCCGTGGAAATTGATTAATTTGGTTGAATCCCTATTTTGAAATTGGACGTTTTTTATTGGGATTCTTGGTATGGGTTTTATGATTTTTCCCATATGTTTTAATACAATGAAAATTAATATTGCATATTGGTTTATGTTGTTTTAATTTCATTGTATTGTTGTAATTCTTAGTGAATTGCTATGGATGATGAATGGTTTTTTTTTTATTTTAATTCTGTTTTTTTTTTTTAAAAAAAAAAATCAACCTTCCCAGGGTGCGGCCGCCGGCGGCTGCGCCAGCAGCAACAGCCGCTGCTGGGCAGTGGCCGCTGGGCGGCCACTGCGCAGCGGTAGTGCCGCTGCTGCTGCTAGGGCAACTTTGTTGCCCTAGCTGCAGCGGGCCAGGCCCAATTTTTGGATTTTGCGGGTTTCGTCCGGGGCCCAGTTTTGAAATTTTAATTGGTTTTAAAATTCGTGTGTTTAAATTTATGTAATTTAAATGCGCATGGTTTCTTGGATGAATTTTATTTCGTTCATGTGATATTAGTTTTGGAAATTAATATGGTTAATGGAAATTGGTTCGGGTAATTTTGGCACAATTACTCGGACGGCTAAATTGGACCCATGGTTTCCCAATTCCAGTGGGAGCAGTTGGACTGCCTGGGCTGGAGGCCCAAAGCCCGTTAAGGGTTAGAACCATGGTGGGCCAAAATTGGCAATTTCCTAATAATGGCTTTGACATAATTTAAATGGGCTTAAATCATACATTATGACATGCTTTTGAATTGTATGTATTGGATGCATATGAATGGTTGAATGAATGTATGATTGGATGCTATTGGGCCTTTTACGAGATGGGTTGTATTTTTCTTTTGGGTAAATACAGCCTGCGTGTCGTTTTCTTTTAATGTAATTTTATTTTATTTAAATTAAATATTATAAAATTTGTAAAAGAAAAAGCCCATGGAGTGGTGAGCCCAAATGGAGGTGCAAGCCCAAATTGGAGGTGCAAGCCCAGAAGGAGAAGATGGAGGCCAGCCTAATATATGTTTCTAGTATAGGTATACTAGAATAATATTAGGATGTAACATAGGCCCATAGCAGTCCATTTTAATTTATTTAATCACGTTTTATATTCATTTGCATGTATGAATGTATGTTCCAATAGCTCATTCACCCGCTTTATGTATGTAAGCCGTTACAATTGAATCTAATAACCAAACGGAAATTACTAAGTCGCTTAAAAGTGCTTCCCTCATCCAAAACCGAATCGAAGTGGGAATAGGCCAGTTGTAGACCATGCCCTCGCAGGATGCACTGGAGTATTGTCACTTTGTATTGGGTTAGAGTATGGGATACTCTAACACTTGGATGGAGGTTTTGACTTAGCATGGGTAGTAGGATTCTCCTGGCCCTAAGCACAGATGGGTAAGTGCCAACAAGCCCATCAAACCGAGAGTCCCTAGGTTGGGATTGGACGGCGTTCCTACCTAAATAATTAAGGTATAGTTGTACCAAACCCTCGTTTGGCTATATCTTAATGAAATATGGATCTCGGCCCATGAGCCCAACAACTCGGTTTAAATTAATAACTTGATTCATTATTAATTTTATATGGGAACAACAAAGTAAAGCCCTTTATTAACACTCTCAATGTTTTTCTGTGTAGAAACACCCAAATGGCAAACACAAATACCTTATCACTGCGATCAATTCTTGAAAAGGACAAGCTTTCCGGTCCTAACTTTTTAGACTGGTCTAGGAACTTGAGGATAGTTCTAAGACAAGAGTCGAAAGAGTATGTGCTGGAAAGGCCTGTGCCGGCTGCGCCTCAGGGACGTAATCCACCGGCTGCCCAGCTGGAGGAATACGAGGCGCACGTCAAGGACAACCGGGATGTGACATGCCTTATGTTGGCTTGCATGGTCCCCGAACTGCAAAAACAGTTTATGGACCATCAAGCCTATGCTATGATAACAACTCTTAATGAGATGTTTCAAGAGCAAGCTCGTCAGGAAAGGTACCTGACCAATAAGGCATTCCACTCTTGTAAGATGGGGGCTAGGACATCTGTGAGTGCACACGTGCTCAAGATGAAGGGCTATTTGGATACTTTGGCCCGTCTCGGATCGCCTATTTCTCAAGACTTGGCGGTGGACATAATCCTCGCGTCCTTGCCGGATTCTTATGATCAGTTCATCCTTAACTACAACATGTAAGGGATGAACCGCACTGTCAGTGAGCTGCATGGGATGCTTAAGCTTACTAAGCAGTCGATCAAGAAGACTCCGCCGGTGCTGCTGGTCAACAAGGGGAACGCTCCTCTTGCTAAGGGTAAGGCCAAGGAAAAGGCCAAGGCTAAGGCCAAGAAGGCCAAAGCTAAGAAGGCCAAGGCCCAACCCAAGGCCCAGCAGAAGGCAGGTCCTGAGGACGTCTGTTTCGGGTGCAGACAGGCGGGCCATTGGAAGAGATCGTGTCCCAAGCTGATGGGAGAGCAGAGAAGGGGCGAAGGTGCGTCCTCTTCAGGTATTTATGTTATAGATATTAACCTTACTGTTTCAACATCCTGGGTATTGGATACTGGATGTGGTTCTCACATTTGTTGCAATGTGCAGGGACTTAAGAACAGAAGGTTGCTGGGGTCGGGAGAGGTGGACTTGCGGGTCGGGAATGGAGCAAGGGTTGCTGCCATAGAGATCGGCGAATACCACCTAATGATGCCCAGCGGATTGGTTTTGATTTTAGAACATTGTTACTTTGTACCTGCTATGTGCAGGAATATTATCTCTGTATCAATGTTGGATATTTCTGGATTTGATTTTACTATTATAAATGGTCGAATTTCTATATCCAGAGAGGGGTTATTTTATGGAGATGCTCTGTTAAATAATGGCCTGTATGTCCTGGACTTAAATGAAACCAATCACATCTATAACATAAACACGAAAAGGGTTAAGCCTAACGAACTTAATCCAGTCTACCTATGGCATTGTCGTCTTGGCCATATAAACGAGAAGCGCATAGCTAGGCTTTACAAAGCTGGAGTCCTAGGGTCATTTGACTTGGAGTCAATTGATACATGCGAATCATGTTTAAGAGGCAAGATGACAAAGGCGCCTTTTAGCAAAAAGGCTGAAAGGGCCACTGGCTTGTTGGAACTAATACATTCAGATGTATGTGGACCTATGAGCGCAGCAACCAGAGGTGGGCATCTGTACTTCGTCACGTTCACGGATGATTTCAGCAGATATGGCTATGTCTATCTGATGAAACACA
This sequence comes from Euphorbia tirucalli, assembly GCA_039660915.1. NCBI lineage: Eukaryota > Viridiplantae > Streptophyta > Magnoliopsida > Malpighiales > Euphorbiaceae > Euphorbia > Euphorbia tirucalli. The sequence continues at coordinate 68,255,274 of CM077641.1, read as the reverse complement.
AGTCCGAGACCCTTGATAGGTTCAAGGAATTTAGGAACAAGGTACAGAACCAGCTAGGCAGGAATATCAAAGCCTTTCGGTCGGACCGAGGCGGTGAGTACATGAGCCTAGAGTTTGACTCATACTTGAGAGAGCATGGAATAGTTCCACAGCTCACTCCTCCTGGAACACCACAATGGAATGGGGTGTCCGAACGGAGGAATAGGACCTTGTTGGACATGGTCCGCTCAATGATGAGTCAAGCATCTCTCCCAATTAGCTTCTGGGGACACGCCCTCGAGACAGCAGCTCTCATCTTAAACAATACTCCGACTAAGGCTGTGGAAAAGACCCCATATCAGATATGGATGGGCAAGGAGCCCAATGTGTCTTTCCTAAGGATTTGGGGATGCGAAGCACATGTCAGGAAATTGACTAGTGGCAAGCTGGAGCCCAAAACCGATAAATGCCTGTTTGTGGGCTACCCTAGGGAAACCAAAGGGTATTACTTCTACAACCCCGCCGAGAACAAGGTGTTCGTGGCAAGGAAGGGGGTCTTTCTGGAAAAGGAGTTCCTTTCCAAGAAAGATAGTGGGAGCAACGTTGAACTCAGGGAAGTTCAAGGTCCACAAGCTCCTGAAGAGGATAGCTCGGAGGCCCAGGTGGAGCTTCCACAAGTGGAGGCACCGACCCAGGCCACACAAGAATATAGAAGGTCTGGTAGGGATCGTCAGGAACCGGAGAGGTATGGTTTCCTCGTCACCGATGATCAAACTCTTCTCATCTGGGATGAAGAAGAACCCAAAACCTACCAAGAGGCTATGGCTAGCCCACAGTCTGCAAATTGGCGTAAAGCCATGGAGGCAGAAATGCAATCTATGTACGATAACCAAGTTTGGAACTTGGTTGATCCACCTCCGGGTGCTAAGGTGATAGGTTGTAAGTGGTGCTATAAGCTAAAAGCTGATAATACCTTCAAGGGGCGTCTGGTTGCGAAAGGTTTCAGACAAGTCCATGGAATAGACTATGATGAAACTTTCTCACCAGTAGCCATGCTTAAATCCATCAGGATACTGCTGGCCATAGCCGCATGGTATGACTATGAGGTATGGCAGATGGATGTCAAAACCGCTTTCCTTAATGGGAAGCTACTCGAGGATGTGTACATGACACAACCTGAGGGTTTTGTCGATCCTAAGTATCCAGGAAGGGTATGCAAACTTCAAAGGTCCATTTATGGACTGAAGCAAGCATCCCGTAGTTGGAATCTAAGATTCAATGAGGCTATAAAGGAATATGGCTTCATACAGAATCTGGATGAGCCTTGTGTGTATAAGAGGACTAGTGGGAGCATTGTCACATTTTTGGTACTTTATGTTGACGACATCCTACTCATTGGAAGCGACATACCTACACTGCAAGGGGTAAAGCAGTGGTTGAGTAAGTGCTTCGCAAAGAAGGACTTAGGCGAAGCTGAGATGATCCTAGGGATCAGGATCTATAGGGATAGACCAAATCGGCTTCTGGGCCTAAGTCAGGCTTCGTACATTGACAAAGTTCTGAAAAGATTCAGCATGGACCGGGCCAAGAAAGGTTTCTTGCCAATGGGCCATGGGCTGAAACTTAGTAAGAAGAACTGTCCTAAAACAAGGGAGGACAGGGAGAACATGAATTGGTTCCATATGCTTCGGCTATTGGATTAATCATGTACTCCATGTTATGTAAGAGGCCTGATGTCGCCTTTGCACTGAGTATGACGAGCCGATACCAGCAGGATCCCGGGGAGGATCACTGGAAAGCTGTCAAAGCAATCCTCAAGTACCTTAACCGGACTAAGAATAGCTTCTTGGTGTATGGTGGTCAGGAAGTGCTATCAGTTACTGGGTATACTGATGCGAGCTTCCAGACGGACCAAGATGAGTACCAATCGCAGTCAGGGTATGTATTCTTGCTGAATGGTGGTGCTGTAAGCTGGAGGAGCTCAAAGCAGCCATCCATAGCGGACTCTACAATAGAAGCTGAGTACATCGCTGCGTGTGATGCAACTAAGGAAGCTGTGTGGATGAAGAAGTTTATCACTGAGTTGGGAGTAGTGCCAACTATCCAGGACCCAGTCGATATCTTCTGTGACAACAATGGGGCCATCGTACAAGCTAAGGAGCCCCGGTCACACAAGAACACAAAGCACGTGCTCAGAAAGTTTCACCTCATACTAGAAATCGCGGAGAGAGGTGACATTGCATTGAACAGAGTGGACACCGAGGATAATGTCGCAGATCCATTGACCAAGGCGCTGGCCCAGCCCAAGCACGAGGGTCATACTAGATCTATAGGGATTAGGCCCATGCCTAGTTAGAACTAGTGCAAGTGGGAGATTGTTGGAAATGCCCTAGTCCCCGAGGCATTGGTCCTTGTATTTGTACTATACATTTATTGGATTTATGTGTTGTACTCATTTGTGTCTTTAATAAAGGCATCAATTCATTTATTATATCTATCTTGTGCAATATATTAAATAAAGTATCCAATGGACATATCTATATCCATGACGACTAGTGTCATGCACTTAGCAGTAAGACCATGGATAGGGTAAACGATATGACCATAAATAGATCCGTAGCCTGTTCCAGTCATGGGAATGAATGGAACAATAGACTATCATTAACCTGGTTGTATGGCGGCGTCTTACCGGTCATTGGACATGGAATGTCAACCAAGTTAATGAGTACATGCCTGGAAGCATGGTACTGGATAGATCCACTAAACGAGTAATCCACATGGTATGGTATCACAATGGATTCTCGTGTAGTACTTGTATGGATCCTTTGACCTGACCATATGATGGTGTTACATGTGAAGTTGCATACTTAGGGGTACGCCTAAAGGGCCTGTAATAGGGTGCCAAGTATGGGTGCTTTCGGGTATGTCACTGAACATAGTAAGACTATGGATATGCAGAAGGGATTTGTCACTCAGTAACCAACTGAGAAGATATCACCGGCCTCTTGATGAATGTGACTGATAAGAGTGTGGCCACACCCAAACAAGTTGGTACTTGTTTGTGAGCATCAGTACACTCGGGATCAAGTTAATGTCCGAACACAAAAGAGGGTGATCAATCCATACCTCTGTGTTGGACAGCGATATCAATGACATGGGATGTACAAGTTTAAACTACAGGGTTATGATATCAGTTAGACTGCCATCTCCATCTTAATTGGGGGCTGCAGTGGCTTGCTAGAGCCCAACTGTAGTCTGCGAGCCAAAGGCCCGCTGCCAACATAAAGATGGGCCTACGGGATCGTACACATTGAGCGACTGGACACCGATTTAAAGAATCACAAGTACACTTGGAGTGTACACTCTAGGGAGAGAGAACTATATATATTAATTATATTATAAGGATCAATTGGATTGATCATTATAATAAAATTAATATTTGGCTTCACATAATTAATTGGATTAATTACGAGATTATTTCCTGGGTGGAAATATTCATATGTATAGGTTTACATATGAATTTGTTTTGTGAAGACTTAATTTTAATTTGATGGATTAAATTAATTAGTCCAACCAATTTTAATTTATATGTAAATAATATATTACTTGGAGTAATATATTAAATACATGGGTTAATTAAAATTGGGCTTGATATTGATTTAGACCAGACTAATTAAAATAAGTTTGGGCCTGAATTAAAAGGAGGAAGCCCACACAGACAAAGAAGCCAGACTGGGCCCAAATTCCAGCAAGGGAATTTGGAAGCCCTAGGGTTAAAAACCCTAAGGGGAATTTGGCCAAACCACTAGAGCTTCTAGCCCCCTCTTGGCCGAATTCTCCTCCCCTCCCTCACTCTCTAATCTTTGTGATTTTTGACGCTAGCACGTGCGGTGTTCGTTAGGCGCTCGTGTATGGGAACGAGGAGGAATTCTATTTTGAATTTTGCAGTCATCATCCATCTCAAGAAAGAGATATTTCTGGTAAGAAATTTAATCCCTTTCTATTTATTTTAAGTTTTTCAATTTCCACCTCAATTGCTCCTGGGACTGGATTTGAGGAAATCACCGCGTTCTTCCGCTTTTATCGGGTGATTTCCGGTGACAAATCCCAACACTTTTCCCAGCCACAAAAGCTTCACGGGAAACACAATTATCCTTTCCTTCAGTGACACAGGCCCCACTAGAAGTGAAATGACCAAAATGCCCTTCTGTTAGTAACCAAACTACCAAATGGCTAAAACAACTTCCTTTTAATGACGCAAGCTTCACGGGAAACCAAAACATCGAAATATGTCTTCCCCTAGTGACATAAGCTCCACTAGAGGTGTGTGAGTGGACGACCTTTTTCGGAACGCGCGGCGAAGCGGGAACCGGGGATTTTCTTTTTGAAGGTGTGATGTTTGGGTTTGAAAACGGGTCTTTAATCCTTTTTAGGAAAACCTTTCATTTTATTGGAAAAACCCTTTTGTAGAAAACTTAATTGCAAGTGTGAATTTTGGAACAATAGGTTTTTAGAAAATCCCAATTTGAACTTAAAGATCTCGAAACCTAAATTTTGAAATTAGATACAGAGTTGCCACCCAGATCAGCTCATCCGGGAAATTCCGATACAGCTCCCTACCAAGTGTAGACGTGGTACCTAATTCAGAGATTCAGGGTTCGGGCAACAAACCTACTAATCCTCACTTATTTTCAATTATTATTTCATAATGTAATGTTGCATTTACTTAATTCTACTCATTTTATATTCTTTTAATTATTAATCGATGCTCATGCAAATGACATAAATATAAATATTAAAGTAAAGTGCAGAAAAATAAAACTGCGGGAAAGTAAATCAGAGACCAAATTATACAACCCAAGAAAAAGAAAACTCTCATCCTCACCATTTACAACCGCCTACTATACACGATAATCTACGAAATTACAATCGCCTAGATACATGATTTAATCTATAAAATACATTCAAAAATAAAAATAAAGTAAAAATAAAAGCTGCATCCAAATACGGTTAGCACAAGTAAATAAATCACACCAAGGACTCATACAGGACAGCATAGGCATTTATAGGAGCGGGGACATGCATTTAAGGGGGTAACCGAGTTGACTAGATTGGTCGGACGGGTCAGAACTGGAAAACGGTTTTTTGAAACGCCCTGTAGGTTTTATGGGTGAAAAACCAATTTTGAAAATGGTTTGGCTCATTTACATGCATTTTTCAAACTTTAGTGGACCGGATATCCCAGGACCCAGGGGTCCCGTTCGTGTGTGGACCTAAATTAACATTCATCTAGGGTCCAAAAAGAATGTAAACAGGTCAAAATTCACTTTTGAATAGGAAAAGGGTGCAAAATTACAAGTTTGGGGCCCAAAGGGGCGAAACTGTAATGCTGCCCCCTAAACTACAGTCGAGCGACTATAGGGCATTACAGTCGCACGGCTGTAACTATCCGGGCGGCTATAACACCTACAGTCGAGCGACTGTAGTACTCCAGAATCAATTCCAATGTTCTTTTCTCGTTTTTTGAAAACTGTTTTGCAAATTAATGATTTCGAGGGATCCGAGATTTATGGAATATACTAAAATCGACAAAATGGACCTAAAACAGATCGAATCAAATCCAAAAATCCTTAATCTCTCAAAATCACCAAACATAAGATTACATCCATCAATCAAAAATCAGAAAACTAGGAATCTAAGCACATAGGGATGTAATTGGGCTAATAATAAACATAAAAAACACATTTAATCAAAAAAAGGAAGCGTTATCGGCCGATTTTAGGGCATTCAGATCTTCTGCCCCAGAGATTACAGTCGAGCGACTAAAGGTCACAGTCGCGTGGCTGTAGGTTACAGCCGGGAGACTGTGATCTTAAGCGAGGCGGCTGTAATAAAAAATCGCTTCTACCCAAAAAAAATCAATAAACAACACCCAGAATGGACAAAAGTGGATTTTTAAGGCCTCTCAGAATGTTACCTGGTCTGTATTCCAATGTTTGGATCACTAGAGATGGATTCGGGTGCCAAAAAGTGTCTTGTAGTCAAGAACAACCCAAAAACAATTCGCAATCAATGAAGCCCGAACGGAACCCCGAGAGAGATTGAATGAGTAGTGATGATTTGAAAACACCCTACAACTATTTTTGTGTGTTTTGTTAAAATTGTTTTTGTTATTTTCAGATCAAAACCCTTTTATTTTTTCCTAAGAACCCTAGAAAAAGTCCCTAAAATCTATGTTATTGTGTGTTTCTTATGTTTTTCTCTCCAAAACTCTTTTTTCTTCTGCCTCTTTTTCGTTCTGCTTACCCTAATCCTGAATACCAGGTTTTTATATCTCTCGTTTTGGTTAAAAATTGGAATTAAATGCTGATTTTTGGTAAAAAAAAGGAAGTCTGGTTATTACAGTTGCTCGACTGTGGGCACTACAGTCGAGCGACTGTAGTGACCAGATTAGCCTATCATGTTGAGGAAAACCGAATTAAATGCTGATTTGGGCCGAAAAAAGGAAATCTGAAGATTACAGTCGCTTGACTATAGTGGCTACAGTCGCGCAACTGTAGTACAGTCTCGCGGCTGTAGGCACTACATTCGGGCGACTGTAATGGCCAGATTAGCCTATCTTGTTTAGAAAAACTGAATTAAATGCTGATTAGGATGGAAAAAGGGAAATCTGAAGATTACAGTCGCTCGACTTTAGTGGCTACAGTCGCGAGACTGTAGTACAATCACGCGGCTGTAGGCACTACAGTTGGGCAACTGTAGTGACCAGATTAGCCTATCTACGTATTTTTTCATTTTTTTCTTCAATTTTCTTAAATACTCACTAGAATTCCTTTTGGGCTCCGTACCAAGACTTGTCACACACATTAGGGTCATCCGGGACATTTCCGACATTATTTCGGTCGGTCCAAATCCACTTCACATTTATCCATGAAAAAGGCAACAATGCTTTCATCACAGAGGTCGGGAAAAAACCCATACTCAGAGGCTTGCCCTCGCGTGACCAAAGTCGACTTGAACGGGTACTTGTGCCCGATTCGAGTTTGGTCTCGCGATAGGGAGCACGGTGAGAAGGAAAAGAGAACGTATCTGGGGGTTCTCCTCGTGTTGACTTGTTTTGATGTCTGTAGGGACTTGTCTCAGTTGCTTTTGTGAGACAGCGGTCTTGCCTAGGTTGGTTTGATTATTCAGGGTCTTACTTCGACTCTGTTACGAAGCATAGGACTTTGCCCGAATTGGTTTGATTGTCAACTCCATCGTGAGGCAGAGGACTTTGCCCAGATTGTATTTGTTTTCTAGGGTCGTGCTTCGACTCCATTGCGAAGCAGAGGACTTTGCTCGGATTGGGTTGATGCTCCAGGGACGTGCTTCGACTCTATTGCAAAGCAGAGGACTTTGCCCAGATTGGGTTGATGCTCCAGGGATAGGGTTTGACTCCATTACGAAGCAAAGGACTTTGCCCGAATCAGATTCTCCTTGTGAATTGATGTTCATGAAGGTGAAGGGTATTTTGGTAATTTTGTAGCTTGGAAATTTGGTGCCCTTTGGAGGAAGGTTATTTTGGTAATATCACCTCTAGTGGAGCCTATGTCACTAGGGGAAGACATATTTTGATGATTTGGTTTCCCGTGTAGCTTGCGTCACTAAAGAGAAGTTGTTTTAGCCATTTGCTAGTTTGGTTACTAACAGAAAGGCATTTTGGTCATTTCACTTCTAGTGGGGCCAGTGTCACTAAAGGAAAGGATAATAATGTTTCCCGTGAAGCTTTTGTGGCTGAGGAAAGATGCTTTGGTGATTTGAGAAGCTTGATGATTTCCTTTGATGTTTTGAAGTTGTTTCGGGTACGTATTCGTTCCTTGATCGATAATTTTGGAAACAAAAATTTTTGCCTCTTCGATCAAGAATGAATATGGACTGAATATCTTGCCCCTTGATACTGTTGAAATCGACTCTATGTGGCGGAGCAATACCATTGAAACTGGCTTTCTGTGGTGGAGCAATACCGTTGAAACCGGCTCTCTGTGGTGGAGCAATACCGTTGAAACCGGCTCTCTTTGGTGGAGTAATATTGTCAAAACTAGCTCTCTGTGGTGAAGCAATACCTTTGAAATTGGATCGGGGTTACATATTTATTCCTTGATCGATAATTTTGGAAACAAAAATTTTTGCCCCTTCGATCAAGAATAAATACAGCTTGATTGTTTTGCCCCTGGATACTTGGGATTTGATGAGGCCCCAGTGTCGGGTTGTTTCCACTTTCGGAGTTCTCATGGCTCGAGACAGCCTGATGATGATAGCATATACCTGTACTTGAGTACACATTGATGCATGTATGCATGTGTGTATGTATGTTTTGAGTGTAGGTGTATGTGCATATCCTGGAAGCATATGCATATGATTATGGTGCTTTTTATGGTTTGCTTGCTGCAGATGGTGATTGGGATTAAGCGCCGTGAGTTTGCCCGTTTGAGAACAGAGGTTGATCAGTTGCGTCGGCAGGTCACCGAGCTGGAGGTCATGAATCAGACTTTCAGGGACCGGACGGACGATTGGGATGCTCAGATGGGTCTATCCTTGGTTGGATATCGCATTGAAGTTTGGTTGATTGACCTGATTGCTTGCTCCACGAGGCATGGGCATGAGGCACTGGCTTCAATGTACCTCGATTTTTACAGGATTAGAGTTGTCTGAGCTTGATACTACTGTATGAATTTTGTTTTATTTTCATTGCTTGTCCTAATTTTTGCATAGGTCACCCTTTTTAGGTTTTCGGCCTTTCGGACTATCTTTATTTTTGCTTGAACCGCCCTCTCGGGTTTTCAATTTAGCAGACTTTATTTTATACCCTAGCTTTTGCATAGACTGCCCTTTTTGGATTTTCAATCTATCGGACTATCCTAATTTTTGCATGGACCGCCTTTTTGGTTTTCGATCCATTAGACTTTTTTTTCCTTTTTTTTTTAAATGAGATGCAAGTAAACAGAATATGTGCACATCCATACGAATTCAATTTCAAGCAAACTTGGGACATTTAACCTGAATAGAAAACGGCACTCATTCATTCACTCATTTATAATGCTTTAGCACAATGCAGATCAAAGATGAAATGAAGTTAAGGACAGAATCAGTAATGGTATCCGTCTCGACCGGACCCACGCCTACCACCAACTGGTCTTTGTAGATTTTCTGCTGGCCTCTCTGTCCTAACTTTTGCATGGACCGCCTTTTCGGTTTTCGATCCATCGGACTGTCCTGTTTTTTGCATGGATCGCGTTTTCGATTTACGACCCATTAGACCTTTTTTTTTATTACATGTAACAGCGCTCGGGATTGCCTAGGTTGATTAGATATGCCCTAGTCCCGAGGCATTGGTCCTTGTATATGTATTATACATTTATTGGATTTATGTATTATACTCATTTGTGTTATTAATAAAGGCATCAATTCATTTATTATATTTATCTTGTGTAATATATTAAATGAAGTATCCAATGGACATATCTATATCCATGATGACAAGTGTCGTGCACTTGGCAGTAAGACCATGGATAGGGTAAACGATATGACCAAAAATAGATCCGTAGTCTGTTCCAGTCATGGGAATGAATGGAACAAGAGACCGTCTGGCAGTGTCTTACCGGTCATTGGACATGGAATGTCAACCAAGTTAATGGGTACATGCCTGGGAGCGTGGTACTGGATAGATCCACTAAACGAGTAATCCACATGGTATAGTATCACAAGTGATTCTCGTGTAGTACTTGTATGGATCCTTTGACCTAACCATATGATGGTGTTACATGTGAAGTCATATGCTTAGGGGTACGCCTAAAGGGCCTATAATAGGGTGCCAAGTATGGGTACTTTCGGGTATGTCACTGAGCATGGTAATACTATGGATATGCAGAAGGGATTTGTCACTCAATAGCCAACTGAGAAGATATCACCGGCCTCTTGATGAATGTGACTGATAAGAGTGTGGCCATACCCAAACAAGTTGGAACTTGTTTGTGAGCTTCAGTACATTCGGGATCAAGTTAATATCCGGACACAAAAGAGAGTGATCAATCCATGCCTCTGTGTTGGACACCGATATCAATGACATGGGATGTATAAGTTTAAACTACAGGGTCATGATAACAGTTAGACTGCCATCTCCATCTTAATTGGGGGCTGCAGTGGCTTGCTAGAGCCCAACTGCAGTCTGCGGGCCAAAGGCCCACTGCCAATATAAAGATGGGCCCACGGGATCGTACATATAGAACGACTGAATGCAGACTTAAGGAATCACATGTGTACTTGGAGTATACACTATGGAAAGAGAGGTGTATATATATATTAATAATATTATAAAGATTAATTGGATTGATCCTAATAATAAAATTAATATATGTTCGATTGGCTCTTCATAATTAATTGGATTAATTATGAAATTATTTCCTAGGTGGAAATATTCATATGTATAGGTTTACATATGATTTTATTTTGTGAAGATTTAATTTTAATTCGATGGATTAAATTAATTGGTCAAACTAATTTTAATTTAAATGTAAATAATATATTACTTGGAGTAATATATTGAATACATGGGTATATTAAAATTGGGCTTGAAATTAATTTAAACCAGAATAATTAAAATTAAACTGGGCCCAAATTAAAACAAGGAAGCCCGCACAGAATGAAATGGAGCCAAGCTGGGCCTGAATTCCTCTAGAGGAATTCGGCCACCCTAGGTATAAAACCTAGGGTGAAAATTTCAGCCCCTAACCCTAACACACAAGCTAGCCGAAATTCCTAGCCTCCTCTCTTCCATTGTTTTGTTTTTCCAACCCTAGCACGGGTTGCATTCGTTAGGCATTCGTGTACGAAAGTAAGGAGGAAATTTGCTTTGGTTTCTGCAGTCTTCATCCATCTCTTGAAAGAGATTTTTCGGTAAGAAAATTAATCTCTTTCTATTTATTTTAAAGTTTTTCAATTTCCATTTCAATTGCTCCTGGGGCCGGATTTGAGGAAATCACCGCGTTCTTCCTCTTTTATCGGGTGATTTCCGGTGAAAAATCCCAACAGCTGACGGCTTGGTCTTTGTCTCCCCTGGTGGAACCACTTCCATCGTATAGGCTAAGGAGTATGACGTTTCTTCAGTGCATACTCTGATGCTATTTCTGTGTCCTTGCAAAGAAGATGGTAATATGTCGACCCATATTTTGTAGGTAGCCACTACTTTTGATGGAATCCTTTTGATGGATTTATTGGCCGCCACTATCACCCCATTAACTTGTGAGGGATATGGAGACGGTCAATGATGTTCAACCCTTTATTCTGGAACACTGTATTGTTGCCCCTCAGAATTATAGGCCATTATTGGCCGTGACGTGATTTTTTTTTTTTTTTTGCTATGATACTCATACATAACTCCGCTTTTACCCACTTTGAGACGTAGTTTGACGAGCATGACCATGAATCAATCTTTGTTTGATGTGGACAGCTTTATTTTTCTGATACTATCAATTCCTCATGTTGTGACAACTCTTTTTTTTCTGGCTTGAGTTTGTGGAGCTCCTGCTTGGCTGGTTTTGTCTTTGAACCCTTTGGAACTTGGTGTTCAGTGATTTCTCTGTCACCTCAACACGACATCGTTCAATCAGGCGAAGATTTCCATGTTCTTTTATGGTACTGCAATTTTCTTTCCTCTCATCAAGCGTGAGGTCTCTCGAGACGGATATCATTTTTGGGTCATCATCTATCCCTAGATTCATTTCATGCATTGATGTATCATGTGTGTTAAAGGCATTAAATGAATGTTTGGATGCATGTAAAGTTCCATTCCAAAAATATCGCACAAGTAATTGAAATCAAACTCTATTAAATTAAACAACTCAGAGGCTAAATTGTTCACATGATAAATGATAATAACAATAAGATAAAACAAATCAAAACATCAAAATGACTATCGCCTCCACATGCGAAGGTTCTTCTTTTATTGCAACATCCTGGTCCTTAATAGCTTCTTGTGCAACTGAATCATCCGAGGTTACGCAAGGGATTACTCTGAATGCTAGGTTTCAAAGCTGGCTCGATGATCCTTCCATCAATGACCAACTACTTGATGGCTCTAATTAACTGGGTACACTCATCTATACAGTGACCCGTCATCACATGATAAGTGCAGAAGTTATCTTTATCTGCCTCAGCTGGGGGTAAAAATGGCTTTAAGCTCTGTAATAACCTAGCCTTTCTACACTTAGCAAAAATTTGGCTTACTGACTCGGCCCATGGACTGGTGACCCTTTGAGGAGTCTATCTTCATAGGTTCACAGCAGCCACGTCCTCCCATTGGACTTCGATCGGGGCTACATTCTGAGTCGATTTAGCACTAGACCCCATTGGAGTAGCCTTAGAGTTGTTGCCTTTGTACCCTTGAGAGTACCCCTGATTGCTTCTGTAGGAGCCTGAACTCTGTCTGCCCCTCTGCTCCTCTTCCTCGTATCGCTCGATATGTTTGGCAAACTCCACCACCTCATTGAAGGAGTGGAATCTCTTCAGCTTCATCTTATCCTTGTATTGGGGGAGACTACCATCTACCAGCTTCACAATGAGTGACTCTAACTTTGGTGCCCATCCACCAAAACTTACACATCCATCCACTGCTTGTAGTAAGCCGGGAAGGACTTATTTAGCTTCTGGCGGATTCTCTCCAGGTCTTTGAGGGTAGTCTCTACTTGGGTATTGTAAGCGTACTACTTTATAAAAGCTGCAGATAGGTCCTCCCAAGTAGAATGGGTGTAGAGAGGCATCTTCATATACCACTTTGCCGCAACACCCCTTAATGTAGTCGGAAACAGATTTAAAAGATGACCTTTCCCAATCCCCATGCTATTCATCAACCTCACATAACTGTCCAAATGGGCTTCTGGTGGGCCCTCTCCGGTGTACGGAGGCAGGTAAGGCATCTGAAAACCAGCTGGGAGTGGCTCTCCTCCATCAGCCATCAAAGTAGTCGGGTCGACATACTTAACAGGGTTATAGTGGACCATCTCCTTCAGCTTAGGTAGCATAGCTTCAATATCAGAAAATTTCTGATTGAGACACTTCTCTAGCATTGTCTCAATTGAGGCTTCCCTTGCCTTCTCAAAGGCTTCATCCTCTTCGGACTGATGGTCAGGTTCTTTATGGTTAACCACTCCACCACTTCCTTCGGGAAGGCTTCCTGCAGCACCGTTAGTAACTTGGATGAACTGTTGTCCCTCACTTCCAACCGAAGTTTGAGCTGGTGGAACAGTCTGAACAGGGATGGTGCTTATCACAGCTTGCACTTGTTCCCTAAGAATAGCCTTAAACTCGTCTGAGGTTAGGAAGCTCCTCATAAAAGTAGCCATATCAAAAGGCAAGTTTCCACTGTTTCCGTCGGCCATCTCTGCTCTGTTCACTTCTTCTAATAAAACTTGACTGTCAATTGGTAGAGTGGGCAACTAAGTTTCGACCTCCTGATCTGAGTCTGACCCTGAGCCGATTCCCTCCAAGATGACAGGCTCTGATTGAACTGACTGAATTGGTGGGTTCGGCTCTGATTTAACACGAACTAACCATTTCAAGGTTTGACTCCAAACTGCATATTCAACATAAGGTTAGAAGCTCGAATGGATGTCATAGACCTAGACTCGACACCCTAAATGGAGTATATGGTGTGTTCATGTCCATGATTGGATGATGCTTTATGGATGTGGATAATGATGAAAATGACTTTTGTATTTTCTTTCTTTTTGCTTTGGATGTTCCAAGCATACCCCATGCCATGCAAAAGACAATGCAAAAATGTCATGTGTGGGCCGGCACACAGACAGAAATTCGGAGCCTTCGAGGAACCTAGCGGATGTTATGAAATGGTCACGTGTGTACCGACACATGGACAGAGGTTCGACGTTTTATAGGTCAATGAAATGATATGTGATGGTCATATAGGAGCCATTCCATAGACAAAGGTTCGATGCTTTTATGGCATCTTGGATGAAGTGATGTCACAAACAAATCACGTGTAACTCGGGACACGGACATCATTTCAGTGTTCGTGGAACACCTTGCATGATCAAACATGTTATGAAACGTCCTAATATGAATTCTAGTTCGGCACTCATGGAGTACCTTGAATGAATTTTCAATGTTATGAAGCGATCCGATATGGATCGTGGCACACAAGCAAAACTATGGTGTCACCATGACACCAATCGTGAAAGGTTGTGATGTCATGTAATGGTATTGTGTGATCCGCCACACAAACACAAGCCTAGGACAGTTGTGGTCCTCTCACAGTGCAATGATGTAATGAAATGGCCAAGTGCAATCCGGTGTTGGGGAATTAATCGCACAAACAAACATAAAACGCAGCGGAAAAAGATTAATCCCCACCAAGGACCCATGTACATTACATTGAATCGGAAGGAGGGTTAAAGAATTACCTTAATTCTTTGAAGTTTGAATCACTTAGGAACCAAAATTGCTTCCCTCTACGGTTGATCCACACGGAGCAATACGTTCACCGCGTGCTAGCGCCGGGATAGAAGAAACGGTTTCCTCGAATCGAGAGAGAGGCAGAAAATCAAATTTTCTCTTGGCTTGGAGAGGAGAATTTCGGCTGGCTATTCTCTTGTGTTGGCTGGCCGAAAATCTGCTATAGTATTAGTGTAGAGAGTGATTAGGTTTAGGTTAATTGTTTCCTTAAATAATTAACCTAAATAGTTAATTATAATTATAACCTAATACACCTATTAGTTATAATTATATATTAACCCACACAATTTAATATTAATTCTCAATTAACATTAAATCAAATCAATTCTCCATAATACATATATGTATATATAATATTATAATTAATTATATCTCCATATAATTTAATTATAATATGTAGCATACTTTATGCAATATTAATCACATTAATATTTATATATACATACATAAATATATATCACTATATATGTTTATTCTCTTTCTCATTCATAAATTATTATCCAATAATAATTTATACCCGATAAGATGAACTTCATTTTGCTCTTGTGTGTGACCCCATAGGATCATATTAATTGGCAATAAGGAAATTACCATAATGTCCTTATAGGTCACAAGCGGACTCTAGCAAGCCATTACGACTACCCAATTAATATGATTGGAATGATCCAATACCTATTTATAGAATGTCATATTCCCTTTTGTCTCATTGATATCAAGATTAATTATAAGACATGGTACACTTGTCAATCTTATATAATTAATCATATGCTTTCTCGATCTCAAAGTAAACTGTTCAGACAAATCAATTGATACTCTTATCAATTATTTGAGCACGGCCATGCATTTAACAGTCTTACTTATCGAGGGGCCCAGTGATATCGCTCTCTTGTTAGAGAGGGACAAAATCCCATATCTGTCACTCACATCCCTAAGCATGAGTCATATTGTACCCAACCACAGCCTTTATAACTACTCTGTTACAAGCAGCGTTTGACTGCGTCAAAGCACAACATGAATTCATCCCGGAATCCATGGTGACCTCAGGTCAAAGGAATCAGCTGATGACACTACTATAATCAAGATCAGTTGTGACACGTGACCATGAACTTGATCTTATAGTGGGTCTCCAGCAACATGTTCTCTAACACATTGCCCGTGAGTATAATCTGTATCTGTATACACTATATTCATCTTATGAATATCCATTATCACTCACACTAGTCTTAGTTTGTTATTATTCCCATAATAACAATCGACTAGGGAAATTTAGAATTACACAATTAATTCATGGATACATTATCATAAATACTAACATACAAATATATATGATAAAATAAGTCTTTATTAATGACTTAAGAAGATTGTTTATATAATCCAACATTGGCTTAGGGCACAATCTCTAACATCCGGTGCACAGGCGAACACGGGTAGTCTTGGGGACTCCCAATATGTCATGAGATGAAATGTCGTGAGGGGCATACTTAGAACATCCTTCAATTTAGATGGGATGAGATGATATGAATGCCCATGTCATACAAAACGCAAATGGCTGCACAAAAACGTGGTTAGGATGCATGACACACGAGACGATGTCATGTATGCTTTATGAGATGCGAGCACATAAGATGTATATGACACACGAGTAACATCTTATGGCTATAAGAAAACATGGTTAGTATAATACCACATGTATGATGATGCTTGTGAATGGCTGCATAAAGATGTGGTTAGAAAACGGCACACAGATGATGTGTTTTTGATGTTGCATGTAAAAAAAATGAAACCACTATAGAACAAACGTTAGCACACGCAACAATATGCTCACCCTTCTAACCTTATTCCTCCATTCGATTGGTTTGGCATTCTTACTGGGTATTGGGTCTCTTTGGCATCAACCGGGGATACCAAAAGCGCACTCTCAATGTCCATTTTCAAATATGTGTTTTGGATGCAGCTTTTATTTTTGTTTTTTTTCATTTTTAATGTACTTAATAGATTATCTCGTGTAATTAGGCGATTGTAATTTCTTAGATTATCGTGTATAGTAGGCGGGTGTAAATGGTGATGATGAGAGTTTTCTTTTTCTTGGGTTGTATAATTTGACCTCTGATTTACTTTTCCGCACTTTTATTTTTCTGCACTTTATTTTAATATTTGTATTTATGTCATTTGCATGAGCATCGATTAATAAGTAAAAGAAGATAAAATGAGTGGAATTAAGTGAATGCAACATTATATTATGAAATAATAATTGAAAATAAGTAAGGATTAGTAGATTTGTTATCCAAACCCTGAATCTCTGAATTAGGTACCGCGTCTACACTTAGTAGGGAGCTATACTGGAATTTCCCAGATGAGCTGATCCGAGTGGCGACTCTGTATCTAATTTCGAAATTTAGATTTCGAGATCTTTAAGTTCGAATTGGGATTTTCTAAAAACCTTTTTTTTTTCCAAAACTCACACTTACAATTAAGTTTTCTACAAAAGGGTTTTTCCAATAAAATGAAAGGTTTTCTTAAGAAAGATTAAAGACCCGTTTTCAAACCATATCATCACACTTCAAAAAGAAAATCCCCAATTCCCTCTTCACCACGTGGTTCCGTAGAAACGTCGTCCGCTCACAGTTGAGTAAGTGCTTCGCAATAAAGAATTAGGCGAAGCTGAGACGATCTTAAGGATAAGGATCTATAGAGATAGATCCAATCAGCTTCTAGGCCTAATTTAGGCCATTTACATTGACAAGGTTCTGAAAAGATTCAGTATGGACAAGGCAAAGAAAGGATTCTTATCTATGCGCTATGGGTTGAAGCTGAGTAAGAAAGATGGTCCTAAAACAAAGAAGGACTGGGAGAACATGGAAAAGATCCCTTATGCATCTGCTATTGGATCTATCATGTACTCCATGTTATGTACAAGGCTTGATGTCACGTTTGCACTAAGTATGACTAGTCTGTACCAGTCGGACCCCGGGAGGAACACTGGAAGGCTATCAAGGCAATCCTGAAGTACCTTAACCGGACTAAGGATGCTTTCTTAGTGTATAGATGTCAAGATGAGCTGGTAGTGTTAGGTTACACTAATGCCAGCTTTGAGACTGATGAGGATGAGAACCAGTCACAGTCTAGTTATGTTTTTCTCCTGAATGGTGGTGCCATTAGTTAGAGGTCCTCAAAGCAGGCCACTATTGTTGACTCTACAACGGAAGCTGAGTACATAGCTGCATGCGAAGCTACAACGGAAGCCGTTTGGATCAAGAAGTTCATAACTTAGTTGGGAGTAGTACCCATTATCCTAGACCTAGTTGATGTTTTCTGTGACAACAACGGGGTCATCGCACAAGCTAAGGAGCCCCGGTCACATAAGAGATCCAAACATGTGCTCAGAAAGTTTCACCTCATTCGGGAGATCGTGAACAGAGGTGACATATCATTGCAGAGGGTTGACACTAAGAATAATGTCACTGATCCATTGACCAAAGCGCTACCGTAGACACAGCAAGACGGTCATACCAGATCTATAGGAATTAGGACAATGCCCACTTGGAACTAGTGCAAGTGGGAGATTGTTGGTGTGCCTTAGTTCTTAGGGCATTGGATTCTTTTATTTTGCATTATACATTAAGACCCATTGTATAAATACATCATTTTTGTCACATTAATAAGGCAATTAATCTATTTCATTTATATCCTGTGCTATAATATTAGTAGAGTATCCATTGATTGATAATCATAAAACCAATCCCAGGTCTGTTCTAATCATAGGAACGAATAGAACCACAGACTTGTATATTCGATGACTGTATGGCGGTTCTGAACTAGCCATAGTACTTGTATAGTCAGTCATGAATATAGGTACATGTCGTTGACATGGGACTAGATCGATCCGTATAAGAAAGCCACATGGTTGTCGCGTCATAGGTCTTTCTTGAGTAGGTCTCTTTTGTCCTCAGACCAGATTTCATTATAGTATCAATATGGAATCCGGTTCACTTTGACATACGCCTAACAGGTCTGTAAAAGGATGTTAAATACTGGTATGATTGGGTGGACTGGTGAACATATTGATATTGATGATAAAGTGATGGAATTGCCACTCGGGTAACACCGAGATGATATCATTGGCCACTTGATGAGTGGGACTGATAAGTGTATGGCCATACCAAAGTAAGTTGGTTGCTTATTTGATTAATCAATCAACTCAAGATTAAGAAATATAATAAATAGTATAAGAGGGTGACGGACACCATGCCTCTTGTTTATTCATATTGTTATCATTTGGCAAGGGACACTGTGAGATTACTACTGGGTCAGTGTCTTTAAAAAAATGCTGCATCTCTGTCTTAATTGGGGGCTGTCATAGTTTGCTAGAACCCATTTACAGTCTGTGGGCCTTGGGCCAACTGCCAATATAAAGACAGACCCATAGGATCGTGCAGATAGATCAACTGAGCCGGAGCTTATAGAAATTATGCATGTAATGTATATTGAAAGGAATACGTTAATTAATTAGTTGACATTCGGTGTCAAGGTAATTAATTAACATCGGGTTGATTTAATTTAATTAATAAGTTTATATAATGTAATTAATTAATTTATCAATTAATTGAATTGCATAAAGTAAACAATTAATTAAATAATTTTCCTAAGTAGGAAAATTAAATATATGTATTGTATTTACTTAAGTGTGATTTAATTTTATTTAGGGGTAATTAAATTTAGCCAAATGGAATTAAATTATATAGTATATACTTTTTAATTGAAGCTTATTTATATAATTATAATTCTGGTGGGCTTGGGTTTAATTAACCTAATTAAAACCCAATTAGACAAGGTGTCTATATAATGGCACAGTTAAGGAAGAAAACCTAACTCTAACCTAAATTAATTGCTGGAAATTTTAGCCCCATTGTAGCCTTAAAAACAGCCACAATTTGTAGCAATTAATTCTCCATTCCTTCCGCTTCTTTGGCTAGCACCGGTTCTCGCTCGATAGTTGGTCGTGCATCGGACTTTGGAGATCGCAGTTTCAAGAAATGATTCTGCAGTAGTCTCTAGAAGAGACGAATCCAGTGAGTTAATTTCTCTTGATTAAATTGGTTTTTATTCCAATCAATGGTAATAGGACACGATAGGTGGATTCTAGGAAAATTTTAACGGTGTAATTTCCGCTGCACCACGTTATTTTTCCAATGACGAATCCCAACATCAAGAACTCCAAGCTCTTGAGAAGAAGGAAACCTGGCAATTTACTAAACTACTAACATCTAAATGGGTCTATCACATAAAGTACAATTAGACAGATTTAAGTCAAGATTAATAACAAATGGGTTCAACCAGTTGCTTGGAGTTGACTACACTAACTCATTCTCTGTTGTTGCAAGATTAGTGATAGTCAGAACATTTTTTGCCATAGCAGTAGTAAAGTCATGGTCAGTTCATCATATTAACATAAACAATGCCTACTTGCATGGTTTCATAGATGAAGAACTTTATATGCAGATTCCATAAGCATACAATAAAGTAGAGCCAGGTCAAGTCCATAGATTGTAAAGTCTTTGCTTAAAACAAGTTGGTCACCAATGGAATAAAGAAATGTTAGCAAAATTACAGGCTTATGGTTTTCATAGGTTAGTGCATGATCATTGCTTGTATACTAAAGTTGATGTTGGCCAATTTTTAGCAATTGTACAGTATATGGACGATAAACTAATTACTGGTATGAGCGGACGATCCTTTGGAGAGGTTACAAGCTGGGGTTTTAATAAAATGAATATGGGTTTTGGAAAATTAGCGATAAAATGAATGAAACCGATCAATCTCACTAAAAGTGACAGGAGTTGCCATCTGATTCAACTCAATGAGGAAATTACGGTATAGTCAAACCGAGCAGGAATCACTATACCTTTTAGTCAGAGATTCATGTTCGAATAAACTACCTATTTCTATCTTATTTAAAATGATTATTAACTGTACTGAACTATACCTTTTAAATTTTCTAAGTTGATTTTAATTATTTATATTATATGCTCATACAAAAATATAAATAAATTCCAAAATATGAATAAATTCAGAAAAGATAAAAAATTACAACACAATCGAATAACCTATCCTAGGGGATACATATCCGATAAAAGAGGATCAGGGATACGAAATGGCTATATACAATAATCTAACATTTACATTCGTCTAAATTTAAACAAAATCTAAAATAAAAGCTAACATGCATCTAACCTAATTCTACCCTAACACAAAGGTTAGCATATAAATAAATATGCATATAGGACTCAAACAGATAGAATGAGAGATTTAGATAGCTTAGGGCGTGGATGGAAGAATCGAATGAATCCGACAGATTTACCCGATTAAACCTAGAAAATCTTTTAAAACACTAAATTTATGTAAAAACAATTTCGGAAAACATTTAATCCGATTTTAATTATATTAGACATGCAAAAGTCGGTTTGTCTTTAAAAAACTAGTGTTTCTATCATTGTACTAGTCTATTATAAACAATAAAATATGAAATTAGGTCGAACTACATGACAAACAATTTAAATAAACAAAATAAAAAAAATCTGATATTGAGACAAGAGCCGTACGACTCTTCTTTATAGCCGTGCAGTTGTCACTTAAGTTCTAAATTGCTAAATTTCAAGGAAGATGATGAGCTCTGTAACTAAAGTCGTACGACTGTGGAATCTAAAAATACAAAAATTTGAAAATTGGTGCAAATCACCAAAAAAATTCGATCCAGAAAGCTGTAAACAAGATTTAAGGCCTCTTAAAAGTTACCTTTGATGCTTTTTTCCAGCTTTTGGTCCATAGAAATCAATTGAAAAGTGAGAATTGAAGATTGGAAAAAGCTTGAAAGTTTGAACTCCAAAGCTTGAATTGACACTAAATGAAGCTCCAATTTCGAGATCACCAGCTTGAATTCGAACTTGTAACCAACCCAGAACGATTAAGGTCACTCGCTTGATGGATTTAAGATTGAATTTAGTTTTATAGTTCTTAGTTTTCACTAAGTTTCTAACTTTCTCTCTCTAGGATCTCTCTCCCTCTACTTTTCTGCTTAATTCCTTTCACCTCTTAATCCTTTTTTCCCTTTTTTGTAATCTCCTCCCTTTTACCATAATGTTTTTCCTCATCCCGTGAGATTTCAAGAAGCAAGAGGTGTTGAGGCCAAGCAAAAGGTGTCGAGTTGCCTTCAATCCACAAATCTCTACCTATTGAGAGCCATACTGCTCAAATTGAATAGCTTATTGACGCAGCAAGTTCGCATGAAAAACGGAATTAATCAACGATTAATCCCTAAAACCAAAAATTATGAAAATGCAAGACAAAAGTCTTCTGTATTATTGAGTAATTCAAAAAAACTACCTTACAATAGGAAAAAGAAAGCCTCATATAGGCTATAGTCCAACCCTAACAAGGAAATCCAACCCTAACAAGGAAAGCACAAAAATACCCAAAAACTTAAAATTTTCGGATGAAGGCCTAAATAGTTTTTTTTTTTTTTCCCAAACGACACCTGTTACCCTTATAGAGCTTGAAAAACACATTCCGGAAACATATTATAATAGACAATCGGACTCCTATGGGAAAAGTTACGTCCGATTGAAGATTTACAGAAATTAATATTACTTATTTCCTTTCTTGGGCATACGATCTCTTTTCTTTCTTGATTTTCGGTCCAGGATATCCGTTACCAGCTCTGCATCACTTATAACCGTACGGCTCTTCTTGTCAGAGCCGTACGGTTCAACTTTAAAGCCGTGCGGCTTAAGCCAAATAATTTGAATGGTCAGTCCGAAAAATGGTTTCGGGGATTCAATTTTGAAACTTGTCAAATCTGTATTCTCACTAATTAAATCGGTTTCAATAAAGACCTCTAATCAATCGATAATCAAATAAACTTTCATCGTCGAGGTTGAAAAAATTCCGGCTTTCACAACTAGGACCTCAGAAAAGCTGATCATAGAGGTGAAGACTTACCACATGAAATTTTCACTATTAAAGATATGGGAGAAGTTAAATATTTCCTTATCATTGAGGTGACAAGATCATAATAGGGTCTTATTCTTTCTCAAACAAAGTACATATTGAATTTGTTGAAAGATGCCACGCTTCAGGATACACAGATTGCCTCTTCACCCTTACCTTTTGGTTATCAACCACATCAAGCAAGTAAACCTTTGCAAACACCATATGTTTTTCATAGATTAGCAGGAAGGTTGCTATATCTAGGATTTACAAGACCAGATGTAACATTTTCAACTCAACAGCTTAGTAAACACATGTCCGCTCCTTGTGACTAGGGTTGTAAATGGGGCAGGACGGGGTGGGGAGGGGATTGCATTCCCCATCCCCGTCCCCAGATTTATCGGGCATCTCCGTCCTCGCCCCGTTTATTAATCACGGATAAAAATCTATCACATCTCTGTCCCCAGTGGGGAATCGGGTCCCCGCGGGGATCCCCATCCCCAGTTAACTAATTTAATATTTTAAATTAAATATTATTTTCTTGCATCTCATGTTATTCTCAGGTATTCTTGTGTATCTAAGAACCTAATCCTATCCTATCTCCCCATTTTACATTAGAGTTAGTGTCCAAGGCATATAATTTTTCCCCTCCATTCTTATGTGGCAAAGAAACGGTACAATCTAGGTGATGATTTCCCCTAATTGTCAACACTTCACAACATTGGAACAAATCACCAAGAATTCTAGGGAACGATAATATATGTAATAGGTATTTGACTGCAGCCAAATTATTCGACTATGCACCCAAAATCTAATTTTGATCTGTTTCAAACATTTCTCAGCCAGTAGTCCATCAAATTCCAGCAAAGGATTACTTAAAATGCTAGCATTACATTTTATCTCAAAAGAAATTTAGACAAACAAGAAAAAATATATATTTTTGAACAAAAATAGACAGATATTTGTTCATATTTAAAGATTTCCTTTCATTTTCTCCATTATCTCAACTAAATAGACCGTTACAAAACAAAAAAGCAAAGAACAAACTTGCACATTTCACGAATTAATAACTAGAATGTTCTTTCCATCAAGAAAATTCAATTGGTCTGGATTATGATCTAACAGCGCAAAATTCAGCAAGAGTTTCATAGTTTTCATATATATATATATATATATATATATATATATTTCTATCTAGTTATTTTGAATCTTTTTGAGTTCCTAAATAATAAAAAATGGCATAGAAACAGAACTAGGAACCGCCCAGGTAACCATCTCACCTTATCAATATGGAAAAGGGGAAAGGAAAGACACAAAAAAAAAAGTTGTCATAATTCACACACTGCCTAGTTAGTGCCTTTCCGAGTGCTGCTATATCAATCAGAATTAATTTCCTAATATAATTAACAGAGTAACTAAGAATTAATTTTCAAAGATTATACGCCGAAACTAATCGTAACTAATTTTCAAAGATCGTACCTGAAAGAGACGAAAGAATTCTAACGGTGAGATTTCGAGGAAGCAATAGGAAAAGAAAAGGAAGATGAGAGCAAAGCACGTGAAGCTGTGAAGATGAGAGCGGGAGATGGAGACCTGACCTGAGAGAGTTAGGGTTTTTTTTTTAGCAGAGAGAGACAAATGAGAAGAAGTGGACGAAGAAGAATTGGGTTGGGGATAAATAAGTTTTATTTACTTTCTTTAATAATAATAATAATATTATTAATATTAATTAAATAAATGTAAATAGGGATTCGGGTATTTTATCGGGGATCCCCGCGGGCTTTAAACGGGGATGGGGACGGGGCCCGCGCGGCGGGTAGGGGTATTATCATCCCCGTCCCCGATTAATAAATGAGGACAAATTCGTCCCCATCTCTGCCCGGCGGGGATTTTAATCGGGGATTCCCCGTCCCCGTCTGGAAGGGCCCCCGTCATCCGTTTGACAACCCTACTTGTGACATACATTTAGCTGCAACATTTCTTCGATGTTTGAAAGGCACATTGCAGTTTGGTATACTGTATTCAAAATAAACAGACTTGAGGCTCCGTGGATATTGTGAAGATTGGGCAGCTTGCAGAAACACTAGGAAATCTGTGCAGAAGTCATAGTCTTAAAGAATTGATTACAACATAAACGCCTTGCTCGTGGAAATTTCTCTTTCTTTTGTTGCAAATTAAATTCATAACCAAAAAGTTGAGTTGTTCCTGTACTTTAATTTCTCTAATAGAAGAAAAGTTATTTTAACACAAGTTTACAATATTAATTAAATAAAAAAATTTTGATAATGACTATACCGTTTTTTCATTAGGATGGTGAGTGGAAATGGTGGGAAATGTGAATCGGTAGGATACTTTTGGAGATATACTTCTTTTCTTATTTAAAAAAAACACAAGACTTTGTTATCTCATAGCAATGCTTTAAAGGAAGCTTCTTCTACTTTGTAAAAAGAGGATGCAAATTGATTAATTTGGCAATTCATTAGTTCAAATGTGTACAAAAAAGATTAATGTGGCAATTAATTAGTTCAAATGTGTAGAATTCTTTACACAATCTAAAGATCCACACTTGCCTGCTTCTGATGTAATTAACAATTATTCGTTTTGCTTCCTTTTGTAATTTGTTGGACTTCCCTCGAGTTTGGCTCATGTTATGTGTCTCTCAAAATTTTATTAAAACTAACTTAAGCAAATAATACATAAGATTGTTATTACTATTATGAAAAATTTATATATTTTGAATTGTAGAATAACACATATATTTGATTTCATGTTATGAAACTTTTTTAGCTTTCATTTTATTAGTAAGCCCTACGTGTTTTTCAATTGTAATTGATTTAACATGACATCACTAGTGTTTTTGTGGATGAAATGTATAGTTGAATTTTAGTTTCAATGAGTTCATACGGAAGTGAAGAGTTTGGAGACACATTTTCTCACCTTTCTGAAAGATTATGATAAAAACTAACTGAGACTTATCTATCAACTTAACCAATTAATTTGTGTTAAAGTCTAATCTACCCCACTTACATTCCACCCTTTATTATCATTTATATTCAATATGTTATTTCCGATAACTTTAACAAAAGTATAATTGCTGTTGTTATATATCCGTGTAAGTCCTCTATAACTCATGCTATCTTTTTTTTTTCACGACCAAGGATATCCATTGTCAATTATAATGACTAATCCCCGCGTTGATTTATAGGTATTTCAAAGAGTAAGACAGCTAGCCTAATGAAGCGAGGCTACTTCATGCCTAAGGCGAAAGTCGAACTGTCGACACTTAGTTAAGGTGAATAAACCTCTATCACTCAACCACACCCCTTGGATTAATTAAGTATCCAACATTTACTAGCTTGATAACCAATAATTTTTAAGCTAGTAACTTAATTTTACAGTAAATTAAGCCAAAATTTCTCAACAACCATCCGGTATGAACATGTTTTTGCAGTGTCATATTGTATTTTGGACTAGGTAATTGTTAAATCAATTTGAGTGACTCGTTTAAGAATCAATCAAATTAAATAGTTGAATAATATGATAACACGGCTTGAACTTTTACATTGGAAATTGACTATAAATATAGTTGTAAAGGAAGAGGCAAGAGCACGCATATCCCTTTATTGAAAATGCCTTCAATTTCAATGACAACTTTACTATCCACTTATGCTTCCTTATCTGCCACTCTCATGTTCATCTTTACATTATTCAACCAAATCATTCCTCAACCCATCATAGATTTCATCAGTTACAAGTTCTCTGACTCACTTTCCTCCATTTTCTTTTCTGACTTTACTTTCATTATAGAAGATCGATTTGAAGCAGTCGAAAATGAAACATTTCGAGCAGTCGAAGTCTATCTTCCGACCAAAGTTGGGCCTTCAACAAGAAGAATTCTTCTTGGCAACAATGACACCAACAATATCACTGCTCCTTCAAAACCAGGCATTCCTGTTGATACCAAAGTCGTCGACTTCTTCGAAAACATGAAATTGGAATGGATTTTAAGAGAGAAAGACACCAAAAAGTATTACATTCCTAACAAGAAATACTTCGAATTGAAATGCAACAAGATGCATAAACAAAGGGTTTTAGATGCCTACTTTTCACATATTTGTGTGGTTGCTGAATCAATTTTGAGAAAGAGAGATGCCCTTAATCTTTACACTTATGATCATCAATGTTCCGAGTGGGAATCTACTGTGTTCAAGCATCCGGCTACCTTTGAAACTTTGGCTATGGAGCCTCAACTTAAAGAGACTATAATTAAGGATCTTGATTTGTTTATGCAAAGGAAGAAGTACTTTCAGAAAGTGGGTAGAGCTTGGAAAAGAGGGTATCTTTTGTACGGTCCGCCTGGGACCGGAAAATCTAGCCTTGTTGCTGCTATGGCAAATTATTTGAGATTTCATATCTATGATCTTCAGCTTCAGGGAGTGAAAAATGATGGCGACCTTAGGCAGATTCTTACTTCTACTACGAATCGATCCATTCTTTTGATTGAGGATATTGATTGCAGTACTATTTCTTCGCATTCTCGTTTTTCTTCTCTTTCTCAGGGTATCTTCTCGAATCATAATGATGATCCAAAGGAAGATGATGGTGACCAAGCAAACAAGAAGCATTCTTCTAATCCTAGGGTGAGTTTAAATCTAACTCATCAAGATAATCCCTTCCAATGATATCATGCCACATCAACATAGTTTCTGAGGTTACACGGAAAATTTCTAATATGGACCAAGTCCATGAGGTCCGCATCGTTAGATATGTGATATGTCAGTAACTATGATGATATGTGAAGCATTTAATGGTGTGGATCACAGTGGATCCGGTCCACAGTAGAATCTCTATGTTAAACGATAGCATTGGGAGAGTCTAGAGGGAGTAGTAGTCTTGCTAATCCATCTCAAAAACAGTCTGCCTTTCCTTTCTTTTCTCTATTTCAGAATTTATTAATTTTTCACCCAGTTCAATAATTTCTTAATTAAATTTTAGTTTTTTTTCTCATTAATTGCACGATAGTTTGTGCAAGTTTTTTGGGTCTGCCAATTATGACAGTCTAAATCTTTGGAAGCGAAGAATATATCTTTAGTGTTTTGTTCTTTTAAAATAAAAAAAATGGATATATTAATTTATGCATAATTTTCTCTATCACATGTGTTCATTTGATTTATATACGTTCCTTATTTTATTTATACTAAAGAACAATTTCCCATTCTCTTTTTGACGAGTAGTTGACCTTTTGTTTCCTTTTCCATGGCTGGGAATCAAATTCGAAAGCTTTCTTCTTCCCTACGAAAAATTTACTAATAAAATATAGTTAAATTAAAGGGTTAATTTCACTCATGGTATACCAACTATCTCCCTAATCACAGTTTGGTATACCAACTACTGTTTTGCACACTGTAGTACCCTAACTTCTAAGTGACCTCTCATTATGGTACATGTGACCTGTTATTGCAGGTTAAATGTGCCATAGCAGCACTTTGTTGGGCTTAATTTCACTTATGGTATACCAACTATCTCCCTAATCACAGTTTGGTATACCACTTTATACGTATTGTTTCTTGTTATTTAAAAAAAAAAAAACAGAAATATAAATCAAAATTTTTTTTCCTTTTATTTTCTTTGATTTATATATTTTTGTAGAAATATAAATCAAATTTTTTTTTTCTTTTATTTTCTTTGATTTATATATTTTTGTTATTTTTTTTTATAAAAATAAAATGAAACAATATGTATAAAGTGGTATACCAAACTGTGATTAGGGAGATAGTTGGTATACCATAAGTGAAATTAAGCCCAACAAAGTGCTGACGTAGCACAGTTAACCTGCAATAACAGGTCACATGTACCACAATGGGAGTTCACCTAGAAATTGGGGTACTACAGTGTGCAAAACGGTAATTGGTATACCAAACTGTGATTAGCGAGATAGTTGGTACACCATCAGTGAAATTAAGCCTTAAATTAAATATGTTTTTATGCTTTTGCTTTCTAATAGTATAATGAATAGTTTATGAAAATGGAAATCAGACGTTTTTTTCTTTTGTTTTTTCTATTTATTTATTTTTTTTATACAACAGGTGACACTATCAGGGCTGTTAAATTTCATTGATGGGTTATGGTCAAGTTGTGGAGATGAAAGAATAATAATATTCACAACTAATTACAAAGAAAAATTGGACCCAGCATTGCTAAGGCCAGGGCGTATGGATGTTCACATTTATATGGGGTATTGTAGTCCAACAGGATTCAAGGAACTAGCAGCCACTTATCTTGGTATTAATGATCATTTTCTATTTAAAACCATTGAAGATCTTATTCAAAGGAGAGCCATTACCCCAGCTGAAGTAGCACAACAACTCATGAAATGTGATGACCCTTGTATTTCACTTCAAAGTCTAATTGAGTTCATTAATACCAAAGATCAAAACCAAGTTGAAAAAATATGCAAGTTGACCAAGTGGAAGAATTACTTGGTAAAAACAATGAAAAACAAGTGATGGATCAAGAAATTGCTATGCTTGGAAAGGCAAATTTGGAGATCACATATATATATATATATATATATATATATATATATATATATATATATATATATATATGCCTTCCTTAATTACTAATTTAATTAGTTTTTGTTGTTGTTGTTGTTGGTAATTCCACATTATAGATTTGCTTCATTTAATTTCTTGGCCATTTTGGTGTTTTCTTGTAAAAGAACTTTCATAAAGGGTAAATAAATACATGTATCTTCTATTGATTACTAGTTATGTTGGGCCAGTGGTTGTAAAATCATCTACAAGAAAGAAAACGGGCTGACTAGAACTTGAGTGATTGTATCTACACTATGATGATCAACTCAGTCATGGGTTTTGAGAGAATAATAATCACTCAAGGTTTTAGAATTTAGTGTTACCTTTATATATTATACCCTGGACTGTGTGTGGCACATGCCACAGTTGTGGTTAGAGAGTCATCAGTGTGACACGTGTAGGATGTGGATGTAAGCATCGTTTTTGTAATGGGTTTGCCAGTCTCAGATCCAAGTTATGATGTTAAGACAGTAACCTATCTAATAGGTATCATCCAGCCTTATACGTATATGGGTAATGAGAAGGTTGTTGTACCTTAGTTTGGCGTGATTTTGCTTGTTGTGATGTTGTTCGTCCACATGTATGATATGGACGAAGGGCATATTAACCTATTATTAGATTTCCCACCTAGTCTTATATATATAGGACTAAATCTCTTTGAGGTTTCGCTATCTCTTGATGTGCGACCTACCAATTTGATTGATTTGATTTTTTTTTTTTTTACAATATATATATCTACCTCTCTCCTGATTTGGTTGGACTGAATCTCTTGAGGATTGGGTTATTTCTTCTTCTTCTTTTACAAAATAATTGTCATCGAATCTTTAAAGTACAAAATATTTGTCACCGAATCTCTGAAGGATTCCATTGAAGTTTTGCCTACGTGTCATACTTATACTTCTTCGCTTTTCTCTCTCTTGTTTTTGGGATTTTGGCATTTATTTAAAAAGGAAATGTCTCATCACCTAAAGCGACCTGCCTCTTCATATCTCATATGAGACATGCATCATTTGAATTTAGAGCTCTAATACCATTTGATGATGTGTAGCAAATATTGAGAATTAGGATTTTTTTTTTTTTAATTTTTGATTGTTAAGCCTTTACAGCTCTAATACCATTTGATGAGTAGGGTTTTCAATAATTGTATTAGTGAATAGCGAGGCTATATAAAGTCGTATATAAGGCAAGTATACATATTACAAGAAATAATAGTTTTCCTTTTTACAAAGGAACTACCATATATACTAGGGGTGTAAAAAAATGGTTGGTTTATACCAAACCATCCAAATTAAGCCCAATCAATCCATCTAACTTGGTTTAGATGGGTCATAGGTAGGGATGGCCATATGGGGCAGGGATGGTTTAGGGGTCCCTACCCTGTCTTATTTCAATCCCGATGATGATTCCTATTGATATACGCGTGGAGAATTATATTAATTAAAAAATTAATATGTTAATATGTAAACAAATATATTATATTTTTTTTTTTTTTTTTTTATATAAACTCTAAAGGGATGTCTAAAATGAAAGTAAGAAAATCCTAGTCTAACTTAACATTTTCTCTAGATCCTCATTCTCATCGCCACCCTCACATCTGCTTGTGATCTTGTCATTGTGTCTCACACTTACGAAGCCATCTATTTCCACCGTGAACCTTCATCAACTCGACTCACTGACCCCTCTACCCCTCTCTAACTCATTCGAAAACTCGCAAAGTTCATTGCTGTTGTTTCTTGCCAGCCACTGCATCTTCTTACACTGGTCACTCTCAGATTCTCACTGGCTAGGCTTTAACTTTTATGTTTCTTTAAATGAATATTGCTGTAGAAAAATCTAAAGCCAATTTGCCAAAATCCCTTAAAAAAAATCTTGTTGTTCTTTAAGTGTTTGCGAAAATGCTTGAGAGAAATTAGTTAATGGTTTGAGCTTGCACTTGAAGGCTGTGAATTGTTGGATTGTTGTTAATTTAATTAAGGTAATAATTATTGTTTGTTTATTCCAGAAAGAGATACTTACTTAGTGTTACTTAGCAAATTAGGGCAATAATTATTTCAATTTGTTTGGATATGGTATATTCAATTTGATTGAATTTATTCTCAATATTTCTTCATACAATAATTCTGCTGCAATTTAACAATTTTTCTTATGTAGATGGATGCCAATAATTGTAACTTGACAATTTTCATTTAGTAATAATGTATATAGTAGTGCAGAAAATACATAATGCAATGGAAAAAATTTACAAACACTAGAAGAAAACTGAGTAATAGGGACCATTTTTTGGCGAACGGTTAAAAATCTGGTCCCTAATGGTAACAAACAAGGACCATACTTAGAACTGGTCTCTAACGAACAATAGCAGTAGCGAACAGTCGAAGTTCTCTTCGCTTTAAATTAAAACTGGTCTGTATTAGTCTTCTTTTTGGCGCTACGAGACCCAGCAAGATTTTCCCCAAATAAAAAGGCACCGCGAATGTATTAAAAGAAAGATGAAAATTTTAGATAGTCAGGAAGACAAAATTGAACCCTAACCAAAGATTTCGACTTTTCACCAATACGAGAATTCGTCTTATCGATTTAGTAAATTCTCATTGAAGATTTCTCCACTCATCTTTCAGTCTCAACCTTATTCATTTAATTAGGAGAATTTCAGCGCAAACTGTACGGGTGATATGTGAGCTGCTTCAATGGGTTCTGCAGTCGAAACCAAAATCGATCCATCTGAGGTTTCCAGTTTTATTTCTATTGTTGACCGTAAGTCTTATTTCTCCATTTCAATTTTTCCAATATTTGATTATTGTCTGGTAAAACTTTTGATTATTCAGTTTATAACCAAGAGAAATATTGTTGTCGTTGTCAAATAGCTCTTTGGACACGATTTTTTTGTTTCACCTTCTAGCGTTAGCTGCCTTCCAAAGTTTGACAAGGTACGGCTAATTTCTTATTCCCTTTTCTCCTATTTCCCAATTTTTTTTGGGTCTATATTTTGCTCTATAGGAGTTTCCTTTTCGTGTTGTTCTGTTTTCACATTAATGTTTGTTCCGGTTGTTCTTATGTGTCAACTGTTAATATTTACTAGGTTATCATGTTACTAATATAGTGAGAAATTAATTTGGCTATGAATCTGATTGAAGTTATATATTTTTCTTTTACCCAAACTTAAGTTTTGTGGTCATTTTGAAACTATCCTTCAGGCTCGGGATGATCAATGCTTTAAACCTCCATCTCATTTTAAAATATACTATGTGAATATATTTAAGTGGAATTGTGCTTTATGTAGCAGCGTTAGGTCTACTGTTAATTTATGCTATTTGAAGGATAACATAAGATGTACTTGGTATTGTCTCTACGGTTGTGTGGAGAAAAGCTCAATCGTGAGTATACTCGTATGTTTTTCATTAAGAAAAACAAGATCTAGAAGATATAAATGGTGCTCACTCTGAAATCAGAATTTATGGTTTTCTACAAGAGCAAGTCTAGCTTTAAAAGATAAAAACATATATTATTTCAAGAAAGCTGCTACTTAATAGAGCTCTCAGCAGATTTAGTAAGAAAGAGGTTTAATTTCCATTATCAGACGATCATGTGTGACTCAGATATTTGTAACTGTTTCAACTCTATTTAGGTTTTTTATAGCCGAACTTTTACTAGTTCAAGTTAATAGCATTTCAATGGACAATTTGAATATGTGTTTGAACAACATAAGGATGTTAATTTTCAGAATGTTAATGATAATCATTTAGCTATGTTCAGCAGACATCGCGTATAATGGAACGTATAATGGAACCAAGTTTGATAGATTTCAATTGATTTGCGATTTGATTTTGTTATGTTTTAGTTAGTTTGATTAGGCTGGCATTCTCGACAGTACTACAGCTTTGCTTAATTTTTTTTCCTTTGTTATGCAATTTTTACATAATTAAAGCGAGGAATGTGAGATTCTTTTGGCATTTCTAATTATCTCCATAAGTATAAGTATAGACGGGGACAGCTATAAAAACAAGTGAAGTTTGAGCTGATTATATTTGAGTTGGAATTTCAGTTTGCAGAGAAAGAAAATTGAGTGAAGATGAGAATGGTATAAGACTTAAGAGTATATATAGAGGCATTAAGTAAAAAGATAAAGAAAATTAGTCAGCAAAGGAAGGCCAATTGAGCAAGTGTACGTTACTAAGTCTTTTTTTTTTTAAAGGTAAGTTGCTAAGTTGAATAGATGGATTTTTGGCTGTATATAATGAAAGTAGGTTGTATTTAATATTTATTGCATTTTATATGAAAGTGCTTTTTGATGTCTAGTCTTTTTCCATATGTAATACTAAACCACATCTTTGTGCTTAACTTGAGATTTGTAATGATGAGATTTATGGAAGATGGATTTTAATTACAAACAATTCCCAAATACTAAACTTAAATTAATCCTAATTAAGAAAAGTTCCAAGTTTACATGATTCAAGCCAACTCTTTACAATATTTCAAGTGGATATAGTGGAATAATATCTCTTTACATAATTTCCATTTTTCCTTGTTACTTGTTTGTGTTTGTAGTATTTATATCATAGTCATAGTGAATGATTGTTATTTGTTCTTTTTAAGTAATTCAAAGCATAACTAGTTGTTATTTGTTCTTATATATCTAACAGTAGCATTTTACAAATAAACAGGGGCTGCCATTTCGACCTACACTAGTGGTTAGGCATATGAAGCAATGCAATATAATCCTAATTTAAGGCTTCAAAAGGAGTTGTTCTTAGTCTTTTTCTGGTTAGTTAGTGGCAGTATTTATTTTGCTTCGTACTTGTTATTTTCCATGTGTTAAAAAAGTAGGAATTTCTTTTTTCTTGAAGTTGATATAAACCTGATTTCTGTTATATATACTACAAGTATACGAAGGTTATGGCTCCCAATAAGGATTGGATGCATCTTATTAATAACCGACTTGATGAAACTATCCAACTAGGGGTGCAACAATTTTATGCTAATGATCATCTCAACAAAGGTTGGCACATTGTGAGGAAGACGCAACCTTGTGATTCATATGATATTCCACAACAAAAGAATGATAACTTGGAAGATTTGGAAAATTCAGACTCCTTTTATTAGATTTAGAGGTATGTTATTTCATTCTATTTCGAATTCTCATTTTCTTTAATCTGATCAAACCAGAAAGTTTCTGAATGTTGTCCGAATGATTGTTGCTGCATCTTCTTGCTGAAATAATGTGGAAGTTGAATTATGTGTTTCGCCATATTGTCCTCAATTTGTTCATATTCTGACTCTTCTTTACTCATCGTGTAGAATGGGCTGTGTAACTGTGGCCTCTGAGCTGTTGACCGAAGCTGAATCTTCCTCTGCGAGAACTGAATTGAGCTCATCTCCACACAGGTATACTTTAACAGCATCCCACCTTGTCTTTTCACTTGCACTGCTTCTTGCCTGGTTTGATTCATAGACAGTACAAATGAAAGTCAATTTGTACTACATATAAAAGAACTTATATGTAATCCCAAAGCAAGATTGCTCCAATAAGGAACTGAAGAAAAGTAAAAATTAGATAGAAAAGAACCATGGACTTGGGCTGAGCATAATTTTATTGGAGATGCAACCAATTACTCAACTGTGAATGACATTTTATTTGCTTTGCTAGTAATTGTATTGTAGTTTGGCCTCGCATGTTCCTTGATTATAGTTTCAAACAAAGTTGATTTTCTTTATGTTAATAAAAGCAGTAGCTGGTGATTTTGTTTTAGTTAAGAACCCATCTAGCCACATTGTAAAAGGACGGATTAACAATTATCACAATACTTCATACTAAATTATGTTTTTATGTTTCTTTTATAGGTTTTGGGAATAAACTACAAGTCAAGATGTTCAAGTTCACATACTACTTTCTTCTTTTGGGTGAAGATAGGTATTTTAATGGTTTTTTTTTTTTTTTTTTTTTTGCTTAAGGGAATGTGAACTGGGACATTTCCAATGAAATTTTGATGTACTTTTATTATGGCAACATTCTAATTTCATAGGTATATGTTATATATTTCATACTTTTGTAATCACTATATATATATATATATATGGATGGTATGATAAATATATTATATGAATGGTATGAAATATTTGTTAATACATTTGTTTTATATCGAAGTATTATTAATAATAACAATTGGATGTGAATAATATTTTATTATTTCAAACTAATGACAACTTAGGGCCAGTTTGGTAGGCTGTTAGTGAAAGGGCTGTCAGGGAAAGGGTTGTCAGGGAAAGTGCTGTTTGGGAAAGCTGTTAAGTGTTTGGTAATAATTTTATAGAAATAGCTTTATTCTTAAAAGCAGTTTGTGTAGTGTTTGGTAAAACTGTTTATTAAAATGCTGTTGATATATAAAATGACATAAAAGGACATATATAATATAAACTAATTTTTACTTAATTTAATTAATTAAATAATATTAGAAATTAATAATTTCTTTCATACACATTGAATAAAAAAAATTATTTTACATATTTATTTGTATATTATTATGTATTAATAATTTTTTTTATTAATCTCCATATCACATACATATTATAAAAAAAATGACATATTTATTTTAATTGAAAGATACTAATATAAAGTAACAATTTTTATACTAATCATTCATACATATATAATAAGTTAATCAAAAAATTGATCAACATACGATTGTTGCTAATTTAACTGTGCCATAAAAAAAAAAAGCAATCTCATCACGAATAGAAACCATTTCTATAACCCTACTATTACTAGAATTCTCCTGAGATAAAGCATCACCGCTCATTTCAACCAAAAGCAATTAGTTGCTGGCTATATATATTAATTGGATTGGAATTGAAATCTTTTCTTTTCTCAAGAGTACCCACCTCGTCTCTCAACTAATTTTATAAAATATATCAATTATGTATATATTAATTTTACATCAATATGCTACATATACTTTCTTGTGAAATGCCAAAATGTTTAATTTTATGATGAAATTACATTAATTCTGCTACTTTTGTATTTTTAATTTTTGTTAATTACTTAAAATCCAGTCAAATATCAACTTATATATAAACTTTAGGATACAAGTTTCGAATATTCAAATTTTGAGCTTAAATTTGATTATCCTTTCCTCTAAAATACCCATCAATATTGAAAATTGAATTGAAGTTAATTGCTCCTGCAATATCAACTATACAAGTACTGGCCTTCTGTTAATTTTTGTTTCAAAAGCAACTACTGAAGCATTCTCATTCTCAATATGAAAGACAGATTACAATGTTACAAGTTTTAAGATCACTAAACATGAAGAATTACAGGAAAATTTGAGGCATTTTATTACCAAAAAACAAAAAATGACTATGGAGCTAGTTCTTTGGTATGTTTTTTTCCAACAATCTTAGCTGGTGCTATTCGTAGAAGATTTCCAAGTTTACCAGGAAGAGCACCTTTGATCATCGCAACCCGCAGATCACTATCAATGTTAACAATCTTGAGCTTTCTGATCTTTGTTTTGATTCCACCCATTCTACCAGGCATCTTCTTTCCCTTGTATACATGCCCTGGTGTCGTTCCTGCACCAATTGATCTCAATGCTCTGTGACTCTTCAATCCATGGGTCCTTTGACCTCATTCCACCTGTTGGCAATTTGAAAACATTCAATATCATTCAAGTAATTAAGCTACAGTGAATTTTACTATGATTCAGATGACTGGAATACTTAATTTATGCACTGCCCAAAGCAAACATTTGTTAATGTTTTATCCTTAATCTTCAACTTCAGGGACCATTAGTAACTCTACCTTTACCTTCTCACTCACTCACTCAAAATAATCCACATGGAGTTATCAGCTGTGCCAGACACTTTTTTTGGCAACTCCTTCGTTTGATTCAGCATCTTTAAAAGCACAAGTTCCATCACCAACACAGTTGTTCTTACTCTTTTTAAACTTCTCTATGCTTTTACTCATGCTATTGATTACAGATTATGCACAGCTATACAAATTAAAGATCGGAAATTTTAGGATTTGGGGCCAACTCGGGAATAAGTATGCAGCACTGCCATGAGGCAATAGCTGAAATAGGCTCAAACAGCAAAACATTATAATTTCAGCCAAAAAGTATGCATGTTTGATAATGTCCAGTGAAAGTGATTAATTAAGCTCAATGAATATACCTAACATATAAAGCTCAATGAACAAATTAAATCTCCAAAAATACAGAAGCACATGACACTAACTAATTAAGCCACATTAATATAAGCATTAACAACTAATTACTTTGCTATCCCTGACCAATCATAATATAGAATTTGCTATCATCCCAAATTTTAATTTAAATTAACAGTTTAAAAAATCATGAAAATATACATTAATTATCCCAACTTTGGAGATCTAATGATCAAACCAATTCATACAAGAACAGATAATTATACTCAAAACCCAATCTCTAGACTTTACAGAAATTTCTATTTTGACATCTAAGATTTTCTTTAAGACATGCTAAATTCAACAGTTGAACAATTAAAATTCCCAGAATTTCTCCATCTATCAATAGTGTAATAAGATAAACTTTCCAACACTAGTGGTAGTCAACTATCCAGTAATCTATTTTATATCTATAATTTCAGCTTCAATAACAAATTATCGGAACATATACAGTGAGGTGAGCTCAATAAAGCAAAATTAAATCTCCAATAATATGATATATCCCGTAAAAGATATATCAATTAACTCCAACTCTACTCAATTTTGAGAGGAAGAGATAAACTAGTCGAATCAAATACTAAAAATGAACTACTAATCAACCAATCAAAGAAGGGTTTAGGATTTTACCTAGAAATTTTGGGGGCATGTTTCTTTCGAGCTTCTGCTTCT
Source organism: Euphorbia tirucalli (assembly GCA_039660915.1). NCBI lineage: Eukaryota > Viridiplantae > Streptophyta > Magnoliopsida > Malpighiales > Euphorbiaceae > Euphorbia > Euphorbia tirucalli. Next base: position 68,217,339 of record CM077641.1, on the reverse strand, counting down.
AATACACTTACAGTAATGAGCAAATTAAGCTATCTCAGCAACACAATTCAATGGGTAAATGGAGAAAAATCAGGCAGAGAGAGATTAATATTGAAATGGAGAAAGAATAATTAAGAAATGGGAAAGGAGATCAATGGCAGGTTAACAGTGGTGGGGGTAAAAGAAGGAAAAGTGTCGGCAAACAAATTTTGACTTTCTTTTCTTTAATTAAAAAGTGAACCCATGATTGAAATCAGAGCAAGATCGAATTTAAAAGAGTTTGAAGCAAATGGGCATTACTTAAACAGGAAAAAGAAGCAAAAACAACACTTGAAACCAGATTACATTATTGAAAAGAGACTGCTTTGAGCAAAAACACAAGCACTTAGAAAAGCAGAAGAAGATATAGTTATGGGGGCAAAATTACATGACTTGGAAGAGCTCACAAAACACACAAAGAGCAGAGATGGAAGTGAAAATACCCCAAGAGGCCAAGAGAATGCAAAAGACAACCATTCAAACCTTAAACTCAAAAAATATCTGGACAACATAACAACAAACACAAAAGAGAGTCCATAATTGTCAGTATTATCTCCATGAAAAAGTGATTAGATCCCTATAAAGCACAGCAATCCCTATAAAAAATTTCAGAGCTTTATATGTATCAGCAAAGATTACAACAAAAATAAAAAAAAAAGTCTTGGCATTTCACATCTTGATGCTCAGACACATAATTGAGGCACTAACCTCAGATGAGTTTGGAGCAAGTTAGCTGGTCAAACCAGACGATTTAGCGTCTTTAAAGCTCTTCACTCTATTCGTGGCACCTAGAGCAAAAGCATCTAACATAAGATTAGACAGGAAATTCTATCCCAGCGGCATTGAAGTTAATCCTATATATAGCGCACACTACCTGGACCTAGGTTATGTATAGAGGATGCATAACCAAATTTTAAGTGGCATATTTTCTAGGATAAAATATTTTCTAGGCTGCAAAATTCAACTCAAAGAAAACAATGCAGAGGTAGGATCTCAAGCAATTAGAAACAAATTAAGTTAAAAATAAAAAAATAAAAGGACAGATTGATTACCTTAATGTGCTTAAAGATGGTGTTGATGTGATCAAGGATGAACCCAATCTGGCAAAAAAGTCACAGCAGAAGAACCCACCCAGTTTAGAGCAGAAAACACTAATCCACAGGTTGCAGCTTGTTTCTACAATACACAAACAGATTGGGTAAGCTAAGACTTAAATATAATTAGTAATACATGTAAAAAGAAATCTTAATTGGGAAATTAACCACTTTTCGAGGAACATTAAAGCCAATACATCATATCTAATTAAAAAATGAGACCCCAATTTCAGCAAAGCAACTTGCGCGCATAAAGCAAAGGAGACCCCAATTTCAGCAAAGCAACTTGCTCTGCTTGTGTGTCTGCATACATTATTAATTAACAATGAAATACATGAACTGTAAGAGATACATTGGATTAATCTATCTGGAATTTGCTTAATTACCGTTAAGGTTCATCAAAACAAAAGATGATAATACTTTCACCACTGCCTCAGCTCTCAAGTAAAGAATATCATCAACCGCCAGTCCAGAAGCATGTTCTCCATTCTGACTGGAACAAATGGTTTTCTGTTCAGCCAGAAACGATGTCTTTAGTTTTTTTACGAACCAATCCATATCAACAATAATATCTTCGATTAGTTTCAGTATGCAAGAGCTTATAGCAGTGCTTGTTGACTGGTTTATTATGGGGTATACTTCAGACACCTCTGATGGCTTCTTCCGCTTCGGATCAAATTCAACATATCCAATGACATCTAGCAGCTCCTTAGCCATGTACTGAGCCACAACTAAATCATCTGGGGCAGAGTTTAGAGAGATAGCAAGTTCAGCCACACTTCTTGCAGCTTTCGGATCCTTTATGCCACTGCTTTTGCAGATACAATTGCACCAAGATGAAATACAGTTCCTCCATCTAGAGGGAAGTTTGTCACCAATTACCGCCATCATATCACAAACAATCTGAGAATCCCAGATAACACTTCAAATGGTATTATTTTTTAATTAATAAAATATAGTTCAAAATCACAACTTTCTAAAAATTGCATAATCAAGCATGGGATGGTGCCTTTTATAGCAATGACTCCTTCACCTAAATGATATGAAACGATAACTTCACCTGTTAGCAAGAAATGAAAAGCAATTAAATTAAATTCACAACATGATCCAGCATTGCTCCATATGATTGGGTATATATGGACTAGAAAAACAAATGATATTCTTAATTAATGCTAATATTTCTGTGGTCAAGAAATGGAACTGATATTGCCACTTCAATCATAAGCAACATCTCGGGAAAAATTCATCAAACACTACAAAAAATTCCAAGCTATGTGACCACTTTTATGATAATCATGTTGTTGATTGAAGATTTCTGGGCATCCAGACGCAAATCAAGTTATTCAATAGAAAAGAATTTAGCATTTCCAATTCACTACACAATCAAAAAGCAAAAAACATCAAAACACCTAGACTCAAAACCCCAAGGACAAACCACACGAACACCAAGATGGAAAAAGAAAAAAGGGTAAAAGAAAAAAGGCGAAAAAAAAAAGAAAAAAAGAGAAAACACAGTGTCCCAATTTGAAACGCAACAGCTCGGAATTCAGCAAAAAGAAATAATGGGTATGAAATCATAACTGAAAGGGAAAGGAGATAGAAATCTCACCGGTAATAATAGTGGCGGAAGGCAGCAGCAAGCGACAAGGAGATAAGAAGGGCAACAGCGATTTGTGGCAGAGAAGGAAGAGAGCAGCTCGATCTTGAACGAAAGGAGGAGGAGGGAGATAGAGAAGAAGGAGCAGCAGAGAAGAGAAGCCGACCGTGCTTTCAAGCAAAGCCTCGATTTGGAGCTTTTGCGGAAAGGAAGAAAATCTCCTTTCCGTGTTCTTAACTTTTCCATTTGTGTATTTTACCAAACACCTGTGATTTAGCTTTTCTGGCTTTCCTATAAGAAAAGCTCCTTTCCCCGTTTGGGAAAGCCCTCCCAAATGGGGCCTTAATCTGGTCACTAATGTGTTATTTGTGAAATACACCAACAAAATAGGGACTAGAATATTCTGGTCGTAATAGCTTAATTTAACATATAGGGACCAGATTCTCGATCCTTGTCGCCGATATCATATTTTCTGATTAGCGAAGAGACTTTTGGTCGCTATTGATAAGTTTTAGGGATGAGAAAAACATCTGGTCCCTATTATTCATTAGGGACCAGTTGCATTTTCTGTTCACCATACTTTCAACGGCGGAGCCTTCAGCGACCAATGAGCAATCGGTTGTTCTGGTCTCTAAAACCCTCAAGGGACCAAATATTAATTTATAGCGACCAGTTTCTCTTTGCTAATAAGCCTTTTTCTTGTAGTGAAAAAAGTTTAAATGAGGAATGGGTGATAAGAATTTTTACCCCACTGCCGTAGTGGGGATGGAGATGGGGAATCTCCGCTAATGGCAGGGAAAGAGATAGTATTGCATTCTCCGCCTATGTCCCACCCCAAAGTCATCCCTAGTTACAGGTGTCTTGGATAGTTTTTTTTTTTTCTAAAAGAAAAAAGGAGTGGGGTTTTGGAGCAATTAATTAATTAACGCATCTTGAGCTAAATAAAAAAGTAGTAATTGTGTTTGATAGGTAATTATAGTTATAAGCGCCGGAATTTTTCGGACTCAAAAAAAAAAAAAAAAAGAGCACGTGTCACACGACTGTAATTACAGAGCAGGTACAGCAGTTCATACCTGTAGAATAGAAAATTGGGGCTGATTTGAAAGCAATTAATGCTCCGGTTTTGGCAACAAGAAAGCAAAAAAAATAAGAGGGAAAAGGAGGAAAGGGAGGACTTTTTTTTTTTTTTTGGTCTGATCTTAAGGAGTTTAGAGAGAGAGAAATTGGGAGAATTGAAGAAAAAGGGACGAAAAAGGAAACCTCAAACAAAAGCATCTTTTTCTCATTTCTTTGTTTTTAATTCTTAAGTGTTTAAATTAAAAATCTATTAGAAATCCTAGGTTAATAATCTGACACTCTAAACTCAATTAATTTCGGACTTAAAATTCTCAGAAACCTTAACATTTTGGAGATTTTTGGACTCAACTTTTCAAACCTCAACTCAAAGGAAAAGAGGCAATTTGGAAGGGATTGAGGTATTTTCAACGGTCATTCCTACGGTGGATCAGCGCCAAAGAGGTAAATACACTTAAAACCTTCATTTTTTTTGTGTTTTCTGGGTGCTTTGGTGTGATTTGGTGCATAAGTACTTAATTTTCGAACCTGCTATTTCTAGAAATCAAGAACAGCCGTACGACTGTTCTTGTGGTGAAGAACAGTCGTACGACTGTAATTACAGTCATACGAGTGCTCTTGATTTTCCGCTCCTCTTATTTTTGTTTGAATAAATTTTGGCGATTTTCTGTATCTGGGCAATTTACAGTTGCACGACTGTAATCTCCGTCCAGAAACAAAATTTTCAGTTTAATCCACAAAAATTCCTAAAAATCCTAAAAAAATCAGAAAAATCAAAAAATCATCAAAATGAATTTTGTTGTGTGCATTCACGACCTTAGATTTCATTTTCAGTATTATTGCATTTAAAACAATACAACGACGGACACCCGATTCTCCCGAAAACGGACCCACCTCACATGCTAAATTAAAGTGAACTGGAAAATAAAATGTTTTCAAAATGATTTTCTCACATAACCAAAATACAGGGACGTTTCAAAATGTTTTCCAGGTCTAATCGGGCCTGCTAGCAAAGCCGACCCGGTTATCCCCCCTAAAAGCATGTTCCTAATTTCCTCAAAATCCCATTTTGTCCTACTTAATTCCTATTTGTGGTGTGCCATAAATTGTGTTAACCATATGTTTTGCAGCTTTTAGTTAGTTTTGTTTTTATTTTTGATGTAATTAATAGTTGAATCCGTGTATTTTAGGCGATTGTAAATTTTTATATCATCGTGTATTTTAGGCGGTTGTAAAGTGAGGATGAGGGCTTTTATTTTTATTCGATCGGGGTGTAATAATTTAATTAATTATTTACTATTTTATTTTTATTTTTTCTGTATGTGCGCCGCATGTTTTATTCAATAAAATTGACTTTAGAATTATGAAATACCATCTTAGAACATTGGCCAATTTTTATTTTGATTAGACACGAAATAGGGGACTTATCCGGACCTAGATCTCTAGATAATGTAATGGCCTTTCGTCCGGTTCAGCTACACTGAAATTTCCCAGTTGAGCTGAGCTGGGTGGCGACTCCTACACTATTTATCGAGACTTAGGTCTCGGTTTTATGAAAGAATCTAATTTTCTAAAAACGAATTTTCAATATAAAAACCCCATGCGAGGGATGGTCGCTCGAAATCGAGGTGCCCCTTCCGAAAGGGAGTCCGCGTTCTGTTGAAAACATCATCCGCTCACAGTGGCGACTCCGCTGGGGATTTTTTATAAAAGTTTTCTTAAAAACTTAAAAACTTAAAAGAATTTGACAAGCCCTGAAAAGTGTCTAATCAAAATAAGGTAGATGATTCTTGTATAGTATTTTATTTTGCATTCTTTAGTTAGACATTCTTGCATTAGGTTAAGTATCCAAATTTTAGCCCGGTGAATTGTTGAAGTGTCGCCTTTGTTCCTCTTGATCTTCGGGGCACAGATACGAAACACCACCCATAGCCTCGTACGAACCCCTTCTTTCGGACCCTTGAGTGGGGAGAAGTGAGGAGTATATCTTGCTATGGGAGCCTTGATTTTAACCCGACTTGGACCGAACTCATATAGGCAACCTTAGTTGGATTCCCCTAGGATACCAAAATAAATCGTGTGAATAAAATAAATCGCGCCTTCATCATCCCCGATTGATGATCGAAGAGAACCCTACCTAGGACTCGGTTAGAATTTTTAAGACTGACCACGTTTGGAGGAATAAGGTTGGAAGAATACTTTTCATATGCTATGTGTTTCTCGCCATCCCGTGACATACCATGATCAACATTTCCATGCACATGACACACCATACACAAAGCATTTGCGTGATAACTAACCCATATCTTTATGCAGCCACTTGCATTTTATTTTCGCATGTGAAAACATTAAATCATCCGTGTGACATTCACACTAACCATTTCTTTTGCAACCATGACATTACATTGTGTGTAAACATTTTCACAAGCGTGCACGACGTCATCTTGTATGTCATGCATCCTAACCACATTTTTGTGCAGCCATTTGCATTTTGCGTGACATAAGCATTCATATCATTTCATGTAAATTAGGGACATTCCAAGGATGCCCACCACGATCACATCATTTCATAACAAATCGGGAGTCCCAAAACTACCCGAAATTTGCCAATGCATTGGATTGCATTCGGTCATTCCACCAAATCGTCTCATTCAATAGAAACCACAATGGTCCTAGGTATATTTCCATGTGACGATTCACACAACACATTTCATGACACCATGCTCATTTATTATGAATATCATGTAACACCGTAGTCCATATTGGATTACTTCATGACATTATTACATCATTCAAGGCGCTCCCCGAGTGCCAGATTAGTACGCTTGTAGGGGCATTTCATAACATCCCAAACCATGAAAGGTTTTCCCTGAACGCCGAGCCTCTGTTCGTGTCCCCTGTTACACGTGACTTTCTTACAACATCATTTCATATCATATGCTCAAAAGCTTCAAAACTCTGTCTATGGGGCGGCCTCATGCAACCATTTCATATCATCACATAGACCTATAAAGCGTCGAAACTCTATCCGTATGTCGGCACACACGCGACCATATCACAAAAATCATTAGGTGCCCTAAAAGCGCCGAACCTTTGTCCGTGTGGTGGTCCATGCTTGACCTTTTTGCACGGCATTGGGTGTTCTTGGAATGTTCGAAAAATAGAATAAAAAGTGGAAATCATTTTCATCATCATTTCACGCACGACATCATTCCATTCATTCATCATAAGTATTTTCAATGTCCCACTCTTCATGACATCATTCCATACATTGACCCTAAACGTTTCCCGACTAATGTCAAGCAGAATAAGCTGGAGTGGCCTTGGACAAGATCTCAGGCTTCGAGGGCTGTTGGGGAGCGAAGAGTGGTTGAAACGGAAAGTGACTCTGATTCCGGGGAAGAAGTAGAGATGGCTAAACCAACATCGAGTCTTGCTGATGCTTTAAAGGATTTCCTGAGAACACAGGATTTCCGTGATATGCTTAAGGAAGAAATGCGGGCTGTAGTGAGAGAAGCCAGAGAAACTGGTGGTAGTGGAACCGAAAAGGAGAAAGAGGCTGAATCATCCCAACAAGGTGGTGATGCCTTGGCTAGTTTAGAAAAGCTGCAAGAAATCGAGGCAGCTATGGAGAGAAAGATGAAAGCAAAATGCTCAGAGTTGGATGAAGTTATGGCCCAGCTAAAGAAAGGGGCCAGTGTCGGTTCTAAGTCTAAGAAGGGAGTTAATGTTGATGCCATGATCAGTAAAGGCATTGAGACTTTTCCCATTGGCTTCCAAGTGCCGAAGGTTCCTTCGTAGAAGGGAATGGGTTCACCAGAGGCCCATGTAAATCTATACGCTCGGGTCATGCTGACGGCGGATGCCACTAAGCAACAATTGATTAATCTCTTCCCGACTACACTTGAGGGAGGAGCACTGGGCTGGTACAATTCCTTATCAGAGGAAGAGCAGTCAGATTGGGAGGCTTTGTCAGTAGCCTTTATCAAATATTACAGCTTCAACACTAAGATTCAGGTGAAGCTGTATGACTTAGAAAGAATCAAGCAGAAGCCCAATGAGCCTTTTAATGAGTATTACCAGTGATGGATGAACAAGATGATCCTTCTAAAAAACCGCCCTGATGAAGATGAATTAATACAGAAGCTGATTAATAGCAGTAAGGACATCTTCAAGAACAATATGAAGTTCCATCCATTCAGTGAGCTTAGTGAAGTTTACAACATGGCCATGAAGATCGAGAGAGATGAGGAAGAGAAGGCAGCAAGCCATAAGGGTGGTAGGAGTTCAGGGTATAGTTCAACGACTGCAGCCGGGTCTAGTGGTGGTTCTAGCTCAAGCTCTGGAGGAAAAGGGGGGCAAACATCAGAAGTAAAGCAAGTAGAGGTTGCTACGGTAAACCGGCAACAAGGCAATCAGAACAGGAATCTAGAAGGACATGGCATATCGCCTTGGACTCTTCCTTTGGTTAAAATATTTGCTAAGTGCAGAACCGATGGGTTGCTACAGTCCTTAAGGCCATTTGAAAAACCTGCTAAGGCAGATAAAGATAATTTCTGCACATACCATGTTGTTGCTGGCCACAGAACTAATAATTGTTACAAGCTGAGGGATGCCATACAAAAGTTGATTGATGAAGGGAAATTACAAGAGCCCCCTAAGCCCAGCACGAAGACTAACCTGTTACCAGCATTTGAGAAGCGAGTTAATATGGTACATTCGGGATTGACGGCCAATTTTATCTTTGCTTAAGTCCTTCAAGCAAATCCTGCTATTCAATCCGTAGCAATTGGTGAAGCCGAGGTAGAGTCAGAATGTGAGAAGCAGATGGAGCAGAAAGAGATCAAACCGATAAGCTTAAATGATCTTGACTCCGAGGACGAATATGAAGAGTTTGGTAGGGAGGAAACAGTTAAGCCTCCGGCTATTGAAAAGCTGAAAATCCGAGAGGTCCAGAATGTGACTCGAAGTGGCAGAGTATATCAACTAGCAGACCAAGCAAAAGATAAGGCCCCTATGACTGGGTCCGGTAGTACATCTGCACCAGAGGGAGTTGAGAAAGAAGACCTAGTTATTTCTCAGTTGAAGAAAACCCCTGCACAAGCCAGTTTGTGGCATTTGCTTTTGACTTCTAAAGAGCATAGGGCAGCCTTGGTGAAGAAATTATTAGAGATTGAGGTTTCTCCTATTGCATCTCCGGAGGCCATGTGCTTTTTGTTGGATAGGATCCATTCTGGGTCTCCTAACATTATTTTCTCTGAGAAAGATCTGCCCAGCGAGGGAAAAGCCCACAATAAGGCCCTATAAATCAGAGCCAATATGATGGACAAGGTAATGCCATGTGTAATGGTAGATGATGGATCGGCTCTGAATATATGTCCTTGCCATTTCTAAGTCTGAGTGAAGGTAGTCTGAAAAAGTCTTCTACTGTGATCAGGACCTATGATGATTCCAAGAGGGCTGTCATTGGGACCTTTGAAGCTGAAGTGAGAGTGGGACCGGTCAAGTCGACGGTCAACTTTACTGTGATTGATATTCCAGTCACTTTTGCCCTGCTGTTAGGGAGGCCATGGTTTCACCTATTGGGGGGTGTCCCTTCCACTTTGCATCAGAAGATCAAGTTTTCAGTGGACAGAGAGATCGTAACAGTCGAGGTAGATTCTCAGTCCATGATTGCTGCTATTAGTGAAGAGACGATATCATGTGGAGGGTTTCAAGTCGCCATGGTCGACAAAGAGGAAGCTACAGATGCTCCAATGGTCATCTATGAAAATTATATACCGAAGTGGCTGTCCAGATATTTGCACAAGCAGAATTTTTTCCTGGGCATGGGACTTGGAATCAACCTGCAAGGGGTGCCTAAGTTTAATATTGACTCAGGAATGCCAAAGCAGTTCGGGTTAGGGTATACAGAGGAAGCATTTGACCAGAAGAACCCAAGGAGGGGCAAGAATGGTAAGCTTATGATGAAACTATTCCTAAAGGCAGGTGAAGAGCTTTATAGTGGCCAAGCTGAACTAGTAAGTGTCGGGAAAAGCCAGGAAGAACCAGTCGGCCTGTGGTGGTGGAAGAAGTGATTGCTAAGTTTGCTGTTCTACAAAAAGAGTTGCCTGAAGAGATAGCAGATGCAGTGGAGGTACCCAAGCAGAGGGCTGAAGAGAAAGCCTGTGATGGAGCTGTAGAAGTAATCTCAGGTGCATTGACTGCCGCGCTGAGCAAGGCATTTAGGAAATCCAAGGCAGGGTTCGGTGAGGAGCTGATGGCCAAAGTAAATTTGGATTCTATGGTTGCTAAGATAGCCAAGATCATGGAAAAGGCTAAGGCGCAGATGGCTGAAGTTAGAAAGACCGATGTCACTGATGAAAAAGAGACCGAAGCAGCTGTAGATCCAGATGATGCTCTGAAGATGAAAGTGGAAGCTGAAGAAGTGCAAGGCCCTCTGCCTGTGGAGGATGGAAATGATTTTGTTGTATCTATTTCTTCCATTTTCAATGTGAATGATGTACTTTATGACAAGTTTAATGCAATGAAATCTCAATTTGCTTACTTGTGTGACTTCTATCCTGATAATTTTGTGTATGCATTTAAATCACCATCAAGCATATTTAGCATACATGACACTGCATTGCATGAAATCAATATAAGTATAGATGAAAACCCCAGAATGGTATTCATTTCACACGAGCTAAAACCCGAGGAAGAGAGAAAATTAACAAGAATATTGCAAAAACATGTTAAAGCTTTCAATTAGTCATACGAAGACATGCCGGCTGTAGACACCGAGATAGCAATGCACAAGATTCCAACGGACCCTAAGTTCAGGCCAGTAAAGCAGAAGCTGAGAAGGTTGTGACAAGAATGGGCTACATTGGTGAAAGAAGAAGTGGATAAGCATGCTAAATTCCTTGAAGTGGTGGAATATACAAAATGGCTAGCCAATATCGTCCCAATGCCTAAGAAGGATGGAAGGGTCAGGGTATATGTCGTCTACAGGGACCCAAATAAGGCCTGCCCAAAAGATAACTTCCCATTGCCTCATATTGATGTCCTGGTTGATAGTGCAGCAAAAGCGGTAATGTATTCTTTTATGGACGGCTTTTTGGGGTACAACCAGATCCTGATGGATGTGATTGATAAGGTGAAGACATCGTTCATCACAGAGTGGGTTACTTTCTGCTACACAGTAATGCCCTTCGGACTGAAGAATGCTGGAGCCACTTACCAAAGGGCTGTCATGACTTTGCTGCATGATATGATCCACAAGGAAGTCGAAGTGTTTGTTGGTGATATGCTGGTCAAATCAGTGACTCGGGAGGAACATCCTATTATCGTGGATAGATTTCTTACTCGTATTGGAGAGTATAACTTGTAACTTAATCCTAAGAAGTGCATATTTGGAGTCACATCTGGGAAGCTGTTGGGCCATGTAGTCAGCTAGAGAGGAATAGAAATGGACCCAGATAAGATCAAGGCCATTCGAGATATGCCAGCTCCAAAGGCAGAGAAGGAAGTCAGCTCATTCTTGGGCTCCTTACAATATGTTAGTCGCTTTATAGCACGGCTGACATCCACCTGTGAGCCAATTTTCAAGCTGTTAAAGAAAGATCAGCCGATTGTATAGGATGATGGATGTCAGCTGGCATTCGAGAAAATCAAGACTTATCTGGTAAACCCGCCAGTTCTGAATCCACCAATTTCAGGGAAGCCTTTGATCTTGTATTTGGTCATTGAAGATTCTTCCGTAGGGGTAATGTTGGCACAAGAGCAAGATGACAAAAAAGAGTACCCTATCTATTACCTCAGCAAGAAGCTGTTGGAGTACGAAACCATATACACACTGGTGGAGAAGACGTGTGTGGCAATGATCTGGCTGACCAAGAAGTTGGGCCATTATTTCCAGTCATACAAAGTGCAAGCCGTGGCTGAGATGGATCCGATGAAGTATCTATACGAGGCACCGGTATTGGTTGGAAAATTATCTAGGTGGCTACTACTCTTATCGGAATTCGACATAGAGTACATCACTAAGAAGACCATTAAAGGGCGAGCGGTGGCAGAATTTCTAGCAAATCAGCCACTGCAATCATATTACACCGAGAATCTGGAGTTCCCGGATGAAAAATTGGCCATGGTAGAAGTAAAGAGATGGGTTATGTGTTTTGATGGTGCTGTGAACAGAAAAGGTATCATAGCAATGCCAGATGGTGAAGTCATTCCTCTGTCGAAGAGATTAGATTTTCCCATAACTAATAATGGAGCCGAGTATGAAGCATGCTTATTCGGGATGGAAGCTCTGTTAACTCTAGGAGCAAATGATGTCTTGATGGTCAGAGATTCACCTTTAGTGATAAGACAAGCTCAAGGTGAATGGGAGCTGAAAGAAGAAGCCTTACATCCCTACTTGGAGCTGCTACAATACAGAAAAGAATTATTTGGCCAATATGAATTCAGACATGTCCCCAGAGGTGAGAACAAGATGGTTGATGCGTTAGCAACACTGTCCTTTATGTGGGAGAATCCAGAAGAAACTCAAGTATAGACACTGGTTATAGCAACTTCCAAACAACCCTACTTTGAAGTGCACGAAGTAATGGAGTTGACAGCCGAAGAAAAGCCATGGCTCTTCGATATTTACAAGTATGTTAAGGAAGGAAAATATCCAAAAGGAGCTGGTATTGCTGATAAGATGTCATTGAGGAAGCTAGCCAGTCAGTTCAGAATCTTTGAAGATAAGCTATACAAAAGAATAGCAAATGGAGTCCTCCTAAGATGTCTGACAGATCAGGAGGCGGGAATAGTGATGCAGCAGGTACATGCAGGATCCTGCGGTCCACACATGAATGGGCTCGCTATGGCCAGAAAGATAATGAGATAGGGGTACTTCTGGATGACTATACAGGCTGATTGTATAAGGAAAGTAAAGAGATGTCATGATTGTCAGATCTATGCTGACATCAGTCATTTGCCACCACTTGAATTACAGAATCTAGCATCCCCTTGGCCATTTTCAGCATGGGGAATAGATATGATTGTTGAAATTCATCCTGCAGCATCTAATGGACATCGATTCATAGTTGTGGCAGTTGACTACTTTTCAAAATGGGTAGAAGCAGAATCCTTTGCCAGTGTAAGACCCAAGCAGATGGTCAAGTTCATCCAGAAGAACATCTTTGCTCGGTATGGGATTCCTCACCATGTAGTGATTGATAACGGAGTGCAGTTTCAAGGAGCAACAGCTGAATTGCTTACAAAACATGGCATTGAGTACCATAAGTCTTCTCCATATAGGCCCCAAGCTAATGGTGCAGTGGAAGCAGCTAATAAAGCGATAAAGAAGATCTTATCGAAAATGGTAACCACCTATAGAGATTGGGCGGACAAACTCCCATATGCTTTTTGGGGTTACAGAACCAGTGTCAGAACACCAACAGGGGAGACTCCATATGCCTTGGTATATGGTATGGAAGCAGTATGGCCAGTAGAAATAGAGCTCAAGTCACTCAGAGTCGCCTTGGAAGCTCAGTTACCAGAAACTGAGTGGGTTCAAGCAAATACAAGCAGTTATCAGTGCTAGATGAAAAGCAACTGAAAGCACTGGATCATTTACAGATGTACCAACACAGAATGGCCAGAGCCTATAACTGAAATGTGAAGTGCCCCAGGTGGCAGCTGAAAGTAGGGGACTTGGTTCTAAAGCAATTAAGACCTTCGAATGTCGATGTTCGGGGAAAGTTCAGACCTAACTGGGAAGGACCCTATGTTGTGAAGAAAGTACTATCGAAAGGTGGTGTCAGCATCATGGACATGGGTGGAAATGAATTCACCAATCCTGTCAATTAAGACCGCTTGAAGCTTTATCATATTTAAAAAAAAAAGAGTCTGCTAGGTTGAAAACTCAAAAAAAGCAGCCTAGGCAAAAATTAAGACACGAGAGAAAATGATCAGTCGGAAAATCTGAAAGGGACGACTGGTGACGGATTTCGGCTCTACGTGGAATGTATACGATCTGGGAATTAATCTTTTCAAATGTACTCATTATGATTTTATCAATAAAGTGTAATGTTTGTTTAAATATATTTGCATGGTTATGACAGAATGCATAAACAAAGTTATCTTGTTTAAACATCCATTTAAAGAAAGAGCTCTGCATTTAACTGGTCGAACATATCATGTTGTTTAACAATGAAAATGTGCTAAATACATACAATCTGGAATCTTTTATCGTCCTCCAAATCCAATTAAACTTTTCGAAGAGCGACAACGATTATCCAAGAACTTGCTGTTTCAATCGATCTCTGCTTAAAAAAAAAAAAAGAACTCGCTGGGGTGAAAACCGAAAAGGCGCCTCAGGCAAAAATTAGAGCAGCTAGCTGGGCTGAAAACCTGCATTGGGCAACCGGCAAAATTTAAAGCACTTCCAGATTCATAAATTACAAGGGTGAGAAGCCAAGTTTTTCCATCATCTCCCCAGCAGAATTCTCCACATCACTCCCTAATGGAATATTTACAAAGGATACTATGATCCTTTTCCCCAGCATCGTCACGCATTCCCAGCAATTATCTCATTTCCCCAGCAGTCCTCACATACATCTTCAACAAGGGGAAGCCTTATGTAAAGAGCATCTTCCACCGGCCAGGGGCAAGACATACCTTCCCCAGCAGAAAGGAGAAATATCAATCTCACGCAAACAATAAGAAATGCATCACTTAATCTCCATGTGCATATGCATCATCGTGCATACATACGCGACATACACAGAGCATTCATCCCCAACTAGTCTTCATTCTTGATCGAAGGGGCAAAAATTTTTGTTCAAAATCTCTCGATCAAGGAATGAAGACGTGCTATTTCTAATGTAGGAATTCCTCATCACCGTCTCAGACACGGACAAATCTCCAGCAGATCTACCTCGGGTAACATAGACCCGGTATCGGCCCAGATCGGCTTCATTCCACATCTCCAGCAGATCCACCTCGGATAACATACACCCGGTATCGGCCCAGATCGGCTTCATTCCATATCCCCAGCACATCCACCACGGGTAACATAAACCCAACATCGGTCCAGATCAGCTTCATTCCACATCCCTAGCAAATCTGCCTCGGGTAACATAAACCCGACATCGGTCCAGATCGGCTTCATTCCACATCTCCAGCAAATCCGCCTCGGGTAACATAAACCAGGTATCGGCCCAGATCGGCTTCATTCCACATCCCCAGTAGATCCACCTCGGGTAACATAAATTCGGCATCTGTCCAGATCGGCTTCATTCCAGATCCCCAGCAAACCTTGCCTCGGGTGACCTAAACCCGGTATCGGCTTATCCGTCTTCCACCTACCTTGCCTCGGGTAACCTAAACCCGGTATCGGCTTATCCACCTTCCACCTTTCTTGCCTCGGGTTTCCTAAACCCGGTATCGGCTTATCGGCCTTCCACCTCCCTTACCTCGGGTAACCTAAACCCGGTATCGGCTTATCTGGCTTCCACCTACCTTGCCTCGGGTAACCTAAACCCGATATCAGCTTATCCTTCTTCCACCTTCCTTGCCTCGGGTAACCTAAACCCGATATCGGCTTATCTTGCTTCCACCTTCCTTGCCTCGGGTAACCTAAACCCGGTATCGGCTTATCTGCTTTCCGCCTTCCACCTTCCTTGCCTCGGGTAACCTAAACCCGGTATCGGCTTATTTCATCTCCAGCATCGCCTCAGGTAATATAGACCCGGTATCGACCTATTCCATCCAATCAATTCAATGCATCATCACAGCAATGAGACTTCAGCAACTCAGTTGCACGTTCTTTCCTGTGTCTGCGGCGCTTTGATCAGCGCTCTCAAATTCATCACCTCAGCTATTGTAAACCTGAAGTCAGGTGTTGAATTTGATCACGCGAGGGGCAGTTGTAAGCGCCCGAATTTTTCGGACTAAAAAAAAAAGAGCACGCTGTAATTAAAAAATTACAGTCATACAACTATAATTACGGAGCAGGTAAAGCAGCCCATACCTATGGAACAAAAAATTGGGGCTGATTTGAGAGCAATTAATGCTCCGGTTTTGGCAACAAGAAAGCAGAAAAAAATAAGAGGGAAAAGGAGGAAAGGGAGGAGGACTTTTTTTTTTTTTGGTATGATCTTAAGGAGTTTAGAGAGAGAGAAATTGGGAGAATTGAATAGAAAGAGAAGAAAAAGGAAACCTCAAACAAAAGCATCTTTTTCTCATCTTTTTCTTTTTAATTCTTAAGTGTTTAAATTAAAAATCTATTAGAAATCCTAGGTTAATAATCTGACACTCTAAACTCAATTAATTTCAGACTTAAAATTCTCAGAAACCTTGGCATTTTGGAGATTTTTGGACTCAACTTTTCAAACCTCAACTCAAAGGAAAAGAGGCAATTTGGAAGGGATTGAGGTGTTTCCAGCGGTCATTCCTATGGTGGATCAGCGCTAAAGAGGTAAATACACTTAAAACCTTCATTTTCTTGTGTTTTCTAGGTGTTTTGGTGTGATTTGGTGCATAAGTTCTTAATTTTCAAACCTGCTGTTTCTGGAAATCAAGAACAGTCGTACGAGTGTTCTTGATTTCCCGCTCCTCTTTTTTTTTGAATAAATTTTGACGATTTTCTGCATCTGGGCGATTTACAGTCGCACGACTGTAATCTCCGTTCAGAGGCAGAATTTCCAGTTTAATCCACAAAAATTCCTAAAAATCTTTAAAAAATCAAAAAAATCAGAAAATCATCAAAATGAATTTTGTTGTGTGCCTTCACGACCTTAGATTTAATTTTCAGTATTATGCATTTAAAACAATACAACGATGGAGCCCGATTCTCTCGAAAATCGACCCACCTCACATGCTAAATTAAAGTGAACCAGAAAATAAAATGTTTTCAAAATAATTTTCTCACAAAACCAAAATACAGGGACGTTTCAAAATGTTTTCGAGGTCTAATCGGGCCTGCTAGCCGAGCCGACCCGGTCATCCCTCCCAAATGCATGTTCCCAATTTCCTCAAAATCCTATTCTGTCCTACTTGAGTCCTATTGTGGTGTGCCGTAAATTGTGCTAACCATCTGTTTTGCAGCTTTTAGTTAGTTTTATTTTTATTTTTGATGTAATTAATAGTTGAATCCGTGTATTTTAGACGATTGTAAATTTTTAGATCATCGTGTATTTTAGGCGGTTGTAAAGTGAGGATGAGGGCTTTTATTTTTATTCGATCGGGGTGTAATAATTTAATTAATTATTTACTATTTTATTTTTATTTTATCTGTATGTGCGCTGCATGTTTTATTCAATAAAATTGACTTTAGAATTATGAAATACCATCTTAGAACATTGGCCAATTTTTATTTTGATTAGACACAAAATAGGGGACTTGTTCAGACCTAGATGTATGGATAGGTGTAGCGGCCTTTCGCTCGGTTTAGCTACGCTGAAATTTCCCAGTTGAGCTGAGCCGGGTGGTGACTCCTACACTATTTATCGAGACTTAGGTCTCGGTTCTTTTATGAAATAATCTGATTTTCTAAAAATGAATTTTCGATATAAAAACCCCATGCGAGGGAGAGTCGCCCGAAATCGAGGCGCCCCTTCCGAAAGGGAGTCCGTGTTCCGTCGAAAACGTCGTCCGCTCACAATAGTGAACTAGTTTATAATGTGTTTGGTTTTAAAAAATAGTTAAAGGTTAATCAAAAGAGAAAGTGCAAGTTAATCATACGGATAAGCATGCATGATTTTTTTTTTATAGAAAGATGCATGCTTGATTAACTAATAGGGAAATTGTCAAAAACACCTCTGTTTTAGGTGGATTAAAGACAAATTTGTGGCACTATGCCAAAGTATTACCCAATCTAGGGTGAATAGTAAACTAATTCCTGACTTGTGGTGTTTTTCTGAAGGTCCGCGTATAAGGTTGGCGGACAGCAGCAAATATTCTGGTGGGCCAAGTCCGCAAGTCAAAAATGTGTACTCAAAGAGGTCCGCATTTAAAAAAAGCGGACTAAGAGTATCCGCATCTACCATAGGCGGACTAAATAACTCAAAATATTTAATTTGGGGACCAAAAGTTTCCGCAAATATAAGAAAGGGACTGATAGATCCGCCAATGAAAAAAGCGGACTGAAATGCCATGCGGACATATGACGTCCGCAGTTCTTAAATGCGGACTATGACGTCCGCATTTAGGAAACCCGGATTTATACCCAATCCCAGCCGTCCAAATTTGGGATTTAATTTCGTTACCGCCCTCCCACCCAATCCCAGCCGTCCAAATTTGGTAATTATTGCTTCACCTGTTTTTGCTTCTCTTCTTCATTTAGATTTTTTTTTCTATTAACTTGTAGTAATAACAACAACAACAACAACAACAACAATAATAATAATAATAATAATAATAATAATTAAATTACAGCTATTTACTACCCCATTTTTTTTTCCATAACTTATAATAATAATGGTATTTCAAAATCTAACAACAATTTCTAAACAAAACTAATAGAGACATTTACTAATTATATCGTTTACATCATATATTTAAGATTTTTCAAACATATAAATATTATATACTAACTTCACAAGAATAAATCTAATACAAATTTATACACAAATATATATATATATATTTTATTCGACAAATTAAATATTTTCAAAAAAAAATTTATATTTACCTTTTTTCGTACTATAATAACTGTTGTTTGGTGGTTGTGGTTGTAGTGATATAAGCTTTTGTTTTTTCAATTTGATGATGATAATTCTAAAAAAAAATTATACAAAATTAATTAAAAAGTATTACAACAAAATTAAGTAAATAAATAATTTTAAATATAAAATAAAATTACAGTAAATAAATTAACTTACCAAAGAATGAATGAGCAGGAATGAGTTGAAGGAAGGAATGAGCACAAATGAACTTCAAAAAATAGGGTGGGAGTAAAAAATCAGGGCGTGTGATTTATAATAGGAGAAGAAGCAGTGAAATGAGTAATAAATTGAATCGGACGTTTACAATTTTTTTCCCATTAACAGGTCCGCATCTTTTGAATGCGGACCAAAGGTCCGCATTTGTTAAATGCGTACATACAGGTCCGCATTTGTTAAATGCGGACTCAATGACAAGTCATTTCAATGACAAGTCCATTTTTAATAAATGCGGACTCAATGATAATTTTTGTCCGCAATTTCTAACAGCGGACATTTCAGTCCGCTATTATAACCTCCGGACTTTTAAGTCCGCTTTTTATTTATGCAGACCTCTTTGAGTCCACACTTTTGGCTTGCGGACTTGGCCGACCAGAAAATTTGCTGCTGTCTGCCAACCTTATACGCGGACCTTCAGAAAAACACCACAAACCAGGAATTAGTTTACTATTCACCCTAGATTGGGTAATACTGTGTCATAGTGCCACAAATTTGTCTTTAATCCGTTTTAGGTTTTGTTATTGGACTTTATTTATTCAAAATTACTAATCTATCTTTTTTTATTTTCATGATTGTTAATTGCCTTTGTTTCTTAATTCATATCTTTTATACATTTTTCTTTGCAAAAATGCCTTTTAGACTTTTCAAATTTACTCGTCCACATTTCTCTCTCCTCTTTTCAATTTTAATCTAATTTGGCATTTATCTCTTAAACCATTTATTTTTTTTTCATGCGACTTTAAAAAGTTTTTTTTCTCTTTGAAACAAGATTCATTTGTATATATTTTTCCAACATTTTTTTCCCACTAAAGTATAACTCATTATACTTTTGTATCTTAAGGTATAACTAAGGTATAATAATAGTTTTATTATACCTTAGTTATACCTTTGATACTCTCATTATACCTTACTTATATCTTTGTACAACGATTATACCTTAGTTATACTTTATTTACACTTTTGATACTCTTATTATACCTTAGTTATACTTACTGATACACTAATACATTGATTATACCTTAGTTATACCTTCTAATACACTAATTATACATTCTGACACACTGATTACACATTATTTATACATTGTTTGTACTTTATTTATTCATTGTTTAAGCATTATAGTGTATAAGTAGTGTATAAACAATGTATAAGCAGTGTATCAGAAGGTACAACTAAGGTATAATCACTATAATAGTGTATCTTAAGGTATGACTAAGGTATAGCTAAAGTATGATTAAGGTATAATCATTGTAATAGTGTATCTTAAGATATAACTAAGGTATAATAAAAGTATAATCACTGTAATACTGTATCTTAAGGTATAACTAAGGTATAATCATTATAATCTTTTGTCTTAGCTTGTTTTTGAAGTTAAAGCTTGTTGCTTGTGTGGGCTTGATATCTAGTTTTCTTAAGCTTTGTTTTTTCCCCGTGATCATTATGTTGATTTAAAGTTTAAAGTAATTGCTGCTGCTGCTACCCATGTTTAAGTGTTTCAAGTGTTTTTGTTTCTTTTTCTTTCTCAAGTGTTTTTGGTGTTTTCTTTTCTTTTTCTTTTCTTATTGCTTGAGGATAAGCAATGTTCAAGTATGGGGATTTTGATAAGTGATAAATATAAAAATAGTTTCATTTATTAATTAGAATTAAATTGAGCTTTATTAAATTAATTTTGGCTAATTAGAGCTTATTTTAGGATAAAAAGAAAATTGGAGCAAAATCATAAAAAACCTTAGCAAGCAGGCTCGGAAGCAGGCTGAAGAGACTTGGAAAAGAGCTTTGGAGGAGAGAGAAAAAGATGGCAGAAATTGGTCCATGCCGTGGGCCCTTAGAGGGATGGAGGAGAAGATATGACTTGTCTTGAAAAGAGAGATTTGACTTTTGGAAAGATTTTATTTGCAAATCTAGTTAAACTTTAGTGGTTGGACTTAATCTGATTTTATTTTATGGTTATCTTTGAGTCACCTATGCTAAATACTTTATTATTATTTTAATTTTTAGGCTATTTTAGTCTTTTGGGGAGTGCTATATATACTCTCTTAGTGTTTGTAGTAGAGAGCTTTTAACTCTTGGCTTATTTTTCTCTCTTGCGTTCTAATTCTTTAGTTTACATAATTAGTAGCAATTTCTCTTTATTTTATTATTTATTTTTCTGTTGATGCTGCTCATGTGTTGTGAGTAGTCCGTTTCAAGCAGGCTTGAGCCAGCTCGGTTAGCAGTAATAAGCACTCCTTCTCCTTCTTTATTATGGGTATTATGGATGTGATGATTGTTTCTTTGTGTGCTTCATCTTTCTTTGAGACTGATCACCCCATATGCTAGTGGAAAGGATGAGACCGAGAGGAGATTCTTAACTATGGAAATGCCTTGAAACACATGCATGTTTATTGCTGAAGAAATTCGACTAGACTGCATGCTAAGGGTTTTTATCTTTGATAAAATGCTTGCAAGATCTTAATGCATGATTAAGTAGTCTTTTGTTGAGAAATTCGATTAGGCTGCTTGTCATAGGAGCCACATGTCTGAAGGTTCCTACTGTGATGATTTGAGGGTGAGATACCCTAGATCTATGTTCTATAACCCTACTCATAATCGTCAAGGAGATGAATGTACTGAAACTGCTTGAATGTGCTTGGTTTAGGTCTGCTGCCTTTTTTATTATTGTTGTTGTTATTTTTATTCTTTGCCATCTTGAGTCTTTTAATGCTAGAATCTATGTTAGTCTTCCTAGTTAGTTTGCTTAAGTTCTTCATTTTTATTATGAAAGATGTCAGATCTGCTAGTTTGCTAGAAAATTAAGGTTGTTCACACAGATCCCTGAGGAAACGATACTTGGTCTTGCCTATATACTACAACTGACCTAGTGCACTTGCTAGAGTCCAATTTTATATGCAACACTCAATCATTGATTTACATTAATGAGATTTTCAAGCTCAAACCTAGAATTGAAGAATGGAAAATCTAAGAAAGAGCTAATTTGAATGTCAGAACCTATCAATAGAAATACAAATGACGTCATGAGTTTAAAAATGCTTCTACTTGATAATAAGGTATTTATATTTGTACAATTCTATGTATCAAAAAATATGAACTAAAAATTTTTGACACAATCCAAGTAATTGTTATTAAGCACCAAAGCAATGGGTACAAGCCAATGATACAAGAAGGAAATATCTACCTATTTGAAAATTTCAAAGTGAGTGTTTCATATGCTATCTACAAAAATATAAATTAAATTTAATACAGAATTTGATTTATAGTAGAAATCAATTATTACAAGCTATTGCCAACATCTCTTTTACAACTTCAAAAAAAATGTTGATTTGTCTTAATATATTTCATATAGATTATTTGTATTTGGTTTGCAAGGTGCATAGTATCAACATCAAATACTATATACATATTAATGCTTTTTCAATTTTCTTGGTTAAGAGAATCTTTTACATAAATTGGCAATATGTTCATTCCAACAAATGGACAAATAAAATACTTTAATTTGATTTTCAATTCACCAGATAATAAAAATATACAACAACATTATTGATAGAATTTTTGATCTTACATTGTAGACAAACAAATTATTACTCAATAATAACAGTTAAATTTTCAATGGAAAAGCACAAGTTTTTTTTCAAAAGTATTTAAAATATATAAAACATACACTCATAAAAAAAATATTATTTATTTAATATATACATTGAACAAATTATAATTTAATAGAAAAAAATAATAATAAAACAATAACTTAAAAAAAAAAACTTGCACCGCGCAACACGTGGGCAAGAAGCTTATAGTAAAACAAAGTTTTCAGGATTTTCTCTTTTTTTCTAAAATTCAAGAAATTCTATTTATCTCTCCCTTCCATTTTTCTCGATTTTTTCTAATTTTTTGCTTAAAGTCTTATTTCCAAAAGTTTGTAACTTCTAATACATTAATTTAAAATTATGATCATAATTGCATAATAAACTTGCAAATAATAACTCATAAGTAATATAGTTATTATCATAGCTAATGAAAGAATTAAAGTTACAAATGAATTAATTGTTTTTGTAAAAGGTTACATAAAAATATGCTTTTCCTCATGCTATAAAATAA
This sequence comes from Euphorbia tirucalli, assembly GCA_039660915.1. Classification (NCBI taxonomy): domain Eukaryota; kingdom Viridiplantae; phylum Streptophyta; class Magnoliopsida; order Malpighiales; family Euphorbiaceae; genus Euphorbia; species Euphorbia tirucalli. The sequence continues at coordinate 68,194,549 of CM077641.1, read as the reverse complement.
TTTTTGTAAATTCTTCTTTTATCATTTTGTTGTTACATTTTTTCCTAACTATTGTATGATTCATCAGGTTCATTCACATGTAGACAACACAAATTAAAAAGAAGAAAAAGAAAGAATTAGACAAGCCATATAGGACGAAAATAGAGGATCAAGGAATATGGTTTAATATTGCAAGAACGACGGCATTTGCCAGAAAGATACCATATACTAATACTTTAAGAATCTCATACTCCATAAGCACTCACATAGGTGATGGTGATGAATTTCATTATTTTATGGATCAGTATTGATGTGTTGCTCTCCACATTTACGTAATTTCTAATTATTAGTATTAGAACTAAAGTTAAAGTCAAGTACATAAGAGATTTGTTTTATTTTGATTTCATCTTACAAAAGAGTTACGATTTATGTAAAATGTTCTATATTGCAAAAAGCGAAACTTTTGTCTTTTGTTATTTTTTTAAAGGTATATCATGAACTCTTTATAAATATGTTTGGTCATGCGGGTTTATATGGGTAAAATCCAAGCCTAATTCAGCATCTAACTTTTACAAGTTGTCCTTTTTCTCAAGTATGTGTTCAATACTTTTACTATATTATTACTTTAGCCATATCCATATCTCTATGAATTCAACTTTTGGATCTCAAAAATTGCTTTAAACATGTGATTTTGAGTACATATGATAAATTATTGGTGAGAAAAAAGAAATAATGTCTTTTCATCTTATTCTTTTTCCTATGATTTTTTTATTGAAGACTAACATTGTTCTTTTTCCCTTATTTTAAATTATCTTGTAGTTATGTTTCATTTGCATTAATCAATCAAATTAATTACCAATGAGCGGCTGATTGGATTTCGAGCTTTAAAATGCTTTTTATTTTATTATTTATGATTTCAATGTAGTTGAAGAATGAAATTAAAAAATATTGTGGAAATCACAATTGTTGAAGGTGATTTTCAATTTACCAATATCCTGTAACTTTATTCCTAGTTTGAATTATTACTTTGCTTTTTATATATTTATTTTACTTTTACTATTACGTGTTTTTTATTGAATAATATGTTTATTGGTTTAGCCAATTTAGAATTTCTTGATTTTTTCTCTTTTATTTTTATTTAAATGGTATCCTATTTTTATAAAAGTGACTTGACAAAATTTAAAAGAAAAAGGGACTAAAAATACGATTTGAAAAGTTCATAGTGTAAAAGTTAAATGGAAAACACTAATAAAAAATAGTATATGAAGTTTATAAATTTAATAAAAAAATCATAAATTCACAAAAAAGAGTTAAATAGAACTTTTATCATAGTTGTGAAAACCAGACTGGACCGGCCGATCGAACTGGAAAACCGTGAACCGAACCGGTTTTCCGGTTCGACTATACTTTTTAAAAAAATGTGTATATATTTGAATATAAAATTTAAGTTATTATTTTGAGGTGTTTTTAATTAAAATAAAATATAGTTTATATTTTTAAATTATTTTAAATTAAATTGACATTTAATTGTAACTGTAAAAACTATATTTCATAAATTGAGTTTTTTTAATTACTATACTGTGTTTGAAATGCTTAAACTTAAAGAATTATAATAAAAATATTCATATATTCATATATTATAAAATATAAAAATAAAAATATTTTAATATTTTAATATATTTATTAAATCCGGTTCGATTCCGGTTTAATCCAAAATCCATGAATCCATCCCTTCACCGGTTCGATGACCGGTCTGGGTCTGAAAACCATGACTTTTATTAATTTTAAACCTTGCCTATATGACCTCAAATGTGTTTTGTACTTTTCAATTTACATTTTTTTTTTGTGGATTTGGTTGTATTATGTGTTTTGCTATCAAATGAAGCTATGTATATATTAGAGCATGGTCAAGAAAAGAAGTTGAAAAAAAATATTCTTATTTCCTATCGCGTTAAGTGAACCCAAAGAGGATGGAAGGGGTGTTGAAATTAAAGTAATTTATTTGTAATATAAAAGGAGTCTATATTTTTGCTAATCAATGAAAGTATATGAAATGGTGCAAACTTTCTTATGTCATTTATGTACAATTATGTCTCATTTGATTTTTTTGTTTAATACGTATGTGGTCAAATGTTTTTACCTATCAACAAATTGGTCTTACGTTTCCTACACTCTATTATTAAATCAGTTAAGACTTATACAATTTAATTAATGGATTCAAGTGTTATAGTTAGCATAGTTGTCACGACCCATCCCTAAGACCGTGACCTGCGCTAGGAACGAGTAAGCTTAATGCCACCGGAACCCGTAGCAAGCCATAAAACCATAACCAATATTAAATGCACAATCACACAACAATTAAATTCATCATGTTTGTCATATTAAAACCTCGTAACACACTCAACTTGAAACATAGTCCTTAACCTGTTACCACAGTCTAGAATTTAATACATGAAATACGATTAATAAAAACCTACAGAATAAAGATAACGATGTTGCCCGAAGAAAGGTCTTGGGCTGCACCTCACTTCTAGCCTCCTGAAAGGTTTAGGGAGTTAGTCTTCCCTCAGAGAAGTAATTATATTCAGAGAAGTAATTACATGAAGTACATGAGTAATTTAGCACTCCTCCAGTCACAAAATACTATACATATCTATATACACTATATATGTATTCCCACACCTGAATTATGTAGAATCAATAATAAATCAATATATTAATATATCAATAAGTGGTTTCCATATGTTATGGACCCTAAACCTCAATACCCAACATGTCATAATCTATTTAGCCGTCAGGCTCTTTTAAATCCAATGACTAGGGGATCGAGAATAACTCAACCGAACACACAGCCAGTCGGCTGGAGGACCAAGAATAACTCCACCGAACCTATACCCAGCCTCACTTAATTCCAATTCCATAATTAAATCCAATGATTGGGAGACCAAGAATAACTCAACCGAACCCGTACCCAGTCGACTGGAGGACCAAGAATAACTCAACCGAACCCATACCTGTAATTTCATCAAAATTTAACGGTCGGAAGTTGAATTTTTCCAATTTTCTCTTATTTCTTTATATTTCCTTAAGCCTGTACGCACGTCTTTGCTTCGTCTCCCTTTCCTTCTTTTCTTTTTACATCCAATCCTTTCTTCTTTTTATATTTAATTTTCTTATCAAAATTACGATTTTGCCATCTGTATTATTTTTAAGCTTAAACTTGTAATTCTTTCATAATCATCCTTATTGTGCATAAAATTTTCATCCCCAAAACTTTCTATTATATATATATATATATATATATATATATATATATATATATATATTATTTCCTCAATATAACATCACTTATAAATATTAATACTTATTGAATTTTTGGGTATTCCATTCTCCCCCGCCCTCCCTAAAAGAAATTTTGTCCACGAAATTTCCAATTACTGTTATCTACATAGAACAAAACTCCGCATATACTCAAATATCATTACGATTCCACTAATTTTAATCTTATAAACCACCACAGCTACGATTTTATTATCTTTCACTGTTAATTTAAAACTAGCTTGTAAGTATGCATGTGTAATAAAACATATATATACTCTACTAGATATTATATCTCAAAGTGATTCTCTCTGAAAGATATAAATTCTTCTATGATATCAACTTTGTCACCTGTAAAGCTGTAATTGGACTTCCTAATTTACAAATGCTCAACCTACTAATAGGTGCCAAATTTTGTCACTAAGACTATATAGATATTTTTATTTCTTCTCTCTTCCATCTGTCTAGAGAAAACGTTAACCTTATGGGTTGGATCAATCTTAACTAAATGGTCCATTGATAGTTATTCTGCTGGTATTAAGGAACAACTCCTTCACATAGTTCAAAAGGGCACAAGTAAATACAATATCCATAAAAGACAACGGAAGAAATGAATCAAAAGAAATTGCATATACATGCTTCTAAGCTATAAGAAAATCAAAACAAATATTAGAAATATATTATATATGGAAAGGAACCCACAGTAATATAAGAATGAAAAAAGAACATGAACTCAAATTAATATGTACCCTAAGGAGCAAGCTTATGTGTAGAGGTTCGCCACTAAACTTGATTAAACAAACACATAACCTTAAAAAGTTACCAAGCCATATGTTAAGAATTGGATAATCCTCTATTTGTTTCTAATTAGATTGCAATTTTATATTTGCTATTGAAAAATTTTGGTTTGCTATGGTTATTGGTCTCCTATTAATACATTGTAAACTTCAACTATATTTTGCACTATAGAAGATAGTATATTCTGATTCTAACAGTGTTTTCTTCTAATATATGTACAAACAGCAACTACTATTAGAAGCAAAATCAGGACACTTCAACTGATAGTGTAACAGAATAAAGGATTGTGGAAAATCCAGTAAAATAGATAGTTTAAATGATAAAAAATGTGAAACAACCTTGGGGACAATATTCTAAATCTAAGTTGACAAATAGAATCGATTAGATTGATTAGTGATTATTGTTATGTTTTTTTTTTCACAACAATAACAGGGCATTTGGCCCAGAACATAGTAACTTCTCACGCTTCCTTGTATAGCTCTGCATAAAACTTATTTAATGATACCAATAACTAAATGTATGGAAATAAAAACTACCATCTAAATGATAGTTTGTATATATAGGTGTGGCAGCATTGGGTTATTTCCTATCCAAAGCAGGTATAAGAATAGGCCCCCAAATCAACATCAGAGTAGAGGCTAATTGGTGGGATTGGGGCACACAACATAAGCCCCCAAAATGAACATGTACCATCTATGAGTTAATAATCTCTATGAAACAAGATAAGTATGAGTCCCCTAAACTAACCAAATGTCTAAGCATCAAAGCATATAACATATGGTAGTTCACCAAATCCACCAAAATAGAAGATAACAAAACCAAGCTGATCTTCAATTTGGAAGCAAGACACACAGTGGCTACCATGAACAGATAATTCAAAGAAAACCTAATAATAATTGTCCCTGCCCCTATCTAGGCATTAAATTAATTTTTAATTCATTTCAATGTTAATGAAAATAAGACATGCAAACCATTCATTATCTAATCAACAACTGTTGCTAAGTAAAATACTAATCTGTCACTAATCTCAAACAGTATTTCAAATACTAGTGCAATTAAGGAGTTTTACCATCACAATGTCGGAGTTCTATCAGTAGTTCAGAACAGAATCCTCACAACTATCCAAATCCTAGCTGGCACTGCAGCAAGATCCTCATCTTCAAACAGTGACATTCCAAATGCTATGATTGTGCCAATGCCTTGTAGGATAAGTAAATCCGTAAAAATAAAGATTTTCAAACCACAAAATCAAATTTCATCAAAGCACCCGCAATCACATAAAGGATTAAACATCTCATAGGGTAGGGCCATCGCATAAAATATCAATAATGATATCATCATTCTGTCTCAAAAGAAAATGAAACCACCACATGCACAAGTTGATAAGCTCGAATAACCTTTAGCTAGATGACTTTGTCACCAAAATAATCATTAAATTTCAAAAACCTCATCAATTATGATCTTCATCCACACTAGGTCCAAGGAATTATAACCTAAGCTCTGATACCAACTTTGTCACAACCCATCCCCCGAACCGTGACTAGCGCTAAGGAACGGGTAAGCTTAATTCCACCGAAACCCGTAGCAAGCCATAAAACCATAACCAATGTTAAATGCATAATCACATAACAATTAAATTCATCATGTTTGTCATATTAAAACCTCATAACACACTCAACTTGAAACATAGTCCTTAATCTGGTACAGCAGTCTAGAATTTAATACATGAAATATGATTAATAAAAACCTACATAATAAAGATAACGATGCTACCCGGAGAAAGGTCTTGGGCTGCACCTCACTTCTAATCTCCTGAAAGGTTTAGGGAGTTAGTCCTCCCTCAGAGAAGTAATTATATTCAGAGAAGTAATTATATGAAGTACATGAGTAATTTAGCACTTATGTAGTCACAAAATATTATACAAATCTATATACATTATATATGTATTCCCACACCTGAATTCTGTAGAATCAATAATAAATCAATATATTAATATATCAATAAGTGGTTTCCATACGTTATGGATCCTAAACCTTAATACCCAACATGTCATAATCTATATAGCCATCAGGCTCTTTTAAATCCAATGACTAGGGGACCGACAATAACTCAACCGAACCCACACCCAGTCGGTTGGAGGACCGAGAATAACTCCACTGAACCCATACCCAGCCTCACTTAATTCCAATTCCATAATCAAATCCAGTGACTGGGGGACCGAGAATAACTCAACTGAACCTGCACCCAGTCGGCTGGAGGACCGATAATAACTCAACCGAACCCATACCTGTAATTTCGTCAAAATCTAACGATCGGAAGTTGAATTTTTCCATTTTTCTCTTATTTCTTTATATTTCCTTAAGCCTCTGCGCACGTCTCTACTTCATCTCCCTTTTCTTCTTCTTTTTTTTTTTACAACCAATCCTTTCTTCTTTTTATATTTAATTTTCTTATCAGAATTACGATTTTGCCATTCATATTATTTTTAACCTCAAACTTGTAATTCTTTCATAATCATCCTTACTGTGCATAAAATTTTCATCCCCAAAACTTTATATATATATTAATACTTATTGAATTTTGGGGGTATTACAATAGTATTGACATTGTATAAAAAGAATAAGCATAGTATTTTCGATTTTAAATAGGAGAATTTGGGTGGGAAACATTATAATTAAAGAAATTAAGAGATGGAATGAAGTAATTAGTAAACTTAATTCTTAATCGAGCTTATTAACTTGTATTTGATGTTAAAAAGATGAAAAGATGAAATATAATAGTTGAATTTGGGTCCCTAAAGAAGTTTAAAGATAGAATTATGTTTAATATCATTAATATGTTTAAGAGAATTCAAAGCTAGAGTAATATGAGTTTCAGAATACAATCAATTGTTGTTTGAGTTGCTCATGTGGAATTAATAGAAATGATAAATAAATAAATATTATATAAAATTATTTCTATATTTGATCATTTAATGATAACAATAGCAACAATAATAAATTAAGAACCGAAATTATTATTTAGTTTTAAGATTCAACATTTTTTTAAATTATATATGCACTACAAATTCTCTGTGTATTAAAAATTAATAATTAATTTTAATATGATTATATGTATTGATAACAAAACTCAATATCTCATTATTAAAATTTTTAATCAATGACATTTATAATGAGTAATTCAAAAATAAAAAGATTGACAATAGCAAATGACACACAAATACTAACATTCATAGACATATGGTGATAACATGATAAAAACTATCATCTAAACCAAAGCAGCCTTAAACTCCTCAAACTATTTGTTGTGTTAATTAAATATCACTTTTTATAAGCACAAATATATTTTTGAACAAAAAAAGGATCTAATACTTAACACAAGCAATACGTACAAATACAATAAATGCTATGTATAACTTATTGATGGGAATGTTATCTCAAAACAATGAAATATGTGCAAATTCTTAAAGATCTTATTTATAATGTCAAATTTTGAAGACATATTATCAAGCCTATAATAAACATTTCAAATAATGACAAATCTAAAAGAAATACATACTCCAAATTATATTTTTTTCATGATGAAAATTTAACAGAGCATTACCTACATATCGTAACAAAATAAGATAATATGGATCATATTCATTGTCATATTCAAATAAAATAAAATATCTTAGAATTATAACAATATGAAATAATAATAAAAGAAATATTAAAGTATCAATAATTGTAATTACCGATTTATCTACTAATTTAATAAATTATATGATTATTACTTCTCCTTATGCCAAAAAAAAAAAAAAAAAAAGAAAGAAAGAAAGAAAGAAAGAAAGATTGTTTATTTATCATTTCAATAAATATAAAGTTAACAATTCCTTATCATCCACAAATATAAAATAAAAACTTGGTTTATTAAATTAATTGAGAGATCTAAATATGTCTTGAAAAAGTATGAAAAGTAAAAAACAAAACTATATAATTATGGAGCAAAATACCTCGCGCAACGCCCAGGTAAGAAGCTAGTTTATATTTGTCACATAGTTTAATTTAATTGAGAATTAATTAATTTATTAAATTGGACCTTAATGCTAATTATATTTTATTATTAATCCTAAGTACACTAGGTTTTCTTTTTTATTGTATAGAAGGGAAATTAATTCTCTAATCCTAATAATCAAAGCCGTGTTCTCTAAGACACAAGACAATTCAGCCAAGGGAGGTTTCTCAGGAAGCTCTGCTCTTAGTCTGACGCTAGTACGTGGTCTGAACTGTAGGAGTCTGTGTGTGTAACGGTGGAGGAGTTTTGCACATAAACAAGCTTTGAATTAATCTTGCATCTAGAGGACAATTATTATATATGGTAAATCGTTAACATAGATTCTATTTCAATTAATGATCTTGAACTCAATTAGCTATAATGTAGATATAGTAAATAATATAAGTGCCTATAAGGGTCGGTTCACGAAATCCTACACAAGAATAAACACTATCTTTATTCCAGTGAGATTATGAGTTACACATACCTATATAAAAAGATTAGCTTTTAGATTTGATTCATGCATACTCAATATTTCTTTTTTTATTATTACTTTCTCTAAGAATCATACTAAATTAGGTATCGGAGTATTTCCAGCTAGGACAATCGATATCTTTCTCATTGTTTTGATGTTCAAATAGAAAACCCGATCTATCGAGCAGCGAAACAAAAGACGTTTTAGTGAATTTATTATATGAGGAATATCAAAATACTTTTGATTTGGAGGAAAGGGTGGGAATGCAAAAATTAGTGGTACATTTTTGTCATTAGAGAGACAGTAAACCTATTCTACTTTTTCAAAATTAAAATCAATTTTGTCAGTTTGGAGCAGCTTCTTCCACATTTCCAAAAGAGAACAAATCTTGTCATTTAATTATTTCAACCAATTTTTCCGTGTCATTTCATATATCTTCTCTTGCCTTTCGGTTCCTCCTCGTATTGTCTTGTACGACTCTACCCAATATTCTTTCTTTATTATCTCAATGCCATAAAAAAATATGAGTTCACATGGTGCCTTTTAATTTTTCAATTAATAATTTATTTTTTAATTGAATTATTAAACTACTGTTAATCACAAAATTAATAGTTCTACTTTAATAATTACAAATATAATATAATTGATGATAGAGTGATGAACATGATGAAGGACTAAAAAATAGATTATTTTGAAGACTGTGTACTGATATTGTATAGGCCATTTTCCAAGTCTAGAAAAAGCAAACATTATCAACAAAGGAGATGTAATAAAACTCAAATTGTTCATGAAATCATAATGATTAAAGGAGTATTCGGCTGGATAAAAAAACACAATGTGAATGGAAATATCACATTCTTTTTTTTTTTTTTTTTTTGGTTAAATGAAATTCCTCTCACGTTAATTAGATTTTTTTTTTTTATGGTCATGTTAATTAAATTTCATTTCCACTTTAAACCCACCCCAACAAAAGTTATCAAAAAAAAAAAAATATATATATATCCCAACAATTTAATTCTGCACTTTATTTATATTGAAGTTATTTAACACCCTGTTTATGGAGAAAAGTTTAGGGAGAGCAGGTGTATCTCCAGTCCAGAGTTAGGAAAAGTCTCAAAGTCACAAAGAGACTTACGAGAGGAATTGCATATCGCTCTACCAATGGAGACTCCAATAGCAGCAATGGAATTTGAACCCGGGTAGAAATGCCACAAAAATCCTTTCTTACCGCGGAATCCACCCTCATTAGTTACAAGTTATTTAACTTAGAATTTGATAACCATTAGGAATAACACTATAAAAATTATTAATGTAACCGAAGAATTCTTCAAGATTGTAATTCTCTTGTATTATTAGCAAAGGGATGAGCCCCTAAAATGTGCATGAACAATTCCGAAACAACTTATTACCAAAAATTTTCTTATATTATTGGTAATTTAATGTATGAAATTCAAATTTTAAATTTTTAGAAATTAAAATAATCAAATCTAAACAAATCTACTGAATAAATAAAACTTATTGAACTCAATTTCACTTAGATAATCATCAAAACTACCTCTAACGTTTCAAAATTATGAACATCATTGGTAAGTGTATCACATAATTAAGGATGGATCCTTAATTGATCAATTTTGGACATTAGTGATAAATTCAATTTTTCTACCAAGGTTAAGGATGTTCCCATTGTAATTCGAACTGTTGTATATTTATTGTAATTTTTTTTTTTTTTAAATGATCTATTTAAATTTAGATTCTAGCCAAAAGGAACCATACATCGATGCTTATGAAAATTGTTTTAAGTTGAATCCCCTACCTATTGTGACTATAAATACCCACACCCGCAAAGGCACTACTCGTCTGCCTCATTTCTAAACCCACTAAGATTAAAAAATGGCTTCTCTCTTAAAAGAAATGCCTTCAATGACCACTCTCCTCTCGGCCTACGCTTCCATCTCAGCCTTAGCCATGCTCATCCGCACTATCATCAACGAAATGATACCCAAACCCATCAGAGATTTCATCTGCAACAATTTATCAGACTTATTCTCTTCCACTTTCTTCTCCGAATTCACATTTGTCATTGAAGATCGATGGCAAGCTGTAACCAACGAAACTTTTCGAGCAGTCGAAGTCTATCTCCCAACAAAAATCGGCTCCTCAACTAGAAGCCTTCTTTTAGGCAACAATGACAGCAACAACATCACTGCTCCCCCCAAACCAGGCATTCCTTCTGATACCAAAGTTATCGACTTTTTCCAAAATATGAGACTGGAATGGATTTTGAGAGAGAAAGAATCCAAGAAATATTATTTTCGCAACAGAAAACACTTCGAGTTGAAATGCAATAAGAAAGATAAACAAAGAGTTTTAGATGCGTACTTGCCTCATATTGCAATGACTGCTGAATCCATTTTGAGTAGGCGAGATACTCTTAATCTTTACACTTATGATCATGAAGGTTCTATGTGGGAATCTGCTGTGTTTAAGCATCCTGCTACTTTTGAAACTCTGGCTATGGAGCCTCAGCTTAAGGATTCCATTGTTAAGGATCTTGATTTGTTTATGCAGAGGAAGAAGTACTTTCAGAGTGTGGGTAGAGCTTGGAAAAGAGGCTATCTTTTGTACGGTCCGCCTGGGACCGGAAAGTCTACTCTTGTTGCTGCTATGGCTAATTATTTGAGATTCCATATTTATGATCTTCAGCTTCAGGGAGTGAAGAATGATGGCGATCTTAGGCGGATTCTTACTTCCACTACTAATAGATCCATTCTTCTGATTGAGGATATTGATTGCAGTACTAAATCTTCCCGCTCTCGTTCTCGTTCTCAGCGTTTGATCGGAAATGATGATGATGATGAGGAGGAGGAGGGTGATCGTGATCAATCTGATAACAAGCTCTCTTTTGATCCTGGGGTGAGTTTTTTTTTTTTTTTTTTATCTGAAAAACAGAGTGCTCTGTGATTCTTGTTTTCTTTTTGGGTTTTGCCCTGTTTTTAACTTTTAACACAAAGCCACACTTTTTCTTTACAAAATTAATCGTTTTTACTTTTCACCACTTAGCTTCTCAATTGATTTCATACCCCTTTCATGAATTTCTGCAATTTTAAGTTATTTAGTTGCTTATATTCTTCTGAAATGTCACATTCAATTTCCTCTGTTTTTCATCACACTCGAATAGTCCTTTTCAGGTCCATAGGAAGCCTAAATCAAATTAAATTATAATATATGTATTTGAAGAATGATAAAAATACTTTCTTGATTAAAAAAATATCCATGCGTTTATGTTAAGTTGTCTTTTTGATTAAGATTGATTGTGCAATCCTTACTAACTTTTTGATGAAGGAAAACATTATTTTATGCATGAAAACAAATTTTCACATGTAAAAACAATAGATGAATCTTTCATGCTATCAATTTTTGACAAGGAAATAGTTGTATAATTACTATCCTTGAAAAGTCTATTGTAATCTCCACTCAAATCATGTCAACGAATTTCGTGAATTCCACATCATTATGTTGTGAAAGAGTGAATGGCCAACCTTCGTCAGTGTTGGCTTTGCACTTGCAAAATTTTTTCTCTTCCTAAATTTACTTTGGTAGTTTGGTAGGAAACTGAAAAATCAATAATTAATTGCCACCTAGATGGGTCGGCTATTCTTTTAAAATAATTAAATTTATTCTTAGGAGGCTTGCAATCAAATTTGAACTTTTCTTCCTCTTCCTCTCCACAAAAAGAGAATCCAAAACCATTGATTTGATTGGATTGGATTGCATTAGAAAGATGTATTGGTTTTCTTTTAATATATATATTTTTTAATATGTGTACCCTCGTCTTATATAAAATGTTTGTTTTTACCTCTTATTTTATGATCTTGAAACATTTGCTCATGACTTGTAATGTTTATTTTTGCTCCTTATCTTATGATTTTGAAATATTTGTCCCTTATTATATACAAATTACAATCAGCTACATCAAAATAGATTTAAAAATACTTATACAATAACTTAATATTTAGCGGTGGTAATTTGTTTACCATTTTTTTTTTCACAACTACGAGTCAATTATTGTTTGTTCTGACACATACGCGTTTTCTAGTATATTTTAGTGTCGGTTGTTGTAATTTTCATAGTGGACAAATATTTCAAAATCATATGACAATGGAGAAAAGTAAACATTTTGCACAAGATAGAGAAAATAGAACTTTAAAACCCATTTTCCCTTTAATAGTATAATGGGTAATTAAAAAATGTGTTGTTTTGTATTGATTTTAGCATTAACTAAAATGTTCATGCCACAGGTGACACTATCAGGATTGTTGAATTTCATAGATGGGTTATGGTCAAGTTGTGGAGATGAAAGAATAATAGTATTTACAACTAATTACAAAGATAAACTGGATCCAGCATTGCTAAGGCCAGGGCGTATGGATGTTCACATATACATGGGGCATTGTACTCCAGCAGGATTCAAGAAACTTGCAACCACTTATCTTGGGATTAAAGATCATTTTCTGTTTGAAACCATTGAAGACCTTATTCAGAGGAAAGCCATTACTCCAGCTGAAGTTGCACAGCAACTCATGAAATGTGAAGACCCTCTCATTTCACTTGAAAGCCTAATAGAGTTTATCAATAGCAAGGACAATAATAATGTAGAAAAACAAAAAATAACAGATAGTAAAAAGGAGGCAGAAGAAGTTATAAAACAAGAAATTGTATTTCTTGGAAATGGGTATGTGAAGCAGATTGATGAGATTGGAAAGAGATGCGTGTACCTAACTTGAAAAGTCTTTTGACTTCTATGAATAATATATTATTTTTAATAACTTTTTTTTTCTCTCTCTATGCATCATCCATTAATTGTTTTCTTTTGAAGTTGCAATGTTGTCCACCATTACACACTTGGTAGCCTACTTTGTCCATATACTCTTTATGCATGTTTGTCCATTTGGTTCGTGGATAATTAAATGGGACATCTTGGAAGGAAGATTTGTAGTTGCTTTAATTAAAAAAAAAAGTGTCATCTTTTCATTTGCTATAGTTTTTTACAATTATGTGAAAATTATTTACCCTGACCTGGCTCGAGTTGTCAGATCATTTTAGATAAACAGCAGTGTTTGTGTAACACTCTCTTCAATGAGTAAGTCGCACTGTGAGGGTTATATGTTCCACTTTTAGCAAATTGAAAGCGCGAAGCGGACAGTCTTAAGAAGTCGAGTGGAACATTCGGCAGTTTAAGCCAAATTGGAAAAGTTTGTATACATTCACCATTCAATCAACCAAACCAAACAAAACCCAATCTTTCAATAAACCATAAAGAATGAAAAGAAGGCGAATAATTTTAAACATAAAAGTAATTCATATGCATCGCCTTCCTGTCACACGCTACAGGATTTACAATAACAAGCTTTTTCCAATTTGTTATAATTTAAAAAATTTAATTTCAGTTGTTGAAGCAGATAATCCCTCAAGTTGTCAATCAACCTTATTTAACAAAGAAATAAGAGTCTTGCTACAGACTTTATACAGTAAGTGAACAATTCTTAATTTTGCTCATTCAGAATAATGATCACTGCAGCCAAAAGAAAATAAAAAAATAACTGCAAAATTAATAAAATACCCCTGTTTTAGTGTCCCACCAGAAGCAGCTTACAAAATGAACAAGGATCTTTCTGACCAAATAAGTGCTGCCCAAATGGTAGCTATTCTCAATTATACTTAAACTAGCTCAATTAGAATAGAGCTATAACGAGTACAAAAATTGTTCATGTAGACTCAAAAGGGGATGTCTCAAATTCCACTCAGTAGATCATAGCTTGTCTACAACATGCTACTAATCTTCCAAATGCATCTAATGGAAGTTAAAAGCTATTTACACTAAGTAGGCATTACCTCTGCATGACTGATGAGGACAAACCGTCGAACAAGGTACATGAAGGTGGAAGTAAATCCTTCTTGGATGTGATGGTTTTGATCAAATTCTGTCCCAGAAATGGCAGCATGAAAACTTCATCGGCTAGATTGTTGTTTAACCAATCTTCAAACACCCTGCACATAGTTCATATGCTTTTACTCCTCTGTCTATGACAACCTTTTTTTGCATGTGTGCAACAGAAGTATCTTCATCTACAAGAAATAAAGAGTAATAGCAAAGTGGCAAACAGAGAATAAATTTGACAGACCTTCTTTGGGATATTTTGTCGCTACAATCAGAAAATAGAAGCTTGATCACAGGATGTAACTCCAACTTAGGTACTGATTCCACACTGCATTCTAAATCAGAACAGCTACCAGAACAGCACCATGAGTCTGGATTTACGAGAACAACTTGTAGCATTGGTGATTTTGTGGTCAAATCCTTGACCACAGTCCGGAATGATAATTCATCCTTCGCACTCTCCATCAGCAGATTTGCGAACATTTTCTCCAAATTATATTGCCTGTCCATAATATTCACAAACATAATATTTTATAAATCAAGTGACAAATCCCAATACTTATAAATCAACCTCAAAGCCACTTCAACATTTCCTTTCAGAATCATTCTGCACCTTTTAGAATCAACTCCCCAATGAAAATTTATATAATTCCATGCAGAGATACATAGAAACTAGAAAGAAGTCCCATGCACCATCAATGTGGGAAGGTAACCAAACAAAAAAAGCCTCATTTAGAAGAAATGAATAAATAAATCCGTCAAATTGAAAATTGATTTTCCTCGTCACTCTGAATAGCTGGAAAAAAAAAAATTTATTATAGGCACAAGTTTCATGTCAAACTAACACCATTAAAGCTCCAGAGCCACAGAGACATCATTACATCTTAATTCTTAATGAAAGGCACCCGTAGACCGATTAAAGCTCTGTTTTGTTGAAAATTTAATATAAACCTCCACATCAGTCCATTTACGATGGTTCCGGAAGAATTCTAATTACTAAATCATAAATCATTTTGTATAATAACTATAACCAGTTCACCTATCAGCGATCGGAATTAGTTTGGATCCTCAATCATACATATAAGGACTTTCAGCTGCCCAAAAATATCCTTCAACATAATTGAATAACATGCAAGAATACCCAAAACCACACGCTCACACAGACAAAAAGAAAAACCAACATATACACATTCTTACACAGTTTATTCCACTCATCATTTACAACCACTCCTTTTACTTTGATTTGTACCAAAAAAAAAAAAGAATGCGGCTGGAAATTTTGAAATTTGGTAATAATTCTGTTCAATTTGTACGAAGTGCATTGATATATACATGCATCCTTCTGTATGCCTAGATGCTGATGAATATGGAGTGTTAATGTTTCTATTGCCTCATGAGTTATAAAATAAATATTGATTCAGTTCCAGATGAAAGAAACATAACTTTTAGAAAGAGAATGACGATAAAATAACATTGTGTATTGTTAGAAGGTGTATTCCAGCTATAATTAGGAGGTGTATTTCAGCTTATAAGAACAGCTGTATACAGCCTGTATATAGCCATCTAGTCATAAGCATGGGTTTAGTAGGGGTTTAGGAGAAAACCATTGGTTCTAATGTATATAAATACATGTAATAAGCAGGTGAATAAAGCGAGTAAAAGAATTTCAGCAATATTGTGTTGTTTCATGGTATCAGAGCCAATGGTTTTTGGATTTCTCCTCTGATTTCTGGGTTTCTAAGCTGTTTTCAGCTTGTTTCTGGGTTAGTTCCTCAATTGCTAGCGTTCTAGGGTTTATTGGGCACCCATTTGGAGACGTTGTCTTGTCTCACCACCCCCTTAGAAAGAACGAGGAAGCTTCGATCGGCGGTTCCCCGAAGTCCGCGATCAAAAAGCCTGCGCGTGTGCCTCACGCGCCACCATTGTCCAGACGCACATCCTGACTCGCCGGCGTGTGACTTATCCTCCGGCGACAATTTTTGTTAGCCGGCGTTGTCTCTCTGTTTCCAGCCCTCCTGGCCGGTCAGTTCGGTGATTCAGCAACTCTACTGACGCGTCTTCCGGGGCAGATTGTGTTGTCTGATTTTGTTGAGGTTGGTTTCTCATTTTGTGATAGTTTTAGTCTGTGTTAGTATTATTGGTGGCTGCTGTGATCGACTTAAATGGAGGATAGTAGTGAAAGGAAAGTAGTTACTGAAATCTCCTTTGGTTCCTCTAAGATTACTGATAGAAAATTAATCGGGAGTCAAAACTATGGTCATTGCAAGAGAAATATTCATAGGTTTTTTAATAGTGCTGATTTATAAGATCATTTAATTGGTCACCCACCATCAAATCTTGAAGATAGGAAGAAATGGATACAGGAGGACAATAAACTATTCAATCAAATTCAAAACACCTTAGACCCAGCTGTTGATGATGTCATGACTCATTGTGAATTTGTTAGAGAATTATGGGAGTATCTTGAATTCATGTATGCTAGCAAAGAGGATATGTCTTATGTTCATAATTTGCTCTTCAAGCTTTATTGACCAGACCAAAAAGGTCGCCCTCTTAAACAGTATTATGCTGATTTCAAAAATACTGTTGAAGAAGAGCGATCTATATTTCCTATTATTGCTTATGTAAAGAAAATGCAAGAACAAAAAGAGTTGGTGCAAGTTCAGTGTTTCCTAGCAGGATTGGGATCCGAATATGATGTTGCACGCACACAACTATTGACTAGTGGTGGGGCACTTCCTTCTCTTACAAAAGTGTATGCTCGCTTACTTCCAGTTTCGAAGGATGAAGACACGGTCTCCGGTGAAGTATCTAATGACACGGTGGCATTGGTGAGTAATTCGAATCAAGGTGATAAAAACGGAAATAATAGTGGAGGTACTACTCGTACCTGCCATCACTGTGGTGGAGAAGGACATATCAGAAAGTATTGTTGGAAGCTACATGGTAGGCCTCCAAGATACTCGGGTCAGAACAACCATAAGAAATTTGCTAATATGGCTACTCAAGGAGAAACTTTTCAGTCATCTTCCCATCTATTACTATCTCAGTTGATGAGTATACTCGCCTTACTAGTGCTGAATAGCAAATTCCATTGCTTTTAGCTCAAGACCATCATCTACATCCGTATCTGCCTTAGCTAATACAAGTAAGCATGCTGCCTGCCTTTCCACCTCATACCGTAGTTGGGTCATCGACGCGGGTGCTACTGATCATATGACCGGCAACTCAGGTATTCTTTCTTCTTTTATGTCTTGTGCCAATTTACCTCCTGTTATGTTAGCCAATGGATCTACAGCTTCTGTTCTAAGGCAAGGGATAGCTTACCCCTCAAAGAAACTACCATTATCCTCTGTTTTATGCTTATCACAGTTCCCTTTTAACTTGTTATCTGTTAGCCAACTCACTAAAAGTCTTAACTGTTGTGTTGTCTTTTATCCTACGTATTGTCTTTTTCAGGATCGTGGGACGAAGCAGATTATTGGTAAAGGGTGCTTGAATGGCTTAATGCACTTGAGCCAAATTTTGAACCAATGGCTCGATCAATTTCATGCACCAGCTCTACCACTTTACAACTCCACTGTCAATTTGGTCATCCGCCTCTTCGAATTTTACAACAGTTGTGTCCTAGTCTTAAACAAGAGTCTACTTTAGAGTGTGAAGCTCGTTAGTTTGCTAAACACCATAAAGTTTCTTACTCTCCTAGAATAAACAAACGCGTTGAGTCTCCTTTTTATTTAGTCTACAGTGATGTATGGGGTCCTTGTCCTATTTTGTCCAAGGCTAATTTTCACTATTTTGTGACATTTGTTGATGATTATTCTAGAGTAACTTGGCTTTATCCTATGAAATTTTGCTCAAAATTGTTTGCAATATTTTGTACTTTTCATGCTGAGATCAAAACACAATTTAACAAGCCTATTTGCATTTTAAGAAGTGATAATGCTAAAGAATATCTCTCTAGTACATTCACATCATATCTCTCTCAGTATGGAATCATTCATCAAACTTCGTGCATCATCACCGCTCAGCAAAATGGTGTGGCCGAACGAAAGAACTGTCATTTACTAGAATTCGCTCGTGCGTTAATGTTTCATATGCAGGTCCCTCAACCTTTTTGGGTTAATGCTATTTCCACTGCCTGCTTCCTTAGAAACCGTATGCCTTTCTCCGTTCTTAACAGTGAAATTCCTTATTCCCTCCTTTTTCCATCAAATGCGTGGTTTCCTCTCCCCCCTCGGGTATTTCGATGCACTTGTTTTGTTCAAGACACACGACCTCAGGTATCAAAACTAGACCCTAAAGCTCTTAAATGTGTCTTTTTGGGATATTCTCGACAACAAAAAGGGTATCGTTGCTACTCTCCTTCTTTAGGTCGTTACTTGGTGTCCGCAGATGTTACTTTTTTTTAGAATAACTCCTTCGGCTCCGCTGCGTCTATTCTTGTACCCCCTACAAGTTCTTTTGAAAATGACTTCCATGTTTATACTGTTACATAGAAAGAATCTTCTCCTCGGCCTGTTGTCCGTCAAGTTTACTCTCGTCATGTGCCACATGCTATTGAGGCACCCCCTCCTGGTTCAGACAACACTGTTGCACCCGCTGCTTCGTCTCCAGACCCTGTACTTGCCCCTGATCCAAGCCTTGACCAACCGATTGCTATCCGCAAAGGTAAACGTACATGCACTTACCCAGTTTCTGCTTTTGTCTCTTACAATGCCTTATCACCCTCGCCCAAGTCCTTTGTAGCATCTCTAGATTCTGTTGCTGTTCCCAAGTCCATGGCTGAAGCATTGGCTCATCCTTGTTGGCAAGAGGCAATGAAAGAAGAAATGAATGCACTTGAGCATAATCAAACTTGGGATCATGTGGCTCTACCTTCGAGCAAGCGAGCTATTGGTTGCAAATGGGTGTTCACTGTAAAGATGAATCCCGACGGATCTGTTGCACGACTAAAAGCTCGTTTGGTTGCCAAAGGTTATGCCCAAACTTATGGGGTAGACTACTCCGAAACATTCTCTCCAGTTGGCAAACTATCTTCCGTCTGTCTCTCTATCTCATTGGCTGCTACTTATAGTTGGGATCTTCATCAGCTTGACGTTAAGAGTGCTTTTCTGCACGGTGATTTATGTGAAGAGGTATACATGGAGCAACCGCCCGAGTTTGTTGCTCAGGGGTAGTCAAGCAAGGTGTGCAAATTAAAAAAAATCCTTATATGGTTTGAAACAATCTTCTCGTGCATGGTTTGGAAGATTCAGTTCTGCTGTGATTGAATTTGGCCTACGAAGTAGTGCATATGATCATTCTGTGTTCTTTACTTCATATAGCTCTGGTTGTATTTTGTTAGTTGTGTATGTGGATGATATAGGGATTACCGGAAATGACAAGACAGGAATTTCAAAGCTGAAAGCTTTCCTTGGTACTTGTTTTCAAACAAAAGACCTAGGACCGTTGAAGTATTTTTTGGGGATTGAGGTTCTCCGCAATCAAATGGGAATCTATCTCACTCAAAGGAAATATTGTCTTCATTTACTAAGTGATGTTGGTTTGATTATGTGAAGTTAAAAGCTCAAGACAGTGATCTACTTGAAAACCATGAAAAATATAGAAGGATTGTTGGGAAATTGAACTGTCTTACAATCACTCGTCCTGACATCGCATTTCCAATAAGCGTGGTCAGTTAGTTCATGTCATCTCCTAGAACTTCACATTGGGACGCCATCACTCATATCTTGAGATATTTGAAGCGAGCACCTGGACATGGTATCTTATATCAAAACCATGGTCATCATACAATAGAAGGGTTAACAGATGCTGATTATGCAGGTGATATTACAGACAGGCATTCCACGACTGGATATTGTGTTTTCATTGGGGGTAATCTCGTGTCTTGGGAAAGTAAGAAACAGACTGTGGTGTCTCGTTCAAGCACTAAATCTGAATACAGGGCTATGGCACAGACAACGTGTGAGGTTGTATGGCTACGTCACTTACTCAGCGAAATTGGGTTTGATCAGACAAAACCAATGACATTGTGGTGTGATAATGAAGCAGCTATTTACATTGCCAATAATCCTGTATTTCATGAGCGAACCAAGCATATAGAAGTTGTCTGTCACTTCACCCGAGAGAAGATAGAAGATGGTACAATCTCAACTCAACATGTCAAAACCGAAAGTCAGCTAGTAGATGTGTTCACCAAAGCTTTACCAGGAAATCGGGTCAACTATATTTGTACCATCCTGGGCATGATCAATATCTATGCTCTAATTTGAGGGGGAGTGTTAGAAGGTGTATTCCAGCTATAATCAAGAGGTGTTTTTCAGCTTATGAGTACAGCTGTATACAACCTGTATATAACCCTCTAGTATAGTCATAAGCATGGGTTTAGTAGGGGTTTAGAAGAAAACAATTGGTTCTGATGTATATAAATACATGTAATAAGCAGTTGTATAAAGTGGGTAAAAGAATTTCAGCAATATTGTGTTGTTTCATGTATCATTGGCATCACAAAGAAATAGAGAAAGTTGTGTTGAATGGACTTTATACAAACATTATGGCACTCCCTCATAAAACCACCATACAATGTTAATAATCATGAAAAAACTGATAAATTATAAGGACTCGACAAAATTGAAAAAGCATATAACCCAACATTAAGACTCTTTTTAGCCTTGTCCTATTCTATGAAAGCTGGCTACATGATCTAGTTGCATGTGAGGAAAAGAAATTACAGATCACCGCTTGCTTACCTGAACAAGTCATTTGTGGTGCCAACAGGCAAAGAAGTGGAAAGATAACATTTGAAAAGCCTAACTCCATCATCTATGGGCAGCTTGCCATCAAGACATGGATAAGCTCCAAGAGGAGTTGAACACTGAGGACAGACAAATTGTTTCCATTCAATATCGACGGAATGATTATAGGATTTAGCCATAAAAACATCTCCAAGAAACCCATTAAGCAAAGATCTTCGATTCATGAGAGTCTCAATATATTTTGTAGTTCTCTGCTCAGCTAATGCAGGTTGAGATACCTCATGTATGTTTGTTTTAACATAATTTTGGGCAGGATGTGTCAAATGGCAACATCCTAGCCTTGACACTATATTTTCAAGGACTTCTGATGCAGGTGCACCTAATAACCTATCAGCTTCAGATTCTTCCTTTCTGACTTTGCATTTGATGTTTTCACCATGATTGTCAGAATCAAGATCTGAACACTTCCACATCCCATCAGCATCAAACCGGTTGCCACCATCACCATCAACAATTGAACCTTTGCAGGGAAGAGATCCAAAATCTGTAATCTGCTTTTTGTTTAAATAATCGAGACCCGAAAAACTCTTTCCAGTTTCACATCTTGGAATTCCATCCCCGTCAGCAAATTGACACCCTAAAAGGTCATCTTTACAAAGGGTAACAGCGGTAGAATTTAACAAGCATATACCCTTTGTACAAGTATAGGCATCTGCATATCTATCTACCAGTTTCTCACTTGCACCTCCAAATGAACAACAGCAACCTCCAAACCAGTTGTCAGCCATCTCTCGCCAGTTAACTGATGGCATTTCTACGAAGTCTCTACATATGAACTGAAATTTTGAGAATAGGAAAAGATGAAAGAACATATGAACATGATGCCAATAATTAAGAACAAGTTAACTACCAGAAATAACATATACACAAAATTATTTGCCTATAGTAGAAAGCCAAAATATCTCAAGTTATTAAGGATCATTAGAGAAACATGAAAAGCATATGTGCAATTTCCTAAAGCCAATTAAACTTTAAAATAACATGAAAAATTTAGCATATGTACCACAAGCATAACATAGAAATGAAAAAGCGCTGGAACATGCAATCGAGAAAAACAACAAGAATTCTGCTGGAAGTCTCAATAAAGATACGCTAAGATATGAACTTTCACCTGAGGGGACTTGTAGTCAATCTAGTTGAGCAACTTCTGCAGTAAAAGTGCACCCCTCCCATTGAAGATAAACTCTTGATATCTGATCCAAAGAACCATTTTAGGTATAATGTGCACACCAAATAAAGGGCAACAGTAGACGGAAAATTGTACTAATATTATAACTTCATAGCAAATAGACATACTGCTTCACCATCAACCTCAATCATATATCAAAAACAATATAACCATTTTCTAACGTTTCTACTAGCACAACATACGCTTACATAATAAATGCAGAACCAACATTTCTACAACCAAAATAAATAAATAAATAAAACAAAATACAGAATCAATTACATAAGGAATGCAAGATGCAAAGCAACCACAGAAACAATGGTTGATATACATAAGCTTACCAGAATCCAAGACGAGTGGTTTTACAGAATCCGAAACTTCATTTTCAGCTCTATCATCACTCCTCAAGTGCGAGAAGATGGGGTGATCAACTGGGAGAAGCAAAACAAGCTTAACTTGAATGTGGTCATCAAAAGCTCTGACACTCGAGGGGGAATCAAGGTCGATCAAAAGCTTTGGAATCGGAACCCTAAGTGAGACATTGCCGGTATTGTCTTGAAGCCAGTTCACCAGGAGGAGAGATTGTGAGATATTTAGTTGGATGTCGAGATTCTTGCAGTCAATTGAAGGTTTTGCCATTGCATCAAAAAGAAACAATTTGAGAATTGGGGAGTGAGATTGAGCCTCCCATGTGAACCTCCACTGTCTAGGGTTTTCAGAGCTCATTCTCTCCGCCCTGAGGTAGAAGATTACGAGAAATTTTAATGAAAGCAATTAATTATACCAACGTTATTAGAACCGGACTGAACACAGAACCAGCAAGGTTGGAGGTTCAAGGTCTGAACAGTTTAGGTGGCTTTTTTTTCATTTTTTAAACATATATTATTATTTAATATAATTTTAAAAAATCATTATACATCTATAACATTCAACAAACAACCATGCAAAAAGTACATATAGTCGAAAATGTAAGTAAATAACCAACAATTCACAAACCATCCATTACTGCAACAAAGCTTCTCAAGTGTCTCTTTCAAAGTTGAACTCATTTTAGGCCCACTTTATTAGCTCCTAAATCCACACTTTTAGGATCACAAATTCATAACCCAAAAACCCAGTCTGTATTCTACTACTCTTACAAAAACAAACATAGCAATGGGTATGTAAATTTCATACTCTAACAAATCCAATCAATTCAATGATGAAAAATTGTCTACTATTGCAATTAGTAACGAAGAATGGGAAGTGGGAACAATCAAATGAAAGGTACAAACACTGGGTTTTTGTTTTGTGAAGAGTAGATAAAATTTTTTTTTTCCCAATTTGAATGGAATACAATTAAGTGAGAAAGGGAGCAATCCTTACCCAAACTAAAGACACGTTGAATGGAATTAGTTTACAGAACACTGTTTATCAAGGAAACTCAAGTAAGAATCCTGAAATTACCAAAACAGTTCACTGAAAAGAAACTACATAAGATAAGTTTTTACTAAATCTTTTAGTAAAACCTTAAGATCCTAGACACATTAATAAACCAGAAGAAATCAGTTTCTCATATTGATAACACTATCAGCTCATAATACACATTTGCTTATCAGAATTCTAAGCAAAATTTGGTTTCTTATAAACAAACAGAACTCAACACAGCCCACAACAAGAAATTCACTTTGCATCTGCTGTAAATTTCACATTCTAACAAATCCAATCAATTGATGATGAAAATTGCCTACTATTGCAATTAGTAACCGAGAATGGGAAGCGGGAAGAATCAAACGAAAGTAAAAGCACTGGGTTTTCGTTTTGTGAAGAGTAGATAGAATTTCTTTCTATTTGAATGGAATACAATTAAGTGAGAAAGGGAGCAGTCCTTACCGGCGGCAGAAGCGGCGGCGCGGCAGCAGTCTTTACCTGCAGCGGCAACGGCGAGTAACACCGTAATAGATGATGGATTGGAGACTGGAGAGAAAGTGAGAAAGGGTTTTTGACGGTTTGAATTTGTCAGATTTCGACTTTCCTGCTGTGTAATTTGCTATTTTTCTTATATATAGAAATTTGGGGAAACTACATCGTTTTGTACAAATACTGACAAACTAACATAAAACCGGGTTGTGGTGGTTCTCCAATCTGGGCCACAGTACCAGTTTACAGTTTTAGCGGTTTTGCAATGTTAAACCAAAGGACCACTGAGTAACTCCCAGTTAAACCTATTCGATCAGTTGACCCGATTCAATTTTAATAATATTAAACGATACAATTTCTAGCAAATCATAATATGACTTTTTTGTGGTAAAATTTTAAGAGGTTGGTTCCATATACTACCCCCGAGATTTATGCAAATTTATAAGGTAATATTCCCTACGAGTGCATATATATATATATATATATATGACTTTTTAGAATTATTAATTTAGTAATTTTACATGACACTTTGTATAGTCAATGCACTTTTAGCAAATTGCCCTCGTTTAAATTAGGAAAGACAAAAAAAAAGTAACACATAAAATCATAAATTAAGCCACATGCATAAAGAAAAAAGAAAAAAGGTTTAAAGGTAATGAGAAATTTTATACCGGACCGGGTCAATGTTGATCGATCTAATAAAAAACTGACACGTAAGTATTATGAGTATTGCGAAAATAAAAAAACACTTATATGTCAGTTTTTCATTGGGAATGTCCATATGAATCGATCCATTGTATAATTTCCTGTAAAGAAAAATAAGTTTTTTTAATAACTTAATTAATGCTATATTAATCTCAGTAAACAACCTTAAATGCCATATAATAATGACAGGAGGAATATTCTTTTACTAAACTAATCTAATTACATTTTATTTTCAAATTTGTTCCATTTTGATATTTAAGTCCTAATTCATAAAAGGTGAAATGAAGGGATAAGTACGAAAATAATCCCTGTAATTTCGACCATTTGCAAAATGGTATATATGGTTTTAATTTTTACAAAATAGGACATGTGGTTTCACAATGCTAACAAAAGTAGTCTATTGTCCAATATACTCCTTAAAAACTCATTTATCCCTTGAATTTTTATTTAAAATTTTGTGTATTGGTTAATTAAAATATAATGGACCATAGTGTTAAAACTTGAAATTTTTCGTGAAGCACTC
Source organism: Euphorbia tirucalli (assembly GCA_039660915.1). Classification (NCBI taxonomy): domain Eukaryota; kingdom Viridiplantae; phylum Streptophyta; class Magnoliopsida; order Malpighiales; family Euphorbiaceae; genus Euphorbia; species Euphorbia tirucalli. The sequence goes on along the minus strand of CM077641.1, from coordinate 68,168,892 downwards.
ATATTAATAATACAAAAAAAAAAATCATAAAAAATTGAAAAATGGCTAGAAAATTTTCAAATCTTCCAAACTTGATGGAAAAGTATTTAATAATATGTACAAATTATTGGGATGTCAAATAGTAGAAAACATTGAGTTCTGTAAGGAGATTATGTTAAGAACCTAAACTTCGTACCGTTAACCTAATTTATATGCGAAACTTAATTTTTTTACTATTTATTATCTCATTATTTTATACATATTATTTAAAAATATGTTTTAAAGTTTAAAGTTTTTCACTTTTTTCTATTTTTTGTAATTTTGTTTCCCTTTTTCTTATCATTCATTAAAAAAAATACATGCATTTCTGAAAAATATATGAACTTTGTCACTAAGATTTATTATGTTTTAATCAACCAACATACAAAATTTCAAGCAAAAATTTGAAGAGTAAAAGAGTTTTTAAGGAGTGTATTGAACAATAGATTACTTTTGTTAGTACTGTGAAACCACAGATCTTATTTTATAAATTTTTGAACCACAAGTACCATTTTGCAAATGGCTGAAGCCACAAGGTTTATTTTTGTACTTATCCAATTTTTTTTTTTTTTTTGTTAAAATATTACTATATGACATAAATATAAAGATAAAAATGGAAAAAATATTAAAATTTATTTTGATTTCTAAAAATGATAACCACTATGGCATAATTTATTGAATTAATTTAACTTTGTTAAATTAATTTCTTTAGTGGTCAATGTAACTCAAGGCTTTAATTCATGTAACTCAAAGACTTAATGTAAATGCATGTAACTTGGTGTGAGAGTGTTAATGGATGTAACTCTAAGTGACTTTAAGTTTACATGAAACTTATGAACTAGCTCTACTATAAAAGATGCTAGTGTGATGGTTGCTAGATAAAAAAAAAAGTTTAGAGCTTGTGGGTTTTGATGCACTCCACTCTTTCTAATAAAATATCACATATAAGTAAAGGGATTCTTCATCATCAAAAAATCAATAAGAGTCTATTAAGAGAGGCGGAGAAAATATTTCTGAATTGGAAAATATAGTTTTTCAAGACTATGGATGACAATTAAGGTATATGACTTTTATAATATTACTTTGTAATATAATTGTAAGGGCAAGCCAAATCAATTAGTGTTATTCAAAGATCCTGCATAATGGATCAAAATCTAACAGTTGGTATCAAAGCAGATATTAACACATTGATTTGCTATTAAAATTTTATTTTCTACATTTTGGTCATAATTTTCTTATGTTCATATGAGTAATTTATATTTGGATTATTATTATTTTATATCCGTCAAAATAATAACAATATAGAAAAGAATAACATACTTTAATATTTATTATACAATAGGCTTATAAGTAACCAAAGTGACCATCCCTAAAATTTTAATTATATTTAATTATGTGTTTATCAATTGTTTGTGTTATGTGGTGTTGATAAAATAAAAGTTAAATCGCACAATTGGAATCACTAATTATAATACTTGGAGGTCACTCAAAAGTAGACCATTGGTTATAATTGATGATGACAAAAGAGATTATTGGCATACTTGGTAATTGTGCTTGTATATCCAAAGATAATAAACATATGTATTTGAACATGGTTGATAATCCGTAAAGGTTATTTGTATTGGCACAATTATTGTATAAATTCATGTGTTTAGGTATTTTCCAAAGGTGATCTTAAATATATAATTAAAGTTTAAACTATCATTGAGTTTATTTAAATTGACTCAAGTGTTAATATGTGAGCTTATTTGATATTTGCAGCAATGAATAACATGTATGTTCTCGGTAACGATATTATCAAGTTCAATAGAGTTAACTATATTGATTGGTCTGAACAAATCCATTTCTAATTAGGTGCATGGATTTGGATTTAGCATTAGCTATTGATGAAAGGCTCATTGCTATTATAGAGACCAGTGCTGAAGACGAAAGGTCTTTTTATGAGGCTTGGGAAAGGTCTAATAGGCTGGCATTGAACTTAATAAGGATGAGTATAGCTGAAAATGTTAAACCATTTATGCCCAAGACGAATGATGCTAAGGAATTTATGTAGAAAATAAAAAGTACTCCCATTCAGACATACCTAACAAGTCTGATGTAAGGAATCTTATGAGTGAGCTGATGACCAAGAAATTTGATTGGTCATAGCCCATTCATGATTATGTGACTCATATGATGAATTTGGGAGCAAAGCTAAAATCATTGGATATGGAAGTGAGTGAAACATTTCTAGTTCAATTCATTATCAACTCCCTTCCTTCTGATTTTGGCTAGTTCCAAGTTAATTATAATAGCCTTAAGGAAAAATGGAACATTCAGAAAATTAAGGCCATGTTAATTTAGGAAGAAGGGAGGTTGAAGACATTGAAAGGAGATTTTGTTCATCCCACAATTAATGAAGGTAGCAACAGCAAGGGAAAGCCAGCCCAGAAGGGGGAAAAGAAGGGTAAGGCCCCATTCAAAGTAAATAAGTGTCAGATCCATAAAATGAAATGCTACTTTTGTAGGAAGGCTGAGCATCTGAAGAATGATTATCCAAAGAGAATGGAATGGTTTGAAAAGAAAGGTATACATTATATTTTGCATGTTTTGAATCAAATCTTTTTGAAGTTCCTAATAATACCTGGTGGTTAGATACTGGTGCAACTACTCATATGTCTCATGTTACATAGGGATTTCTTATGATCTAGCCTATAAAAGGAACTGAAAAGTTTTTACTTATAGGAAACAAGATGAAGGCACGAATAGAGGACACTAGGACTTACAGATTGATCTTGGATATTGGATTTCATCTAGATCTTAAAAAGTGTCTATATGTTCTTGAAAGTGTCAGAAATTTAGTTTCTGTTTGAAAGTTGGATCAATTTTGTTTCAATTTTAAGATTGGAAATATTGTTTTTTCATTATATCGATATAAGTGCTATTATGGTTCTGGTATTTGAATGGATTATTTATATCTTTTTAATCTTGATTTTAATTTTACTGCATCTCTGTTTAATATTGAGAATTCTATAGTGTCACATCCGTGTCATTTATCTCTAGCATTTTTGCCCCAAGTTTAATTATATTAATTGTTATCTTATCATTAGAGTATTAAGTTTTTAGAGGGGTATGATTAGTGAGATAATTTGGTGTACTTTGGAGAAATTAATTTTTGTAGGGTGGAAAGTTAAATGAGGGAAATATTAGGAGGACCAAAAGTGATATTATTACCCTATAAATATAAGGATATCTGATGAGAAATTTCATGGAAACCATTTCTCTTCTTCTTCTTCTTTTTCTTCTTCATTTTTCTCCATCCTTGTTCTTCATTTCTATTCTGCCCAGCTTTAGTGATTTCCGATTTTCCGGAGTTTGAACCGCCAGATTGCCACCAAATTTTAAGTGGGACTTCTAGACTCATAGTTCTTCATTCTGAACGGTGGAGATTGGATTTGGAAGCCCAGAAATTAATTTCGTATCTAGGCAGATTTGGGGAGATTTCTTGATCCTTGGTTGTTTCTTTTCATTTTTCTTGTCCAAGTAAGTGATTATCAACTACCCTTATGATTTTAAGTATATTTATATAGTTATATTAAGGTATTCATACTTTGATTTTCCAAATTTTATAATTAGGGTTCTTGGGTGAGAAATTTTTAAATTTGGGGATTTTGTGAATTGAATTCTTAAATGATGATTTGAAGTTATTTTTATGATGATTATGTATATGCATGTGTCTTCCCTATAATTGTAGAATTATTTCTTGATATACATGTATATATAAATATATTTTTGTAAGATATGATTTTGCAAAGTGAAGAATTCAAAGTGTGTTTGATTGTATTGAAAAGGGGCTGTTAAGCCTGGAAATGTGATTTTGAGAAAGTTTGGCTTATACGAAGTGGTTTTGTATGAATTCTATTTTGATGTTGGAATTGAAATGTTTTGGTATCCATCTAGAGTGATTCGGTTTGGTGGTTTTATTTGAAGACCATATCTAGTGAGAGATATGGCCTGTGTACACAGTTTAAAGACCTAATCGGGTATGGCAAAGAAGTGTTGGGTAAGACCATGCGGGATTAGGCAACGTAAGAGATATCTCGACTTTATTGTGATTGTTGATTATGATTCGATGGGGATGAACTCTAGATTGGATACAACTTGTTTGGAATGGATGATTTGGAAATAACTATGTGTTTCTTATGATTTGGGAATTTTTATGAAACGATATAATTTTATCTCTATTTATGTGGTAAGATGTTTTTTGCAATACATCATTGTTGGATAAAAACATTTGTTGGATTTTGGTATTTTATACATCGTTGTTGGATAAAAACATTTGTTAAGCTTGATTTAAAAATAGTTGATTTTGGTAAAAGCAAATATATACATATATAGCTATTTTGAGTAGGATTATTTTATGTAGTTGACAATTGCTTATTGAGATTTTTGTCTCATTTTTCTTTAAATGTTTTTATTGTTTTTAGGCGAAGGGGAAGTAGGTACCGAGGAGGGTACTATTCGCTAGGGGAGGTTCGGAAGTGGCCACGGATTGTCAGTCGTCACTAGAGTATTGCATTGCATGATGAGCATGAATCTATTACTTTTGTTTTGTATGAACGTTATTTCCAAAAATGTTATTTTGGATTGAAATATGAAGCAATGTATCTGTATATTTTAAATGTCAATATTTTTTGTATGAAATCTAGAACTTAAAATATGTACTTCTCTTTCGACTCTTTATTCAGTATCATTATTTTTTGTGAGACGCTACCTTGGCTTAGGCACCCACCAAAGTAGTGTCTCACCGTCACGCTAAGGCCGGTTGGGGCTGGGTGTGACATATAGGTTGTAAGTGTAGTACATATAATAAATGTTCTACTTTCTCGTAGCATTAAAGACTAGGTCACGTGTCTAAGGAAAGATTACAGAGGTTAGTAAAAAATGAAATCTTACCTCAATTAGAGTTTTTTGATTGGGATGTATGTGTGGATTGCCTTGATAGTAAACAAACTAAACACGTATCAAAGAATCCTACCATAAGAAGCACTAAACAACTTGAATTAATACACAGTGATTATTGGAACCTATCTCGGCTTGAAAAAAAAATTGCAGAATTAATGTTATCAAGCTAAGGTTCGTGCCCAAAATCACAAAGCTAGGTTATGGATCTAAAAGAAAGAGGAGAAAATAGATTTCTCACCTAAGCCATCCTCGCACGAGATTGATTTGACTAAGGGCTCCACTTATCGCCCCTCTACGTTCATACACGTGGAGTCTTATCAACGGGAATCGAATGCTAGCTGTAGGACCAATGGTTTCTCCTTTGTACCAAAACCCTTTTGCCCAAGTTGGAGAAGATGATGAGAGTTTGGTGGCTAGGTCATTAACCCATGGGTATTAGGATTTCCTCCTTACCTTTATATATGAAGCATAATGATAAGATACCCAAACTATCCCCTTATGTAAATATCCACTATAATTTACATATATATTATGATTTAACCAAAGTCACCATATGGTAACTTTGAAAAAACATAAAAACCAATTTCTCATCATAGTGTAAGAACCGGAATTTTCCGTCTTAAAAAAAAATTACATGTGTCACATGATAGTAATATACAGTCGTGCGACTGTAATTAAAAATTACAGTCGTATGACTGTAACGTCGGAGCAGGTACAGAAGCCTATACCTCTGGAGCAGAAAAATGAGAAAAAAAGAAAGGGGAGCAATTAATGCTCCGGCTGTGGCAGCAAGCAAGGCCAAAAAAATAGCAAATAAAAGGGAAAAGAGAGGAAAGAGAAAGGACTTTTGGCAAAAAGAAATCAGAGAGAGTTTTGGAGAGGGAATTGAAGAAAAAGGGAAGAAAAAGGATATCTCAACTTCAAGTCTCTTTTTCTCTTCTTTTTCTTTTTAATTCTCAAGTGTTTAGAATAAAAATCTATTAGAAATCCTAAGTTGATAATCTGGCACTCTAAACTAAATCAAATTCGGACTAAAAAATATCAAAAACCTCAACATTTTAGAGATTTTGGACCCAACTCTTCAAACCCCAACTCAAAGGAAAAGGAGCAATTTGAAGTGGATTGGTGCGTTGCCAGGGGTCATTCCTATGGTGGATCAGCGCCAAAGAGGTAAATATACTTAAACCCTTCATTTTCTTTTGCTTTCTGGGTGATTTGGTGTGTTTTGGTGCATAAAAGTTTATTTTTCTCGCATTCTGTTTCTGGAAATCAAGAACAATCGTACGACCGTTCTTGAATTGAAGAACAGTCATACGACTGTAATTACAGTCGTATAAGTGTTCTTGATTTCCCTCTAAGTTTTCAGTTTCTTTTGTATAATTTTGGCGAAATCCTGCATCTGGGCGATTTACAGTAGCACGACTGTAATCTCTGTCCAGAAGCAGAATTTCTATTTTAATCCAGAAAAATTCCCAAAAATCCATAAAACTTTCAGAAAAATCAGAAAATCATCAAAATGAATTTTGTTATGTGCATTCACGACCTTAGATTCAATTTTCAGTGTTATTGCATTTAAAACAATACAACAACGAAGACCCGATTCTCCCGAAAACCGACCCACCTCGTATGTTAAATTAAAGTAAACCAGAAAATAAAAATTTTTTCAACATGATTTTCTCACAAAACCAGAATACAGGGACGTTTCAAAATGTTTTCTAGGTCTAATCGGGCCGGCTAGCCGAGCCGACCCGGTAATCCCCCTAAATGCATGCCCCCGATTTCTAATTTCCTGATTCTGTCCTGTTTGAGTCCTATTTGTGGTGTGCCGTAAACTGTGCTAACCCTCTGTTTTGCAGCTTTTTATTTTTATTTTGGATGTATTTAATAGATTTATCCGTGTATCCTAGGCGATTGTATTTTTTTAGATAAATCGTGTATTTTAGGCGGTTGTAAAGTGAGGACGAGAGTTTTTATTTTTTATTCGATCGGGTTGTAATAATTTAATTATTTACTATTTTACTTTATTTGTGTGTGCACTGTATGCTTAATTTAATGCAATAAAATCTATCTTTAGAATTTAAAATACTATACTTGAACATTGGCCATATTTATTTTGATTAGACATGAAATAAAGGACTTGTCCGGACCTAGATCTCTGGATAGTGTGGCGGCCATTCGTCCGGTTCAGCTACACTGAAATTTCCCGGTTGAGCTGAGCAGGGTGGCGACTCCTACACTCTTCATCGAGACTTAGGTCTCGATTCTTTTATGAATTTATCTAATTTTCTAAAAACGAATTTCCATTCTAAAAAACCCCAAACGAGGGAGGGGTTCGCCCGGAATCGTGGCGCCCCTTCCGAAAGGAAGTCCGTGTTCCGTCAAAAACCTCGTCTGCTCACAGTGGCGACTCTGCTGGGGAATTCTTACAAAAGTTTTCTTAAAAACTTAAAAGAATTTGACAAGCCCTGAAAAGTGTCTAATCAAATTAAGGTGGATGATTCTTGTATGGTATTTTATTTTGCATTCTTTAGTTAGACATTTTTGCATTAGGATAATTATTCCTTTTTAGCCCGGTGAATTGTTAAAGTGTTGCTTTTGTTCCTCATAGTCTTAAGGGCACGGATACGAAAAACCACCCATAGCCTCGTACAAACCCCTTCATTTGGACCCTTGAGTGGGGAGAAGTAAGGAGTATATTTTGCTATGGGAACCTTGATTTTAACCCGACTTGGACCGAACTCATATAGGCAACCTTAGTTGGATTCCCCTAGGATACCAAAATGAATCATGTGAATAAAATAAAATCGCACCTTCATTATCCCCGGTTGATGATCGAAGAGAACCCCACCTAGGACTTGGTTAGAATTTTTGAGACCGACCACATTTGGAGGAATAAGGTTGGAAGAATACGCTTCGTGTGCTATGTGTTATCCACCTCTCGATAGCCCGCAACATACATTAATCAACTTTTTCCGTTCACATGATATACCATACACAAGGCATTTGTGTGATAATTAACCCACCTTTTTATGCAGCCATTTGCATTTTATTTTTGTGTGAAAACATTAAATCATCCGTGTGCCATACATACTAACCATTATTTTTGCAGCCATAACATTACATTTGTGTGTTAGCATTTTCATAATACGTACATAGCATCATTACGTGTGTCATGCATTCTAACCACGTTTCTATGCAGCCATTTGCATATTGTGTGACATAAACGTCCATATCATTTCACCTCATTTAAATTAAGGACATTCCAAGAGTGCCCATCACGGTCATTTCATTCCATAACATATCGGGTATCCCAACATACCCGTGTTCTGCTAATGCACCGAATTGCATTCGGCCATTCCACCAAATCATATCATTCAATAGAGACCACAATGGTCTTAGGTATATTTTCATGTGATGATTTACACAAGGCATTTCATGACACCACACTCATTTATCATAAACATCATATAACACCGTAGTCCACATCGGATTACTTCATGACATTATTACATCATTCAAGGCGCTCCCCGAGTGCCGGATTAGTATGCATGTAGGGGCATTTCATAACATCCCAAATCATGAAAGGTGTTCCCCGAACACCGAGCCCCTGTCCGTGTCCCCTGTTACACGTGACTTTCTTACAACATCATTTCATATCATATGCTCAAAAGCATCAGAACTCTGTCCATGGGGCGGCCTCATGCGACCATTTCATATCATCATATAGAACTACAAAGCGTCGAAACTTTGTCCGTGTGTCGGCACACACGCGATCATATGACAAAAATCACTAGGTGCCCCAAAGGCGCCGAACCCTTGTCCGTATGGCGGTTCACACGTGACCTTTTTGCATAGCATTGGGGGTTCTTGGAATGTTCGAGAAGAAATAGATTAATAAGTGAAATCATTTTCAGCATCATTTCACGCACGACATCACTCCATTCATTCATCATAAGTATTTTCAATGTCTCACTCTTCATAACATCATTCCATACATCGACCCTAAATGTTTCTTGACTGATTTTAAGCAGAATAAGCTGGAGCGGCCTTGGACAAGATCTCAGGCTTCTAGGGCTGTGGGGGAACGGAGAGCTGTTGAAATGGAAAGTGATTCTGAGTCTGGGGATGAAGTAGAGATGGCTAATCCAACATCGAGTCTCGCTGATGCTTTGAAGGATTTCTTGAGATCACAGGATTTCCGTGATATGCTTAAGGAAGAAATATAAGCTGTAGTGAGAGAAGCCGGAGAAACTGGTGGTAGTGGGACCGGAAAGGAGAAGGAGGCTGAATCATCCCAGCACGGTGGTGATGCCTCGGCCAGTTTAGAGAAGCTGCAAGAAATTGAGGTAGCCATGGAGAGAAAAATGAAGGCCAAATGCTCAGAATTGGATAAGGTTATGGCCCAATTGAAGAAAGGGGTCAGTGTCAATACAGAGTCTAAGAAAGGGGTTAATATTGATGCCATGATCAGCAAAGGCATCAAGACTTTTCCCATTGGCTTCCAAGTGCCGAAGGTTCCTTTGTATAAGGGAATGGGTTCACCAGAGGCCCATATAAATCTATATGCCCAGGTCATGCTGACGGCAGGCGCCACTAAGCAACAATTGATTAATCTCTTCCCGACTACACTTGAGGGAGGAGCGCTAGGCTGGTACAATTCCTTATCAGAGGAAGAGCAGTCAGATTGGGAGGCTTTGTCAACAGCCTTTATCAAATATTACAGCTTCAACACCAAGATTCAGGTGAAGCTGTATGACTTAGAAAGAATCAAGCAGAAGCCCAATGAGCCTTTTGATGAGTATTACCAGTGATGGATGAACAAGATGATCCTTCTGAAAAACCACCCTGATGAAGATGAATTAATACAGAAGCTTATCGATGGCAGTAAGGATGTCTTCAAAAACAATATGAAGTTTCATCCATTCAGTGAACTTAGTAAAGTTTATAGCATGGCCATCAAGATCGAGCGAGATGAAGTAGAGAAAGTGGTAAGTTATAAGGGTGGTAGAAGTTTAGGGTACAGTTCTGGATATAGATCAACAGCTGCAACCTAGTCTGGTGGTGGTTCTAGCTCAAGCTTTGGAGGAAAAGGGGGGCAGACTTCGGAAGTGAAACAAGTAGAGGTTGCTACAGTAACCCAGCAACAAGGCAGTTAGAACAGGAATCCAGGGGGACAGGGCATATCGCCTTGGACTCTTCCCTTGGTCAAGATATTTGCTAAGTGTAGAAACGGTGGGTTGATATAGTCCCTGAGGCCATTTGAAAAGCCCACCGAGGCAAACAAAGATACTTTCTGCATGTATCATGTTGTTGTTGGCCACAAAACTAATAATTGTTACAAGCTGAGGGATGCTATTCAAAAGTTGATTAATGAAAGGAAGCTACAAGAGCCCGCTAAGCCCAGCACAAAGACTAACCTGTTACCATAATTTGAGAAACGGGTCAACATGGTACATTCAGGCCTGCCAGCTAATTTTATCTTTGCCCAAGTCCTCCAGGCGAAGCCTGCCATTCAAGCTGTAGCAATAGAGGAAGTTGAAGTAAAGTCAGAATGTGAGAAGAAGGCAGAACAGAAGGAAATTAAGCCAATAAGCCTGAATGACCTTGACTCAAAAGATGAATATGAAGAGTTTGGCGGAGAGGAGATAGTTAAGCCGTCGGCTATTGGAAAGTTAAAAGTTCAGGAGGTCTAGAATGTGACCCGAAGTGGCAGGGTGTATCAACCAATAGACCAAGTGAAGGATAAGGCCCCGATGGCTAGATTCGTTAGCACGTCAGCACCAGAGCGAGTGGAGAAAGAGGATTTAGTTATTTCCCAGTTAAAAAAGACTCCTGCACAAGCTAGCCTGAGGCATTTGCTTTTGACTTCTAAGCAGCATAGGGCGGCCTTAGTGAAGAAGTTGTCAGAGATCGAGGTCTCTCCTATTGCGTCCCCGGAGGCCATGTGCTGTCTGTTGGATAAGATCCATTCTGGATCTCCTGACATTGTTTTCTCTGAGAAAGATCTGCCTAGTGAAGGAAAGGCTCACAATAAGGCCCTTTACATCAGGGCTCATGTGATGGATAAAGTGATGCCGTGTGTGATGGTGGACGATGGCTCGGCATTGAATATATGTCCACTGAAGATGCTACCATGTTTGGGCCTGAATGAAGATTTTCTGAAAAAGTCCTCAACAGTAATCCGAGCATATGACGACTCCAAGAGAACAGTGATAGGGACTTTTGAAACTGAAGTAGAGGTTGGGCCAGTCAAGTCAATGGTCGTTTTCACGGTGATAGATATCCCAGTCACCTTCTCCCTATTGTTAGGAAGGCCATGGTTCCACCCTTTAGGAGGTGTCCCTTCCACCTTGCACCAGAAAATTAAGTTCGCGATAAATGGTGAGATCGTGACTGTTGAGGTGGATGCCCAATCAATGATTGCTGCTATGAATGAAGGAGTTATACCATTTGGTGGGTTCCAAGTCACCGTGATCGGGGAAGAAGAAGTTACGGACGCTCCCATGGTCATCTATGAAAATTATATACCGGAGTGGCTATCTAGGTACTAGCATAAATAAAACTTTGTCCCAGGCATGGGACTTGGAATCAACTTGCAAGGAGTGCCCGAGTTTAACATCGACTCGGGAAACCCAAAACAGTTTGGCCTTGGGTACACAGAGGAGACATCTGACCAGAAGAACCCGAGAAGGGGCAAGAATGGCAAGCTTATGATGAAACCATTCCTGAAAGCTGGAAAAGGGCTATACAAAGGCCAGGCTGAACCAGTAAGGGTTGGAAATATCGAATACCCCGGCTTTGAAATATTTGCTGATGTTGTTGATTTTGAGAAAAGCCGAGAGGAACCAGTGGCCCCCGTGATGGTAGAAGAGGCAGCTATCAAGTCTGATGTTCTGTAAAGTGTGCCATTTGAAGTGATAGCAAAAGCAGTGGAGGTGGCTGAATACAAAAATGAAGAGAAAGCCTGCGATGGAGCTATAGAAGTAATCTCAGGTGTATTAACTACTGCCTTAAGCAAGGCATTTGGGAAGTCCAAGGAAGGGTTTGGTAAGGAGCCGATGGCCAAGGTAAACTTGGATTCTGTTATTGGTGAGATAGCCAAGATCATGGAAAAGGCTAAGGCACAGATGACTGAAAGTAAGGACGTCACTGTTGCTGCTGAGAAAGAGGCCAAGCTGGCTGCGGACCTGAATGATGCTCTAAAGATGGAAGTGGAAGCTGAAGAAGTGCAAGGTCCTCTGCCTGTGGAGGATGAACATGATTTTGTTGTATCTATTTCTTCCATTTTCAATATGAATGATGTACTTTATGACAAGTTTAATGCAATGAAATCTTAGTTTGCTTACTTGTGTGATGTTTATCCTGATAATTCTGTGCATGCATTTGAATCACCATCAAGCATATTTATCATACATGACACTGTATTGCATGAAATCAACATAAGTACAGATGAAAACTCCAAAATGGTATTCATTTCACATGAGCTAAAACCCGAGGAAGAGAGAGAATTAACAAGAATATTGCAAAAACATGTTAAAGCTTTCATTTGGTCATACGAGGACATGCCTGGTGTAGACACCGGAATAGCAGTGCACAAGATTCCAATAGAGTTCAGGCTAGTAAAGCATAAATTGAGAAGACTAAGACCAGAGTGGGCTACACTGGTGAAAGAAGAAGTGGCTAAGCAGATAGATGCTAAATTCCTTGAAGTGGTGGAATATACAGAATGGCTAGCCAGTATCATCCCAATGCCTAAGAAGGATGGAAGGGTCAGGGTATGTGTCGACTACAGGGACCTGAACAAGGCATGCCCAAAAGATAACTTTCCACTACCTCATATCTACGTCCTGGTTGACAGTGCACCAAAAGCAGTAATGTATTCCTTTATGGATGGTTTTTCGGGGTACAACCAGATCCTAATAGATGTGATTGATAAGGTGAAGACATCGTTCATCACAGAGTGGGCTACTTTCTGCTACAGAGTAATGCCCTTCAGATTGAAGAATGCTGGAGCCACTTATCAAAAGGCTGTCACAACCCTGCTGCATGATATGACCCACAAAGAAGTCGAAGTGTATATTGATGATGCTGGTCAAATCAGCGACCCAGGAGGAACATCCTGTTATCCTAGATAGATTTCTCACTAGTATTGGAGAGTATAACTTGTGACTTAATCCTAAGAAGTGCATATTCGGGGTCACATCAGGTAGGGGTGAGCATGGACCGGTTCGGTTTAAAAACCGAACCGAACCGAAAAAAACCGATCCAAAAAACACTGTATTTTATAAACCAATCCGATCCAAACTAAATTTTGGTTCGGTTCAATCCAAACCGAACTAGTTCGGTTCGGTTCGGTTTGGACTAGCTCGAACCAAAAACATCAACTTTTTTTTAAAAAAAAAAAAATCAAAATAAAAATTTTATATAAGTAGTTTGTTTTTTAAAAAAAGAAATACAAAAAATTAACTTAAAAAAATAGTAATACTAAATAATACTATTACATCACAATAAAATACTAAAATTCTTTTCCTTTTTTTTTTTAACTCTCAAGTTTTAACAACTATAAATTAGCATAAAAAAATAACAATATAAAAATATAAAAGAATATAATGTCTAAAATTCTCTACATTTATTATATATTAATTTTATAATTAATTTTAATATTTTACCAATTATTCGGTTTTTCGGTTTTTTCGGTTTTGAACCGAACCAAACCTAACCGAACCGAAGTCCAAACTTCTTCATAACTTAAAACCAAACCGAACCAAACTATGAAATGGATCGGTTTGGTTCGGTTCGGTTCGGTTTGGATTTTCGGTTTTTGGACATTGGTTTGGTTTTGCTCACCCCTAACATCAGGGAAGCTGTTGGGCCATATAGTCAGCCAGAGGGGAATAGAGATGGATCCAGACAAAATCAAAGCCATCCGAGATATGCCAGCTCCAAAAACAGAGAAGGAAATCCGGTCATTCCTGGGTTCTTTACAGTACGTCAGCCACTTCATAGCACGGTTGACTTCCACTTGTGAACCAATTTTCAAGCTGTTAAAGAAGGATCAGCCGATTATATGGGATGACAGGTGTCAGCTGGTGTTTGAGAAGATCAAGACTTATCTGGTAAATCCACCAGTACTTAGTCCACCAATTCCAGGCAACCTTTTGATTTTGTACTTAGCGGTTGAAGATTCCTCTATAGGGGCAATGTTGGCACAGGAACAAGATGATAAAAAAGAGTATCCCATTTACTACCTCAGCAAGAAGCTGTTAGAGTATGAAACCAAGTACACGCTAGTGGAAAAGATGTGTGTGGCAATGATCTGGCTGACCAAGAAGTTGCGCCATTACTTTCAATCATACAAAATACAAGCTATCACCAAAGTAGATCCAATGAAGTATTTTTATGAAGCACCAGTGCTAGTTGGGAAGTTGTCTAGGTGGCTGTTACTTTTACCAGAGTTTGACATCGAGTATATCACTAAGAAAACCATCAAAAGGCGAGCCGTAGCGGAATTTCTGGAAAATCAACCGCTGGAATCATATTACATGGAGAATTTGAAGTTCCTAGATGAACAATTGGCCATGGTTGAGGTAAAAAGATGGGTCATGTGCTTCGATGGGGCAGTGAATAGAAAGGATACTGGAATCAGGGTGCTAATAGCAACGCCGGATGGTGAAATCATTCCTTTATCAAAGAGGTTGAATTTTCCCATAACAAATAACGGGACAGAGTATGAGGCATGCCTGTTTGGGATGGAAGATCTATTGACCCTAGGGGCAAATGATGTCTTGATTGTTGGATATTTACTTTTGGTGATTAGGCAAGCTCAAGGCAAATGGGATCTGAAAGAAGAAGCCTTACGGCCTTACTTGGAGCTGCCACAGTATAAAAAGGAGTTATTTGGCCACTGTGAATTTAGACACGTCCCCAGGGATGAGAACAAGATGGCTGATGCTCTAGCGATATTATCTTCTATGTGGGAAAATCCAGAAGAAACTCAAGTACAACCACTGATTATAACAACTTCCAAACAACCCTGCTTCGAAGTACACGAGGTAATGGAATTGGCAGCTGAAGAAAAGCCATGGTTCTTCGATATCTACCAGAATGCGAAGGAAGGAAAATACCCAGAGAGAGCTAGTGTTGCTGATAAGGTGTCATTAAGAAAGCTAGCCAGTCAGTTCAGGATCTTTGAAGAGAGATTATACAAAAGAACAGCAAATGGAGTCCTCCTAAGATGTCTGACAGAACAGGAAGCATAAACAGTGATGCAACAAGTACATGCAGGATCCTGCGGGCCACATATGAATGGACTCGCTATGGCCAGAAAGATAATAAGACAGGGGTACTTTTGGATGACTATACAGGCTGATTGTATAAGGAAAGTTAAAGGATGTCACGAGTGTCAGATCTATGCTAACATCAATCATTTACCGCCACTTGAGCTACAGAACCTAGCATCTCCTTGGCCGTTCTCGGCATGGGGGATTGATGACAAGTGTATTTTATATACTTATTTTACCTTTGTTTTTATGCTTTAATTGAGTCGTTTTTATTTATTTAAGGCATATTTTACTTCCTTTTTACGTATTTTCCTTTTTAGGACCCCTAAGAAGAGAATGGAGCTAAAAGTGCATGATAAGGGAGCAAAATTGACTTAAAACAGCCCAGGAGCAGTCTTAAGGCGTGACCATGCCTTGGGAGGTGCTGATTTTGGAGTTTTAAAGCTGATTTGGTGATTTGGGCCTGCATTCATGATGGGCAAAGGAAAAGCTGCGGGTTTGGTCTTATTGAGGAGAGAACTAGAAGTCTTTTGGTTGAGAAATCTTGATAGCTAATGGACTCCTTATCAAAGGAGGAATGTTTTCTTTTTTTTTTTTTTTTTGGTAATTCCCTTAAAAGAAGGGAGGGGTTTTTACTCTTATTAGAATTCTTCTTCCCTTTTTGTTTTAGGAGGGGAGAGTTAGAAAAGGAGGATTATTCATTTTTCAGTTTTTAGTTTTTAGTTTTTTGGGAGTTTTAGCGTTTTAGAGTTTAACTTTCAGATTTTATTCTTATTTTCTCTCTTGGAAGAACGGATTGGGAGAACATGTTCTTGGGAGCTAGGGTTCGGAGGAGCATTCATCTTTTCATCTCAACGATCCGTACATCAACCACTTTGATTCTAGTTTTCTCTAAACCTTTCTCTTTACCATGTTTTCTTTAATCCATTTTTATGTTATTAGTTTAGTGATGAACTAATTCCACCATAGCTAAGGCTATGGTGTATCTTAGCAATTGTTCCATGTAATTATTTTATGTTTAATGCAATTTCATTCATATTATTTTCCAATATTATGTTGTGTATGTTTAATGCTTTGGATGCATGACCATCAATTCCAATGTTCATAGTTGATCTATAATTGACCAAAGGACTAGATTAACAGAATCATTCAACACGACTTTTGCATGACCATTGCTCTAGTGGCTCACTAGTTAGTGCTAGGATTTCTTAGACTTAATGCTTTCTGCTTGACGCTTAGAACTGAGAGGTTTAAGTGTTTAGGTTAAGAATTAGAATTAATAACCCTAATCGGTATTGATTATTTATAGAAATCACCATTTTTGAATTTAATCGAATTAGTTGCATACTATAAAATATTGCTGGAATTAATGTTAAGTGAAACCGGACGCCTTAGTTAGCTTCCTCATCGAATTTCTCTTATATAACTTTGTTTTATTCTTAATTCTAATTTATTTGTTTTTAGCAGTAATTTTATTCACAACCCAAAATCAAAGATTTATCATTCTCTCCGCCTAGATTGATAGAAATCCGACTATTTTTAGGGTTATCATAATTAGTCCTCGTGGGATCGATACTCTACTTACTATATATTACTTGTGCAACGAAGTACACTTTCTTTTATTAGTGTGTATTTATCATGCATCAATTGACATGATCGGAGAAATTCATCCCGCAGCTTCTAATGGGCACAGATTCATAGTTGTGGCAGTTGACTACTTCTTAAAATGGGTGGAGGCAGAATCCTTCGCTAGTGTGACAGCCAAACAGATGGTCAAGTTCATCCAGAAGAACATCTTTGCTAGATATGGGATTCCCCATCATATAGTGTCTGACAATAGAGTGCAGTTTCAAGGGCAACAACTGAGCTGCTCGCAGAACATGGCATTGCGCACCATAAGTCTTCTCCATACAGACCCCAAGCTAACAGTGCAGTAGAAGCAGCTAATAAGGTGATAAAGAAGATCTTGTCAAAAATGGTAACCACCTTCAGAGATTGGGCTGATAAGCTGCCGTATGCTCTTTGGGGTTACAGAACCAGTGTCAGAACACCAACAGGGGAAACTCTATATGCCTTGGTATATGGTTTGGAAGCAGTACTACCAATGGAAATAGAGCTCAAGTCACTCAGAGTCTCCTTGGAAACTCAATTACCAGAAACTGAATGGGTTCAAGCCAGGTACAAGCAGTTAGTGGCGCTCGATGAGAAGTAGCTAAGAGCACTTGACCATCTACAAATGTACCAACGCAGAATGGCTCAGGCTTATAATCGAAATGTGAAGTACCCCAGGCGGCAGTTGAAAGTAGGAGACTTGGTTTTGAAGCAATTAAGGCCTTCAAATGTCAATGTTAGGGGGAAATTCAGACCAACTGGGAAGGGCCCTATATTGTGAAGACATGGATGGAAATGAATTCACCAATCCTGTCAACCAAGACCGCTTAAAGCTTTATCATGTTTAAAAAAAAAGTTTGCTAGGTTGAAAACTCAGACAGAGCGACCTAGGCAAAAATTAAGACACGAGAGAAAATTATCAGTCGGAAAATCTGAAAAGGACGACTGGTGACGGATTCTGGCTCTGTGTGGAATGTATACCATCTGGAGAATTAATCATTTCAAATGTACTCATTTTGATTTCATCAATAAAGTGAAATGTTTATTTAAATATATTTGCATGGTTATGAAGAAATGCATAAACAAAGCTATCTTGCTTAAACAACATGGTATGTTCGACCAGTTAAATGCAAAGCGCTTAAAATGCATTAAATACATACAATCTGAAATCTTTTATCATCCTCCAAATCCAATTCATCTTTCCGAAGAGCGACAGTGATTGTCCAAGAACTTGATATTTCAATCGATCGGTCTCAAAAAAAAAAGAAAAAAAAAGGAGAAAAGAGAGCTCGCTGGGGTGAAAACCGAAAAGGCGCCTCAGGAAAAAATTAGAGCAACTCGTTGGGGTGAAAACCGAAAAGGCACCTTAAGCAAAAATTAGAGCAGCTCGTTAGGCTAAAAACCCGCCTTGGGCAACCCAGGCAAAATTTAGAGCATTTCAAGATTCGCCAATTACAGGGGTAAGAAGCCAAGTCTTCCCAGCATCTCCCCCGCAGAATTCTCCACATCACTCCCCAGCGAAATGTTTACAAAGGATACTATGATCTTTTTCCCTAGCATCATCACGCATTCCCAGCACTTATCTCATTTTTCCAGCAGTCCTCACATATATATTTAACAAGGGGAAGCCTTACTCAAAGAGCATCTTCCACCAGCCAGGGGAAAAACAAGCCTTCCCCAGGAGAAAGGAGAAATATCAATCTTGCACAAACAATGGGAAATGCATCACTTAATCTCCATGTGCAAATACATCATTATGCATGCATACATAGCATACAAATCATTCATCCCCAGCTAGTCTTCATTCTTGATCGAAGCGGCAAACATTTTTGTTCAAAATCTCTCTATCAAGGAATGAAGACTTGCTATTTCTAATGCAGGAATTCCTCATCATTGTCTCAGACATGGACAAATCTCCAGCAGATCCGCCTCGGGTAACATAGAACCGATATCGGCCCAGATCAGCTTCATTCCATATCTCCAGTAGACCCCCCTAGGGTAACATAGACCCGGCATCGGCCCAAATCGGCTTCATTCCACTTCCCTAGCAGATCCGCCTCGGGTAACATAGACCCGGTATCGGTCTAGATCGGCTCCATCTTCAAGTCTCCCGCAGATCCACTTCGGGTAACATAAACCCGGCATCAGCCCAGGTCAGCTTCACTCCACATCCCCAGCAGATCCACCTCAGGTAGCATAAACCCTGCATTAGTCCAGATCGGCTTCATTCCAGATCTCCAGCAAACTTTGCCTCGGGTAACCTAGACCCGGTATCGGCCTATTCGCATTCCACCTTCCTTTGCCTCGGGTAACCTAGACCCGGTATCGGCCAATTCGTATTCCACCTTCCTTTGCCTCGGGTAACCTAAACCTGGTATCGGCCAATCCGCATTCCACCTTCCTTTGCCTTAGGTAACCTAGACCCAATATCGGCTTATCCGCCTCCCACCTTTCTTGCCTCGGGTAACTTAGACCCAGTATCGGCTTATTTCTTCTCCAACTTCGCCTCGGGTAACCTAGACCCGGTATCAGCTTATTTCTTCTACAGCTTTGCCTCGGGTAACCTAGACCCAGTATCGGCTTATTTCAACTGTGGGTTCTTTCTTGTGTTTGCGGTGCTTTGATTCGTGCTCTCAAATTCATCATCTCAGGTATTTTAAACCTGGATCCGGGTGTCGAATTTGATCACGCGAGGGGCAGCTGTAAGCGCAGGAATTTTTCGTCTTAAAAAAAAATTGCATATGTCACACGACTATCGTTACAGTCGTGCGACAGTAACCTCGGAGCAGGTGCAGAAGCCCATACCTCTAAAGCAGAAAAATGAGAAAAAAGAAAGGGAAGCAATTAATGCTCTGGCTGTGGCAACAAGCAAGGCCAAAAAAATCAGCAAATAAAAGGGAAAAGAGAGGAAAGAGAAAGGACTTTTGGCAAAAAGAAATCAGAGAGAGTTTTGGAGAGGGAATTGAAGAAAAAGGGAAGAAAAAGGATATCTCAACTTCAAGTCTCTTTTTCTCTTCTTTTTCTTTTTAATTCTCAAGTGTTTAGATTAAAAATCTATTAGAAATCCTAGGTTGATAGTCTGGCACTCTAAACTAAATCAAATTCGAACTAAAAAATCATCAGAAACCTCAACATTTTGGAGATTTTGGACCCAACTCTTCAAACCTCAACTCAAAGGAAAAGGAGCAATTTGAAGTGGATTGGTTCGTTGCCAGGGGTCATTCCTATGGTGGATCAGCGCCAAAGAGGTAAATATACTTCAATCCTTCATTTTCTTTTGCTTTCTGGGTGATTTCGTGTGTTTTCGTGCATAAAAGTTCATTTTTCTCGCATTCTGTTTCTGGAAATCAAGAATAGTCGTACGACTGTTCTTGAATTAAAGAACAGTCGTACGAGTGTTCTTGATTTCCCTTCAAGTTTTCAGTTTCTTTTGAATAATTTTGGCGAAATCCTGCATCTGGGCGATTTACAGTAGCACGACTGTAATCTCCGTCCAGAAACAGAATTTCCATTTTAATCCAGAAAAATTCCCAAAAATCCATAAAAATTTCAGAAAAATCAGAAAATCATCAAAATGAATTTTGTTTTGTGCATTCACGACCTTAGATTCAATTTTTAGTGTTATTGCATTTAGAACAATACAACGACGGAGACCCGATTCTCCCGAAAACCGACCCACCTCATATGTTAAATTAAAGTAAACTGGAATATAAAAGTGTTTTCAAAATGATTTTCTCATAAAACCAGAATACAGGGACGTTTCAAAATGTTTTCTAGGTCTAATCGGGCCAGCTAGCCGAGCCGACCCGGTTATCCCCCTAAATGCATGCCCCCGATTTCTAATTTCCTGATTCTGTCCTGTTTGAGTCCTATTTGTGGTGTGCCGTAAACTGTGCTAACCCTCTATTTTGCAGCTTTTTATTTTTATTTTGGATGTATTTAATAGATTTATCCGTGTATCATAGGCGATTGTATTTTTTTAGATAAATCGTGTATTTTAGGCGGTTGTAAAGTGAGGACAAGAGTTTTTATTTTTTATTCGATCGGGTTGTAATAATTTAATTATTTACTATTTTACTTTATTTGTGTGTGCCCTGTATGCTTAATTTAATACAATAAAATCCATCTTTAGAATTTAAAATACTATACTTGAACATTAGCCGTATTTATTTTGATTAGACACGAAATAGGAGACTTGTCCGGACCTAGATCTCTGGATAGTGTGGCGGCCGTTCATCCGGTTCAACTACACTGAAATTTCCCGGTTGAGCTAAGCTGGGTGGCGACGCCTATACTCTTCATCGAGACTTAGGTCTCGATTCTTTTATGAATTTATCTAATTTTCTAAAAACGAAATTCCATTCTAAAAAACCCCACGCGAGGGAGGGGTTCACCCGAAATCGTGGCGCCCCTTCCGAAAGGGAGTCCGTGTTCCGTCGAAAACATCGTCCGCTCACACATAGGTTATTTTATTTTATTTGGACTTAATAATTAATCCCATAAAATAAAATAATCCAATAATCAATAATTAATATGTATCCAATACGTATCAATTGGTCCATCATAAAGCCCACCTAAACTCCTGAGGAAGAGGACTAGGACCAATACCTCCACCACCGCAAGGCTCTCCATAGCAACCTACAAGCCACTTTTCTTCAACATATGAAGGTTGAAGTTATCACATAAGTGTTACAAAACATACCAATGCCTCAACCTCCACCACCACCACCTCGAGCTAATAATAAAGAGGAGACAACTCCTCTAGAAAGGATTAAGAAACTTTCAGTTGATGATTTCAAGGGAGAAATAATGGCACATACAGCGATAGAGGATTGGTTAGATCATACAAAATGGTGTATGGATGGACTGCATTTCACAAATGCAAAAAGAACAGACTGTGTGCAAGGTCTACTAAAAGAACAAGCTAGAAGATTATGGGATAATATTGTGAGAGAAAGGCGCCTGAACAAATCACTTGGGCCCTTTTCTTGGAACAATTTAAGAAGAAATAAGTTAGTGAAAGATTTAAAGATGAGCATAAGAGATTGTTGTTGACCTTGAGGCAAGGTCGAATGACTATGACTGAATATGAATATCAATTTACCAAACTTGAGAGGTATGCTAAGGATATTGTAATAATTGAAGAATTCGAAGATTTAAAGATGGGCTGAATGATGCGATCATATTGCATTTGTATGCAAAGATCAGAACATTTACAGAATTAGTAGACACTGCTATAGGTGTAGAGAAGATCAAAGTAGATAAACAGTAGATGAGGGTTAGAAGATTTAAATTTCAAAAGGAATCACAGGGTGAAGCAAGTTTGAACCTCTAACCAGTAAGAAACAAAAGGAAGCATCAGAGCAAACAGAATCTCAAAACAGAGGCTATTCTTAAGGACAATCAGTTAGTACTGGGTTTGTGGCCAGCACACCCTCAAGTAGAGGGACAGGGAATAATCCACCATGTCCTCAATGTGGAAGAAGACATACAGGATAGTGCTACGGAGCAGGTAGAGCCTGCTTTAGATGTGGCTCCAAGGATCATTTAGTAACAAATTGTCCCTAGGGGAAGACAAGTGCATCTACACCCACTATAGTGTTTGCTCCTATAATGCAAAGTGGACGGGGTCATGGGAGAGGTAATGCTTTTGGGTCTAGTGGACAGGATGTGTCTTCATAATCACAAAAAATTGGTAGATCACGAGGAGTGGTATGGAATTATGCAATCTGAGGACCAGAAACTCGGGAATCCACTAAAGTTATTATCGGTAAATTCTCATTCTTTGATAATGATGTATATGCATTAATAGATCCGGGTTCATCACATTCATATATATGTACTGCATTAGTACGAGAGAAGGGGTTACTGTGAGCTCCGACTTTTCCCGACCTTAATAATGATAGCATACCTAATGTCATATATCCTTTTGGTTCATTTCGAGAGTCGATTCGAGAAGCGAAGATTCGAATTTGATTGAATTTGAATCTTAAAACCAAGAAGAATTTGAAGAATTAGGCCTGAATGAAGACAATAGCCGTACGACTATTGTTTAAACAACTGTACAACTATTACGCAACAACCACACGACTATTAATGAATCACCAGATTGTTGCGTGGAAACGGACAACTGTTGAAAACAGAGCTTGACTCCCAAAACTCACCTAATTTATCCATTAAGGTTCTCATTACATTTTTTTCCTTTTTGATTGAAGGCAGCTCATGAGGGAAAATTAGACTAACAACAACATAGGAATTAACATTAACAGGAAAAGAACAAGAGAGAAAAGGAAGAAGAACTTAAGAAAAATTCCCAAATTCTCAAGCTTAATTCCAACAATCAAAACTGTAAATCAACAATTACAAACACCAAAATCATTCTCCAAACCAATCATAAGCCTTCAGAGACACATTCGGGGTTGCTGGAGTTGAGGAATTGGAGCTGAATTAGAGGTTTCAAACTTGGTTTCAAGGTTTTGGTTTCAATTTCAAATCCAAATAAAAGCTTCAAGAACCGGATTTCTTTCAAATTGAACACTAGAGAGGCATCTAAAAGGTAATTCTAACCTTTTGACAGTTTTCTAGGTTGAATTTTAGTGCATTACATTGTTTCTAAATTTTACTCTATTTTTGTGTTTTTTGGTGAACCAGAGCCGTACGGCTATTATGACAGACACACAGCTATTGCATGACAACTATATGGCTA
This sequence comes from Euphorbia tirucalli, assembly GCA_039660915.1. Lineage (NCBI taxonomy): Eukaryota > Viridiplantae > Streptophyta > Magnoliopsida > Malpighiales > Euphorbiaceae > Euphorbia > Euphorbia tirucalli. The sequence goes on along the minus strand of CM077641.1, from coordinate 68,145,333 downwards.
TTATTTGTTTCAGATTTTAGGGATTTCTAGTTTTTTAGTGATTTGTCTGTTGTGTTTAAAACTAAAGCCGTATAGATATTTCAATAGCTGTATGGCTGTTGCCCCATATCTGCACGGCTATAGTTTTATTTTCAGAATTCATTTTTGTGAATTTTTATTATTTTTGCATATCATTTTGAACTAGATTTATATTTTATATTTATTTAATTTTAGTATTAAATTTCTGTATCAATTTTTTGTAAACCAGTGCAACGATAGAAACACAAGTTTCTTGAAAACTGGTCCACTTTTGCGTGCGAAAATAATAAACCGGTCAAATTGATTTTTAAAATGAATTTTCAGTCCCATCAAATTGTATTTAAAAACGATTTCCATGTCAAATCGGGTAATTTATCAAATTTCTCTATTTTCCCTGTTTCACGCCCCAAGCTATCTTGAATACCCCATTCTGAGTCTATTTTAGTCCTACGTGTTTATATATTTATCTTTACTAACTTTGTTTTGCAGGTAAATGTATGTTAGGATAGATGTATGTCTAGCTTTCTATTTTTAGGAATTTTGTATATAGATAAAATTGTACCCTGAGTCCCTTTTATGAAATTGTATCCCGAATGGTAGTCATTTGATCGGTTTGTATATTTTAAATTTCCTAAATTTATTTATTGCTTTCAGTATTGCATCTTATGTGTGAGCATTGACTTAATAAAACAAAGGTAAAATCAACCGTAGAAAATATAAAAGGTATTAATATAAACCGTTAAATATATTTTGAATCGAGAAAAAATAGGTGAGTTACTCGAACCCAAATCTCTGATTAAAAGGTACAATGAGTTGTAGCTCGTTTTGGCTGTACCGCAAATTCCCAGTTGTGCTGAGCCGAGTGGTGACTCGAGCATTTGAGTTTGTTTGTTTTCACTATAAAGCCCATTTTCAATTTATAAAAATCTCGGCCCGGTCGCGAGGCTCATCTCTTTTAAAGGATCGTTCGCTTATAGTGGCGATTCCATCAGGCATTTGTTTTTGTTTTTCAAAATCAAAATTGACAAACATTAAAATTTTCAATTCAAAATATTTTAACACTTTATATCAATGCCTTTTATTTGCATGTCACTTCGAAACACTTTGCACACATATTTTTAAGGTGCCCTTTTAAAACCTAATGTGCTGTTTAAAGTGCCGCCTAAGTTCCGCTAGGTCTTAGGGACACCCAAATAGTACATCACTCATAGCCTGGTACAAACCCTTTATTTTGTACCCTTGATAGGGGAGAAGTGATGAGTATATTCTGCTATAGGAGCCTTGATGTGAACCCGAGACTTTTGACTTGGCCCATATTAGGTAAACATAGTAACTTCCCTTAGGAAACCAAAATGCAAATTGCATTAATCTGTCGAGAAATGACCTTTATTGTCCCCTGTTGATGATAAAGAGAACCAATTCCTAGGAAAGTTTTTTACGACAAAAAATGGAGAAATAAGGTCGGAAGGGAGTGCATATTTATGCATGTTCTAATGTTTGTTCCATGTGCAGGAATCTGCATATTATGCATTTTCATAAGCCATTTAGGTTCACATAGATTTGTGCATTTACATATTGCATTGTTTTAATCCAGAAACCACTAAATCGCCAAACTACCAAATCACCAAATCACCAAAACCACAAAATCGCCAAACCACCAAACCCTCAATTTCAAAATCCCCAAATATCAAAACCACTAAATCTCAAATCTGCAAATATCAAAATTGCCAAATCTCAAATCCTCGAATTCATAAATCCCTAAATCCACAAATAGCCAAAAATCCTCGAATCCATAAATCCCTAAATCTACAAATCGCCAAAAATCCTCGAATCCACAAATCCCTAAATCCACAAATCGCTTGATTCCTAAATCCCCAAAGGGCCCGAATACACAAATCCCCGAATTACTAAATTTCTCAAATCACCAAATCCTCAAAATTACCAAAATACCAAATCCCTAAATCTCAGAAAACCTTAAATCCTCAAAATGCGGCAAAACGCCATCCAGGCATAGCCATATATGTCTTCTTAAACCCCCAAAATATGCCAAAATGTTACCCCTTTTTACTCAAATTCATGCAAATAAAGCCAAACTCATTCATTCCAAGCCCTGTATAAGACTAGTTCTATACACCAAATCCAAAATCTTGTATAAGACCAGCTCTATACACACAAATTCAAACCCCATATAAAACCAGCTCTATACATTTATTTCTAAAAACCCCGTATAAGACTAGCTCTATACATTCATTTCCAAAAACCTTACATAGACCAGCTCTATATGCCTAATTCCAAACCTTGTATAAGACCAGCTCTATGCATTCAAATCCGAAATTCCGTATAAGACCAACTTTATAGATTCAAAATCAAAATTCCGTATAAGACCAGCTTTATACATTCAAATTAAAAATACCGTATAAGACCAGCTCTTTACACTTAAATCCAAAACACCGTATAAGACCATCTCTATAGGTTCGTACCTAAAACCTTGTATAAGAACCACTATATACATATCATTTATCTAAAGCCCTATGTGAGCGGACGACGTTTTCAACAGAACGCGAACTCCCTTTCGAAAGGGGGCGCCTCGATTTCGGGCGGACCCCTCTCTCGCGTGGGGTTTTTAGAATGGAAATTCATTTTTAGAAAATTAGATTATTTTGTAAAAGAATCAAGACCTAAGTCTCGATGAAGAGTGTAGGAGTCGCCACCCGGCTTAACTCAATCGAGAAATTTCAGTGTAGCCGAACCGGACGAACGGCCGCCACACTATCCAGAGATCTAGGTTCGGACAAGTCCCCTATTTTGTGTCTAATTAAAATAAATATGGCCAATGTTCTTAAAGGTATTTTATAATTCTAAAGTCAATTCTATTAAAATAATTCATACAGCGCACATACACATATAATATAGAATAAAACTAAAGCAGTAAATTATTAAATGGCTTACAGCCCAATCGAATAAAAATAAAAACTCTCAATCTCACTTTTACAACCGCCTAAAATACACGATTTATCTAGAAAAATACAATCGCCTAGGATACACGGATAAATCTATTAAATACATCCAGAATAAAGATAAAAATAACCATAAGCTGCAAAACAAAGGGTTAGCACAATATACAGCACGCCACAAATAGGACTTGAAACATGACAGAATAGGATTTTAAGGATTCGAGAACATGCATTTAGTGGGATAACCGGGTCAGCTCGGCTAGCCGGCCCGATTAGACCTAGAAAACATTTTGAAACGTCCTTGTATTTTTTGGTTTTGTGAGAAAATCGTTTTGAAAATAGTTTATTTTCCGGTTTAATTTAATTTTAGCATATGAGGTGGGTCGGTTTTCAGGAAAATCGGGTCTCCGTCATGGTATTGTTCTAAATGCAGATGCACTGAAAATTAAATCTAAGGTTGTGAATGCACATAACAAAATTCATTTTTGGTGGTTTTCTAATTTTTTGAATTTTTATGGATTTTTAGAAATTGTTAGGGATTATTCTGGAAATTCTGCCCTTGACGAGCACTACAGTCGTGCGACTATAAATCATCCAATTAAAGGATTTCGCCAAAAATTATTCAAAATAAAACTGAAAAATTAATGGAAATCAAGAACACTCGTACGACTGTATTTACAGTCGTACGACTGTTCATCAACTCAAGAACAGTCACATGACTGTTCTTGATTTCCAGAAATAGAAAATGCAAAAATTGAAATACAATGCACAAAAACACACCAAATTACCTAGAAAGCATGAGAAAAAGAGGGAATGAAGTGTGTTTACCTCTTTGGCGCTGATCCACCGAAGGATTGACCCTTGGCAATGCACCAATCCATACCAAATTGCTTCTTTTCCCTTTGGGTAGAGTTTTGAAGAGTAGGGTCCAAAATCTCCAAAATGTCATGGGTTTGAGTGAAATTAGAGTCCGAAATTGATTGAGTTCAAGTGTTAAGTTATTAACCTATAATTTCCATCCGGTTTTAGACATTAACACTCAAGAATGAAAAGAAAAAGAAGAAGGAAAACTTGAGTTTTGTGAGTTTCTTTTTGCTCTCTTTTTCTCTCTATTCTCTCTCAATTCTCTCTGCTTTTATTCTCTTAAAAACCCAGACCTCCTTTTTTTCTCTTTTTCTCCTTCTTTTTATCTCTTTTCTTCCCCCTTCTTATTGCTCCCCTTTCTTGCTGCTTTCCTCGGGCATTTATTGCCTTCCTTTTTTTTTCTTCTTTTCTACTACAGAGGTATGGGATTCTGCACTTGCTCTAATGTTACAGTCGTAGGACTATAATTTAACTACAGTCACACTACTATAATGACAGTCACACGACTGTATATTATAATCGTGTGACAGCGCTGCATTTTTTTTTAAGGATGGAAAATTCTGGCGCTTATATCTGCCCCTCACGTGATCAAATTCAACACTTGACTTCAAGTCTAGAATACCTGAGGTGATGAATTTGAGAGCACGAATCAAAGTGCCGTAGACATAGGAAATAAAACATGTGTGAGCAGACGATGCGTTTTCGACGGGACGCGGGACTCCCTCTCGGAATGGGGTGCCACGATCTCGGGCGGATCCCTCCCTCGCATGGGGTTTTTGTAAATAGAAGACGGGTTTTGGAAAATAAAATAGAATCAAAACATAAAAGAACCGAGACCTAAGTCTCGATGAATATTGTAGGAGTCGCCACCCGGCTTAGCTCAACCAGGAAATTCTTATGTAGCTGAACCGGACGAACGGCCGCTACACTATCCAAAGATTCGGGTCCGGACAAGTCCCTTATTTCGTGTCTAATTAAAATAAATACTGCCAATGTTCTCAAATGGTATTTCAAAATCTAAAGTCAGTTTTATTGAATATAAAAGGCATACAGCTCGCATACAAAATATTTAACACAAAAATAAGGAAAAGAAATAAATATTAATTGGCTTACAACCAAATCGAATGGAAAAATAAAAACTCTCACCTCACATATACAATCGCCTAGAATACACGAAAATCTAAAAATAATTACAACCGCCTAAATACACGATTTAATCTATTAAAATACATTAAAAATAAAAAGAAATTAAAACCTGCAAAACAGAGGGTTAGCACAATATATACAGCACGCCACAATTAGGACTCAAATAGACAGAATTGGGAAATCAAGAATCGGGGGCATGCATTTAGGGGGTAACCGGGTTGGCTCGGCTAACCGGCCCGATTAGACCTGGAAAACATTTTGAAACGTCCCTGTATTTTTGGTTTTTGTGGGAAAAATCATTTTGAAAACAATTTTTTTTTCCGGTTTACATGCATTTTTTCATATGTTAAATGGGTCAGTTTTCAGGAGAACTGGATCTTCGTCGTTGAATTGTTCTAAATACAAATTTACCAGAAAATTGAATCTATGGTCGTGATGCACACAACAAAATTCATTTTGATGATTTTTGGGGTTTTCTAATTTTTGGAATTTTTTGGGAATTTTTAGAGATAAAAGCTGAAATTTCTGGAACAAGGATTACAGTCGTACGACTGTAGTTTACAGTCGTGCGACTGTAATCAGTTCAGGGTCAGAATTTCGCCAAAAATTCATTTTTAAATCAAAACTAGAGACAATCAACTAGAAATTAAGAACAGTCGTACGACTGTATATACAGTCGTACGACTGTTCATGAAAACCAAGAATAGTCGTGCGACTGTTCTTAATTTCCAGAAACAGGAAAACGAAAATGCAACAGAAAATGCACAAAACTCACTTCAAACACCCAGAAAGCGAGAAAAAGTGTAAGGAAAGGAAGTGACTACCTTTTTAGAAGCTATTCCAAGTTGTTTTGACCCCTGGCGTCGCTCCGATCCCAACAAATTCGCACTTTTTCCTTTGGAATGGAAGTTGAGAGCTTTTTGTCCAAAAATCCAAATTGCAAGGGATTCTGATGATTTAAGTCCGAATTCTTGATTTGTTTGAGAAGTTAATTGATTAACCTAGAGATTTCTAACAAGTTTTAGGCTTAATTTCGTGAATTAAAGAAAATGGGAGAGAAAAAAGAATGAAATTTTTTTGTGGTGATTTTTTTTCCTCTCTTTTCTCCTTCTCTCTCTAGATTTTCACCAGATTTTTTCCAATCTCTCTCTTTCTCCTTTTCCTCTTTTTATCTCTGCCCTTTTTCCTTGCTTACTGCAATAAGGGAGCAATTAATGCTCCCTCTCTCTCACTTCCATTTCTGCTGCAGAGGTATGGGTTCCTGCAGTCTGTCCGACATTACAGTCGTACGACTGTAATTTTTAAATTACAGTCGCACGACTGTAATGATAGTCGTGGCGACCATTTTTTTTTAAGTATAGAAAATTCCGGCGCTTACAACATGCAACTGAGTTGATAAAGCCTCACTGCTGTGGTGACGCGTTGAGTTGATTGAATGGAATAAGCCGATACTGGGTCTATATTACCCGAGGCAATGCTGGAGATTTGAATTGGCTTCAAAGATCTAGGATCTTGCTTGAATTGATTTTCAAGAATCTGAAATCTGACTTGGACGGTTTCCAAGGATTAAGAATCAGGCTTGAAGAAGTTCAAGGATTCAAAATCTAGCTTGGTAAGGTTTGTCAAGGATCAAGAATCTTGCTTGAAGGAGTTTCTAGGATTCAAAATCATGCTTGAAGAGGTTTTGTCAAGGATTATGAACTAGGCTTGAAGGAGTTCAAGGATTCAAAACCAAGCTTGAGAGAATTTGTTAAGGATTATGAACCAGGTTTGAAGAAGTTTCAAGGATTCAAAATCTGGGTTGAGAGGTTTGCAAGGATTGGGAATCATGCTTGCAGAAGTTTCAAGGATTCGAAATTTGGCTTGGAGAGGTGTTTATTAAGGATTAAGAATCTGGCTTGAAGGAGTTCAAGGATTCGAAATCTAGCTTGAGAAGGTTTATCAAGGATTATGAACCAGGCTTGAGGGAATTTCAAGGGTTCAAAATCATGCTTGGGAGATTTGCAGGGATTAAGAATCTAGCTTGAAGGTGTTCAAGGATTTGAAATCTGGCTTGGAGAGGTGTTTATCAAGGATTAAGAATCTGGCTTGAAGGAGTTTAAGGATTCAAAATCTAGCTTGGAGAGGTTTGTAAGGATTGGGAATCATGCTTGAAGAAGTTCAAGGATTCGAAATCTGGCTTGAGAAGGTTTATCAAGGATTAAGAATCTGGCTTAAAGGAGTTCAAGGATTCGAAATCTGGCTTGAGAAGGTTTATTAAGGATTATGAACCAGGCTTCAGGGAATTTCAAGGGTTCAAAATCATGCTTGGGAGATTTGCAAGGATTAAAAATCTAGCTTGAAGGTGTTCAAGGATTCAAAATCAAGCTTGAAGAGGTTTTCAAGGATTGGGAATCATGCTTGAAGAAGTTTAAGGATTCGAAATCTAGCTTGAGTGGTGGGACTTTAGGAGTGATAATTTTGGAATCAGGTTGAGACTAAGTATTTATTCCTTGATCAATAATTTTGGAAGCAAAAATTTTTGCCCCTTCGATCAAGAATAAATACGGCTGGATTACTTTGCCCCTAGGAACTTGAGGTGTTAGGGCTTGGGTCCGCACAGCTTTGACTTGTCTTTTGAGACCTCATGAATGCCCCAGTGTTGGATTATTTCTACTCTGAGAGTGATCCATATTCAGAACGGCCCGACTATGGTGGCAGGAACCTGTACCTGGATTGGTTGTGATGTATGCATTCATGTGTGCATATGTTTAGAATGCTTGCATATGCATGTTGCAATATATGCATATGCGAATGATACTGGGAAGTGCATTTCTCGCTATTCATTGAGTCTTGAAACATTATGTTCTCGCTGAAGAGATCGAGTCGCGCCTCACGCTTATGGCTGATCTAGCTGGAGAGCATATCCTTCATGTGATGTGATTCTCGCACTTCCTTTGGAGATATGCGTGGATATGCAATGGCTGTTAGGGAAGTCCGATGACAGTTGAAGAGAAAGTGGTGGCATTCTTTGTGATGATTTAGCTAGAGAGTAGTGCAGAGGATCCTGCTAGAAAACAGTGAAGGAGTTTCTGCTGGGAAATGGTAGAAGGGATCTTCGCTGGGGAATGACAAGAGTGTCTTGTCTTTCTGTGTCTAGGAATGATGACTCTGAATGTGCTCTAAATTTTACCTAAACTGCCTGATGTGGGTTTTCAACTCAGCGAGCTACTCTAACTTTTGCCTGAGGCGCCTTTTCGATTTTCACCCCAGCGAGCCTTTTTTGAAGGTGCTCTAACTTTTGCCTAAACTGGCCAACATGGGTTTTCAGCTTAGCAAGCTGCTCTAATTTTTGCCTGAGGCACCTTTTCAGTTTTCGCCTCAATGAGCTTTTTTTTAGGCGACACGTGTAAGCCAAAGATGTACACAACCACGTATAATGCATGATGCAAATTCAATTCCAAGTAGGATGGAGACATTTAAATGAACAGAGCAAGGCATCCATTCATTCACTCATTAATAATGATTTAGCATAATGCACATCATAGATGAAATGAAATTAAGAATAGAATCAGCAATGGTATCCGCCTTGATCGAATTCACGACTGCCACCAACTGGCCTTTGTAGATTTTCCACCTGGTGGTGTTCACCACACCGTCCTAACTTTTGCGTGGACCGCCTTTTTGGTTTTCAGTCCACCGGACTCTTTTTTTTTTTCTTTTTTTTACTTATTTTCATTAGCTCGTTCTGGTCGATGGGATCGACAGCTTGGTCTCTCTTCTCTCTGGTGGAACCGTTTCCAACTTAAAGGTTGATGGCTACAGTGTTTCCCTGGTGAGTGCTTTAATACTAGTCCAGCATTTTGCAAAGCGAATAATGACGTGCCAATCAATTTTAATAGATGGAGTTCCTTTTGACAGATCTGTTGGTTGTTCCCGTCACCCCACTGGCCTGTGGATGATGTGGAATTGACAATCAATGCCCCAGCCCTCTTTTCTGGAACACATGCAACATTGCGCCTTGAAACCATAATCTCCTCTTGGTCATGACAGAACACAGAATTCTGTATCGTGTAGGTGTATTCTTCTTCATAAATTTAGGCGTACGTTTTTTTTTAGGGGCTGTGACTTCATGGTCAACTTTGTTTTCATACACATTAGGTGGTTGATAGTTAGGTCTGTGAACTGATGTCTATTTGCTGTGAATAGTCTTGTTTTCCTGGCGGCATCGGTTCCTTCTTTTGTGGTTTCCCCTCTTCATCTGATCTAGGTCCATGGAGTTCTGCCTAGCTGATTTCACCCTTAGATCCCTTGGAGTCCGGCATTTGATAACTTCTTTATCTATCCCCAGTCATGTCGCTGTAGGATCGGGCAAAGCTTGTTATATGCTTTTGGGTGTTTTCTTCCTATTTTGTTTCTTTTTAGACATGAAGTCTTTCAAAATGGATACCATTTTTGGGTCCTCATCCGTTTTTAAATTCATTTCATACAATGATACATCATGTATGCTAAAGACATTAAATGAATGTTTGTATGCATGCATATTATTCTATCCAGAAAAATATCGCACAAGTAACTGGAATCAAATTGCATAACATTAAATGCCTCGTGGGCTAAATTGTTCACAAAATAGAGAAGAAACCAAAAGCAAATACATTAAGATAGTTATCATCCTCCACATACGGAGGGTCTTCTTTTGCTGCTGTGTCATCTCCTTAACATCTTGAACACCTGGGTCAGTCGAAGCTGGGCAATGGATTGTTCTGAACACTAGGCTTCAAAGGTGGTTCTACAATCTTTCCTTCAGCAATCAATTGTCGGACAGCCCTCAGTAGCTGCATGCAGTCATTCGTATGGTGCCCCATTGTCACGTGATAGGAACAGAATCTGCCCTTGTCCGTCTCAGCCGGCTTTTCGAACAGCTTCGGAGAATTCAAAAGACCACCGTTCCTACATTTTGCAAAAATCTTGGCCAAAGAAAGAGTCCAAAGGTATAGGCCTCGATTTTGTACATTTCCCTCTTGGTTGTTTTGCTGCTGGGACACAACAGCAACTTTAGTTGGCTTGTCTTATGAGGATTGCCCACCCTTGTCCATAGATCCAAAACCAGACCCACTGCCTGATCCAGTGGTAGTCGCTGGTCGATACCCAAGACCACACCCGAAGCTCCTGCCATGCTTTTGGTTAGCTGCCTTTTCTTCTTCATCCCTCTCGATTTTCATGGCCATGCTATACACTTCACTAAGATCACTAAAGGAATGGAATTTCATGTTGTTTCGGAAGATGTCCCTACTCCCATCAATCAACTTCTAAATCAACTCATCTTCATCGGGGCGATTCTTTAGCAGAATCATTTTGTTCATCCATCTCTGGTAATAGGCATCGAAGGATTCATTTTGTTGTTGCTTAACCCTTTCCAGATCATACAGCTTCACCTGGATCTTGGTGTTGAAGCTGTAGTATTTGATGAATGACACTGATAGGGCCTCCCAGTCTGACTACACATCTTCAGACAAGGAGTTGTACTAATTCAGGGTTCCCCCTTCCAGCGTGGTTGGAAAGAAGTTAACCAGCTGTTGTTTGGTGGCGGCCGCAGTCAGCATGATTCTGACATAAAGGTTCACATGGGCCTCCGGTGAGCCAGTCCCCTTGTAGGAAGGGACTTTAGGCACTTGAAATCCAATGGGAAAGGTCTCAATGCCCTTTTTGATCATTGCATCTACATCCACCCCTCTTTTGGAGCCCAGGCTGATGTTGGCCCCTTTGTTTAGTTCAGCCACTGATTCATCAAGTTCAGAGTACTTGGCCTTCATTTTCTCTTCTATGGCTGCTTCCATCTCCTGCAACTTTTCTAAACTAACCGAGATGTCACCACCTTGCTGGGATGATTCAGCCTCTTTTTCCTTTCTGGTCCTACTTCCATAGTTTCTTCGACTACTCTCACTACGGCCCGTATTTCCTCCTTGAGCATGTCATAGAAATCTTGTGATTTCAGGAAATCCTTTAAAACATCAGCGAGGTTTGGTGTAGGATTATTCATTGCCACTTCTTCCCCAGAATCAGAATCACTTTCTGTTTCAACTGCTTTTCATTCCCCAACTACCCTCAAAGCCTGAGATCTCATCCAAGGTCGCTGCAGTTTATTATGCTCGGCATCATATGGGAAACGTTCAGGGTCATGAATCAATGGCATGGTGATATGAAGCGTGAGACATTGAAAGTGCTTGTAATGAATGAATGGAGTGAGTTTATGAGTGAAATGATGGTTTGAATGGTCTCTTTTTTATTCTTTTTCTTCACCCCTTGCTATGCAAAAATGTCATGTGTGGACCACCACACGGACAGAGGTTCGATGCCTTTGGGGCACCAAGTGAATTCATGGAATGGTCGCGTGTGCCGACACACGGACAGAGTTTCGACACTTTATAGGTCTATGAGATGATATGAAATGGTCACATGGGACCGCCCCTTGGACAGAGTTCTGATGCTTTTGAGCATTTGATATGAAATGATGTTATGAGGGAGTCACGTGTGACAGGGACACGGACAGAGGCTCGGTGTTCGGGGAACACCTTTCATGATTTGGGATGTTATGAAATGCCCCTACATGCATACTAATCCGACACTTGGGGAGTGCCTTGAATGATGTAATAATGTCATGAAATGGTCCGATGTGGACCACGGTGTTATATGATATTTTTGATGAATGGGTATGATGTCATGAAATGCATCGTGTGGATTGTCACACGGAAATATACCTAGGACCATTGTGGTCTCTTTTGAATGAAATGATTTGGTGAAATGGCCGAGTGTAATCTGGTACACTGGCAGAACAAGGGTAATCTTGGGATACCCGATATGTTATGAAATGAAATGATCGTGGTGGGCGTCCTTTGGATTGTCCTTAATTTAATTTAAGTGATATGTAGTGAATGCTTATGACACACAAAATGCAAATGGCTGCACAAAACGTGGGTTAGGATGCATCACATACATAATGATGTTGTGTATGCTATGTGGAAAAATGCTAATCACACAAATGGCTGAAAAAGAAATGGTTAGTATGAATGGTATGCGGATGAATAGTGTTTTCACACGAAAATAAAATGCAAATGGCTGCATAAAAAAATGTGAGTTAGTATCACACAAAAATGTTTGAAAGGTATGTCATGTGTATCGAAAATGGTGATTATGATATGTCGTGAAATGTCGAGAAGCGTGTAACACGTAGCACACGAAGCGAATTCTTCCAACCTTATTTCTCCAAGCGTGGTCGGTCTCGAAAATTCTAACCGAATCCTAAGTCTCGATGAAGAGTGTAGGAGTCGCCACCCGGCTCAGCTCAACCGGGAAATTTCAGTGTAGCTGAACCGGACGAACGGCCGCCATACTATCCAGAGATCTAGGTCCGGACAAGTCCCCTATTTCGTGTCTAATTAAAATAAATATGGCCAATGTTCTTAAAGGTATTTCATAATTCTAAAGTCAATTTTATTAAAATAATTCATACAGCACACATACACAAATAATACAAAATAAAAGTAAAGCAGTAAATTATTAAATGGCTTACAACCCAATCGAATATAAATAAAAACTCTCAATCTCACTTTTACAACCGCCTAAAATACATGATTTATCTAGAAAAATACAATCGACTAGGATACACGGATAAATCTATTAAATACATCCAGAATAAAGATAAAAATAACCAAAAGCTGCAAAACAAAGGGTTAGCACAATATACGGCACGCCATAAATAGGACTTAAAACATGACAGAATAGGATTTTAAAGATTTGAGAACATGCATTTAGCGAGATAACCGGGTCGGCTCGGCTAGCCGGCCTGATTAGGCCTGGAAAACAATTTGAAACGTCCCTGTATTTTTTGGTTTTGTGAGAAAATCGTTTTGAAAATAGTTCATTTTCCGGTTTAATTTAATTTTAGCATATGAGGTGGGTCGGTTTTCAGGAGAATCGGGTCTCCGTCATGGTATTGTTCTAAATGCAAATGCACTGAAAATTAAATCTAAGGTTGTGAATGCACATAACAAAATTCATTTTTGGTGGTTTTCTAATTTTTTGAATTTTTATGGATTTTTAGAAATTTTTAGGGATTATTCTGGAAATTCTACCCTTGGACGAGCACTACAGTCGTGCTACTGTAAATCATCCAATTTCAGGATTTCGCCAAAAATTATTCAAAATAAAACTGAGGAATTAATGGAAATCAAGAACACTCGTACGACTGTTCATCAACTCAAGAACAGTCGCACGACTGTTCTTGATTTCCAGGAACAGAAAATACAAAAATTAAAATACAATGCACAAAAACACACCAAATCACCCAGAAAGCATGAGAAAAAGAGGGAATAAAGTGTGTTTACCTCTTTGGCACTGATCCACCGTAGGATTGGCCCCTGGTAACGCACCAATCCACACCAAATCGTTTCTTTTCCCTTTGAGTTGAGGTTTGAAGAGTAGGGTCCAAAATCTCCAAAATGTCACGGGTTTGAGTGAAGTTAGAGTCCAAAATTGAATTGAGTTCAAGTGTTAAGTGATTAACCTATAATTTCTATCCGGTTTTAGACATTAACACTTAAGAAGCAAAAGAAAAAGAAGAAGGAAAACTTGAGTTTTGTGAGTTTCTTTTTCCTCTCTTTTTCTCTCTATTCTCTCTCAATTCTCTTTGATTTTATTCTCCTAAAAACCCAGACCTCCTTTTTTTCTCTTTTTCTCCTTCTTTTTATCTCTTTTCTTCCCCCTTCTTATTGCTCCCCTTTCTTGATGCTTTCCTCGAGCATTTAATGCCTTCCTTTTTTTTCCTTTTTTTCTGCTGCAGAGGTATGGGCATCTGCACCTGCTCTGACGTTACAGTCATACACGACTGTATATTACAATCGTGTGACACCGCTGTATTTTTTTTTAAAGGATGGAAAATTCTGGTGCTTACACCCTATATATGATACACATATATCATCTACTTTTCAACCAAGTTTTATAACATGTCATTCCATCTCATGCATATGTACATTCATTCATTTTTATTTGATTTTCTCATGACGTCACATCATTCATTCATCATGAACTATATTCCTAATGTTTCATGTTTGATTTGAAGCAGAACATACATGGAAAAGGAAACCGAGAAAGAGGTTAGAGAGAAAGAAACTTCAGTTAGGGAGTCTATTGAAAAAGAAGCTAGATTAGAGTAGGGAGAAAGCTGAGACTGCAAGGGTTAAGGAAGAAGTGATAGTTGAGAAGGAGAGTGAGTCAGAATCTGTTGAAAAAGTTGAGAGGGCAAATTCGACACTGAACATTGCTGATATTCTGAAGGATTTCTTGAAGTCACAGGATTTCTGAGATATTTTGAAAGAAGAGATATGGGATATTATGAGAGAAAGTGGTGAAGGCAGTGCCACTAGACCAGAGAAAGAAAAGATGATTGAATCATCCCAATTTGGGGGTGATATTTCTATAAGTGTTGAGAAGTTGCAAGAAATTGAAGCTGCAATGGAAAAGAAGTTAATGGTGAAATGTACAAAGCTTGATGAAGTAGTTTCTGAATTAAAGAAAGGGTTTAGTATCAGTACGAAGTCCAAGAGGGGTGTGAATATGGATGCCATAGTAAGCAAAGGTATTGAAACTTTCCCAATTGGGTTTCAAGTGTCGAAGATTGCTTCTTACAAAGGTACCAATTCACTTGTAGCTCAGGTGACTCTTTATGCCCGAGTTATGTTGTCAGCGGGTGCTATAAAACAACAATTGATTAATTTCTTTCCAACCACACTTGAAGAAGGGGAATTGTCTTGGTATAGCTCATTACCAGAAGATGTACAGTCAGATTAGGAAGCTCTGTTAGCTGCTTTTATCAAATATTTAAAGTTTTAACACTAAGATCCAGGTGAAGTTGTATGACTTAGAAAGGATAAAGCAGAAACTGAATGAATCCTTTAATGAGTATTATCAAAGGTGGATAAAAAAGATGAGTTTGCTAAAGAATCGTCTAGATGAAGATGAGTTCATTCATATTTTGATATATGGCAGCAGAGATGTATACAAAAACAACATGAAGTTTCACACCTTCAGTGAGCTTAGTGAGGTGTATAACATGGCAATGAAAGTTGAAAGAGATGAAGAGGACAAAAAAGCAAGCCATAGTGGCGGTAGAAGTTCTGGGTATAGTTCTAGATATCAATCAACGACTGCAGCTAGATCAGGTAGTGGATCTGGTTCTAGTTCTGCAAGTAAAAGTGGGCAATCATCAGAAGTGAAACAAGTTGAAGTTGCTGCGGTGTCTCAATAGCAGAGTAGTCAAGATAGAAATCTGAGAAGTCAAGGCATCTCTCTTTGGACTTTGTCTTTGTCCAGGATCTTTGCAAAGTATAAAAATGGAAGATTGTTGAATTCTCTAAAGCCATTTAAAAAGCCAGCTAATGCAAATAAGGATAATTTCTACACTTACCATGTTGTTATTGGTCACAGAACCAATAATTGTTACAAGTTAACAGATGCTATTTAGAAGTTAATAGATGAAGGCAGATTACAAGAATGAGCAAAGCCCAGCACTAAAACCAATCCATTACCAAAGTTTGAAAAGCAGGCCAATATGGTGCAGTCAGGGTTATTAGCTAACTTTGTTTTTATCTAGATCTTACAAGCAAATCCTAGTGTACAGTCTATAGTCGCCAGTGAAGTTAAGCCATAATCAGAAAGTGGGAAGTTAGCAGAATAGAAAGAAGTTGTGAAGCCAATAAGTTTGAATCTGGATTCAAATGATGAGTATGAGGAGTATGATGTAAATAAATCAGCTAAGACACCAGTTGTTGAAAAGCCAAAAATTGCTGAAGTGAGGAATGTGACAAGAAGTGGCAAGGTTTATCAGCCAATTTCTCAGCAGAAAGATAGGGCTCCGGTGACCGCATCAAGCAATGTATCACCTCTGAAAGAAGTTGAGAAGGAAGACTTAGTCATTTCACAATTGAAGAAAACTCCATCCTAAGCTAGCTTATGGCACTTGTTGTTAGTCTCAAAAGAGCATAGAGCAGCATTGGTGAAGAAATTATCTAAAATTGAAGTTTATCCAATCACATCTCTAGAAACAATGTGATATTTATTGGATAAGGTCAACTCTGGTTCTCCTGATATTGTATTTTCCAAGAAAGATTTTCTGGAAGGAGGAAAAGCCTATAACAAAGCTATTTATGTCAAAGCTAACATAATGGATAGAGTCATGCCGAGTGTAATGGTGGATTATGGGTCGACTTTGAATATATGTCCATTGAAAATGCTATAGTATCTGGGCTTAAGTGGAGAAGCTTTGAAGAAGTCGTCGACTGTGATTAGGGCTTATGATGACTCAAAGAGGACTGTGATTAGCACGTTTAAGGCTGAAGTGGAAGTGGGACCAGTTAAGTCAATGCTCACTTTCATTGTGATTGATGTTCCTGTTACATTCTTGATGGGTTCTAAGCGTAGTAGTAAAACTAAACCTAGAAACGCACAACTAAGGCAGTGTACCTATCGTTGACAAGTAATAATTCTGGTTGGTCCAGGTATCGATCCCACAGAGAAAAATATTCTGCAAACACTAAACTACTCGTGTTCCTCGCGTGTCCTAGGCGGAACGTAGTTTTGGGTTGATTATATTAATAACTAAATTATCCTACTCCTAGTTGATCTATTCCAGCTTACTTTGCACTTGAATTTTGTGTTATCAATTGGCGGTTTACCGACCTATGAATGCTAATGGAGATGGCTTTATTAATTAACTACAAAAGATGAATTTAACTCAACAATCAACCCTTAATTATGTTCTTCCGATAATTCAACCTAGCGTATCTAGATCTTTTAGGTCCTTAGCCGGTTTCCCTTGTTTAGAGGCGGTCTAATTCTGAAGCTCAGAAAATAGGGGCACGTAAGTTCCACAGTGTCGTCAATACTAATGGTTTCCTAGGCGTCAATCTAGGTAATGCCACAAATATGAACTTAATAAATTAAGATCTTATGAGACTAGATATTCATTAAAGGATTTGCATAAAGAAAAGGAATAAAAATTGAAATTAACTTGCAATCAATTGTATTAATTAAGAAAGATGAAACGAATTCAGTGTTTACAACCAAACACAATCAATTTGCGGAATCAAAACTAACTTAATCAAATTACAAAAGAGAAGAAGAAAAACTTATGCCCTTTTGGTCCGATTAACCGGATTCCGACGGTGTGAAGATGCTTGGGGTGTACCTCTATAGATGAACTCAAGCCGGTACAAAGAACGTCGCAAAAGGGGAAGATTCTATGCAAAACTACAACCAATCGATGGTTCAAAACTCAAAGAAATCAAATAGTTCAAGCTCAAAACCTCACTACAAGTTTCTGCTCTCACTCAAAAAGACTGGAAAAAGATCCTCTAAAACATAGAAAATAACCTATTTATACGGCTAGGTTAAAACCAGGAAAAAGAAAGGATGAAAGTAGGGCAACAGCAGGATTTCGGGGCTCGGCACGCCGTGCTGGTGGAAGTGGCACGCCGTGCTGTGCAGAATTGAAGGCGGCACGCCGTGCTACTGGAGGTGGCACGCCGTGCCGTGTGATTTTGGGTTGGCACGCCACGCTGATCTGAGTGGCACGTTTTCGTGCCACTCCACTGGACTGCGTCACCTGGCCCGCCGGGTTGGCACGCCGTGCCACCTTGATTTTCAGCACTTCGAACTCTTCTTCGCCGCCGATGCACCAACTTCCGGTCCGGGTCATAATACCTGTCCAAAACAAGCACAAAGAAACATAACCGCACCAACGCCACGGACCATAAAAACGGCAGATTAACAAAAATTACAAAAACAACCCTAGAAAACACGAAAAATACTAAAAGTTATAAAAATCTATCCAAAACATAAAAATCACAAAATATTCAAAAACCACACAAACATTCACACAAAAGACTCTAAAAAGTGCCGTTCAAACCACGAAATTGCCTAAAAGATAAGGTCAAAAACCGACCTTATCAACCACCCCACACTTAAAGTCTTGCTTGTCCTCAAGCAAATCAACTAAAGACAAAGGAGTGAACTTGCTCGCTTTCACTTGCAAATCCAACTAAGGGTTTAACCGTACGAGATTCATAAACTCAAGAAAGTAAAGCATCACCTTCGAAATGACATTAGGTGCACCAGGTTCAAAACCACTCAATACCCAAACCCAACACAATTTAGCTAGTCAAAGGGCGAGGAACAAACAGAGTTTATACGACCACAAAGCACCTCACAAGATGTCACTCCAATGCTCAAGTTCAAGGCAAGGCGGATGAGCACACAAAAAGCAAACAATGGCACACATCACATAGCGAACTAATGGCAATCCCGGTGAAGTCATTGGTCAAGGAGCAAAATCAGAGAACCTGGGGCTTTTAATGTTACGGCTTAGGGTAGGTTTGATAAGGGGAAATTTTAGGTATACAACTCCTACGAATCAAGTAAAATATACAAATTGACTAAGTACTAAAGACGGGTCATGCAACTTTCAACTCAAAACTAGTCCTAAGAGTGTTTGCTTTGCTAAATTTATTTTTTTTATTTTTTTATTTTTTTTTTGAAATTAACTTGACAAAAAGAAGGCCTTATCCACACCCAATGGTCAAAACACAACTTAATGGGAAAAAGAGAACAAAAATTACAAGACATGGATCAAGGCAATTAGATGATCGCCCTAATCCTTTATTCAACAAATGAAAAATTACAAGACATGGAACACAAATACCGACTTAAAGATGCAAACCGGACAAATAAAACAGGCGTTCACAAACTCCGAATTTTACAAAAAGAAACCGAACAAACACATTGACTCTATTTGGATTTTTGTTTTTGTTTTTGTTTTTGTTTTTTTTTTAACACAATTTTTCCATAGGACTAGATATGAAAGTGTTGAAATGCAAATGGTGATTGACCCCAAAATGAATGAACAACTTAGCCAATTACTTGATTTAGGAGAGGAGGGTGAGAAGGGAAAAATCAAAGTGAATGGTAAAAAGTTAGGATTATAGAGTTGGCTTGGTGAAGGTTTTTTAAGTTAAAAAGGTTAATTTAGTGGCTATGGGTGATCTAAGGGATGAATTAGTAGTTAAGGTTAGGGCTATTTAAGTCAAGGGGTTAATCCTAAGGGTCTCCACATATTAAGCTCTCGATGCCAAGTGCACAACAACACCGGGTTCTACGATCTAGTGTGCCACGATTGTTTTTACCCTCACAAAGAAATAGAACCGATGTGAAATGGTTCTAAAGGCTCAAATTCTCACAAGTGTATTAGGGGTTGTATGCTAGGTCGTGTGACTCAACCAATGTTCCAAGGCGTAATCCTAGCTCAATCATGCAAGTAGGGGTAGAGGATTAATTCCCTAATGCAACCTAAATGACAAATCTAACCGATGGTTACCATCAAGAATCACAAACCACGCACAAACAAGCTAATGACTTGCAAGCAACTCCTAATATCCCTAGCCAATTGCTGTCAATCCAAGCACAGAGACTTAGGTTCGAGGGTGGATTAAGCAATGTTATTCAAACGGCAATTGACACATAAACAACCTAAAAACACTATCAAACCAAAAACAACCAAAACCAACTTCACATGCATTGAAAAGTAAAACCTAAATCTAACCAAAAACCAACGCAAAACATCCAATCATGCAACAACACCAACAAACACCAACAAACATGCGAAACAAACAATAAAATAAAAATTGCAATATAAGAAGAAGAAAAAGAAAGGGAGAAGTCCCTTTACCCACCCCACACTTAGATTGCACTTACTTCCAAAAGTGCAATGGAAGAAGAAGCAAACTAAATGGGAAAGGAAAAGGGTTACCTCATATATCGGGGGCTGGTAGTGGTGGCGGCGGGTACGGCCACCCTTGGGCTGCACAAAAGCGAGAGGCGAATGCCTCGACATTGGCGAGCTGAGCTGCTTGCCGATCAAGGCGTGCGTTCAGCCGCTGCTCAAGCAGAACCTGATGGACGGTTAGGCCTTCCAATTGCCCAATTATGCCATCCAACCGTCCTTCAATCCGCCCCATAAAATCTACTCCCATCGATACATTCTCCGCATCCTCCTCGCTGTCCTCAGCATCCTTACTCTCTTCCTCCTCGTCTACTTCCATAGGAGCCTTTCCCCTACTTGAACCTCCTGCACTTGAAGGACCTGCAACTGCCACAACATGGGAACAAGACAAGATTCCCCTCGAAAGCTTCTTGGGAAGGATGCTATCGAGGTTCCTATAACAAGTATTACTATGAAAAAAACATGCAATACAAGTCACAATATGTCCTAACCCTAGTTCGGACTTAGCTCGGTTGTGGTGATTGTATAAAGTTTCCATGACAAAGAAGCCCATATGCACCTTAATCTCACTATGCACATGCCACAGGATCAACAGTTCAAATGCATTAACCCGGTTGCTCTCAGTTTTTCCCGAAAAATTAAAACATACAAATTTATGAACTAATTGCAAAATAGGGTCATGGATTTGGGAAGTTTTGGCAAACCGAGGTGGTATACCCCTTGCCCTATCAAGCGCCAAAATTTCTTGGCATCCAAATTTTCGGGCCATTTGTAACCATTCCCGTCAATCCCTATGCAAGCCCTAAGGCCATCAATATCCAAAGTCCGTTCAATGCCAAAGAGGCGGAAGGTCATGCTTCTAAGGCCCGTATCCGGGTTGGTTTTAAAACCCAAGGTGGAGTAGAATTCTAGGTTCAACTCCCTAAAGAATGGAGGATTAGATTTCACAAACTCGTATCACCCTAGACTAGTCAACTTAGCTTTCACTCCCTCCGACCTATCTTATACAAAAAGAAATTCCCAATCGAAAGTGCGAAAGGGGGTGCTCTCTAAAGGAAATAAGGTTTTGTACTTTTTACCTTCATCATCCAAAAGTAAAGGAAAGGGGCACTTGTACTTCTTTGAGAGGCTCGTCAACGGGGCCATCAATTGCTAGGTGGGCAATTCGTCACGTGGCACCGGTTCCGGTGACGGTTCCATGGGTCGGCGTGACGAACCGTGTCTTTGATCGGCGACGGTTTTCTTCTTCATCCTACAATTGCATAACCATAAAAATAAAGCAAAAATCAAAAACAAAGGAACACAAAGCCAAAGAACATCTACTGTCAAAGATACAAACCACGAAAAAGAAAAAGAAAGCAAAACAATACCCTATTAAGCAGTCAATTAATCAAAACCAAAAAGAGAAAAAGAACAACAATAATAATAATAAAAAATAAAAGAAAGAATAAAGCAAGAATTCATACCTGGTTTCAAAGAATTTGAAGCAAAATAAAACCCTAGGGCAAAATAGCGGAGGAAAGGGGTGAGAGGGAGAAGAAGAAGAAGGAAAGGAGAGTAAGAGTGGATAGGGAGAAGGAGAAGAATAGAGAAGGAGAAGGAGAGAGTGGATTCTAGAGAGAGAGAGTGAAGAGGGAGAGAGAAAGTGAGAGGGTGAGAGAAAGTGAGAAAGAGGAAGAAGAAGAAGAAGAAGAAGTCGGTTATGAAAAGGGGGAAGATGGGAAAAGGCATTAAATAGGCAGTGGAATAACCCTTGGAAGTCAAAATTTAAACGCTCGGCACGCCGTGCCAAACACTCAGCACGGCTTGCTGTGCGGGACAAAAAATCTTACCTGGAAACAGCGTGATGGCACGCCGGCGTGCTGTCTCGGCACGGCATGCTGCCTTGAAATTTGACTATGCGGCACGGCGTGCTGAAGTTTTGACACGGCGTGCTGGTCTTTCTTCCACAACTCACTTTAGGAACAGCGCGACGGCACGTTGGCGTGCCGTATTGGCACGGCGTGCCGCCTTGCAAACCAGTGATTGGCATGGCGTGCTGAATGTGGCACGACGTGCTCCTTATCTATGCACAACTCTCTTGCGGAACAGAACGACGGCACGTGGGCCTACTGAATCTGGCACTGCGTGCTGTCTACTTATGCATAATTTTCTTCCGGAACAGCAGCCTGGTACGATTTCGTGCCACTTTGGCACGCCCCGTGCTACTCCCAATTTCACCTTGGCACAGTGTGCTGTATAGTGACACGGCGTGCCACCCTGAATTCTGCCAACTGTTGCTTTTTTTCCACATTTTGATCACGATTTTTGATTAACTTGCTTAAGTACCTAATCCTACACACAAAAACATATTAACGCAAAAAAAAATTAATGTACAAGGGAGGCACACGTACCTCGTTGCTATGTTTATAGTCGGAATAGCTCGACTTCTACGTCCACGTTTTTACATTACACATCACGAAGGAGTAAGACTTGCTTCTCCTCCTTCATTCCTTCGCTGACGTAGGGCTTCAATCGATGCCCGTTTACTTGTCGAATTCCCTCCGGGGTTTTAATTTCCACCAACCTTATGCAAGGTAAACGGTCCCGTCCATCGACTTCTCAGTTTGCCCGGAAATAGTTTCAATCGGAAATCGGACAAGAGCTCCAACTCCCCTTGGTTGAAACTCTTTTCTATCACATAAGCATCAATAGGGCAAAAGGAGTCTACAAAATTACAACTTTCAAAATCTAATGGATATTTCATTGAGTTATAGACGTTGAAACTTACCTCCTCATTGTGCAACCTAAGAATAATCTTACCTTCCTGGACATCTATCAGAGTCCTACCGGTTGCAAGAAATGGCCTTCCAAGCAAAAGAGGCACCGCGCTATCTTCCTCCATGTCCATCACCACGAAGTCCGTGGGGAAGATAAATTTATCCAATTTTATTAGCACATCCTTTACCACCCCCTTGGGTCTCGTGAGAGATCTATCCGCCAATTGGAGGGTCATATTGGTTGGCTTTGGGTCTCCCAGTCCGAGTCTCCTGAAAAACGACAGAGGCATCAGATTTATACTTGCACCCAAGTTGCATAGGGCATTGGCGATCTCCAAGTTCCCTATCCGGCATGGGATAGTAAAACTGCCCTTATCTTTGAGCTTGGGTGGAAGTTTGTTAGTGATGTCCTCACCTAGCTTTTGTTTCCCTATAAGAAGTTCTTTAAAAAATTTAGCATAAGAGGGCATCTCTTGGAGAGCCTCAATCAATGGCATGTTAAATTCTAACTTCTTAAAAATCTCCAGGAATTTGGAATATTTCTGCTCCAGTTTATCTTTCTTCTCCCTTTGAGGATAAGGAAGTTTAGGCACATAGGCTCTCACTTGGTCAGGAATTTTCCCTTTTTCATTTATGCTAGGTTTGGGTTCAGAAATTGAGTCGGGGTTGCTTACCTCTCCCGACTCTTCACTTACCTCAGTAGGTTGGGATGGAATATCAACGTTTTGCACCCGATCCTCCACTTGCCTACCGCTTCGTAGGGTTATAGCTTGAGCTATCTCCCGTTGATTACCCTTAGGGTTTTGTTCAGTTCTACTCGGAAGTGCTCCTTGAGGTCTTTCCTGCCTCTCCCTACTCAATTGAGCCACCTGTTTACCCAAATCCCTACAGTATGCTTCATTATCAGCAAGCCGAGACGAGATGTCTTTTAGTAACGACAAAACCGTCTCATCTTGCTTAGACTGTTGAGGCTGCTATGGAGATTGATCATTAGGAATAAATGGGGCCTTACCTAACCCCTGCTCACGGTGCTCATAATGGAATCCAGAAGGAGGTCTCAACACATTTTGGTTGTTACTATAGGACATGTTCGGGTGTTGATACCTTCTTCCGTAATTATTATTATTATTATTATTGAAGTTTTATGGATGAGAGTTAGAATTATTGTACCTTTGGTTTCCTCCCATGAAACTTACGTTTTCGGACGATTGGGCGAATAGGTCGCCCAATTCACAATCTTGCCCGGGATGCTCCGCTCCACATGATACATACAACACCGGCTGGCATTGTGGCCCATTTAAATTCAGACGGGACATCAACAGGTCCAGCTTCTTGTTTACATGGTCCATGGCTGCATCTTGGCGTCCCAAATCTACAGCTCGAACCTCATTCCTTGTTGGCGTGTCCGACTGCCACAAGGTACTCTTTCTAGCTAGCTCCGCAATCAACTCCTTGGCTTGTGTAGCAGTCTTCTTAAAAATGTCCCCACCTGCAGAAGAATCAATAATGGCACGGTTAGCTGGTGTCAAACCATGATAAAACGTGCTTACCTAAGTGAACCGCGGCATGTCATAGTGGGGGCAGTTCCGCAATAACCGTTGAAATCTCTGCCATGCTTCATTAAGAGTCTCCGTCCCAAATTGCCCGAATCCCATGATCTCGTTCCTTAGCTGAATCGTCTTTGATGGTGGGAAGTAGTATGCTAAGAATTGCTCTTCCAATTGATCCCATGATGTCACTGATCCGGGCCTCAAGGATTTGTACCATTCCATTGCTCCCCCGCATAGTGAAAAGGGGAACAGCTTCAACCGCACAGCATCTTGGGGCGCTCCACCAATTCAGACTGTATCGCCCACCATGAGAAACCGATCAAAGTGATCATTGGGGTTGTCACTTATTCCACCACTGAATAGTCCGTTCCCTTGGATCAAATGGATCATACTGGACTTCAACTCGAATTGATTGGCAGTGATGGCTGGGATAACCACTCCGGATCTGTTCCGAGGCCGATGTGGAGCCATTAGATCAGTCATGACCATGTTGTCTCTATCACCACCCCTTCTTCTATCAAACTCCTCCCGCTCTCGCCGGAGTTGCTCTTGCTCAACTCTTTCCCGGAGCTGTCTCTCCTCATCATCCTGTTACTGATGTTCCATTTGGACAACACATAGAAATTAAAGAAAACTAAATTGCAACAAATATTAACAGAAAAGAAAAATTATTTAACTATATGCACAGAAATGATGCCTAGATCAGCAAATAGACCTTTGGCTCAATGATGCAGAAAAATAAATTCCCCCGGCAACGGCGCCAAAAACTTGATGGGTTCTAGGCGTAGTAGTAAAACTAAACCTAGAAACGCACAACTAAGGCAGTGTACCTATCGTTGACAAGTAATAATTATGGTTGGTCCAGGTATCGATCCCACAGAGAAAAATATTCTGCAAACACTAAACTACTCGGGTTCCTCGCGTGTCCTAGGCGGAACGTAGTTTTGGGTTGATTATATTAATAACTAAATTATCCTACTCCTAGTTGATCTATTCCAGCTTACTTTGCACTTGAATTTTGTGTTATCAATTGGCGGTTTACCGACCTATGAATGCTAATGGAGATGGCTTTATTAATTAACTACAAAAGATGAATTTAACTCAACAATCAACCCTTAATTATGTTCTTCCGATAATTCAACCTAGCGTATCTAGATCTTTTAGGTCCTTAGCCGGTTTCCCTTGTTTAGAGGCGGTCTAATTCTGAAGCTCAGAAAATAGGGGCACATAAGTTCCACAGTGTCGTCAATACTAATGGTTTCCTAGGCGTCAATCTAGGTAATGCCACAAATATGAACTTAATAAATTAAGATCTTATGAGACTAGATATTCATTAAAGGATTTGCATAAAGAAAAGGAATAAAAATTGAAATTAACTTGCAATCAATTGTATTAATTAAGAAAGATGAAACGAATTCAGTGTTTACAACCAAACACAATCAATTTGCGGAATCAAAACTAACTTAATCAAATTACAAAAGAGAAGAAGAAAAACTTATGCCCTTTTGGTCCGGTTAACCGGATTCCGACAGTGTGAAGATGCTTGGGGTGTACCTCTATAGACGAACTCAAGCCGGTACCAAGAACGTCGCAAAAGGGGAAGATTCTATGCAAAACTACAACCAATCGATGGTTCAAAACTCAAAGAAATCAAATAGTTCAAGCTCAAAACCTCACTACAAGTTTCTGCTCTCACTCAAAAAGACTGGAAAAAGATCCTCTAAAACATAGAAAATAACCTATTTATACGGCTAGGTTAAAACCAGGAAAAAGAAAGGATGAAAGTAGGGCAACAACAGGATTTCGGGGCTCGGCACGCCGTGCTGGTGGAAGTGGCACGCCGTGCTGTGCAGAATTGAAGGCGGCACGCCGTGCTACTGGAGGTGGCACGCTGTGCCGTGTGATTTTGGGGTTGGCACACCACGCTGATCTGAGTGGCACGTTTTCGTGCCACTCCACTGGACTGCTTCACTTGGCCCGCCGAGTTGGCACGTCGTGCCCTAATTGTGGCACGTTGTGCCACCTTGATTTTCAGCACTTCGAACTCTTCTTCGCCGCCGATGCACCAACTTCCGGTCCGGGTCATAATACCTGTCCAAGACAAGCACAAAGAAATATAACCGCACCAACGCCATGGACCATAAAAACGACAAATTAACAAAAATTACAAAAACAACCCTAGAAAACACGAAAAATACTAAAAGTTATAAAAATCTATCCATAAAAATCACAAAATACTCAAAAACCACATAAACATTCACACAAAAGACTCTAAAAAGTGCCGTTCAAAATATGAAATTGCCTAAAAGATAAGGTCAAAAACCGACCTTATCAATTCTCTTTGTTGTTAGGAAGACCCTGGTTTCATTTGTTAAAGAGTCCCTTCTATGCTGCATCAGAAAATAAAGTTCTTTATAGGTAATAGGGTTGTGACAGTTGAAGCGGATTCCTAATCCATGATAGCCACTGTGAATGAAGAAGTTCCACCATTCGGCAGATTCCAGGTCGCTGTAATTAATGAAGAAGAGGTCACAGATGCTCCAATGGTTATATACAAGAACTATATACTGAAGTTATCCAATTACTTATGTAAGCAGAATTTTGTATCAGGACTAGGTCTTGGAACTAATTTACAGGGTGTGCTAGAGTTCAATATAGATTCTAACAAACCAAGACAGTTTGGATTGGGATATGAAGTTGAAGCACATGAAAAGAAGAATCAGAAGAAGGGAAAGAATGGCAAACTCATAATGAAACCATTCATTAAAGCTGGTGAAGAGCTGTACAAGGGGCAAGCTGAGCCCATAAAAGTGGGAGATATACAATTGCTAGGTTTTGAAATAGCTAGTTTTTGAAATATTCTCTGATATGGTTGATTTTGAAGCAAGTCAAGAAGAGTCTATTGCACCAATGATAAAAGAAGAGATAGTTTTCAAGCCTATTTTCTATCAGAAGAAATCATCTGAGAAGTCAACTAATATAGTAGAGATGAAGCAAGTGAGCTATGCTGAGAGGGAAATGTCTAAAGAAGATGCTGAGAAGAAGATATGTGATGAAATTGTAGAAGTGATTTTAAAGGCGTTGACTATTGCCTTGAACAATGCCTTTGTAAAGACCAAGAAAGGGTACAAGAGGAAATTGATGACCTAAGAAATCCTTGATTCTGTAGTTTTTGAGATTGCAAAAATCATGATGAAAGCTAAAGCACAGTTTGCTGAAGTTAAGAAGACTGCTTTTTCTACGGAATAAAAGTCTGAAATAGTTGCTGATTTGGATAACATTATGAATGTTAATGAAGATGAAGAAGTGAAAGGCCCTCCGCCTATGGAGGATGAAAATGACTTTGTTGTATCTTTTTTTTTTGTCCATTTTCAATGTAAATAATGTACTTTATAACAAGTTTAATGCAATGAAGTCTCAGTTTATGTACTTATGAAATGTTTATGCCGATAATTCTGTGCATGCATTTGAATCACCATCAAGCATATTTAGCTTTTGTGACACTACATTTCATGAAATTAATATAAGTACAGATGAAAAACCTAGAATGGTATTTATTTCACGTGATCTAAACCTCAAAGAAGAGAGAGAATTGACAAAAATATTACAAAAACTCATTAAAGCTTTGGCTTGGTCATATGAAGATATGCCAAGGGTTGACACAAAAATAGCTATGTATAAGATTCCAACGGATCCAAAATTCAAGCCGATAAAGCAGAAGTTGAGAAGACTGAGACCAGAATGGGCTACACTGGTAAAAGAAGAAGTAGCTAAACAGATTAAGGCTAAATTTCTTGAAGTAGTGGAGTATATAAAATGGCTTGCCAACATTGTTCTAGTGCCTAAGAAAGATGGTAGAGTTAGGGAATGTGTTAATTACAGAGATGTGAATAAGGCTTCTCCGAAGAATGATTTTCTGTTACCCCATATTGATGTTCTAATTGACAGTGCAACTAAAGCATTAATGTACTCATTTATGGATGGATTTTCAAGGTATAATCAAATCCTGATTAATATAATCGACAAAGTAAAGACATCATTCATTACAAAATGGGGCACCTTTTGCTATCGAGAATGCCGTTTGGATTGAAGAATGCTGGAGCAACCTATCAGAGGGCTGTCACAACACTGCTACATGATATGATTCATAAAAAGGTGGAGGTTTACGTTGATGATATACTTGTTAAATCGATGACCTAGGAAGAGTATTCTATTATCATGGATAGATTTTTAACACGCATTGAGGAGTATAATCTCAAACTTAATCCTAAAAAGAGCATATTTAGGGTTACATCAAGAAAGCTGCTCAGCCATATGGTTAGTTAGAGGGAAATCAAAATGGATCTAGATAAGATCAAGGCTACTCGGGATATGCCAGCTCCTAAAACAAAGAAAAAAGTTCGGTCGTTTCTGGGTTCTTTACAATATGTCAATCTGTTCATAGCACGGTCAACTTCAGTTTGTGAGCTAATTTTTATGTTGTGAAGAAAGACCAACCGATTGTCTGGGATAACAGGTGTCATTTGGCATTTGAAAAGATTAAGGCTTATCTGGTAAATCCTCTAGTTTTTAGCCCACTAGTTCCAGGAAAGCCTTTAATTCTATATCTAGTAGTTGAAGACTCTTCAATAAGGGCAATGCTAGCACAGAGCAAGATGTGAAGAAAGTGTACCCTATCTATTATCTTAGCAAGAAGTTGCTGGATTATGAAACCAAATATACACTGGTTGAAAAGATGTGTGTAGCAATGGTTTGGTTGACGAAGAAGTTGAGGCATTATTTCGAGTCATATAAAATTCAAGCTTTGGCTAAAGTTTATCAAATGAAGTATCTATACAAAGCATCGGTATTAGTTGGAAAATTATCCAGATGGCTACTTATCAGAATTTGATATTGAGTATGTCATCAAGAAGGTCATAAACGGATGATCTGTAGCAGATTTTCTGGCAAATCAATCACTTGAATCACATTATGTAGAGAATCTAGAGTTCCCTAATGAACAGTTGGCTATGGTAGAAGTGAAGAGGTGGATTATATGCTTTGAGGGTGCTGTAAATAGAAAGGGTGCTGGAATTGGAATAATTGTAGCAACGCTAGATGGTTAAGTTATTCCATTATCGAAAAGATTGGATTTTCCTATCACAAATAACGGAGCAGAATATGAAGCATGTTTTTTTTTTTTGGAATGGAAGCTCTTTTATCGTTAGGGGCAAATGATATGCTAATTGTTATTAGACAAGCTCAAGATGAATGCGATGTGACAAAAGAAGCCTAAAGGCCTTACTTCGAATTACTGTATTATAGATTGGAGTTATTTGGCCAATGTGAGTTCAGACATATTCCTAGAGAAGAAAATAAAATGGCTAATGCATTAGCAACATTATCTTCCATGTAGGAAAATCCAGAAAGAACACAGATACAGCCTCTGGTCATAGCAAATTCTAAAAAACCATGTTTTGATGTTCAGGATGTGATGGAGTTGACGGCTGAAGAAAAGCCATGGTTCTTTGACATTTACTAGTATGTGAAAGAGGGACAGTATCTAGAAGAAGCCAGTACCACTGATAAAGTTTCATTGAGAAGATTAGCCAGCCAGTTTAGAATTTTTAAAGATAGGCTATATAAGAGAACAGTGAAAGGAGTTCTTTTGAGGTGTTTAACAGAATAAGAAGTAGAAGCAGTGATTCAGCAAGTACATTTAGGATCATGTGGACCTCATATAAATGGCATAGCTTTGGCTAGAAAGATAATGAGACAAGGGTATTTTTGGATAACAATGCAGACTAACTATGTGAAGGAAGTGAGAAGATGCCATGAATACCAAATCCATGCTAATACCAGTCATCTACCACCACTTGAATTACAGAATTTAGCATCTCCTTAGCCGTTCTCTGCTTGGGGGATAGATATAATCAGGGAGATTCATCTTGGGCATCTAATTGTTGGATATGTCCTAGTCCCAAGGCATTGGTCCTTGTATTTATATCATACATTTGTACTTTGATGTAAGATTTATGTATTATACAATTTGTGTCATTAAATAAAGGCATTGATCTATTTATTATATATCTTGTGTTATGTATTAAATAGAGTATCTGATGGACATATCCATATCTATGATGACAAGTGTCATGCACTTAGCAGTAAGACCAAGGATAGGGAAAACGATATGACCATAAAGTCATCCAAAGACTGTTCTAGCCATGGGAATGAATGGAACTAGAGACTATCATGAGCTTGGTTATATGGCGGTGTCTTTCCGGGTATTGGACATGGAATGTCAACCAAGTTAATGGGTACATGCAAAGGGGCATGGTACTGGATAGATCCATTAAACGAGAAATCCATATGGTATAGTATCACAAGTGATTCTCGTGTAGTACTTATATGGATCCTTTGACCTGACCATATCATGGTGCTGCATGTGAACTCGCATACTTTGGTGTATGCCTAAATGGCCTGTAACAGGGTGCTAAGTATACATTCGGGTATGTCAGTAAGCATGGCAGGACTATGGATATGCAGAAGGGAATGTCACTCAGTAGTCCACTGGGAAGATATCACCGGCCACTTGATGAATGCAACTGATAAGAGTGTGGCCACACCCAAACAAATTGGAACTTGTTTATGAGCATCAGTTCATTCGAGATCAAGTAAATGTTCGGATACAAAAGAGGGTGATTAATCTATGCCTCTGTATTGGACACTGATATCAATGACATAGGATGTAAAAGTTTAAAATACAGGGTTATGATTACAGTTGGACTGCTATCTCCATTAATTGGGGGCTGCAGTGGCTTACTAGAGCCCGCCTGCAGTCTGTGGACCATAGGCCCATTGCCAACAAAAGACGGGCCCACAGGATCGTACACATAGAAAGTCTGAGTTTGAACTAGTCGGATCACCTGTATAGTTGGAGTATACTAATTGGAGAGATAAATATTAATCAATTAAATTAAAGATCAATTGGATTGGTCAATATAATTTAATTGACATATATTTATATTTTATTAGATTACATAAAGTTAATTTAAATAAATTAACTTGTAAATAAATTTCCTGGTGGAAATTTAATATATATATATATAGGTTTATATGTATATATTTCTAGTCAAATCATAAATTAATTTGTTGGGATAATTCCAATTGACAAGTCTATTCAATTTAAATGACATGTATCTTATATAATATGATATTATATAAATACATGCATAGAAATTAAATTAGAATTGATTAGGAATTAAACCATACTAATTAATTAGGATTTATGGAATTATAGGCATTAATTCCTTTTATAGAAACAAATTTATTCACCCTAATAATAAAGGCCATGATTTAAGCAAAAATCAATGAATTTCTTACTATGGGATTCGGCCATTAAGGGGAATTTTCTGCTGGAATTTTTTTAATTCAAAAGCAGAAAATTCTAGCTCACTTTTCTCTCCAAAATTCATTGATCCGCCGCTAGCATGGGTTTTACTCGATAGGCATTCGTGTACGTGAGAGTGGAGGGAATCGATTTCGATTTCTGCAGCAATCTCTAGAGGAGATATTACTGGTGAGAATCTAATTCTTCTCATTTGAATTTTTTTGTTTTTTTATTTCCATTTCAATTGCTCCAAGGCACAGATTTGAGAAAACACTCTGTAGTTTCGCTTTAATCGGGCGTTTTGCGATGAAAAATCCCAACACTAATGGGCATAGATTTGTAGTGGTTACAGTTGATTACCTTTCAAAATGGGTTGAAGCAGAATCATTCACTGGTGTGACAGCTGAGAAGATGGCTAAGTTTATCTAGAAGAACATCTTTGCTCGATATGGAGTTCCTCATCATGTATTGACTGACAATAAGGTACAATTTCAAGGGGCAAGAGCAGAATTAGGTACAGAACATGGTATTGAACATCATAGATCTTCTCCATACAGACCACAAGCTAATGGTGCAATGGAAGCAGCTAATAAGTCAATAAAGAAGATTTTGTCGAAAATGGTATTCACTTATAGAGATTGGGCTGAAAAGTTGTTGTATGCTCTTTGGGGTTATAGAATCAATCCACTCAGAGCATTTTACTTGACCCCTATTAGACAAGTGAAACTCTAGTAGCACTTATATTAGATCTTTAGACCTGATGTTGCTCTGAACTTAAGGACGATATCACATACTTTGACATACGCCTAACGGGCTAGTGACAGAGTGCCAAGTATGGGTGTGATTGGGTATGCCAATGAATACCTAAGGATCATGAGCAAGGCGAAGGGAAATGACAATCTCTTAAATGAGATCATAATATCACTAGCCACTTGATGAGTAAGACTGAGAAGTGTTTGGCCAAACCCAATACTTAATTACTAGGTGATTAAGTGATTGAGTTCATCAATCTACTCGGTATCAAGAAATGTACTTGCAGCCATAGTGGATGACTTAGTCATGGTTTTAGTAGTACACAGACACCTAATAGGCATTAGATGTATAAGTAAAAGGCTACAATGTATATATGTCCAAAAGATATATTCATCTTAATTGGGGGCTATAATGGTTTGCTAGAACCCATCTATAGTCTGTGGATCCAAAGGTTTGGGGCCCACTGTAAACATAAAAATGAACCTACCGGATTGCACGTATAGGGTCAAGATCAGATGTTTAGGACATTAATATATTGGATATATATTTAATGAATGGAGCAATTGTTATATTTATGTTGATTTAATTATTACATGGTGCAATAAATTAATTAATTAAAATATAACTGGTCAAAAATGGATTTTTACATTTATGGGATTGGAAATTATATTCATATTAAATTAATTATTGTATGGAATAAATAGATAATTTAATTGGGATGTAATTTGTCAAAATTGGATTTTGACATAATAGGGAATTATATTATATTTAAGTTAATTTGTTTTATTGCATGGTGCAATAAATAAATTAAGGCTAAAATATAATAATGTTAAAATTGGATTTTAACATAAGGAATTATACATATATATTTATATCATAAAGTTGATAGGGATTTAATTGAATTAAATCTTTAACCTAAATTTTAATTAATTAAACCCAATTAACCTAGAGTATAAATAGAATATTTTTCCTTAATTCGCTAAACTAACTCAGATAGCCTCATTCCCATAAAACAATGAGAATTTTGGCCAGCACTAGCTCTCCCTGAGGTTCAGCTGTTCTTGCTCCGGTCTAGTGCTAGCACGGTCGTTCAATCACTTGAGGCCTGCATGTGTGAAGGTGGAGATTTCCTGCTTGGAAATTTATGGTACAAGCTTCGTATCTTAGGTAAGATTTATGATTGCTTTCTGGATTGCTCTCTAGTTAAGTTGTTTCTTCCCTATTTGAATGGGTTCCTCGTATAAAATTTTTTGTTTTATATGGTAAAAATCCCTACAGTGGTATCAGAGCCAACCATTCTTAATCGAGGAAGATTGGTTAGGGTTCATTAGATTCTAGGTTGAATTTATATGATGATTTGCGGAAAAATCATTTTTAGGAACCCTAACTCTTTGGAAAAATCGAAATCCCTAATTTTTTTTTTGTTTTGTTTTTTATTTTTGGATTTTAGAGATTTCTTTGTGGTGGCTGGCGGTCAAACCACCGGATTCCACCATGGCTGGTGATGGAACACTAGGCAGCACCGCCAATAAGCAGCAGCCACCACATTTGTGTTGCCCCTGCCACACAAAGGCTAATGCCTCTACGGGTGGTGCGCTGCGTGGCAAGAGCTATTAGGAAATGCCCTAGTCCCAAGGCATTTGTCCTTGATTTGTATCATACATTATTAGACCATTTATGGATTAATGTATTATAAATTTGTGTTAATATATAAAGATATAATCTATTTGATTTATCTCTTGTGCAATGAACATAAATAAAGTAACCAATGGTCATATCTACATCTATGTTGTCAAGTGTCATGCACTTGGCAGTGAGACTATGGATAGGGAAATGATATAACCATAAAGCCATCCCTAGTCTGTTCCAGTCATAGGAATGAATGGAATATAAGACTAGCATTACCTTGATTGTATGACGGTGTCTTACTGGCCATATTACATGGATTGTCAATTAGGTATATGGGTACATGTAATGGGACATGGTACTGGATAGATCCACTAATGAGAAATCCATGTGGTATAGTATCATAAGTGATTCTCGTGTAGTAGTTATATTGGATCCTTCGACCTAACCATATTATGGAGTTGCATGTAAACTCACACACTTTGACTTGCACCTAAAGGGCCTGTAATAGGGCATCAAGTATGGGTACGGTTGGGTGTACCAATGAGCATTGCAAAGCCATGAATATGTAGAAGGGATATGTCACTAGTAATTCATTGAGTAGATATCACCGGTGTGAGCATGGGTTTTCCCGACCTCTATGATAAAAATCCTATGTTACCTGTTAAGAAAACGGATATGAATTGGACTTAAGAATGAGTGAGATGTTGCCTGAAATGTCTCAAACACCACGAAAACCAAACGTTCATCGATCCGAAACCCCGAGAAAGGTCCTTCGAGTGATTAGAGGGCTTAGAGGTGAGTGTGGGATTTAGGAAAATCTGCCACTACTCTGATTAGAGACATACAACTATAGTTTCACAACTACAGCCGTGTGACTATAATTCCAAAGCCGCACGGCTCTATCGAACGGACATAGTTTTTTTCTAAATAACCAGAATCAATATTTGACTGGGATTCAAATTCCTTAATTAGTGGGGGATAATCCGGGATTTCCTAGGTCTTAATAGCAGAGAAAAAAGGAGGGGAACAAAATAACACAATAGAATAGACAAAAACGGAGAGAGATTTGGAGAGAAGAGAGAAAAACTAAGTAAAATTGAAGAACAATACCAGAAACCAGAACAGAAACACATAACAGCAAACTTAGAAAACATAGAGTGAGGGTTTCTAATTAGACTTTCATTCATTCAGGACCATTCTCGGGTCTGTTCGGATTGATTCGGGACATATACTTGAGGATTTCGGGGTGTTCGTGGGATTCTAATCACATTCTGACTTTTCAATCTAATTTTAGCCATTAAATACACTGGAACATCAAAAAGGTAAACTCTGAGAGGCCTTAAACTCATTCCTCTTTGATTTGTGTTGTGATTTTTCTGTGTTCTACAAAAATCCAGAAACTAGTTGTTTGATTACAGCCATACAGCTTTGACTAGAGCCAAGCGGCTGTAATCCTTTAGAACAGAGCCGAGCGGCTATAATACTATAGCCGCACGGCTATGTTCTTCTGGGCAGAAACCTGAAAAGCCCTAAATCAACCGAAAGCAGTCAGTTTTCCATTTTGTTTGTTTTGTTATGAACTATTTCGGTCCAATCACATCCGTTATACTCAGAATTATGGTTTTTGGCTTTTCCTAGAATGCGATGTGAGATTATCTGTCTCTTTGATTTTATTTTTGAAATCCAGGGTTGTTCAATCCAAATCGGGTCCACTGTCCAGCTTTAATAGACCCCCAAGTTCTTTAAAGTCTTTTAGAAATCATTGAAAACGATCAAAACAGTGATTTTCAAAATGAAGAAAACCAATTTCGGGTTCTAGATACTACAGACGAACGGCTGTAGTTCTATAGCCACGCAGCTCTAGCTGAGCAACATGGCTGTAGTTTCCAGAAGGAGGCAGAATCACAGGACGATTCCCACGGACATCGTTGTGTGATGCTCTCTTCAGAATCAAACCTGTTTTTGATGTGTTTACTGTTTTAGACCTTAGATGGATGTTTGGAATTAGGAACCCCCACGAACGAAACCCCGAGTTCTGGGATATCTGACCCACTAAATGGAGAAATTTGCATGTAATTGAGCCAAACTATTTTCCAAAATGTTTTCAAGCATAAAACCTATAAGGCGTTTCTAAAATGGTTTTCTAGGTCTAACTGAGTAAGTCGCCCGGACTTCTCGGTTATCCCCTAAATGCATGCTCTCGCTTCCTGAAATCCCCATTCTATCCTATATGAGTCCTACTTGTGTTTGTAATATAATTGTGTTAACTAATCTGTTTTGCAGCTTTCATTTTTCTTTATTTTATTTTGGATGTATTTTATACATTAATCGTGTATTCTAGGTGATTGTACTTTTTAGATCTTCTTGTATCTAGGCGATTGTAATGGTGAGGATGAGAGCTTTTTCTCTTTTTGGGTTGTAATAAGCGGCCTCTATTTCTTTTTGCTTTGGTTTTGACGTATGGTTTATTTTTCTACACCTTATTTTATGCTATTTATTTATTTCATCTGAATAAGCATGGGCTAAATAATAAAATATAAAAATGGGTAGAGAATTAAGTGAATAAAATATTTTCTTATGCACTTATAAATGAAAGCAAGCTTGAGGTTGAATAGGTAAGTTGCCCGAACCCTAAATCTCTGGATTAGGTACAGTAGTCTACGCTCGGTAGGGAGCCGTACCGGAATTTCCCAGATGAGCTGATCCGGGTGGCGACTTTGTCAATGATCTTGAAATTTAGGTTTTGAGATATTTAAGTAATAAAACGGGATTTTCAAAATGCAAAACCAGTTTTCCAAAAACTCACATTTAAAGGAAAGTTTTTCTACAAAAAGGATTTCCAAATAAATCAATAGTTTTCCTAAGCAAGATACAAACCCGTTTCAAAACAAATCAATCAAAAACACTTTTCTTTTTCCCTGGCTCACTTCGCCACGTTCTGCTTAAAAGGTCATCCGCTCACAACCGGCCCCTTGATGAGTGCAACTGATAAGAGTGTGGTCACACCCAAATAAGTTGGAACTTATTTGTGAGCATCAGTTCACTCGGTATCAAGTGAATCTCCAAACACAAAAGAGGGTGATAATACCATACCTCCGTGTTGGACACCGACATCAATGACATGGGATATATAATTTATACTACAAGGTTACGACTTCTGTTATACTGTAGTCTCCATCTTAATTGGGATTTGTAATGGCTTGCTAGAGCCCAACTACAGTCTGTGGACCATGGGCCCACTGCCAACATAAAGATGGGCCCACAGGATCGTACACATTGAACATCTGAACCAGCACTAATAGGTCAGTTATATAATTAGAGTATATTGACATGGGAGGAGGACTTTATTGATTAAATTATAGATCAAACGGATTGATCAAATGATATAATCAACAAAAATTGGGTTACATAGAATTAATTTGATAAATCAATTTTATGTAATGTCTTAAGTAATGTCTAAATAATTATTGGGTTAATTTAATTAGACAAATTATATTTATTTAACATGATATGAATTATATTATATGGTGTAATTTAATTCATACATGTATAATTAAATTAATTTGAAATTAAAATATAACCTAAAGTAATTAATTAGACTTAGGGTTAAGAGAGTACAAATACTCACTTAAGAGAATGAAACCCTAACCCACATTTTCATAGTGAAAATTTCGGCCCCCCTTTCTCATCTCTCTCTTGGTTCTTGATCCGACACTAGCACAGGTGTTGCTTCGTTAGGCGTTCTTGTACATGAACATGGAGGAGATCTTCTTTGATTTCTGCACCTATCTATAGAAGAGACTTAGAAGGTGAGATCGAATCTCCTTGTCCTTTCTCATTTTTAATTTTGATTTTGTCCTCAGAAGTTCCTGGAACACGAATTCTAGAAAATCTGAATCAGCTTCCGCTGCCAGTTGGTCTGATTTTTTATGATGAATCCCAACAGGGGCTGCGTAGGCAGCACTGCTCGTGGTGCTTTGCACTGCACGCAGCATGCTACCACAGCAAACACTGCGCGGGTGAACGCTACACAGGCAGCACTGCCCTGTAAGGATAGTAGTGCCACCGCGCATGTTACAGGCCTAAAATTTGGATTTTTTTATAGGTTTTGGGAAATTTTTTTGTCCGTTTATTTTGGGTTTTTAATTGGTTTTGAAACCCGTGTGATTATATACGTATTGGATGTGTGTGGTTTTTGGTATGAATGGCATTCATACATTTTATAGAAAAATTGGTTTTGGTGAAATATACTTGGGAAATTTTGGCACAATTTCTTGAATGGCCAAGTTCAAATTTAGTGATCACCCATTCAGTGAGAGCAATTGGATTGCAAAGGGACTGGGTCCCTAACCTATCAAAAGATTATATCACAATTGGAATTGTTGGCAATTTCCTATTTGGTAAATCATCTGATTTTCAAAAATTGGTTTTTAATTCATGCATTTAGACCAATTTCAAAAAATAATTTTAATTTCAATTTAATTGATGTGAATTGTTTGTGCATTTTGGTGGCATAGCATTTTTTAAGCCAATTTTTTATAAACCTGCAAATTGGATTTTTGTAAGAACAAAGTTTTTAAATTAATCCCTTAAATATTAAGTCACTAAAGTGCTTTCCATAATTGGACCTTGTCGGGGGTGTGGGTTACTTAATGTGGGCCGTGTCAAAGCCCGGTACATTGAGGTATCCATGCTCTGTCAAGGGTTAAGGGTATTAGGTACTCCTAAACATCCAATTGGTGATTTGACTTAAGATGGATAGTAGGACATATCCTGGCCCTAAGCACAGTTGAGGCCAAGTGCTAATTAGCTCACCAAACCAATAGTCTATTGGTGGGATTGAATGGAGTCTCTACCTAAATAATTGTGACTTAGGTGTCCAGGCTTAGCTTGATAAGTCACAATGAAATATGGATATTGGTCCCACTTTTCCTGTCTACACTAACTTGATTTTTCTTGGGATTTTAATCAATTAAGTGGGAAAATTTTAAGTCCTTTTATTTATCCATCCTACATTTCTTTTGTGTGTAGATTTGAAATGGCACAACCTCCAAATGGGCATTTTATGCTGCAATCCATTTTGGACAAAGAAAACCTAAATTTATCCAATTTCCTTGATTGGTCTAGAAACCTATAGATAATCCTTAGACAGGAGAGTAAGAAATGTGTTTGATAGGGCATCACCAAGGGAACCCACTAGTAGGCATGCCACCCAGGAGGCGGTGGAAGAGTATGACCTATACAGGAGGGATTCCAAGGATGTGACTGGTTGATATGCCCTAGTCCCGAGGCATTGGACCTTGTATTTGTATTGTTCATTTATTGGATTTATGTATTATACATATTTTGTGTCATTAAATAAAGGCATTAATCTATTTATTATATATCTGGTGCTATATTTTAAATGGAGTATCCAATGGATATATCTATATCCATGTTGACAAGTGTCATGCAATTGGCAGTAAGACCATGGATAGGGAAAATGATATGACCACAAAGAGATCTGTAGTTTGTTCCAGTCATAGGAATGAATGGGACCAGAGACTATCATTAACCTGGTTGTATGGCGGTGTCTTACCGGTCATTGGACATGGGATGTCAACCAAGTTAATGGGTACATGCAAAAGAGGCATGGTACTAGATAGATCCACTAAACAAGAAATCCAAATGGTAAAGCATCACTAGTGATTCTCGTGTAGTACTTGTATGGATCCTTTGACCTGAAAATATGATGGTGGTGCATGTGAAGTCGCATACTTTGGTGTACGCCTAAAGGGCCTGTAAAAGGTGCCAAGTATAGGTACGTTCGGGTATATCACTAAGCATGGCAGTGCTATGGATATGCAGAAGGGATATGTCACTTAGTAGTCCACTGAGAAGATATCACCGGCCTCTTGATGAATGTGAATGATAAGAGTGTGGCCACAACCAAACAAGTTGGAACTTGTTTATGAGCATCAATACATTCGGGATCAAGTAAATATCTGGACACAAAAGAGGGTGATCAATCCATGCCTCTGTGTTGGACACTGATATCCATGACATGGGATATACAAGTTTAAACTACAGGGTTATGATTTCAAGTGGACTGCCATCTCCATCTTAATTGGGAGCTGGAATGGCTTGCTAGAGCCTACTTGCAGTCTGTGGGCCATGGGCCCACTGCCAACATAAAGATGGACCCACAGGATTGTACACATTGAACGTCTGAACACGGACTTAAGGGATCACCTGTATACTTGGAGTATACACACAGGAGAGAAAGGATTATATGAATTATATTATAACGATCAATTGGATTGATCAAAATAATAAAATTAATATTTGTATTGGCCTTCTCATAATTAATTCAATGAATTAATTTATGAGATTATTTCCTAGGTGGAAATATTTTACATGTATAGGTTTACATGTATTTAATTTCATGAAGTGTCAAATTTAATTCCTTGTTTAAATTAATTGGTCAAATTAATTTCAATTTAAATGTATGTAATATATTATATGGTATAGTATGATGACATACATGTTAAATAGAAATTGAATTTGAAATTAAATTGGACCATAAGAATTAAAATTGGACGTGGGCTTAAAGAGGTAAAAGCCCGCATGAAATAAAAATCGGTGTGGGCCTAAAATTTCCTATGGGAATTTTGGCCCCCTAGGTTAAAAACCTAGGAGACCATTCGGCCATGGCACCCAAGTAGTATAGCCGAAAATTACAGACCCCTCTCTCTCACTCTCGTTCGATCTCATCGCTAGCACGGGTCGTGTTCGATAGCCGTTCGTGTATGTGAACGCGGAGGGAATCAATTTTGGTTTCTGCAGCCATCTCTAGAAGAGATATCTTTAGCGACAAATCTATTCTTTTCTATTTGATTTTAAGTTTTACAATTTTCACATCAATTGCTCCTGGGCACGGATTTGACACTGCGTTCTTCCGCTTTTATCGGGTGATTTCCGGTGAAAAATCCCAATAGTGACCTGCATTATGCTGGCAACCATGGTTCCTGAGCTACAAAAGCAGTTCATGGAGATGGAAGCATTTACCATCATGGATCATCTAAAGCAGATGTTTAAGAATAAGCCCGTCATGGGAGGTTCTTGACAACAAAGGCCTTTAACCAATGCAGGATGTCACCAGGCACTTCTGTAAGCACCCATGTGCTCAAGATGATAGGGTACTTGGATACTTTATCACGCTTTGGTATGCCAGTGCCATAGGAACTGGCCATACACTCTATCATAGGATCTTTGCCTGAGTCTTATGATGCATTCATCCTGAACTATAATATGTCAGGGATGGATAAGACTGTTTCTGAGTTGTATGGGATGCTTAAAACTATAGAAAAGTCGATCAAAAAGACTCTTGTGGTTCTAATGGTAAGCAAAGGGAACCACCTTATTGCTAAGGGAAAGGCTAAACCCAAGGCAAAGCCTAAGGGT
The DNA here is from genome assembly GCA_039660915.1 of Euphorbia tirucalli. Classification (NCBI taxonomy): domain Eukaryota; kingdom Viridiplantae; phylum Streptophyta; class Magnoliopsida; order Malpighiales; family Euphorbiaceae; genus Euphorbia; species Euphorbia tirucalli. The sequence continues at coordinate 68,104,039 of CM077641.1, read as the reverse complement.
AAGAGCATATTCATCTACCCTAACCCCAGCCCTTAGCTGAGGATGTTTGCTTCCAGTGCAAGTTAACTAGCACTACAAGAGGACCTGTCCCTCAAGTGCTAGATGAGGAAAGGAAGAACAAGGTTGTTTCTTCCATATCAGGTATTTGTGTTTGTGACATAAACCTTATTATTTCAACATCATAGGTATTGGATACTAGATGTGGTTCTCACATTTTTTGCAATGTGCAAGGACTAAGAAATAGGAAGGTGCTGGGACCTGGTGAGGTGGACCTCCGTATTGGCAATAGGGCTAAGGGTGCGGCCATTGAAGCATGAGAGTATCATCTGGAGATGCCCATAGGATTGATACTAATCCTAAGGAATGTTTATTTTGTATCTGCCATGTGCAAAAACATTATTTCCATTTCTTGTTTGGATATTAAAGGATACAATTTTAACATTGGATATAATAAAATGAGTATCTTCTACGGTGACATTTTTTTATGGCCAAGGGCTTTTAAATAATGGTCTTTATATCCTTAATATTTTTTAACCTAATCCAATATACAACATAAATACTAAAAGGATAAAACCTAAAGAGTTAAATCCTACATATTTCTGGCACTGTCATTTGGATCACATAAATAAGAAGCGTATAACTAGGCTCCACCAAAATCTAATCCTAGGCTCCTTTGACTTGTCTCATGGGACATTTGAGTCTTGTCTACGTGGCAAAATGACCAAAAGCTCTTTTAACAAGCAAGCTGAAAGGGCTTCAGGCTTATTGGACTTAATACACTCGGATGTGTGTAGGCCCATGAGTTTTACAGCCAGAAATGGGTCTTTGTACTTTATCACCTTTACAGATGACTTCAGTAGATATGGCTATGTCTACTTAATGAAGTATAAATCTGAGGCCCTTGATAGGTTCAAGGACTTTAGAAATGAAGTACAAAACCAATTAGGCAGAAATATCAAACCCCTCCGATCGGACCAGGATGGTGAATATATGAGCCTAGAGTTTGATTCATATTTGAGAGTGTGGGATAGTCCCTAAACTCAATCCTTCTAGAACACCTCAATGGAATAGGGTATCTGAAAGAAGGAATAGAACCCTGTTTGACATGGTCCGCTCAATGATGAGTTAAGCTGCTCTTCCAAAATCATTCTGGTCTTATACCCTAGAAAACTGTAGCTTTTATACTGAATCGTACACCGAGTAAGGCAGTTGAAAAGACACCATATGAACTATGGACTTGTAAGGTGCCAAATTTATCTTTTCTAAGCATTTAGGGTTGTGAAGTCCACATCAAGAAATTTAGTGTGGACAAACTATCCTCAAAGACTAACAAGTGCCTATTTGTGGGAAACCCTAAGGAAACTAAAGGGTACTACTTCTACAACCTGGATGAGAACAAGAAGTTCATATCTAGAAAGGGTGTCTTTCTTGAAAAGGAATTTATTTCCAAAAAAGATAGTTAGAGTAGTGTTGAAACTCGAGGAAGTTCAACAATCACAAATACCTGAAGAGGATAACTCAGAGATTGGAACAGATGCTCAAGAAATTGAGCAGGCTGAGCCAATCACACAAGAGCCTAGAAGGTCTGGTAGGATCTATCAACGACCTGAAAGATATGGATTTCTTATGGCTGAAGATGATACTCTTATGGTCTAGGACCATGAAGAGCTGTTGACCTACTATGAGGCTTTGGCTAGCCCCAACTCAACTCAATGGCTTGGAGCTATGAAAGCTAAGATGCAATCAATGTACAATAACCAAGTTTGGAACTTGGTTGATCCACCTCTGGGTGCAAAGGTAATTGGTTGTAAGTGGTGCTACAAGCTAAAGGCTGATAACACCTTCAAGGGGTGGCTGGTTGTAAAAGGTTTCAAACAGGTCCATAGAATTGACTATGATGAGACTTTTTCACCAGTTGCTATGCTTAAATCTATCAAGATATTGCTTACCATAGCTGTATAGTTTAACTATGAGATATGGCAAATGGATGTCAAAATTACTTTCCTTAATGGAAATCTCCAAGAGGATGTTTACATGGCTCAACCGGAGGGTTTTGTCGATCCATAATATCCTGAACGGGTATGCAAACTACAAAGGTCCATTTTTGCAGTTGAGTAGGCATCCTATAGCTAGAACCTTCATTTTGATGAAGCTATAAAGGAATATGGCTTTATCAAGAATGAAGATGGGCCTTATATGTACAAAAAGATCAGTGGGAGCATGATTACATTCTTGATCTTATGCATCAATGACATCCTACTCATTGGAAACGAAGGCACATCACTGCAAGGGGTAAAGCAGTGGTTGTGTAAATGTTTCACAATGAAGGACTTAGGGGAAGCTGAAACGATACTGGGTATCAGGATCTACAGGGATAGATCACTTCGGCTTCTTGCCTAAGTCAAGAAAAGTACATAGACAAAGTCCTTGCTAGGTTCAACATGACCAATGCTAAGAAGAGATTCTTACCAATGCGTCATGGGTTGACCCTAAGCAAAAAGGAGTATCCTTCCAGTAGGGAAGAGAGGAAGCGCATGAATGGGATCCCATACGCATCTGCTATTGGATCCATCATGTATGCTATGTTATGTACTAGACCTAATGTCTCCCATTCACCAAGTATGACTAGCCGGTACTAATAGGATCTAGGTGAATCCCATTAGACAGCAGTCAAAGCAATCCTAAAGTACCTGAAAAGGACTAAGGATAGCTTTCTAGTGTCTGGTGGTCAAGAAAGACTTGCAGTTAGTGGTTACACAGATGCAAGCTTTCAGACAGACATGGATGACTATAGATCACAGTCGGGGTTTGTATTCATGTTGAATGGAAGTGCTATTTGCTGGAAAAGCTCTAAGCAAGATATAGTTGTTGTCTCTACCATAGAAGCTGAGTATATTGGTACCTCAGAAGCCGCAGAGGAAGCTGTTTGGATTAGGAAGTTTGTCACTGAGTTAGGAGTAGTTACCTTGATCTTAGACCCAGTTGACCTCTTTTGTGACAACAATAGGGACATTGCACAAGCTAAGAAGCCTCGATCACACCAGAAACCAAGCACATACTCAGGAGATTCCATCTGATTCGGGAGATAGTCGATTGAGTGGATGTTAAAATATGTAGGGTTGGATCCGATGATAAAATTGTAGATCCCTTCACCAAACAGTTAGCCCAGCCTAAGTTTGAAGGTCATATGAGAACTATGAGGGTTAGACCACTGCACCATAAGGACTAGTGCAAATGGGAGATTATTAGTGTGTGCCTTAGTCCCTTTGACAATGTAATCAGATTTTTTATATTTAATAAAAGCCATTAATATATTTTATTAATTTCTTGTGCAATTAATAGTTATAGAGTATCCATTAGTTCAGTCATACTCTTGTTTGTTAGGAGCATCTCCTAGCAGATAAGACAAAGAGTAAGGTTAACACTTAACTATAAATAACCCAAGTCTGTTATATCATGGGAAAGATACTAACTAAAGACTAGCATGGTCTTTAATTGGATGGTGGTGTCCTACCGACCATTGGACATGGATTGTCAATCAAAGAGATGAGTACATGTTATGTTACATGGTACTGGATCGATCCACTCAGAGCATTTCACTTAACCCCCTATTAGACAAGTGAAAATCTAGTAGAACTTATATTGGATCCTTAAGGACGATGATGATGGTCTAGTAGCACTCTAGACCTGATGTTGCTGTGAACTTAGGGACGATTTCCTATACTTTGACATACGCCTAATGGGCTCATAACAAAGTGCAAAGTATGGGTATGATTGGGTATGCTAGTGAATACCTAAGGATCATGAGCAAGGTGAAGGGAAATACCAATCTCTTAAATGAGATCGTGATATCACCGGCCACTTGATGAGTGAGACTGAGAAGTGTTTGGCCAAACCCAATACTTAATTACTGGGTGATTAAGTGATTGAGTTCATCAATCTACTCGGTATCAAGAAATGTACTTGCAGTTATAGAGAATGACTTAGTCATGGTTCTAGTAGTACAGAGCTATCTAATAGGCAATAGATGTATAAGTAAAATGCTACAACGTATATATGTCCAAAAGATATATTCATCTTAATTGGGGGCTATAATGGTTTGCTAGAACCCACCTATAGTCTGTGGGCCCAAAGGTTTGGGAGCCACTGCCAGCATAAAGATGAACCTACTGGATCGTATGCATAGGGTTAAGATCAGATGTTTAGGACATTAATATATTGGATATATATTTAATGAACGGAGCAATTATTATATTTATGTTGATTTAATTATTGCATAGTGCAATAAATTAATTAATTAAAATATAACTGGTCAAAATTGGATTTCGACATTTATGGGATTGGAAATTATATTCATATTAAATTAATTATTGTATGGTATAATAGATAATTTAATTGGGATGTAAATTTATGAAATTGGATTTTAACATAACAGGGAATTATATTATATTTAGGTTAATTTGTTTGATTGCATGGTGTAATAAATAAATTAAGGCTAAAATATAATTATGTTAAAATTGGATTTTAACATAAGGAATTATATATATATCATAAGGTTGATGGGGATTTAATTGAATTAAATCTTTAACCTAAATTTTAATTAATTAAACTCAATTAACCTAGAGTATAAATAGAATATTTTTTCTTAATTCCCTAACCTAACTCAGACTACCTCCTTCCCATAACACAGTGAGAATTCCGACCAGTACTAGTCTATTCTTGCTCCGGTCCAGTGCTAGCACCATCACTTGAGGCTTGCTTATGTGAAGGTGGAGATATCCTGCTTGGAAATTTACAGTACAAGCTTCGTATCTTAGGTAAGATTTATGATTGCTTTCTGGTTAAGTCGTTTCTTCCTGATTTGAATGGGTTCCTGGGCTGGATTTGAGTGTAAAATGACGCTTCTACTAATAAAATTTTTGTTTTGCACGTGAAAATCCCTACAAGTTAAAAGTATGATAAGTAATAGCACTGTACCTTTTTTCTTGTGGACTTATGCATTAAAAATTGTTGCATATCTTTTAGACAGGGTTCCCAATAAGGCAGTTTCTAAGACACCTTATGAACTGTGGATAGGAAGGAAACCTACTTTAAGACATCTTCATTTATAGGGTTGCCAAGTTGAAATAAGGATATATACTCCACATAAGAAAATAGATGCGAGATCCATTAGTGGTGACTTCATAGGTTATCCTGGAAAATCAAAAGGGTACAAGTTTTATTGTCTTAACCATAATACAAGAATTATAGAGTCTTGTAATGCTCGGTTCATTGAGAATGGTCAAATCAGTGGGAGTGGAGAACTGTCAAAAGTGGATATTCAAGAGACACGGGTGGAAATGTCTGCACCTATTATTTCCTCTCAAGTTGTCATTCCTCTTGTTGTATCACTATCACACAACATATCAAAATAATAAGTTAATACCCAAAATCCACAAGATGCAAATATTAGTGGTGAGGCAGCTAATAGATGAACAAGTAATGCCACAAAGCATTAAGGAGATCTAAAAGGCAAAGAAGATCAGCTATATTAAATGATTATTTGGCTTATTCACTTGAACATGAATGTGACTTGAGCATTGATAAGGAACCAGTCTTATTCAAACAGGCCATGGAATGTATCAATTTTAAAAATGGTTGAATACTATGAAAGAAGAGATAAAATCAATGGATGACAATAAAGTGTGGGAACTTTTAGAGTTGCCTGAAGTTCCTAAAAGAGTCGGTTGTAAATGGGACTTTAAGACCAAAAGAGACTTAAAAGGCAATATTGAAAGGTATAAGGCTAGACTTGTTGCCAAAGGTTATGCTCAGAAAGATGGTATTAACTATAAAGAGACCTTTTCTCCAGTTCTAAAAAGGACTCTTTGAGGATTGTTATGGCTTCGGTAGCTCATTATGATTTAGAGCTTCACCAAATGGATATAAAGACCACCTTTCTAAATGGTGAATTAGAAGAAGAAGTTTATACGGAGCAACAGTAATGATTTTCCATCATAGGAAAGGAAAATTTAGCGCGTAGATTGAGAAAATCAATATATAGATTGAAACAAGCTTCTAAACAATGGTATCTTGAGTTTAATAATACCATTTTGTCATATGGTTTTGTAGAGAACGTTGTTGATCGATGTATCTACATGAAGTTTGTGGGAATAAATTCATTATATTGGTTTTGTATGTTGATGACATTCTATTAGCTATTAATGATAAAGGATTGTTACATGATGTTAAGATATTTCTCTCTAAGAACTTTGAAATGAAGGATATGGGTGAGGCAGCCATGTGGTTTGAATAAAAATAGTACGTAATAGATCACAAGAGGTATTAGGGCTATCTCAGAAAGGTTGTATCATTGAAGCATTAGAGAGTTTCAAAATGGAGAAATGTTCTGCAGGAATAGTTTCAATTCAGAAAGGTGACAAATTTAGTGAAAATTAATGTCCTAAGAATGATTTGGAAAGAAAGGAAACGGAATCTATTCCTTATGCTTTAATTGCTGGGAGCTTAAAGTATGCTCAAACATGCACTCGACCAAACATCGTTTTTGTAGTTGGAATATTAGGTCGATATCAAAGAAAACCTAGAATGGATCATTAGAAGGGTGCAAAGAAAGTTCTTAGGTATTTACAAGGCACTAAGGATTGTGTGCTCACATATAGGAAGTCTAGTAGCCTTGAAGTAGTAGGATACTCGAATTCTAATTATGCTGGTTGTAAAGATTCAAGAAAATCTAAGTTTGGTTACTTGTTTCTACTAGGTGGAGGGGCAGTTTCATAGAAGAATGGAAAGTAGTCTGTCATTGCTACTTCCACTATAGAGGCTGAATTTGTAGCATGTTTTAAGGCTACAATTCATGCTTTATGGTTGCGAAATTTTATCTCAGGTCTTGGAATTATCGATAGTATAGAAAGATCAATGAGAATTTATTCTGATAATTCTGCAGCTGTTTTCTTCTTTAAGAATGATAAGTATTCAAAGCGTGCAAAGCATATGGATTTAAAATACTTTTGTATTAAAGAAGAAGTACAAAAACAAAAGGTGTCTATTGAGCACATAGGAACTGATCTAATGATAGCAGATCTGTTAACTAAGGGTTTACCGTCCAAAATATTTCTTGGCTATGTTGAAAGAATTGGTATTATAGAAAAGTCCTTGTTAGCATAGTTTTGAAATATATATATTTGAATGTTATCTCATATTATTGAGACCCTTTGTGAATTCAATTAGAGTTATGTTTTTGCTAATTTTGTTATCTGTATCACGGTCGTGTAAATGTATTGTTATTTGTGATAACATGTTATGTTTTTTGAAATAAGACAGTAAAGTTGTATAGTAAGTCACAGTTAATGTTGTATGAGTTAAGTTAATTATGTGATACATGGAAGGAATCAGATTGATAAAATAATCCGTAAGCGCCATGATCCAATTAACTTAATTCATTTAAGGTAGTGACATGATCGGTTCAAGTATAATGCGCAATTAAAATTATTGAATTATTTGTACATCACATGGACCAAGTGAGACATTGTTGAATTAATTTAATTTTATTAAAGTAATTTCTCTAGTCGTCTATGTAACTTAAGGCTTTAATCCATGTAACTCAAAACTTTAATTCCATTTAACTCAAAGACTTATTGTATATGCATGTAACTTGGTGTGTTAATGCATGTAACTTAGAGTTTTAATGGATGTAACTCTAAGTGACTTTAAATTTACATGAAATTTATGGACTAGCTCTGCTATAAAAAGATGCTAGTGTGATGGTTGCTAGATTAGAAAAAGAAAAATGTTTAGAGCTTGTGGATTTTGATTCCCTCCATTCTCTCTAATAAAATATCACATACAAATAAAGTGATTTTTCATAATCAAAGAATCAATAAGGGTTTATAGAGAGGCGCAGAAAATATTTCTGAATTGGAACATATAGTTTTTCATGACTATGGATCACAATCAAGATATATAACTTTCATAATATTACTTTCTAATATAATTATAAGCGCAAGCTAAATGAATTAGTGTTGTTTAAAGTTTCTGAATAACAAATCAAAATCTAACATAATTAACTTTTTCTATAAAGACATTGTTTATTGACTTTAAAGGACTATAATTCTTTCACTTATTTATTTATTTTGGGTAAGAAAAGAATGAATTTAGTTTTTCAACTATATAGGCTTTTTTTTACTGATAAAAAAAATATAACTTAATTTTTATGTAATTTTTACTGATAAAAAAATATAACTTAATTTTTATGTAAATATCACAAAAATAATAACAGAAAAATACAAGCAAAATATGCTCAATCTTTTCAAAAAATCAAACAAGCTAAAAGCTATCCAACATACAAAACCAAAGAAAAACCACCACCAGTTGGAATAAAATAATTAAAAGTATGTCATCAAAAGATTACATTTTGTGGTAATTTCTGTACAAGATCTATACTTAATCAATGTACAAATTAATAATAATAAATAATAAATAATAAAAAAAAGTAATTCAATCCTCGACAATTATTTATGAAAATTTGAAAAAATGGGTACGAAGGTATAAAAGAAGACTAAGAATAGTTCCAAGGAAGGAAAAAGATCCCCAAATGATGAAAGTTCCGTTAAAACAATATGGGGCAAATTTGCAAATCCCAAAATCTTGACATAGTTTGTCATAATTAACAGTAGATAACCACCCAAATAGAAGAAAACCAAAGGGAATATTGGTAAGAATTAGAGTTTGTTTAGCAACAAAACTCTTTCTGCCAAATAGTTGATAAATTGTTGTTGCAGTTATGGCAGTTAAGGCTCCTGAACATGTTCCTAATATTCCTGTGCTTATGTACAATAAACATGTTTTGTTGGGCTCATTGATTAGCAGATAGAATGCCACTGGCATTGGCACCATTAGCACCACTGTTAATGCCGAATTTGACATTCTTGATTTTTTCCTGTAATAATTTCAAAAAAAAAAAAAAAAAGAATTAAATTTGTATGCATACAATACAAGTCACCACTCCCAATTAAATTTGACAGACAATAGACATTAGACCATGTTAGATTGAAGTATCAAACTGATCATTTGTTAAGTAAATAATATATATTATTTTATATCTTATCACAGGAGAAAAATATTTTAGTTCAATTTAATGTCAACTAATTTATTATTTCTTAGCCCATTTTCACTTTGGAGGATTAATGATACTTTTATATATCACTAGAAGAGAATTAAAAAATACCAACTAATTAGAAAGGATTTTATTTTGGATATGATAAAAGTTTTTTTGTTAGTTTGCTCATTACCAATAATAAGCAGCATGTTGTCAAGAACATTTTTTACCGATATATTTGATCCCTAAAATCAATTTGCAATGAATTAGCAGCCAATGATTTTTTTTATATGTTTTTCCTGGCTAATTTGTTGGTATTTTTTTTATTTTCTTGTAGTGTATGGAAAGAGTATAGGAAAAAAAAAAAAAAAAAAAAAAAACCCTCCTAGGTTGGCATGTACATTTGTAGAAGAGTGATTTTTTTTTTTTTTCCAAAAGAGACCATGTGATTTACACTGCTTGTAAAAGAGGGAATTTGAATAATACTATTTGATTTTGCGAGTATGATGTTTGACATGCCATCAAATGAACAAATATATTATGTCAGTAATAATCGATAATTCAACATGCTGTAGCAGTCTCGCCAGCAAGCCACATAACAAAGTAAAAACATATGCGTATATACATAAATATTGATATTTTTGGGTTTGTTAATTGTGTTATAGAAGTTGAAAAGGTAATAAATTAAATAGAGCAATAAGAATATAGAGTTAAAACCTTGTGAACCAGTTGAGCAGAACAGGAAAGATCCTTCCAAAGAAGCTAAAAGCACATGATATTTCCAATAGGAATGAACTTCCAATATTCACTGATTTTGAAATCCTTTCTAAATTCACCATATAAACCAATCCAAGTGTTGCCCCAAACATATTCACCAAATAAAACAACCACAAATCCACTTTCATCATTTCTTCTTTTAATCCACTTTCCATTAACATCTCTTCCCTCTTAAATTCTTTCACTTCTTTTTTAATCTTCCTATCCACAATTTCCCACTCTTTATCCATTTCAATCTCCACTTCTTTCACCACCTCTACTAATTCCCCCCCAATCCCTAACATCACTTCACACTTGCATTTCAACACTTTCAACTGTTGTAGACCTGTGATTATTACTGCTATTATAAATGGCAAAATCAACACTAACCCTAAAAATACTGCTCTTAACTCAGCACTCATATCAACAACACCTTCAATCACAAAATAAATCATGGTCGAAATAGCAATCAAGAACGCCACGGGGGACATGTCGAATCCTCCACAGTCCATGAATTTAACTCCACAACTCATAACCGAAATGGCCAATCCAGAAGTGGAAGGAAGAAAGCAAGTCAAGAAGAGATAAGTACCAGGATTTCGAGCACTTTTCCTCCCATGAATTCCTTCAACTAAAACAGTATAAATCCTTGCACACAAAGCCGAATAGCTCGAACTTATTGCGATTATTGTGCTATGGAAATCCCTAAAATTTCTTATCGCTAAAACATAACAGTAAGTGCTAATCCAACAAGTGCTGTTGCCTGCAATTATGTTTAGCAACAAAACTTGCCAATAAGTCAAGAAATTGATCTTGTTTGCTATTAAAAGATATTGTCCTCCATACCCGATTAGTCCAAAGATTAAGCCGATAAGTAAGATCATTGAAGCAGGAACATAATCAGCAGCTGCACCAGATAAGAAACCAAATAGCTTTCCAAATTCTGAAGCTACTAGAAAATTATTGAGTTGTAAATGTGAGAAATAATTTGTATCTGTACATATGGGAAAAACTAAATAACGGCTACCATTTATGGCTTGTAATAAATTGATGAATCCTAGAACTAGCCAGGATGATGGGTGCCCAAAAAATCTTACTTGGTTGCTCATATTTTATGACCAACCATATATATATGTGGAAATTAATTTTATAAAAATGTGATGTATGTTTTGCTTTTTATATATAATTAATGCAACATGTATCAAAATTGGACGTTTCTCTATTTTGGGGTTTGTTACCAATTGCTATCAAGATAATCAACATTTTCCTTACTACAAACTTAAAAAGAGAAGAGACATTTTAAAAAAAATTAGATAAATATACCAATTAGACAAAAAGGGATGGTTAAATGGGATGGGAAACTATCCAATACAGTGTTCAGCCCATACATTCTATAAAATACATTAGGACCAATTCTGAATCCATTAACTTTTTCTTAGGACCCCTTCGTTTGTTTTTTTGTTAAATTCACTGTTAAAATATGAGAAGAAATATGTCTTTTGATTGAATTTGAACCTCTTCTTTTTCCAACTCAAAACACTTCTCTCTATATAAAACTGACAAGAGTAATAAGTCATTTATTACCCAAATAAAATGTGATTATTTCACAAATTAAATGAAAATTTGTACTATATATAATAAAAATTAATTAAATCAGAGTGGAAGTACAAGTGCCAACATACCAAAATTCATTAGTGAATGTTGTACTTTTTGGATAGTTAGCATTTATTAATGAAAACCAATTAAGTAACAGTATACAAGTGTTCTACTTCAAATATTGTATACGAATTAAATTACTCTTGCTCTTGAAATGTTTCGTTTTCTTTCTTCATATATAATCTGTAATTTCATTTTAATTTAAATGTAAAAGTCCGTCCCTTTCATGATACAAGATGTGTAACAAATTTCTAATCCATTCTAAAAGGTTTCCCAAATAGAAGAATTTGCTTGACACATATAAAAAGCTAATGTGAATTAAATTAGGGTTGAACATAATTTGGAGGTAACAAAAAATCCAACTGATACTAAACCGAAGAACAAATTTAGTTCGGTTATTAATTGTTTTGGTTTAATTTGGTAACAGTTTTATAGACATTTTGGTTTCAACTTTTGGTGCAATTTTACTGTTTAAAAAATAAGTTCAAAACCGAACCAAAATTAGAATGATCTAATTAAAATAATTTTTTATATGTATTTATATAACATTCATTTTAAAATTTTATAATTTTTCTTACTCATTTTTACTATATTGAATGCCGATAAGCTACTACTTTGTAATGTAATATATTTAACTAATATCGAATTATATATTTTTTTCATTTTTATAAATTTTTATTCATTATAATAGAAATTTGGTTACATTAATTGGTTAATAATCGAACCAAATAATATATTTCAATTTGGTTATATATTTGGTTATTATAATTATCCAAAAAAGATACCAAAAAGAGGATAGATTGTCTCATATATACAAAGAACTACATAGATCCCTCTTTAAGCAACGTGAGATATTTTAACAAAGTCTTATAGTTTTTTTATTATAAAAACTAAGTTTGTTGGTTTAATCATTCAAATATTCAGACGAAGGAGACAACTAATTACGAAATAATCACACATATTTCCAGACCTTCATAGAGCCACATATCAAGAAAATAAAATAAAATGAATTTTAGACATACATAACTATCAATAGTTTGTTATACACATTCAACTGTCTAGCATCGATACCTAAAAAATTTTTTTATACCAATGCTAATTCATGTAAACATGTAATTTTCAGAATGACCCACAATATCAAGAAACTTGCACAAGTAGAAATAGAAAACTAAGAAAGCATCCACCAACGAGGTTTTTTAGGCTAGGTTGGCCTTATCAAACCCCTACAACGACAACATGCACTTTTTTCCCCTCTTTCTAAAACAAACCATGAATATATATATATATATATATATATATATATATATATATATATATATATATATATATATATATATATATATATATATATATATATATATATAAATAAATCGGTACTTAATATTCATTGTTAACTTTTCTAACACTTATTTTCAAATTTATCAAACAAATATAAACCCTATATTTTAAGTTCTTGCAAGTTAAATAAAACATTATAACCAAATGATGGTAGAATTAAAATTTTAATTTCAAAAGAGAATTGGACCAATAAAAATGTAAATTGAAAATAAACAAATAATTTTGATTTTAGTCAAGATGGAAAAAATAATCAATCACAATTTCTATTAATTAGGCTTAATTTTTAGGGGAAACTTTAAAAACCACCCATGTGGTTCCACCTTTTGACAAATCAATTATTGTGTTTTTTTTTTTTATCAAAAAGAGGATTTGTGGTTTCAAAAGTTAGCAAAAAAAAAAAAAAAAGATAACTAACATTTTTCATTTAAAAACAATAGTGTGGCATATGTCATTTTTGTCCATTTAATATTTCAATAGTTTACTCATATTATTTAAGAATTTTACATCAAGATTTGAATACTTTCAATTTTTTTGTAATTTTTTTAAATTTATAATCACTATTTAAATAAAAAATATTTGCACTTCTAAAAAAAATTCAAAATCTATCGCTAAGGCACATTGTACTTTTATTAACCAACTTGAAAATTTTCAGTTCAAAATGAATAAAAATGTCCTCTTATATGTCATGATTTAGTATTAGTTATCTTTTTTTTACTAACTTTTGAAATCATAAATCCTTTTTTTGACAAAAAAAAAAAAAAATACAATCCTTGATGTATCAAATGTGGAACCACGTGGGTGATTTTCGAAGCTTTCCCTAATTTTTAATGATATTTAGAAATTCAACTCGTTAAATGGATTTTAGACGGACTAAAGCAGAAATTTATTAATAACCCACTATATTTTGCGTGAGTTTTATGTTTAGTATATAAAGGAATGACATTTCAGAATTTTTAAAATTAAATGTTTTTATATGTTTTCAAATAAAATAATAGTATGTGGTACTTTTGAAATAAAAAGTGAATTTGATGGCATTTAGCTAAAATTCCCATCAATTTATGACTTCCATGTTTTCAAGATGGCCTAGACCTTGTTTTGCGGCTCACTTTTGTGACGGCAAAGTCCAATGGACTTTACTCTTCAGCCCAATACTAGTACTGAAACAGTAGACTGATCTAGCTCTGTGATTTTCCAAAGAAGAATATACCATAAATGATCACACAACAGCACCATGCTATTTATATTTAAAACATCACATTTCGAAATAGCACTTTTAATGTCTACGAGCACATAAAACCGAAAAGTTGGTGAGGGTTGCTTTGGAGAGAAAAACTAGTGCAGCAGGGGAAAAAGTAAGAGCAACTACCCCTTCCCAAAATGAGCCAATTGACAATAACGATGGTATGATTTCAAGGCAAAAGAAAGTGGGGTTATCCGATCAAAACAGGAAGACACATGGGATAAAAAATAAGTAGACTATGAAAGCTCGAGCTCGGAATAAAAAAAACGAAGATGGCAGTGTCCCTTATTCACTAGTTGAGTTTTCCTCATTTACTCAGTTGGGCAAGAGAAAAGAATCTGTGGTACCAGAAGCAGAGGATGAACATGAGGGCAAGAGGGGATGTTTGACTGCTATGGAAATTGACACAATACCTTTTGTTTCATATAACGTACATCAAGCACTGAGTAGTGAATCGCGGTTAACAACTGCCAACTGCCAATTTTTATTGCACGCACATAAACCTTATAGGTGATGAATCTGTTGTGCAAACATCTACTTGCAAAGGATGAGTTACATGAATGTTTATGTCTTCTTATTTTCTTTGAAACAAGGATGCAGATTTGGACACAGGCTGTCAAAAATAATTATGTTCAGGACATTACCATCAAGCTTTGTCTCATATGGAACAATTTGAAAGATAATTCTCAATATCTTTAGCTCTAGTCTTGTCGTCTTTCAAGTCAATGGAATGCAATGCATCAGTCTGACGAGGTTCACGTGGAATATGCTATTTCAATCCAAACTGGCAAAGAACTCTGTCAAGCTGGTGCCATTCTACAATATGCATGCATATCATTGGCACAACAGCTCTCCATTTTTGTTCTCCTTGAAAGCAATATTCTGGCAATGCTGCTCGGATCTCAGGAGTATATGGATCCCAAATGAACTAAGACAAATATTTCATACACCATTAATACTAATAATCAAATATATTTGATACTTGTTTATAATAAAATTCAAATAAAATTGCTAGTAGTTTATATTGAAAATCAAATAAAGTGTAATTAACATCAGAATATTAATTATAAATGTGTCAAAATAATATGCCATGTGAGTTTTAGGAGTATATGGATCCCAAATGAAATGAGACAAATATTTCAAATACCATAATACTAATAATCATATATAGTTGGTACTTGTTTATATTAAAATTCAAATAAAATTGCAACTAGTTTATATTGAAAATAAAATAAAGTGCAATTAACATCAGAATATTAATTATAAATATGTGTCAAAATAATATGCCATGTGACTTACACCATCGTTGTTGGCAAGATCAAGCGCATAACGTATATGCGAGATACTATGCGTTACGATTTCAGTGGTTGTCCTAGGGGTACTCCACCTGTCACATTTTAGTTAATTAGATACTATTATGAATGATATAACTTTAATATACAATAAAATTATAGTTTTTGGAATATAACGACGACCAAGTGGTATGCCAAGCATAATATCTCCATGCATTAACCCAGGTGACAAAAATTTTTCTCGATCCCATGCCCAAATCTACAATAAAAATAATGCACCACCAATCTGTGTTGTGCCTGGGTTTGTAGTATTGCATAACTCCCTTTACAAAAATGCTAGACAACCTGCTCCCCAACTATATGTACTAATTGCATTAATGTTCTCTAAAAGTGGTAGATACACCAGATTCAAACTACCTGTGCTTTTTGTGCAAAATAACATATTAATTAATTGCAATAAATATGCACGTGTATGAAGTGCCATTATCGTTTCATCAGCATCAGCAGGTATCTGAGTGAAATCAAAATTATCCACCAGTCAAATACGCTTCAAGTACATATTTTTAATGCAAGATCGGGGAGGAAAAATACCTAATAACCTTTCACACTCAACATCCTAATTTCTGGGAAGAGGGCAAATCAATGCATTACCATCAATTGGTAATACTCTTTGTATAGCCACATCCTGTAATGTAATTGTAGCATCACCCTCAGGAAGATGGAATGTATGTGTCTCTGGTCTCCATCTCTCCACTAATGCTATGATAAGATGATGATCAAGCTGAAAAAAACCTAGTCGAGACAAACCATAAAATCCTGTTTGTCTTAATATGTGAATAAGCCTCTCATCAATAACATCAAGACCAATGATGCCCGCTTCTCTTCAACAATTCAGTACATTATTGCCATCCTAATATACAAATTTAAAAAAAATATCAATGTAATAAAACAATATGTACCAATTTACTAAATAGGCAAAAATACTTATCATAGATACAAATATATCAATTCTTTTGACTATCATTTGTAGATGGTAACACAAATTTTTTATTTTGAAAAAATGGAACAGAGAATACCATTGTACTCTATTACAAGTTATATAAATAAATCGTAGTCACAACTCATTATCATTGATTAATTAGCGTTTTACCATTGTTTTCACATTGGAATTGTTGGTCTACAATGTAATTATTTTTACCGTAAAATATGGACACTTTGTCTATTTATTAAGTAGTATGAATGCTCTAGTTTGATTCTTTATAGTTGTGAGCACGGGTTTTTTCCCGACCTCTATGATGAGAATTCCTGTGTTGCCTATGGAACGGACGGATTTGAATCGGACTTGAAAGTAACTGGAATGTTTCCCGGAGTATCTCAAACGTCCTGAAAGCCAAGCTATCTGCGATCCGAAATCCCCGAAAAGGTCTCCCCAGTGGTTTCTAGGGTTTAGGGCGTGCGTCCGATTTTTAAAATTTTGTCCCGGCTCTCGCTATAACCACGTGGCTCTAGACTAGAGCCGTACAGTTCTAGTGGTCAAAACAAGTTGCTCTGCAAAGCAGAGCAACTTGTCTTGATAGAAGGAAAAAGCGGGTAAAATTTCAGAAGTTGGGCGGCAGATTGATTGATTGAAATGATTATGAAAGAGGGATATAAAAAGAAGAAAAAAGAAATCAGAAAGGGGACTTTCTCAAAGGGGGGCTGAGGTTCTCAGAAACAAAAAAAAAAAAAAAAGAGAGAGACATAGAGAAAAAAAGAGAGGCAGAGAAACCGAGTACTAAAGAGAATCGAAAATACAGAAGCTAAGACCTAATATCAATCTCCAAACATTAGTGACAAGTTCTACAACCTTTGCTCATTGATTCAGAATCATTTCGGATTTGTTTCGGATTGTTTCGGATCGTTGCGGTTTTCGGCCGGTTGAGTTCCTAGGAAGCATTCCAAACTTTCAATCCATTTCTTGACGTTCAAAGCATCAAAACAATACCAAGATAAACTCTGAGAGGCCTTAAACCTGTTTGCATTGTCTTTTTTGTGTGTTTTCTTCGTTTTTACAACTTTCGGAATTGGATTGCCCGAATAGAGCCATACGGCTGTGTTCCTCATGAACACAGCCACACGGATATGTTCATAATGAACAGATCTGGCCGGATCTGGCACCTAGAGCCGCCCGGCTCTGTTCTGCGGGGACAGATTCCCAGTTTGTCCCAATCAGCCGAAAACAGTCCGTTTTCCATTTTAAGCATTCTGTTGTGATCACTTTCAGCCCAAATTTATCTGTATGTTGTAATATTTTGGTTTTTTGGATTTCTGTACGTACAGATATCGGGGTTTTCGGTTTATTCGGGGTTTTATTTCCCAAGTTTCGGGGTTATTTTATCCAAATCGGATCTATAGTTCAGCATTAGCGGGCCCCCGATCCCTACAAAATCCCCGGAAATACTGAAAACGATTGAAATGATGTTTCCACAAATGTTTTTAGTGTGTTTATTATATTTCGGATCCTAGATGATTGAATTTATGAAATCGCACGAACGGAACCCCGAGTTTCAGGATAACCGACCCACAAAATGGAAGTTTGCATACAACTGAGCCAAATGTTTTCCAAAAATTGTTTTCCAGCACAAAAACCTACAGGGCGTTTCAAAAACAGTTTTCCAGGTCTAATCGGTCCGACCTACCGGGTCGACCCGATTGCCCCCTAAATGCATGACCCCGATTCCCAAATTCCCAATTCTGTCCTATTTGAGTCCCACCTGCGCGTGTAATATAAACTGTGCTAACCCTTTATTTTGTAGAGTTTATTTTCCTTTTTACTGTAATTAATAGATTATCCCGTGTAAATTAGGCGGTTGTAATTTTTTAGATCCTCGTGTACTTAGGTGCTTGTAATGTGAGGACGAGAGTTTTTATCTTTTATTCGATTGGGTTGTATAATCAGCCTCTACTATTTTCTTGTATATTTCGGATGTATGCTTTAGTTTTCTGCAATTTATTTTCTGCATTTTGCTTGAGCACGGGCTAATAAATTAAACCAAATTGGGTTGGAAAAGATAATAAATTGAATAAATATGGTAATATAAATTATAAATCGAATACAAGCTCAAGGTTAAGTAGGTAAGTTGCCCGAACCCTGAATCTCTAGATTAGGTACAGTAATCTGCGCTCGGTAGGGAGCTGTACCGGAATTTCCCCAATGAGCTGATTCAGGTGGCGACTCTATCATTGATCTCGAAATTTAGGTTTTGAGGTCTTTAAGTAATAAAACGGGAAAACGTTTTCTACAAAAAGAATTTCCAAAACAAAGAAACGATTTTCCTAACTCAAGATAACCAAAACCCGTTTTCCCAAAATATCACAAAACCCGTTTTCGAAAACCCTCCCCGGTTTGCTTCGCCGCGTCCGTTTCACGTACAAGGTCATCCGCTCATAATAGTTCTCCCCATATCTCACACACCAAGTGAGTTAGACCTAGGAGCTCAAGGTCAAAGTTGATGAATGCTTTAGAACAAGAATGCACAACTTAATAATTAAATTTCAAGATTATGGTACACTAGGAAAATTATATGTTAAAGACTTGAAGCAATAATTATTAGCACTTCCAAAAATAAAACAAAAAAACTCATACATTGGGGTTATTTGTTAAGTAGCCATCAAATGGAACAAATACTCTAGATCAACGCCATTTAAAAATAACATTAACTTTTGCACATAAGAAAAGAAACTACCATGATTTAATTTCCTTGATGTAGATACCATGTTCTCACTCCCAATACTCAAGAATTCAACCAATATCTGATGATAGAGCCTACATGATTATTTATATAGCTAAATAGCCCTACAATAATGTCAAATGACTTAATTAAGTTCCATCTACTAGCCTAAACAAAGAATGATAATAGCAAACAAGTGCCTTACCCAAAATATGCTCAGGTAACACGATACATAATTAAGACTTGAGCTAGCAAGTTACAACAATCTCCTTTAAGCATCATTTTCATTTTCAAAAAAAAAAATGCAAAAGAAAACATACAGAGAAAATATGATGCAATTAAATATTATAGTAAGAAGGATTCATAAATCATACATACATACATACATACATACATATATCCATACTTTTGTCTCAAACCAATGTAATGTCAAAAAGAACAATTACGATATATTTTGGTTTTTAACTACCTATTAAAGCTAAACTATTTCTATTGGATCAATAGGAGTATGTTGTTTTAAAGCCTTTGCAATCCTTAATTATCAAATAATAATTATAATTATAGAAAGCTATAAAATAATAAATCAGTGCGAGGTTTCTCTTTCCCTTATCAGAAAGATTATCAACATTAAAATAAATCAATAAATAAATAAATAAAGCAGCTTCATTTTTCACATATGACTTTCCTTGGAAAAATACATTCTGAACCCTCAAACTAAAGTTCATCTTGTTCTTTGAGTATTGTGCTATGTAATCAACATTTTAAATAAAAATGCTAACTTGGATCAGAAGAATAAAATAAAAATAGGGTACTAATTTGCTTTATTTATTACACTACTGTATGACAAATTGATCAAGTACCTGGTTGTACCAAACAGCTTCCGATCTATGTGATCGTTGTAGATGTAATACAGTTGGATCAATCGGCCAACGATCTATGTATGCATGCTAAGGTATACGATTTGACATAGCTACATTAATGAAATTATATCAGTATTTCATATGTATAAACTTATTACAGTAACAAATTTACTCGCATTCAAATTAGTTTAAATATGTCACAAAACTAGTCTGGTAAAATATGTTGATACATAAAATAATATAAAAATCAAACAATAATAATCAATTTTCAAAGTAAACAAAATTCATAACATAAATTACTAAACAGTAAATAATACATAATAATCAAGCATGCTTGCATGTCCTAGTGTTATGGCTGGATTTTCCATATTTACTACAAAAAGTTAAAGTATTATCTTCGGTAACTTTCTAGTCCATCTCATTTTAAATCCGAGATGTCTTTGGTCTACCTCTTTCCCTCATCCACTCTGGATTCAGTACAAGTGGTAATCCATCTGCTATTGGCCAATAGTCACGGTTGCCTAATGGGATAAAACACTTGGACCAACATTTTATGGCACTTTCTAATCTATAAACAGGATCAATAAAGAGCGTTGCATCAATGTTGTGTTTTAAACATCCTGCAACTGTATGAGAACAAGGAATTTTAAACTGTTGGAACTTCCCATAACTGCAACTCTTCTCACTTAAGTTAACCACCTGCTTCTTACCCTCTTTTCTAGAAAAATTTCTCCTTGCTGTAGTTATTTCAAATATACCCCTTCTTTTGTCATACCTTCATACATCATGACTATTTGCATTTCTGTACCTCTTCTTTAATGTCTTAATTGCAAACTTAGTAAATTTGAAGCCTTCATCCATTTGACTCTGATATGCACTCCTTTGCTTGTCAAAAAGATCAACAACATTAACATATATCATTTCCATCGTTGTTGTGATAGGCATGCCTTGAGCTTTTTTCAATGATGTATTAACGGATTCAGCAATATTGGTTGTCATACTGCCCCAACGATATCCATTGTCATATGAAACAACCCATTTCTCCTTTGGGATCTTCTCCAACCACTTATCAGGATCTTTCTCCTCAAGTGTCTTCATCATCTTATCGAATTTTGTTTTTTGACTTTGATATGCTACAAAAGAATAGGAGAAATGATTTTATTACGACATGCATCAATCGTTAACAATGTGGAATTTTATTAAAACTCAAATAAGAATAGCAAGTAATGGTTACCTGCATTGGTGATAAAATTCTTTAAAGCTGTATTTTAGAACTTCTTATTATAATTGCTTGCAATATGGCGTATGCAAAATCGATGAGGTGCTCCATCCCAACACTCACTTCTCATTGCAAACAATATTCCAGCATGCCTATCAGTGATTACACATACATCAGGCTTGTCTAGACAAACAATAACTCATATACGGTGCACGAAGTAGTCCCAATTTTCGTTATTTTCCACATTAACAATAGCAAATGCTAAAGGAAGTACACTGTTGTTACCATCCAATGCTGAAGCTGTGAGTAATACCCCCTTATTCTTTCCAGTTACAAAAGTTCCATCAATGTACAAAACCAAAGGATAATGTTTGAAACCTTCAACACATGGTTTAAAAAACCAAAACATACGGTCAAACACTCTTACTCCTTGTATCAGTTGCCCATTAACATAATATGGACAATCTTCAATCAGGTAGCCTGATCTAGGGTTCATATGTATTGCTGCATGCATCCACGGACGTAGATGTTCATATGACTCCTCCCAGTCTCCAAATATCTTTGCAATTGCTTTAATTTTGCATACCACACCTTTCTGTAAGAGATTGTGATTGTGAATCTCTCAGACATGATTGCAATAATAGCCTTCACCTTTAATGTATGATCCTCACGCATTATAGCCTCAACCATACCACACATATAGTCCGAGTCAAGATTCCTATGATCTTGGGATGTCAAAGGGGGACAAGTATGTTCACCACTGTATTTTGTGATCTCCCAAAATAAGGCTTTTTTTTTAAGAGTAGCGCGCAACCTCCACGGACAACCTTCATTCGAATTTATGACAAACTAATGTAATAGTGTTCGGCCGAGTCTCTCTACTTCTGAACTTTCTATTCTTTGTCATTGAGTATTCCTTAACTACAATTTAACTTGTTCCCTTGATTTAAAAAGCATTCCTTTTACAAGATCCAAGGAGGAATCCCATACTATAGCATTTGCATTTTGATCATATGGGACAACTCTCATCCTTGAAATATCAGCTTTTATATATTGAGGAAGATTTGGAAAAAACATAGGGACAAAATTATTGCATCCCAGAGTAGCATCTGTATTTGATGGAGGTGTAATATGATTAGTGGGTATATTAATGCTTACACCCATGTCATCATCCTTCTCACCCTCCTCGAAATCCTCATCCTCATCCTCGGAATCCTCCTCCTCCTCCTCCTCCTCCTCCTCCTCATAAGTGTTTGCAGAATTAATGACACTGAAATAAGATGTTTAAAAGTATATGGTCCTGCTCCACTATCAAGTGCTATACTAGATTGATCATGAATGTACTCTACATATAATTCATAGCAAAACATTGCAGTAATACTCCTGATAATGCCCAACATTATATTTAAATCATCATCATCCCATATTTGTTGACTGCTAAATACTAAGGTTTCACCGTAAGTTGTCACAGGGTTTCGGAATTCTACTTGAGTATTTTTTTCATTTTTCTCTAATCTCATAACAGCCCTAAGTTTATCAATCAAAAATGCAAAATCAAACTGTTGAGGAAAAAGTATTGCTTTCGAATATCCATTTTCATAATCCAAACTGAATTGATTATTAATGACTTTTCCACCCCAATCAATATAGTCAATGAAGTCGACATTATTCTGTCAATAATTATAAACAAATAAAGAGACATTAATTCTACGATTAAATTAGCAATTAATGATTATCATCAAGTTGAGATATAACAATTAATATATATTTATATTATTATATAATTTATATTTATAAGATTTTAATAATATATCTGTAATATAGACTATTTTCTACAATAATTTATATATAATAATAATAATAATAATAATAATAATGATTATTTAAATTTAAAATTTGGAAATTTTTGTTTGGAACCTATTCGGTTCGGTTCAATCCAAACCGAATGTATATTGATTTGGTTTTGGTTTTTATAATTTTAATTGTTTAGTTTTCGGTTCGATTTGGTTCGGTTCGATTTTTGAATCAAACCGTATTTTGCTCACCCCTAGTTAATCATATATTACAAATTTATAATAAATATATTTACTTAATATTGATAAAAATGTAAATCCCTAAATTTGTAAAAAAAAAACTAACAAATAAATTAGTAACTACCATAACATTATTTAATTATTTAATATAATCATAAGCCCTAATCAATATATCACTAACTATATTCTAAATTAAAGTGTCAAAATTACTAATTAGAACCATCTTTCAACAAACATCATATATTCATTATATATTACAAATTTATAATAAATATATTTACATAATATAAGATAAAAATGTAAATCCCTAAATTTGTAAAAAAAAAAAACTAACAAATAAATTAGTAACTACCATAACATGATTTAATTATTTAATATAATCATAAGCCCTAATCAATATATCACTAACTATATTCTAAATTAAAGTGTTAAAATTACTAATTAGAACCATCTTTCAACAAACATAATTATGAGCGGACGACCTAAAAAGCGAAACACGGCGAAGCGAACCGGGGGTTTTCGAAAACGGGTTTCGTGATGTTTTGGAAAAACAGGTTTCGTTTATCTTGCTTTAGGGAAAACCATTCGTTCATTTAGAAATTCCTTTTGTTGTAGAAAACATTTTCCTGTTTTATTACTTAAAGACCTCGAAACATAAATTTCAAGATCAGTGACAGAGTCACCACCCCGAATCAGCTGATCCGGGAAATTCCAGTACAGCTCCCTACCGAGCGTAGATTGCCGTACCTAATCCAGAGATTCAGGGTTCGGGCAACTTACCTACTTAACATTGAGCTTCTATTCAGTTTATAATTTATATTACCATATTTATTCAATTTATTATCTTTATCTACCCAATTAAGTATACTTATCAGCCGATGCTCAAACAAATGACAGAAATAAAGTGCGGAAAAGAAAATCATACATCCAAAATATACAGAAATAATAGAGGTCGCTTATACAACCAAATTGAATAAAAATAAAAGCTCTCGTCCTCACTTTACAAGCACCTAGAATACACAAATATCTAAAAAAAATTACAGCCGCCTAATTTACACGAATTTATCTATTAATTACATTAAGATGAAAATAAAAGAAACTAAAAGCTGCAAAACAGACAGTCAGCACAATTTATATCACAATACACGTAAGACTCAAATTGGATAAAATTGGGAATTTAGGAAAGGGGAGCATGCATTTAGGGGGTAACCGGGTCGACCCGACCGGTCGGACCGGTTAGACCTGGAAAACGGTTTTGAAATGCCCTGTAATTTTTATGCTGAGAAACAATTTTAGAAAATTATTTGGCTCGATTTCATGAAAAGTTTCCCTTTTAGCGGGTCTGTTATCCCGGAACTCGGGGTTCCGTTCGTGCAGGTTCCCTAAATCCAACATTCATCTAAGGTCTAAAAGCAGTAAACACGTCAAAAACAGTTCAAATCCGAAAACAGCATCGCACGACGACGTCTGTACAGGTCGTTCCACGACTCTGTTTCCTTCTAAAGACTATAGCCGTGCGGCTATAGTTACAACCGGGCGGCTATAATGTCCAGAACCCAAAAGAAATGGTTTTCTCAATTTTGACAATTTCTGTTTCAATCCGTTTCAATGGTTCTAAAGGTTCTAGTAAGGTCCGGGGGTCTGCTAATGCTAGACAATGGATCCAATTCAGATCGAATGACCTCGGGTTTAGAAACCGAAACCAAAAAGGCAGAAAAAATCACATCCATACTAAAATAAATCGAAAACCATAAATTTAAGCATAGTGGATGTGATTTGGCCAAAATAGGTTATTGCAAACACAAGAAAAACGAAGGAAATTGACTGCAATCGGTCATATTGGGCTATTCAGGTTTCTGCCCAGAAAAATAGAGCCATGCGGCTCTAGTTAGAGCTGGGCGGTTCTAGTTAGAGCCATGCAGCTCTAGTTAGAGCTGTGCTGCTCTTTTCTTGAGTAATAAAGCCGTGAGGCTCTGTTCTTGAAAACTAGAGCCATGCGGCTCTATTCTTCAGGGATTATAGCTGCCCGGCTCTAATTAGAGCCGTGCGGCTGTAATCAATAGCCAGTTTCCTGAAAACTTACAAAAAAGAGAAAAAAAAATCACAACAATAACAAACCAAAACAGTTTAAGGCCTCTCAAAGCTTACCTTGTTGTTGTCTTAGTGTGCCTGACGTCCTGAAGTGGGCATGGATG
The DNA here is from genome assembly GCA_039660915.1 of Euphorbia tirucalli. Taxonomy (NCBI): domain Eukaryota; kingdom Viridiplantae; phylum Streptophyta; class Magnoliopsida; order Malpighiales; family Euphorbiaceae; genus Euphorbia; species Euphorbia tirucalli. The sequence continues at coordinate 68,078,646 of CM077641.1, read as the reverse complement.
CGGGAATATGCCTTGAATTACACGAACGTCCCGAAATTCCAGAACCAAGCTTTGAGTCAATCCGAAACAACCTGAGACAAACCCGGACGAAATGTGCAATGATAGGGAACTTAACACTTTGTGTCTTGTTTCTAGTTTTCTTTTCTTCTTTTCTCTTTCTTTCTCTCTGTTTTTCTTTTTCTTTCTTCTCCTTGATTTCTTTTTCTTTTTTTCTTTTTTTTTTTTTTTTTTTTTTTGTAATTGTGATCCCCCTTTTTTCTCTCTCATTCCTCCCTTTTTATCCCATTTCTGAGTCTCATTAATGTTTATCCCTCCTTTCCTCCAAAATATGCCGAAGTTTTCAACGCCCATACCCTGCCACTAACTTTCTGAGATTTTTGGTGGAAAATCTGACCGCCCGCTAGAGCCGTGTGGCTGTAGTTGTGAAAATACAGCCGTGCGGCTCTAACTAGAGCCGTGACAGATTTTCTCACATCTCACGCTCACCTCTGAACCCCCCAATGACTCGAAGGGCCTATCTCGGGGTTTCTAGTCAAAGATAGTTTAGTTTTCAGGGCGTTTGAGACACTCTAGGCGACATCCTGGTCAATCTCAGGTCCACTTCATGTCCATCTGCCATAGTAGGTAACAAAGGTACTCATCATTGAGGTCGGGAAAAACCCGGCACTTACAGCTGCCCCTCGCGTGATCAAATTCGATACCTAATACCAGGTTTAACTTACCTGAGGGGAATTTGAGAACGCGAATTGAAGCGCCATAAATGTAAGGGAAGAAAGACATACCTGACTTATGGAAGCCTTGTTGAGATGATGATCTGAGCTGATTGTATGACATAAGCCGATACCGGGTTTACATTACCCGAGGCGAAGCTGATCTGGGCCGATACCAGATTTACATATATCCAAGGCGGATGTGCTGAAGTTTGAGATGATGAATTTGATATAAGCCGATACGGGGTTTATGTTACCCGAGGCAAGGTTGATGGTGAAATAAGCCGATACCGGATTTATGTTACCCAAGGCGAAGTGGATGATGAGATAAGCCGATACCGGGTTTATGTTACCCGAGGCGAAGTGGATGATAAGATAAGCCGATACCGGGTTTATGTTACCCGAGTTTATGTTACCCGAGGCGAAGCTGATGATGAGATAAGCCGACACCAGGTTTATGTTACCCGAGGCGAAGCTGATGATGAGATAAACCGATTCCGGGGTTTATGTTACCCAAGGCGAAGTTGATGATGAAATAAGTCGATACCGGGTTTATGTTCCCCGAGATGAAGCTGATGATGAAATAAGCCGATACCAGGTTTATGTTACCCAAGGCGAAGCTGATGATGAAATAAGCCGATACCAGGTTTATGTTACTCGAGGCGAAGCTGATAATGAAATAAGCCGATACCGGGTTTATGTTACCCGAGGCGAAGCTGATAATGAAATAAGCCGATACCGGGTTTATGTTACCCGAGGCGAAGCTGATAATGAAATAAGCTGATACCGGGTTTATGTTACTCGAGGCGAAGTGGATGATGAGATAAGTCGATACCGGGTTTATGTTACCCGAGGAGAAGCTGCTGAAGTTCTGGAGTGGAAGCAAATTTGAGCCTGACACCAGGTTTATCTATACCCGATGTGGATCTGCCGATTTGGAGTGAAGCCGATCTGGACCTGACACTGAGTTTATGTTACCCAAGGTGGATCTGCTGATTTGGAGTGAAGCCGATCTGAACCTGACACTGGGTTTATGTTACCCGAGGTGGATCTGCTGATTTGGAGTGAAGCCGATCTGGACTTGACACTAGGTTTATGTTACCCGAAGTGGATCTGCTGGTTTGGAGTGAAGCCAATCTGGACCTACGCTGGGTTTATGTTACCCAAGATGGATCTGCTGATTTGGAGTGAAGCCAATCTGGACCTGACACCGGGTTTATGTCACCCGAGGTGGATCTGCTGGTTTGGAGTGAAGCCGATCTGGACCTGACGCCAGGTTTATGTTACCCGAGGTGGATTTGCTGATTTGGAGTAAAGCCGATCTGGACCTGACACCGGGTTTATGTTACCCTTGGTGGATCTGCTGATTTGGAGTGAAGCCGATCTGGACTTAACACCGGGTTTATGTTACCCGAGGTGGATCTGCTGATTTGGAGTGATGATGGAATGAACTTGTGTCGGATCTATCTGCATCTAAGGCTAAGTGGATAAGCTAAGCCTATGCCGGATCTATCTGTTTCCGAGGCGATGAACTGAGTTGAGTTCTTGGTTTAGGGACTTGATTCAATATCTGTGTGAAACGGCAGCCTTGCCTGAATTGAGTCGGATTCAAGGATTTGAAATCTTGCTTGAATAGAATGAGGTTGGCTACAGGAGTGATAGTAGTGAGATCGGGTCGAGAATGAGTATTTATTCCTTGATCGATAATTTTGCGAACAAAAATTTTTGCCCCTTCAATCAAGAATAAATACTGCTTGATTGCTTTGCCCCTGGATACCGGAGATGCTGAGGTTTGGGCCTGCGCAGCTTTAACTGATATCTTGGGACCCGGTGAATGCCCTAGTGCTGGACTATTTCTGCTTTGAGGGCAATCTCGATCCGAGACAGCACGATGGTGGTGATGGGTACCTGTACCTGGATTGGTTGTGATGCATGTATGTATGTATGAATGTGTATGTTTTGGATGTATGTATGCATGCGGCATAATGTTTATGCTAATGTTCTTGGTATTTGCGCGAGGCTGGGGGTGGGATTCGCAGCTTGTGATGATCCTCTGTGGCGATCCAGATGGTTTACAGTGTTTTGCCCACAGGGGGTTTATCTCAGTTGAGCTTCTGATCTCTCTAAGTTCTGTTCGTTCTATCTACCCCATTGAGACCTACGAATGTTTCTTCCCGGCTTAGAGCATGTTTCCATGTAACGCTTGCGCAATCGGTGCTCTCCAGACCTTTCTGATCAACTAACTATTACATAAGGCTGGTTGCCAAAGAAGTTGTGCCTCTTAGATATCCTTCTATTTTATCCATGACACACCCCCAAAGTACTAGCAGGCTTGGCATATTGATATCATAGATTTTGCTATCCGTTTTGCCAAGGAATGGGCTATTTGTCTGAGAGGGAGGATAAGAGCTGGACTTTGTATTCTATATTGCATTCTCATACATGACACTCTGGTCAGATGTTGTTGTTTATGGCATGAATTCCCTTTTCTTCGGCATGGTCTTGGACACAATGTCCTACTGATGGGTACTTATATGTAATGGCACGATGCATGTAAGATGAATATCTAAGCAGAAATCCAAGCATGTATAATATTATCATGATGACATCAGAATGAATACCATAGGAAAATCAGAGGTGACTCTGGCTGTGAATATCCCCCTCTTCTTGTTACCAACACGTCCTCTCGGTTTTCCATGTCGGAAATTCTCCCTCTTTTTTTTAAGGAATGAATGGCCCAAAAACTCTGCGTAATCGTTTCGTCCGAGTTGGTCTCCTTGTACTGGCTTGTCATAGGATTGGAAGGTATACCTTGATACGTTCATTGGACATTGCGAGAATATTGTTGTCAATGAAATCTAATGGTTTGGCCTTTACTTGCCCCTAGTATTAGAGATTTTATTTGAGACGCAAAACACTTTTTCAGATCTGGTCCGCTGCGTGCTGCAATCTGTATATGGACACTGACATGCAATAACATGACGAATGCATATTGAGCATCAAAACAAAATATGAAACATCTATGACATAATGAACATGAATGTATTAGGAAAATCCACTCGGTGGCTCTGGTTTTTGAATGATACCCCTTCAAATTACCAACATGTCCTTTTGGTTTTCCACATTAGAGAGATTTTTTTTTAAGAATACATGTTAAAAGCAAGTCATCAAAGTGTACAACCAAACACTAAATGAAGTCAACTGATTAACCACTGGATTCTCCAAGAGCTTGAACCCATGTACATATTTCCAATTCACCCCAGGTTCTAATTTGCGCATAATTCCTAAAGATGGGCACAGCTTTTAGTCCTTCCAAGTATGGCCTGATTCAGAATGACTTGAGTTAATTTTGGTTTCCTTATATCTACCGCTCACAATGACCCTATAGCAAATCACACCATCTTCCGGAGGTGAAAGAATCACTGGTAAGTAGTCACTTTTGTTGTAGCTGAAGATTGAGTGCTTGAAATGGTTGGTAAATGCAACTTTTCCCTGAATATTGGCACAACAGGCTTTGCAAGTCCTCCCATTCATGATTGTTGAAATCTTGGTAAAACCTAGTTGCTCCAACACTGTTGATGAAGTTCTTAAGTGCAACGTCAGGGTTTCTCCCAGTCTAAAAGGGACTAAGTGTCAATCTCCGCCTTCTCCTTATCACCTTCGGCTTAACTGAACACCTTGTACCGTCTTTTGATGGAATGAACATTGTTGGTAAACAATCATCCCTTTCACATTTAAATATTGACCTCTCAAAGTGCCTCACCAGCTCCTCTTTGCTTTGAAGTCTAGCATAGGCTATAGTGCAGATCTTGCTGGGTAAGGAAAAGTGGCCATCTCTCATTGTGAACTGCCCACTGGAACTTGCATACAGCCTTTGGATTTGTGAACTTTACAAATGCATACCCTTTGTTCACTTTGTTTTTGAAAACAATAGGAAGGCATAAGAAATTTGGGTACATTTCTGATCATCAGACTTGTCTTCCAATTGAAGTTGACTTCAATCTTTTTCCTTATTCAGCTTTGCCCCTGTAACATTCAAGTTCTCGGGCAACTTCTGCTACTCCTTATCCAGCTCACTTGAAGCAGACTTATATTCAAATCTTCTCTCTTTACCATGGAATGAAAACCTTTCCCCCAGTCCAAAGGTACAAAACAATTAGTCTGGGGTTTGTATTGAATAGGAGTGTCATGGGATAAACAAGTATTCCCAATTTGGTATAGGTTAATGATAAATGAAAACTGATTGAAACAATGCCATGACCACTCGCTCCGTCACCTTTCTGGTGATGAGATGACGTGGGAAACAATGAGATATGGGGCAGCATTAGGGTTCAATTTCTTGTTAGAATCCATTGGTGGTAGGAAATAAGGTTTCACAAGATCAGTTTAAGAGGGGAGATAAAAGGGGTAATTCATCGAATAAGTGTTCGTGGCTTATATGTAAACGGAAGAGAAAGGGCGGATAAAGGTTGAGAAGAGAAGTGCTTTGGGTTTGAAAACAGGAAGGCCCAAATTCTTCACAGGTTGTTTGAAAATAGGAAAGTTCAGATCTTTCATAGGAAGGGTGCAATAACCTAATAGTGATGGAAATTAGGATGGTGAGACATTCCAGTGTTAGCTATTGCAGCCATGTATAAGAGAGAAAGACTTTTCTGCCTGCACTGATCTCTTTTTTTTTTTTTTTGAAGGAACTAAATCCAAACCACAGCCACCTTTTGGTTTTACGACTGCATTCAAATTCGTGTATGTCATGTGCGTTTAATATGTCTTTTAGATGAACAATGCATGCGGAATGTCATGTGCACATGAATGTCATACAAAGAAGATTATGCATGCACTACAACCAAGAACCGCTTCAGAATTTTACCACATGATGGATGATGAGGGTCATTTGGATTTCTTATAGGTTGGTGTTTTCAATGGGTTTGGAATTTTCGCTTTGGGGTCTTGGTAGAAGGTACTTTTTGGGATATGGAATTAGGCTTGAAGTTTCATTTTGGAGTCGAACTCTAAAATTTAGTAAAAACCTTCGGCTTGGAATGGTTTAAGCATTATGCTTGTTGCTCACTTGAAACTCTAAGGCAGGGCCGGCAGCATTTTAGGTTGTGATTTGCAAGGACCGCTGATCTGGGCTGGAAAACAGCTCGGCGGAGGTGATGCCATCATGTCATTTATTTATCTCACAAGCTCACTTTTCACGAAAGGGTTCAATCAGAGCCAGATTCACTTTTAGGTTCCCTATAGTATTGGGACTAATGTCATGCATTTCAATATTATGTGTATTGGATATGTCGTTTCAGATGATCAAATGCATGCATAATGCTATGTACATGCAATTACCACATAAGTAAGAAAATAACAATACGCATTGCATTCAAAATGAGTTCAATACACCTTACAAACAAAATAAGTCCCCTACAAGAAGTGAGCCTTTAAGGGTATTGATTTCATAGTTGACTATGCCGAGACCAGTTGTCTTCTTGGTTCTAGTGCCTCATTCTTATCATATCAGACCTTGTAGTTCTTCATCATAGTCCTCTCCCCTAGAAGTTTGAGGAATTTCCTTCTCCCTGATTGCCCCTAGTCGCTTATCAGTGGTAGATGGAATTTTAACTTTCCTTCATCGACTAGCTTTTGGATCTCCTTTCTTAAGGCAAAGCATTCATTGGTCTAGTGGCCCGTCATCATATGATAACTACAGAAGTTGTTCTTTTGATCTGGCATTGGTTCCATAAATGGGCTGGTGCTCTGCAGCAGTCCCTCCTTTCTACACCTAGCAAATAGTCTGCTTAACGAGCTAGGCCAAGGGGATATGCCTTTTCAGTTACCCTTGGAAGGTGGATTCCGGGTGTGTCACAGAACGGAGTGAGCATTGGCCTTGAGGGGTACCTCCAGTTCTACTTCATCGGTCAACCCTGGTAAACCCAAGTCTCGGTAAGAGCGCCTTCCGACGTGTCGGGGGTGAATGTCAGAAATCTGGACATTCTGCTTTTGGATAGCATTGGCATTAGAGTCTGTACATACCATACCTCTTATTTTTCCTTCTAGCTCCGCCACCGTGCTTCCAATTTAGTGCACCTTCCTGTCAGTCTTTCTACCCTGTAAAAGATCACCCTCTAGCATTTCCTTTAGCATTACTGTCGCTTCCTCCCTAATAGCCTTTAGAAACCGTGATGAAGCAAATAATCATCCACGACATCCGTTATGGTGTTGAAGTTCATCAGGTTGGCCATTCTCGAGATTCTTCCCCTTTTCCCCCTGATAAGAATGCTTGTTAGCATTTACAGCCTCATGCGCATGAAGAATACCAAATGAAGGATGATGTAGGCATGAATGCGTGATGTGATGTATGCATGTGTGAATGGTGATGTGATGCATGCATGTATGAGTGGTGATGTCATGCAATGCCATATCATGTTGTATAATTCCAAGCCAGCCAAACGTATGCAAAGCCAAGAATGGAAACGTGTAAATGCAATGAATGTTACAGACGAGACTATATGTTAAAGCAAGGCATGGCGTATAAATATACACCATATGGATAAAATGACACGCAGGGTGTCCACGGATCGAAGCAAGATGATACTTGCGGAGCACTTGTACGTATGGAGCAGATCCTATACGAGGGCTAGCTTGACGTATAAAGCGGATTTTATACGGGTTTGGATTTACGTATAGAGCGGATCTTATATGAGAGCTGGGTTTACGTATAGAGTGGATCTTATACGAGAGATGGATTGACATGTAGAGTGGATCTTATACAGGTTTGGATCTACATATAGAGTGGATCTTATACGAGAGCTTGAGTGCGTCTATATGCGCATGACACAGGGAAAGGATTTTGACGCTCGGGGGCACCTTTGGTTTTCATGCTGTGTTACAAGATGACATTTTTTTATGTTCGTGGAACATCAATGCATGAAATGGGTTTCCAATGATTATGGAATGCCTAAAGGGTTTGATGAAATTTCTGGCATTCTTGGAACACCTAAATGACTCAATGCATGAGATGAAGTTTTCGGTGATTGTGGTGCACTTAAAAATTTGACGGATGAGTGAGATGTACATCATGAGATAATGAGGGTGACTTCCTTTGTTTTTATTCTTTTCATCTTGGACGTTCCGAGAATACCCAATGCCATGCGAATGATACTGCAAGAACATCACGTGTGAACCATCACATGGACAGGGGTTCGGTGCTTTTGGGGCACCTAGTGAATTTTGCAAAATGATCGCGTCTGTACCAACACACGGATAAGGTTTCGACACTTTGTAGGTCTATGAGATGAAGTGAAATGGTTATATGGGGGTCGTCCTACAGACAGAATTCTGATGCTTTTGAAGCATGTGATATGAGATGATGTTATAGAAAAGTCACGCGTAACTCAGGACATAGACAGGGGTTTGGTGTTCTTGGAACACCTCGTATGATTTGATAATGATATGAAATGCCCCTATATGTGTACTAATCCAGCACTTGGGAAGTACCTCGAATGATTTCACAACATTATGAAATGATTCGACGTGGACCATGATGCGAAAACAAGATTCTGGTGTCACCGTGACCCTTATGACGAATTAGTATGATGCCATCTAATGACATCGTGTGAACCACCACATGGAAATAGACTTAGGACCATTGTGGTCTTATATCGAATGACATGGTATAGTGAAATGGCCGAGTGCAATCCGGTGCACAGGCAAAACACGGGTAGTTTTGGGACACTCGATATGTTATGGAATGAAATGATCGTGATAGGCATCTTCGAAACGTCCTTAATTAGGTGTAATGGAATGAAATGGCGTGGATGCACATGTCACACGAAATGCTGATGGCTACAGAAAAATATGGTTAGGATGCATGACACACAAGATGATGTCATGCGTGCAAGGAACGAATGTATATTTCACACAAACAAAGTGTGATGACTACACAACGACATGGTTAAGACGTATAACACATGAAGTGATTTATGCTTCGTGAACATGTCACACATGAGATGCGAACAAAACACAGATGAAATGTCATGGCTGCACGAAGATATGGTTAGTGTCAATGTCATTCATATGTTAATGTCTTGAAAATGGCTGCATAAAGATGTGATTATGATGACACACAGATGATTGTGCGTGTCTGATGCTTCGTGAATGAAAACAATAATGGATGTGATTTCTTTGTTCCGGACGTTCTAAGAACGCCCAACGCTATGTAAAAGACAATGCAAGAATAGTCACGTGCGAACTGTCAGACAGATAGAGGTTAGGCGCTTTTAGGGCACCTAATGGATGTTATGAAATGGTCGCATGTGTGCCGACACACAGACAGAGTTTCAACACTTTTAGGAGTCAAAATGAAATGACGCAACATGGTCACATCGAAGCCATTCCATGTACAGAGTTCTGATGCTTTTGAGGCATCTACTATGGGGTGATGTTGTAAACAAGTCACGTGTGAGTAAGGACACGGAAAAAATTTCGGCATTCATGGAACACCTTACGTGAATTGGTAATGTTATGAGACGTTCCTATGTGTGTAAAAATTCGGTACTCGTGGAGTACCGAGAATGAGTTATTAATGTCATGAAACAATTTCGATGTGAATTGTAACACACAAGCAAGGTTTCGGCATCACCACAATGCCAATAATGAACGGACATGAAATAGAGATGATGTAATGTTATGTTGTCGTGCGATTTGCCACGCAACACAGCCCTAAAATCATTGTGCTCTTCTAGTGAATGACATGGTATGGTGGAATGGCCAAGTGCAAACCAGTGCACGGGTGGACTACAGGTAGTTTTGGGGTACCTGATATGGTATGAAGTGAAATGATCGTGATAGGCATTATCAGAACATCCTTCATTAAGTGTAATGGAATGAGGCATGGATGTGTATGTCACACAAAATGCAAGTGGCTGCAGAAAAATGTGGTTAGGATGTATGACATGCGGGATGATGTCGTGTATGCTTTATAGAAATGTTGGCACACGAGATGCATATATATGGCACGTGAGTAAAATGTCATGGTTGCACGAGGATGTTGTTAGCATAAATGTCATACCTATGCATATGTGTTAAAGATGGCTGCACAAAAACATGGTTAGAAAATGGCACACGGATGATTATGCGTGTTTGATGCTGCGTGAAAAGGATAAGAAAGAAAAACATCAGAGAACAAACGTTAGCACATGAAAAATATGCACTCCCTTCCAACCTTATCCTTTTGATTGGTCTCTCATTCTTCCTAGGTGTTAGGTCTCTTTGGCATCGACGGGGGATACCAAAGGCGCACACTCAATGGTCAATTTTGATTTTATGTTTTGGTAATCCTAGAGGAAGTTACTAAGCCATTACATGTGGGCCAAAGTCAAACCAAGGGTTGTACAGGCTCCCATAGCAAATATACACTCCTCACCATAGAACACGATGTAAGGTCATGCGAAGCTATGAGTTGTTTACCCCGTCGGATGCCTCCAATCCTGGCGAAAGAGGTAGGCCACCTTCTGGGGTAAACGGGGCTAATTAGTGCATTTGAGGGGTTGAGAAGAAGAAAATGTCATGATATGCAAAGCATCAATAAATACGGCATTTATAAATCGATAAATGAATACAAGCGAGGTTATATTTCAATAGTTACCTAAGTTCCTTAAGTTTTTATGAAAAAACTTTTTAAGAAACTTTAGATCCCCAGCAGAGTCACCATTGTAAGTGGACGACCTAAAAAGTGGAACACGGCGAAGCGAACCGGGGGTTTTCAAAAACGGGTTTCGTGATGTTTTGGAAAAACAGGTTTCGTTTATCTTGCTTTAGGGAAAACCATTCGTTCATTTAGAAATTCACTTCGTTGTAGAAAAAATTGTCCTGTTTTATTACTTAAAGACCTCGAAACATAAATTTCAAGATCAGTGACAGAGTCGCCACCCGGATCAGCTCATCCGAGAAATTCTGGTACAGCTCCCTACCGAGCGTAGACTGCCGTACCTAATCCAGAGATTCAGGGTTCAGGCAACTTACCTACTTAACCTCGAGCTTGTATTAAGTTTATAATTTATATTACCATATTTATTCAATTTATTATCTTTATCTACCCAATTAAGTATACTTATCAGCTGATGCTCAAACAAATGACAGAAATAAAGTGCGGAAAATAAAATCATACATCCAAAATATACAGAAATAATAGAGGCCGCTCAACCAAATTAAATAAAAATAAAAGCTCTCATCCTCACTTTACAAGTGCCTAGAATACACGAATATCTAAAAAAATTACAGCTGCCTAATTTGCAATGAATTTATCTATTAATTACATTAAGATGAAAATAAAAGAAACTAAAAGCTGCAAAACAGACGGGTAGCACAGTTTATATCACAACACACGTAGTACTCAAATTGGACAAAATTGGGAATTTAGGAAAGGGAGCATGCATTTAAGGGATAACCGGGTCGACCCGACCGGTCGGACCGGTTAGACCTGGAAAACGGTTTTGAAACGCCCTGTAATTTTTATGCTGAGAAACAATTTTAGAAAATTATTTGGCTCAATTTCATGCAAATTTTTCCTTTTAGCGGTTCTGTTATCCCAGAACTCGGGGTTCCATTCATGCGGGTTTCCTAAATCCAACATTCATCCAAGGTCTAAAAGTAGTAAACACGTCAAAAACAGTTCGAATCCGAAAACAACATCGCGCGACGACGTCCGTATGGGTCGTTCCGCGACTCTGTTTCCTTCTGAAGACTACAACCGTGCGGCTCTAGTTACAGCCGAGCGGCTATAATGTCCAGAACCCGAAAGGAAATGGTTTTCTCAGTTTTGAAAATCTCTATTTGAATCCGTTTCAATGGTTCCAAAGGTTCTAGTAAGGTCTGGGGGTCTGCTAATGCTAGACAACGGATCCAATTCGGATCAAACGACCCCAGGTTTAGAAACCGAAACCAAAGAGGCAGAAAAAATCACATCCATACTAAAAAAAATCGAAAACCATAAATTTAAGCATAGTGGATGTGATTTTGCCGAAATAGGTCATTGTAAACATAAGAAAAACAAAGGATACTGACTGCAATTGGCCATATTGGGCTATTCGGGTTTCTGCCTAGAAAAATAGAGCAGGGCGGCTCTGTTCTTGAAAACTAGAGTCGTGCGGCTCTGTTCTTCACGGATTAGAGCCGCCCGGCTCTGATTAGAGCCGTACGGCTGTAATCAATAGCACTTTCCGGAAAACTTTCAGAAAAGAGAAAAAAAATCACAACAACTACAAACCAAAGCGAGTTTAAGGCCTCTCAGAGTTTACCTTGTTGATGTCTTAGTGTGCCTGACGTCCTGAAGTGGGCTTGGATGCCAGAATAGGCCTTGAATTACACGAACGTCCCGAAATTCCCGAACGAAGCTTTGAGTCAATCCAAAACAACCCGAGACAAACCCGGACGAAATGTTCAATGATAGGGAACTTAACACTCTCAGTTCCTAGGGTGTTTTTGTGTCTTGTTTCTGGTTTTCTTTTCTTCTTTTCTCTTTCGTTCTCTCTGTTTTTCTTTTTCTTTCTTCTCTGTAATTTCTTTTTCTTCTTTTTTTTTTTTTGTGATTGTGATCCCCTCTTTTTCTCTCTCATTCCTCCCTTTTTATCCCATTTCTGAGTCTCATTAATGTTTATCCCTCCTTTCCTCCAAAATCTGCCGAAATTTTTAACGCCCATACCCTACCACCAACTTTCTAAGATTTTTAGCGGAAAATCTGATCGCCCGCTAGAGCCGTGTGGCTATAGTTGTGAAACTACAGCCGTGCGGCTCTAACCAGAGCCGTGACAGATTTTCTCACATCTCACGCTCACCTCTGAACCGTCCAATGACTAGAAGGGCCTATCTCGGGGTTTCTAGTCGAAGATCGTTCAGTTTTCAGGGTGTTTGAGACACTCTAGGCGACATCATGGTCAATCTGAAGTCCACTTCACGTCCATCTGCCATAGTAGGTAACACGGGTATTCATCATTGAGGTCGGGAAAAACCCGGCGCTTACAATAATATATTCATTATATATTACAAATTTATAATAAATATATTTACATAATATAAGATAAAAATGTAATCCCTAATTTTAAAAAAAAATACAATAAATAAATTAATAACTACCATAAACTTATTTAATTATGATATCATAATACTACAAATAAGTTATAATATCCACATAATACAATAACTATTTATTTATAAACTCCTAAAAATATACAAAATTCTAAAAAACTTTTCTACATCTAACATATAACAATAATGAGTACAAAAAAGAAATGACTTTTTTTTTATTACAATAACAAGAGTATAATACTAACCTCTAATAAAATGGTTGACACCTTAACAAAAAATATTTGTCTTGATGTGTTTGATGTACAGCTTCTATTACTTCAATAGCTTGATCCAGTGAAAAAAAAAATTGTAGAAAGTTTGGCCGTCTAAAATATAAGAAAAAAAATGAAGAAGATGATGAATAGGGAAGGGAAGAAGGTGGGTGAATGAAATACAGATAAAATTAAAGTGGGTGAGTGAAAATTGAGTGAAGGAGTAATTGGGTGAAAACTGAGTAATTTTATTCCTACCATTGCTTTTTCACACGCAATGGCAGGAATAAATAACGATAGCCATTGATCAATGTTTGATCAACGGCTGTGGTGGACAAAAACGTCCGCTTTTGTGAAAAGCGGACAACACGTACGCTTTTCACAAAAGCGGATGATTTAAAGATATTTTAGGGACAGCCGATGATCACTTGATCAACAGCTGGGGTGGGAAAAACTTATGTTCGCTACTGTAAAAAGCGTACAGGTGTAAATACGTCCGCTGTTATAGAGAGCGGATAGCTTTTGAATTCTGCAACCAAAGAATCTCTGCCAGGAGTTGTCAAATCGCTGCAGTCCGCTGTGCAGTCCACGTTTGTGAAGAGCGGACAAACGCAGTCTGCTTCTTTGACTAGCGGATATGGTGGTGGAGACAAAAAATTGGTTGTCTGCTATTCAAACAAGCGGACGTGACAAAAAACACACCAAACTCGTAAAATCTACTCTTTCCACCACAAACCCGTAAATAATTTGTAATAGTACCATAATTTAGTCAATATCCCGAGAATTGCTTTAAAATATTAAACTTAGCTTATGTAAGGAAAGTTAGAATGCCAATAGTGACCATACCAGCATGGAGTTTCGGTTATTATATTATATTAGTAAGTTTCTGTTTAGCATTGGATATTTTTCTGCACGTACAAAACCTTATGTTAAGACTTCATTAAGCATTAAATGTTGTAAATGCAGTTCAATGCCCGATCGGAGTCGATAGGTGAAAAGGCTTCTTTTTGTCGACTACTCCTAAAAGGCGATGCCTTGTTGCGGTTGAAGGGTATGTCCATACCATAGCCTATTTGTGTTGCAAAGGCGCTCTATTTTTATAGCTGGTGCTGAAAATCTAGAAATTTTTGCTTCTCAAAATGTTTCAGATGTATGTTGGGGAAACCTCAAAGACACAGTAACTCGTTCTATGGTGTCAGAAAATGAGTGATTTCCTATACTTCTTGAAAAGTGTTATTTAGGATATTTGCAGTATATATAGATAGAATGCCAGGGTTTTGTGAGTGCTTTTGAATATGCGTCATGGTCCATTTGTGGCTTATGTTTCTCGATGTTCTCATCTCTTGTTTCTCTGATTAAAATAATACGATCCCGTCAAGATGATACAAGCTCATGAAATGTTGATATTTCTTCCTAAGATGAATTGTGGTCCACCCTTGGAACTTCACAAAGATGTTTCTAAGGTCAGTTCATGCCTTGACGTTGAACTATTCTTCAGATTCTATTGAGTCCAAAAAGCAGCCTTACTACATTCATTTCAAGGATGGTAGGCCTCTCGTGTTTGCTGCTCTTGATGATTCCTTGCAAAATTCTGAAGGTGAATGGATTTTCTTATTAATACCTGAGACGGCATGCTTTCTAAGGTGGCATAATGGTAAATTATGTTAGCAATTTCAATTTTTTTGCACATTAACAAATCAGTTTGCTGCAGAACCTGCTTGACAACAATGCACATTTCTTCTCCTGGAGTTGTTTTGTTAAAATCATATTATTTTGAGCGTCAGTTTTCAGTGGTGGGTGTTGATTGGCTTCTGATGCTGAATGAGTATATGCTTTGTTACAGGCGAGATACTTTTCACCTTCACTATAGTAACAACTTCCTCATCTTCAGCTTTAAAGTGGTTGCATGTTGTATTCACTGGATTCATATTTTGATAGTTGCTTCTCTCTCATTTGATTTGCCTCCTAAAGAAAAAGAATATGTAATTAATAGTGTAATTTGCCTCAAAAAAGAATATGAATATGTTTTTGATATTGTAATTTTGCTTTCTCAAAAGAAAATTGAATATTTACTTGGAAATAGCAGCTATAGATTTTATCACTTGGCAGAAAATGATTAGTGGAATAATTAATTGCTCATTCAAGTAAGCATTGGGAAATCCAGTATTAGGTATTATGAGCGAAGTAACTGAAGTTATGTTGAAGATCTCATAAGACATATGATGTTTAATGGGATTATTCCCTTTGATGTAATTTACATGAGTATATCATGTTGAAGATGTAGAAGACTCTGAGAATTGTTTCAGCTTTGAGCTGTGTATCCTTTGTACTTTTAACTTGTGTGGACAGCAGCATTTTCTTTTCACACTTTACTGATATATTTGGTATTATTACAGCTCTCAATTGTCATTGCTAAAATTAGGTACTTCCTTAATAATATCTTCATGCACGTATTAATGCAGGTAGGATGCCTGTAATTTTGGGCGACAAGGAAGCAAGTGACACATGGCTAAGCTCTTCTTCCCCTAAGTTCGATGTGCTTAAAACCTACGAAAACTCAGATTTGGTAAGAGCTCCCTGGACATAGTTTCAAGATGCTCTTTTCTTCTTCTCCTTGGCCTTAGCACCTGCTATTTTAAGTATTATGTTCATAAAGTTTTAAGGATTTTTGTTTTAGCTAAAAAAAAGTATTCTAGTTTTAGATATTTTGCTTGTACGGAAGAAAAGTGTGATTATTACAATAACTATGTGGGCAAATTTTATGGATGTCAAGAACACTACACTTATATAGCTAAAAATCAATACTAAATATGCTAAATATCAAAATCATAACTTAATATGTTGTATATCAGGTATTAAGATAAATGGAAATAATTAATGTATGTAATTATACATCATTAAAAATCATCTCTAATAAATTGAAAAAGGAAAGTTATCAATCACAAATAAAATTTGATTAATTATGGTTATGATAGTTAAATTTACCATTAATGAGATTATTGATGATGATAAATAAATGATTATACAATTTGAAAACAAAGAAATCAATATTAATGGTAAAAAATTAAATCAAAGGCTTCAATTTATTATATACATGAGAAGTTTCTCTGTTTTGATTATATATATATATATATATATATATATATATATATATATATATATATATATAGTTAGTACAAATAATGATGTATTAGCTTATTTTTTTTAGCAAATTCTTGGAATTTGTCTCAAATTATACTTAAGAATATATTGCAAATTTTAGAACATAATTATTCAAATTTCATATATCACTGTTTACATGTGATGTATATTAAGATTATTTTTAGTCGTTTGAACGTGTATGTGATGTATACAATGAATTTATAGTTTATGTGTTGTATATACTCGATTTACAGTATATGCATGTATGTATATGTGCTGTATAAATGTAGTTTATAACTATCACTTTTATTTGCAATATATGTGTACGTATATGTGGTGTATATATGTGGTGTATATATGTGGTTTAAACAAATGAAATAAATAGGAAAATTATAGAAATTTATAACTATGATCACATTATTTATTGAATTAATGGTCAAAATCCATAGGATTCAAACCTATGATACAACATGCAACGAATGTACGCTATCAACATATATAATAAACGAATCAGAAATAAAATTCAAAATTGAAAATTAATACCTTGAAATCGTGATAGACATATTGATAAAAGGAATCAGTAACAAATAAAACTAATGATTAATAATAATAATAATAAAAACAGATGAACTCGCAGGAGAGATAATCGCCTAGATGGAGAATAGAGAATACTGCATGCAATTACAATTGAGATACTTGGAAGGAACAATATCTAATTTCAATAAAAGTGTATAACAATGTAGAAATGAGCGAGAACTTATTATCAAAAACAAAATCGCAAGATAAAGTCAGCAATTACTCTCTAAAAATTGCTTGGAAGTGATTTGAAAGAAATAAGATGAGATAAGGATTGAGATAGTGAAAGGTAAGAAGAAAGAGAAGAATGTGTAAGAGAGAAGTAATATATGTTGAAACATTTTAATATGGTGTTTATTACGTGCGAGAGAGAGACTGTTATTAATGACAATTTTGACCATAATAAATATTGATATACAACTATGTTTTTGTTAAAGAGGAAACAAAATAATAGCTATACAAATCAACATTAAAAAATTATCATATTAAACAATCTTGATGTATTATATATTAAGTTGACTATATTTGATTGATAACTAATTAAATATGAAATTTGACAAATCAACTAATTAAAGATTGATAAACACAACAAATAAGTTTTCTTAACTATTTAGCTAATTTCTACTAAAAGAATTCTCTAAGATTTTATTTCATAAGCTCCTTAGCTTCCATCCTAGCATAAGATGTTCCACTGGTTGTGAAATTCTGTTACTATGAATTAATTCTTGATGTCTTTTTCTTCTCAAGTCCAATTATTAATAAATATTAAAGAAACAGATATAAAAACTCACACAAAAACTGATAAAGAAAACAAATATTTGCAAAAAAACAAAATATATAACACAAAAACGTAAAGAAACTTATAAATAAAAAAATATGATCCAAAAAATGTTGATATAATTACTTAATAAAAAAAAAGCATCATTTATAATTCATAAGCAAATCATTAGATAGAGTTTAGATTTAGTTATTTAATCCTTTTGTTCATGTTTACAGCATTTTGGTTTTAGACAAGGTTTACATTTACAAGTTAGATTTGTGTGTGTGTGTGTGTGTGTGTGTGTGTGCGTGCGTGCTTGTGTAATAAACAGCATTTTAGTTTTAGACAAGGTTTACATTTACAAGTTACATTATTTTTTTATAACAATATTACATCCAGAATACCCACTACTTGTACCCTTTTATGTATTGTATAGATCAAATTATTTTTTAAGTTAGCATTATATTACAACTTGTTAATTTGTATCTTTTGTTCTCCTGAAATATGGGGAATTAAAAAATGGTTATGCTTTTAATTAAGATTTATTTACGAATGCATAACAATGATTTGTTACTTTAAGATTTTGAATGTGGAGTATATATTAAATTTATATTGGTTATTCATAAACAAATATAGAACAAGTAATATCATTACTTGTGGGCACCCAGCCCGTTGCAACCACGCCTTTTTTGCCATCCAGTCCTGACCACCACTAACGAAGAACAGAAAATTGGAGAAAAATTCTCTTTACTGTAATTAGTGATTGTGACACAACTGTAGTAAAATAGGTACTGAAACATCACGTTTCGCAAACTTTGTTGGTTCCCAAGTTGTAATTCAGTCATATTGAAGGGAGGGATCTATTGCTGCCATGTGCCTCCGAAAGCTACACTTCTTTTTACCTTTACACGTAAATAACTGCTCTACGCTCAACAGTGTCCTCTGTTCCCACAACACCACGTTCACAATTATGCATCCCTTTAATGAAACGATTCATCTATGTCACTATTTTAGATCAATCTTTGTCCTCTCCTCTCTATTAACAAACAAATTCAATATATTCCCAACTTACCACATTTTTAGAAATCGCCAAATTTGAAATTGACACTTCATAATGAAATAAAATTCGGATGCCATTTACAACACATATGGGCACAAAAAATGAATTGCTTAAGAAACTTGTAAAGCTCTAACTCTAGCAGTCAATTCTCTGACTTGGCTTCTCAAACGATCAGGATTGCAGAAGAAGTCTACAAATACACGTCGTTGAAGTCCAATCTCTTGCGAGTGATGTTTTACAATCTACATGCCATAAATAACACATGAGGATTTCAGATTTGCACTTCAGTAACTGGCGCCCATGAAATGCTAAATATGTTCTGTAGCTTCACACATGATAAACAGTTCCAAGGCACAGGCACAATGCCCAGAATGTATTGTAAAAGAATGAAAGTGGTCAATTTATCTACAGCAAAATGATTATATTTCACCACTCAGATTTTAATTTGGAGTTCTAGGTGGAGCTTAATGAACAGAGTCATACCATGTGGCCTAAGAGCTGATGTCATGATCTCTAGGTACTTTCTCTTTTAACTTTCTACCAGTTTTATGAACAACTTTTCAGCCATGCCCTAAAACCCCAGTTTATAGTCATCCAGATTGCTTACATACTGGCTAAACTTGCCAGGTTAAGTTAATTCAGACTAGTCTGGCAGAGATGCATGAGTTTTCCAATATTCTTGGGGTAGAAATTCAGATAAGCACATTTGTAGATCCCAGGTAGAAACTCACCAGCAAGGAATTAACCATGAAGACAAGCATGATAAAATCAAATTAAGATTACCTCATTTTTCTTGCAGTGTTCAAGCGTCACCTCTTCAACTGCGGCAGAGAGTTTAGCATTTATCTTCTCCATTTCATCAAGCTCCTTCATTAAGGGCTAAAACAGCAGCATACATAATGAAACAAAAATACGAATTAGAACATTGAAGAATCACAATACTAGTCAAATAAGCTTATTATTAATGTGGCAATGTAGTACGGGTTCCCTGATGTGATAAGCGAGCATCGAATTATAATAAGTACTGTTATCAAAGTGCCAAAGTATATAATAACATGAGAAATTTTAAGATGTAACGTAAGAGTGACAATGAGACCATACCCGTGGTGTCAATATTGGCTGGGCAGTAGTTGAAGATGCAAAAAGTAACTGCTGCAAATTCTGAATAAGTATGCACCTAAAATTACATAAAAGAAATTTAAAAAATGCGAATCCTTGATACTTTTGTTTAACATTAGCAATCTTATTCATGATTTTAAAGGCATAGGGTACTGATACTTTTTAAATGACATGCCAAAAGTCTAATAATATGTCTAAATAACATCCATTATGCCACATAACATCAAATCAAATGAATCATTTGCTCCTTAGAACCTCTCCTTTTGAACTAACTTGTGCAGTTATGCTCCAATTATGTTCGCTGTAACAGCCAGTACTGAAGTTTTAAACTACAACAAAACTGAACAAATGTCAAACTAGTCCTTGAAGTGCTGACTAGAGCCATATTCCTACTACCGATTTGTTCTTGTGGATAAATTAAACTTCAATTGCAAATGCACGCATCCATATATCAATATGGAATGTTAACTAAAATAATTTTAGATTCAGTGCTATCAAAAGCCCTCAAGACAATAACCTAGGCACAGTGTGTCGATGCCGGAGAGCCTCGGCAGCCCCTGGGCGAGGAGTCTTCAAGGAGATGCTGCCTAGGCAAGCGCCTCACCCCAAAATCAAGGTGATAAAAGCAGCGCCTCACTTAATCGGGAATATATAGAGACTTTTTTTGAAAGCTGAGAACTTTTTTCAGCTCAATTTGTTGTCAATAAGCAGTATCCTATAATAATATTCAAAGTTCTTCCATAGAATATGTTTCAACAAGAAAAATGTTAGTGTTGACAATACATGATAATCCTTTATAACTGCATGGACATAGGCATCGGTTTAATAGTTGTCGTTGTCTTCCAAAAAGATTCCCCATGTCGATAACTAATAACTAGAATCTGGTTATTTAACATGCACAACAGACCATACAGGCATACGGAAACATTGATTTAATGAAAGAAAATTTGATACCTGCTGATGTTGCAAAAACATCAATGATAACAGTACAAGGAAGATATATCAGGTCTAAATCAACTTAAAGGTTAACAAAGATCAAAAAGAGAGCTTTGTACAGTAGTAGAAAAAGAATTGACTTACAATTCATCAATGCATCTATTTCTATCTCCAGGTAAAGAATTCTCAAGATCAGACTGTAATGTCATCAAATCTGATTGAAGAGCAGAAATCTGCTGTACAATGCCTGGTGCTGATACATACGTTGATGATACAACTTGAGCATCTAAGAAAAAAAGAAATTGCAAGTCAAATCTCACAATCATGCTAAATCTTCAACAATTAGATATATCATGACTGCAAAAAAGCTAAATGGTCGTTACTTGAATGAATACTCAGAAGATCCCTAACACCATGCAAAAGAGTGTCACGATCATCCACTGCTCCTTGTTCTTGTGTATCAGATGCAGCTTGAGTCAGCGCTAGACAACGACCCTATAATCATGCCATAATCTTTGTAAAGAAACATCAAATGTTGAAGATCTCCTAGTTCATGAATCATAACAGAAAATGCAAGCCCATTTTGTTGGTCAGATTTGCAAAAATAACCATAAATGATCCGTAAACAAGTTTATGTGCATGTTTACTAGAAATATCTTATCCTCTATCAACATCCTGCCTTTACATCCTATCCTTTTAATATCTAAGTGCGGAGTCTAAAACAAACATCATGCAATGCATAGAGCAATGAGTAAAACAACTGAAGGTTGGCTTATAATATTTGGAAAATAAAAAGAAAATGAAGATCAAAATTGCATATACCACTCTGCCTTTAGCTCCAGACAGGTAGCCCTGAAGTTCTGATTCAATAACTTTAAGCAATGAAAACGCTCCAAGCATGTTCTTTGTTTCCAACTGACAAGCTAACTTTAAGAACTGATGCCTAGACAGCTGATTGATTAGATGGTTTATATACTGCAAGAAGCAATCAATATCGTGAACCCTTGGTAATATATTAGATCCATCCAAACAAGAGTATTAAACTTTCTAATATAATTGTGATGTAAGCAAGCTGGCAACTTCATTGCAAATAGCATTGCCCCATAATGCCAAATAACTCTTGTCAAAATTCACAAGATACCAACTGGCGTATAATTCAGCATTTAGGTAACAAAAGTTCTTAGTTCTCAAATACAGAAATCAGTAATAGTATCTTCAAACTAAGAACAGCACAATCAGCTGTCAGCAACAAAAAACACCACAAGAACAATGAAACCTGATGGAACAAAATTACTCTAGAGTCACAGTCATGCATACTCCAACTTTGCAAAAGAAAAGAATGCAAAGAAATTAGTTGGAAGTTGTCAACAATACCGTTTTCTGCCGGTTAATGTAATATTCTTGGCGCATGACCTTCAGATCATAATCACCTATGAGCATATGAAGTTAGATCATATACTCTTCTCAAAGAGTACCTCAGAACCCAAAAAAGAAAAAAGAAAAATGGAGAAGAAACTCTATAGTATGCAACAGTTTGAAAACAGGAAAGCTATCACCAATACCTTGCAAAATGTAAGTGTCTTGCAGTTGAGCTAGCTCCCAACAAAGATCCGGAATGGTCTGAAGATTTAAGATAAAATCATTAGAATAAACTTGAAAAACAACCTTGGAATCCAGGAAACACATAATATGGATAAATTGGTCGGTAGTGTCTAAGAGCAAGTGAAAGAAGGTAATAGGGGCATGTTACAGGCAAACTGCGACCACTTATTTATGACCAGTGTTTCTTTCTTTCCTTTTATTTCAGCTGCTTTTCTCTCCTCTCTCTTTCGCTTTCCTGGTGACCAACGGGTGCTCCATATTTTCAATCAACAACCCAGTTTCTACCCTCATATCTACAACTTCCCACTAATTGGTCAAGAACAAATCAAAACCAATTAGTTCCAACATCAGACAATGATTGGTCCTGCACAAGTTTCATTACCACCATCCAAACATAGCCACTGCAACAGTGTGCTAACAATAGCAATAAGGCTTATGATGCTAGGGGATCAGTAGTGGGCCAATTAGCCCATGGACCCAAAATATGGCAGGTGTAAGAGAGAAGGAAGGGGAAACATGTGTAAGACAAATAGTGGTATGGTATTGAGTGTTGGCAGGGAATGTTTATTGTCGGTTAGTAGTACTAGTCTTATAAAAAATAAGGTGTGTGCATAGGTGGAGGGTGTCTGGTTATTATTAGCTGTTTTGTGCTCTCTTGCAGAGTTCGTAGAGAGGAGGGGACTGCTTCCCTGAGTTTATCATTACTACTGTCCTAATACTTTATCCTGAATATCATCTGGTTTTCCTTTCACTTCCTGTTCTAATTATAATTCCATTATTAAGATAACATCCCTATCACAGTGCAACTGCAATAATCAGACAACTTTTAAGGCTATTTCCCCCTAGTACCGAAATCCAATGCCTACCTTTATAGTTCATCACACTGCAACCTTATTTCCAAAATTATCCACGCAAGACCACCTCCACAACCATCCTTATAACTTCGCAATCTAACCTCATAACCACAATCAAATTATGCCATTCAACCCATTGCTCACAACAACGTGCGTTAATGTTGGCCAACTCTTGTTAAAGAGGATATTTGCAATTTCTACCCTCCACATAAGAACCACATTCATCATCAGCCAAAACTATTCGAGGAAAGAGTTGTTCTTTAATTGCGATATCGTCCTCACAATTCATAGTTAAGTAAGAGCTAAGTCAATGCAAGGGTAATGATAATTTTTGGGGTGAGTTCTGTCATTTACCAAGACATAAGAAGCCACTTTCAATTAATTGGCCAACGATTCAAAATTAAACGGTTATATCGAAGGCACTAGTCTAATTTGTCTGCAGCATGAATAAAATTGTAATTTGTTTTGTTAATTCAGAGATAAACTAGACTGAAAATGTAAGAGTCCAAGCAGTAATACATTCCAATCTTATGTGAACAGTGAACTTGGAAAAGATGACCAGAATTGTACTCAATCTCACACTCCACTCGTGAAACACAAATAATCAATATGGCGCGAAATATTAACATTAAATTAAATGGGGGAAAAAGCCATTGATTATATTGGTCGATTCCCAAATTCTTATGATCAAATTCAGGATATGTGGAACAAGAAAAAGGAAAACATGTATCAAATAGATATACGAAAAAACCTCAGCTAATAGCTTTTCTTCTTTGTGGCGAAGATTTGATAGTTCCCCCACCAATTCAGAATGTTTTCTCCTGCTCATGTAAGTAAATACAAAACTATATTATGTATGAAACAAATGCATAAAAAATTCAAATACTTTTTTAAAACAGAAAGGCAATTAGAAGGCACCACAATTTGGGAGATATTAAAATCCAAAGAAATTAGATGATATGTGGCAGAGATAACTACAACATAATAATTTTTTACTAACTAAACTAGAACAAACTAGATCCTTAAAGTCAAATGCAAAACCCAAATAACCAGAAAGTAGGGATATAAACAGAAACCACTTTTATTAGATTTGATAGGAGAAAAAGCATTTCATGGAATAAGAGGCTTATTTTGGCGTCAATAGAAAAGTATCCATTTTACAACAGATTTAACTTTCACAATCCTTCTCGGCTTTTCGGAATCCAGGAAGTATTAAATCCTTTGACATGAAACAGAGTAGCAAAATTTGAAGGGATAGACACAACAATGATTGATAACTTCATCATATTACAAGGCAACTTGCCAAGGTAGATAATGGGGGATCAAAAATGTACATCCACATGAACAATGATGAATATAAGATTTTCCACAGGTAATTTGCATAGAATTCTTAAATTTTTGAAGATATCGGCAAAAGGAGAAGGAAGAAAACTATAAAATTAGAATTTTACCTAAGGGTGTGAAGATCAAGATGAAGGTGAGCTTCATCTGAAGTTATTTGAGATTTAAGTGTCATGAGAACAGCTTGTTGCTTGGCATTCTCAACCTGGGCCTCAACCCATTGTCGTTCACTTGTTCCAAATCTGCAAAATATAAACCATATGAATTCAGATAGCACAAAGTGATGCATTAAGAAAGGAAAAAAAAAAATACATACAAAGCCATATCACCAGTTCTGTATAATAACGCATGAAACCTAATAGGTGATTACACAGAGAGCATGATAAAATTATCAACAGCCATGCCACACCCAAGCTTGGCACATGAATCCTCATGCACACCCTTGGACTTGTGTGAGCAAGAATAATAGAATCTGATATGCCATTTAAACTAATTCCAGATGAAATACTTCAGGAACCCTTTTCCAATTTGTTGAATTTCTGCGAAGAACTTTTTTTTGTAAAAGTAATGGTGACATCAAATTGACAAAGCTAGTCTTGATTTCTTCAAAAAATGGTTTCCACCACCTAAAATTGGATTCTCTTTACTATTTGAAATGCTAACTATACATCAGATTAAGATATGAACAGCCATAACGACCTGTTCAATGGCAGGGAAATTTTGTAAGACCAGGAAACACACTATATCTTAAGAAATTACAGGAGCAGAGCAAGGCCTCACCATTTAGTAGGCCAGTGAATTTAAAAAATTAAGACAAAAATACGTACATGGATCGAAGCCTTTGCAACTCAGATACACGTTGGTGATGAGATTTCTCTAGATCTGCTGCATACAAATAACCAGGTCAGTATCATAATTGAGGTGATGCCTCTGAACAAGAACATCACGGGTAGTAGGACATCTAATGAGCTATCAAGATTAAGCATCAATGCCATAGCACTTCATGGTGGGAACTCACTATATTAGCTCAGTTATACATGTTTCCAAAGACCCCTGGTCCATCACCCCCCGCCCAACAGACATGCAAATGAAATAAAAAAAAAAAATGCACAGAAAGAAACCTTAAAAATAGTAATCAAGATTTGAAGAAAAAGCGAAGAATACCTCGTACTAAAATATTTGAGACATCATCAAGACTCACCCACGAACATTTTGATTTACCCTCCTCAGCAACTAGTCGAAAAGGACCCTGTTATAGTAACATATCAAAACCATTATTGCATGGGTGTCTACTGCATATCCCTCTTACATAATCCTCAATTTGTGAATTAGTACGACATGTCTAATACATGGAGGCATATCAATTATTAAATCAAGCATATGTTATTACTGAGCTAAAATTGTATGCGGAGTAGCTCCCAACAATATAAGAATTTAACCTTGGTTAATTAGTGCATTGCCAATTCCAATTCCCAACCAAAACTTAAGAGAAGAGTAGGCACAATTTAGTCACTTGAATGAAGATGATTAGCGGTAAATCAAGGGTGACAAGAATTGATACAAATTGCATATATATAAGGCCTAAACGGAGAAGAGTAGGAAAAAAACAAAAAAAGATCCTTACACTTGTGCCATGCTGCCAGCTAAATCAAGTTGTAGGAATATCAATGCTAATAATATCATCTAAATGACTCATACAAAGGAGAGAAAAAGTTGAAAAGGAAAAAGATGCAAAAGGTGCATCGTTGATCCTCTTATTTCATAAAAAAAAATAATTATTATATTAATATATTTTGCATTCAAGGAACTATAGAAGAAATAGAGGCAAATTGAATATAACATTTCCATTTGAAAAAAAGGGGAAGAAAATGCTAATAGAATTATAGTCTCCAGAGCTCCTCTGATTCAGATTTTAGACTATCTTTTCTTCGTGGCATTTTGGTTTCTATGGTAAACATACATAATCACAGAATGGTATCAAAGATTTTAGAGAACATTCATTCCAAATCTACATACCGTATCCAGTTGCTTAGAAAACCACTGATTTATTTCCTTTATACATGAAGAATCTCCAAGCAAGTATGGATGGAAATCAGAATAAGCTAAATAGATACCATCCTCTGCAATAAAACATACTGACAGAGTCAATACAATAAAAGAAAAGGATGCAAATTCTTTTTCTGGCATGCAGGTATCTGAATGAGTGCAGAATTCCAACTTTTACTACTGTTGGAGTTGGAATTGATGAATATTCACACTAGACTGGCAATTATTTGACAACTCTACCATAGATTGGTTCATCGACATTTTGATTTTTATTTTCTTCCCTTGGGATTTCGAACTGCTTACATCTTAGCTCTTGTGTGCAGGGTTACTAAGAAGTAGAGAGGAGATAGGATTTGCAATATCCATCATGTTTCACTATAATAAATGACAAACCTACAGATCAAGATGATTCATTGGCCGCGGATCAACCAAAATTCCCAATTAGACTAAGAAGGCTAAACTACACTGATATTTTCATATCGTAACAGAAATAGTTGAGTCCATGTTCCTCCTATTACAAATAGAATTAATCAAACCAAACTTATAGTGTTTGGAAAAAAATTGGGCATCAACTGTTGGCCCTTGTATGCAGGGTAGCAACCCAGCCTTTAGATACGATATTAAACTACAGATCAAGATGATTCACGGGTCATGGACCATCCAACATTTACAATTGGTTTGAAGACACTAAACTAAAAACACATTCTCACATCTTACCAAAAAATAGTTAATGTCTATGTTCCTCCTACTTACAAATAGAATTAATCAAATTTAAGTTATAACATTTGAAAAAATTTGGCATTAGAGTTCACATCTTCGAACAAAATTAAAGACAGAAATACAAAAACAATAATGACCAGGGTGGAGAATGAAGGTGAAAAGTAAAATCATGAAGTGGAAAACCTACCATCCCTTGAATGATAATGAGCCAACTCTTGTGCTGTAGACGCAATCCTTCCAAGCACTTCATTCGTCTACACAAGAAGAAAAATACATAAGCACCAAAACTGTCACAAGCAATATCCACTTCTACAAAATTTGAAGAGAGAAACAAGAAATATAGGAACGTTTAACTCTTAGAGAAAAACACAGAGTTGCTAAACTAATTGTGCATCACTAATATAGTAATACCCGTAAATTTCGTGCAGAAAGACCATCATCTAGCTCTGTAAGATATCCATTGACTGTGGATGTTGCAGCCACACGAGCTCGTCTCCCTTGTACCAGAGCCGAAGCCTGACCAGTGAGCATATCAAACTGAGACTGCAGATGCCTAAGCTGTCTTTGCAACTGTGAAGCTTCAGCTCTGTAAGCCAATGTTGCATCCCTACAGATGAAAAGAAATCCATAAGCCAAAAGCAAATTGCTAGTTTATATGACCAAACTTGAAGAGAAATTGATTTATGACATACAACTTTGACGCCCTTTATTGCATTATATAAAATATGTACATGCCACAATCGATTAACAGCTTTAAATAAACGACATTAAAAATTTGGTACCACCTTAACAGCAGAAACTGTAAATAACTCAGTAAACTCTCAACCAACAAGATTTTCATACAAGTTTGCAGATCTCACAATCACTAACTTCACCTCTTAATGTAATATATGGTCCTCTTGTATCTCTTATCTGACTAGAATCTGACATAAATAGAACCCTGATGTAACTTTTTACAGCAAGTTATTCACTAAACAAAGTCCTCTTGGAATTGAATGCAAAGGAGAAGCATGCCAAGTGCCTTTAAGATTGCAACAAAATTCCAATCAAACCCAAGAACTACACAATTGTCATGCATTTCTCCCCTTGTGGCCCTATTTTATATCAATAGTGTGACTTTAAGTCCTCAAGAGCATGTCATGAAGCAAAAATGAAAAGATTTGCATACATTCAAATGATTAAGTACCACTTGCACCTTAATAGTTCTACTAAGGCCACAAAATTACAAGAAAATGGATCAATCATATAGTTATTCAGCCCAGATAACTGGATTTGGTATCCAGGAATCAATAAAAATAAACTCCATGAGAAACTTTAAGCTAAAAAAAATAGTCGTACCAGATATCTTTTAAAGCTTCTTCAGTTCCAAAAACTGCTTCCTGGTTGTCCCTACTGGAAGAAAAAGCTGAAATACTATCAAAAGCGAAGTCCAAATCTTCACCCTGCGAAATTTGTAGCATTCAAGATCAATAACAAGATTGAATATATAAAAATTGTTAAAACAGTACTCCAATAACTATAAGAAAAAAGAAAAAGATAGACACCAAGTTTACCTCCAGCAGCTTCCCTTCTTGCAGAAACTGCTCGTACCTGGAAAATGCAAGCATATCAAATTGCAGGACATAATTCACCAAATTCGTTCATCAGCAGAGATCTTCTCAATACTGAAAATTACATCCGAAAATAGGAAAGAAAAAGTACGAAAAATAAGGAAAGGAGAAAGAAAGTGAGTAGGTAACTGGGAGAGCTCGGAAGGAGAGAGGACGTTAGAAGGACGGAGGCTAGAGCAGATCCAATCCAGAATAGGGCGGGCATCGTCGTACTGAAAGGGCCACTCGAAGCTGTCTGGGTCTAATGAATCTGCTCCTTCGTAACCCAAATCTGCCAGCAAAAAGCACAGTCGAGTCCCGCTCATTTCCAGAAATTTTTGTTCTCACGATGCCGATGAGCCAGTTGAGCTGCGCGATGAATGCTAGATCTTAATCCTATTCTTCCTTTCAATGATGCATATTTTCAAACTAGAGATGAAGATATTTTCGCGCCGGCCCTCGGTCCCTTTTTATTTAAACAAAGCAGATAAAAAGAAAGGAAAACGAAAATGGAAAGAGGGTAAAGGCCGGTTCCACTGATGTAGCTAAACCGGAGGCTGTTGCTGACTCTGATCTTACTTAGAGTGGATTCCTGCTTTGGGGCAGGGAACCGCCCTTACCGACCACTATTCCTACTGGATTGAGAGATCCGGAACCGAAAGCGCTTAGTAAGAAAGATGAAAGGATGGGACTACAACTATCAATTGGTTATCCAAACCTGACTTTCAAAATAAAAATTCGGCTACTCTTTCTTATCGTATGGAGAGAGATTGGCCAATAGCTTCCACGGAGGAGAAATCATCATCTCAGATGTTTCAAACACACTCTCGTGGTAGTTGTACACGTGGAGTTAAGATGCACGTAAAAAAATCTGAAAAACTGAAAAATAAAACCGAAACCGAACTAAAAATACATTGAACTAAAATTGCTGGACTAATATATGGTTTTTATTTTTAGAAATTAATAGTTTTGGTTTTAAGTTTTTTCACCGTAAGTTCATGTGGACTTACGGTTTTTTAAAATATTTATATAATTATTTATATAGTATGAATAATAAATGAAACTTTTTTATCTTTAATGTTATTTTACTTCCTTGTTATACACCTAGTCTCGGTTGTCCCCTCCAATCTCATTCTCAATTCATAATTTCACACTTAAGGAAAAGCAAGTTTATTTTATTTTATTAATATTTAAATTATTGGAGTTTATGGTTAAAATATTATTTTTAATTAATTATTAAGACTATATTTTGAAATTTCATATTTTCATTTAACATTTGAGATTTGTGGTTTATTTATTTGAGGTTTAAAATATTATAGATCTAGCAAAATATAATGTATATTTCAGATGGCTAGTAAATTAAAAAAAACCATTCAAATGGTTAACCGTTTACAAAAGTCCACATGTACCAGTTAACCGATCGTATGCACCCCTACATAGAGTTACCTATTAATTTCTGTTTAAAAAAAAAAAAAAAAAATTAAACAACACTTCCACAATTTTATAGAGATTAAATTAATTAAAATTAAGTGAGACAGGATATCATAAAGCTTGAGGTTGAAATCTTATTTATCTGATAGCGAAATACATTAGTCAACTACTACAATTTATTTAAGTTTTTAAAATACTTCAGTATGGAGATATTTAAATTTTTAGTAAATATTTTTATTCTTCAATACATCAGTTAAAGATTTTTTTTTTTCTTTTTTTTTTAGGAATAAAGAAATTTATTCATATCAAAACTTGAAAATGAAATTGAAGGTTATATTGATATTTTTTTTCACATTAACAGTGACATAAATTTTCGGCAAAAAAAACAGTAAAGTAAATATAAAATAAACAGAATAAATGAAGAATCTAATATAGTTAACGAGACAAAAGTAAAGAAGTAAAGAACATCAGAGTTTGCTTTTAACAAATACATCGACAAAATAACATTTACCAATATAACTCCATATAGACAATCTTGTCACTTGCAATTGGGTGACAAATAAAAAATAATTATATTAGTAACAACTTGTGGAATGATGTAAGGGGTAGAAATGACTCAGGTTTGTGGATTAGTGTTTTTAGAAAGAGGGGGAAATTCTGGCATGTCTTAAGAATCAAACATCTTACAAGGTGAAACAATGGGAGTATGCTCAAGTGGTTTAGGGTGGAAACAGGTGGGAGTAAAGGAAGTCTTTTGTTCTGTGTGAATTTGATGAAGGGCTTTTTTGTAGATAGGTAAAGGTTTAAGGTAGGTTTTTGAAGTCTTTGAACTTCGAACCATTTGTTCAATCTCTTGCTTTTCTTTGTCAAGAAGCCATTCATGGATTCCAATCCAAGGACGACCTGGCTTTCTATCATCAGAAATTTTGTCATAAGGACGGCAACTTGAATGAGATTTCTTCTTTTTTGAAGGAGCATTTCTTCATCGTCGCTACTATCATCAAGGTGGCAAGTACACCCTCCATCACATATACCATTACCAGGAACTGTTGGATGTACCCTAGTCCCGAGACATTGGTCCTTGTATTTGTATTGTACATTTGTTGGATTTATGTATTATACATTTTGTGTTATTAAATAAACGCATTAATCTATTTATTATATATCTTGTGCTATGCTTTAAATAGAGTATCCAATGGACATATCCATATCCATGTTGACAAGTGTCATGCATTTGGCGGTAAGACCATGGATAGAGAAAACGATATGACCATAAAGAGATCCGTAATCTGTTCCAATCATGGGAATGAATAGAACCAAAGACTATCATTAGCTTGGTTGTATGGCGGTATCTTACTGGCCATTGGACATGGGATGTCAACCAAGTTAATGGGTACATGCAAAAGGGGCATGGTACTGGATAGATCCACTAAACGAGAAATCCACATGGTATAGTATCATAAGTGATTCTCGTGTAGTACTTGTATGGACCCTTTGACCTGATCATATGATGGTGCTGCATGTGAAGTGGCATACTTTGGTATACGCCTAAAGGGCTTATAACAGGGTGCCAAGTATGGATACGTTCGGATATGTCAGTGAACATGGCAATGCTATGGATATGTAGAAGGGAATGTCACTCAGTAGACCACTGAGAAGATATCACCAGCCCCTTGATGAATGCAACTGATAAGAGTGTGGCCACACCCAAACAAGTTGGAACTTGTTTGTGAGCATTGGTTCATTCGGATCAAGTAACTGTCTAGACACAAAAGAGGGTGATCAATCCATACCTCTATGTTGGACACCGATATCAATAACATGGGATGTACAAGTTTAAACTACAGGGTTATGATTACAGTTGGACTGCTATCTCTATCTTAATTGGGGGCTGCAGTGGCTTGTAAGAGCCCGCCTGCAGTCTGTGGGCCAAAGGCTCACGGCTAACATAAAGATGGGCCCACAGGATCATACACATTGAATGTCTGAACTCAAACTAAAGGGATCAACTATATAATTGGAGTATACGCACCAGAGAGAGAGGATTATACTAACTATATTATATAAATCAATTGGATTGATCGAAATAATATGATTAATATTTATATAGGCCTTCTTATAAATTGATTCAATGAATTAATTTATGAGATTATTTCCTAGGTGGAAATATTTCACATGTATAGGTTTACATGTATTTAATTTCATGATAGCCTAATTTAATTTCTTGGTTAAATTAATTAGTCAAATTAATTTTAATTTAAATGTATGTAATATATTATGGTATAATATAATGACATACATGTTGGATTAAAATTACATATGAAATTAATTTGGACCCAGAGAATTAAATCGGACTTGGGCTCAAAAGAGGAGAAAAATCCACATGAGATTAAAGTGAAAATTGGGCCTAAAATTCCCTTGGGAATTTCGCCAACTAGGTTAAATATCCTAGTGATTTTCGGCCAAGGGTAAGCTAACAGAAGCAGAAAATTTCCAGCCCCTTTTCTCTCTATTCCGGCCAATCCTCTTGCTAGCCCGGGTTGTGTTCTATAGCCATTCGTGTACGGGAATATAGAGGAAGTCGGATTTGATTTCTGCAGCCATCTCTTAAAGAGATTTTCTGGTGAGAATCTTATTTTCTCCATTTTGTTTTGTTGTTTTTAATTTCCATATCAATTGCTCATAGACACGGATTTGAGGAAAACAACTCGTATTTCTCCTTAATCGATTGATTTCCGGTGAAAAATCCCTACAGTGGTATTAGAGCGGGCTTTTGATCTGTGGAAATTGTTAAACTTGGTTGAATCCCTTGGCTTTAAAATGGATGATTTTATTTGGGATTCTTTGGATAGGGGTTTTGTGATTTTTCCCATGGATTTTTGCAATAAAAAATTAATGTGCATATTGGTTTATGTTGGATTTAATTTTCAGTTGTTGGATTATTTCTTGGTGAAATTATTTTGGCTGTAAATTTTTTTTTTTTTGGGCAAAATCACGGGCTGTTTCTGCGGATAGGGGACTACCGGAGGCGGAATTGCCGCCGATAGCCACCGTAGCAGCAGCTGCTGCCTACTGCTGCTGAGACTAGCAGCGACTGCCGCTAGGCGGCAACGCTGGGCTGCTGCCGCTAGAGCAACAGAGTTGCCCTAGCTGCAACGGGCCGGGCCGAGTTTTAGATTTGGCAGGTTTCAGGCCTGGGGCCCAGTTTTGAAATTTTAATGGGTTTTAAAATTTTATGTGTTTAAATTTTCTATAATTTAAATGCGCATGGTTTCTTGAATGAAATTTTAATTTTATTCATGAGATATTAATTTTGGAAATAATATGGTATAATTGAAATTGGTTCAGGTTTTCTTGGCACGATTACCCAGGCGGCTGATATGGACTCATGGTTTCCCAATTCCAGTGAGAGCAGTTTTCCACCTGAGCTAGAGGCCCAAAGCCTAATAAGGGTTAGAACTATGATGGGCCAAAATTGGCGATTTCAAAATAATGGCTAAGGACATAATTGAAATGGGCTTAAATTCATGCATTATAACATGTTTATAAATTGATGTATTGGATTGCATGTTGTATGATTAAATGTATGTATGGATGCTATTGAGCCTTATTCGAGTTGGGTTGTATTTTTCTTTTTGGGTAAATACGGCCTGCTTGCCCTTTTTTTCTTTTTTTTTATGTAATTTTATTTTATTTATTTATTATAAAATTTGTAAAGAAGGAGCTCATTGGATAGGCAAGCCCAAAAGGAAGAAGAGGAGGCCCACCTGATGTATTTTCTAATATAGGTTTACTAGAATTATATTAGGTTGTAATATAAGCCCATAACAGTCCATTTTATTTAATTATGCTTTATTTATTTACATGTATGAATGTATGATCCAAACCCACTTTCACCTGCCTATGCATCTAAGCCGTTATTAAAATGAATCTAATAATCAAAAGGAAATTACTAAGTCGTTTAAAAGTGCTTCCCTCATTTAAAACCGACTCGAAGTGGGGATAGGCTAGTTGTAGACCATGCCCTCGCAGGATGCACTGGAGTATCGTCATTTTGTATTGGATTGGAGTATTGGTTACTCTGACACTTGGATGGAGGTTTTGACTTAGCATGGGTAGTAGGATTCTCCTGGCCCTAAGCACAGATGGGAAAGTGCCAACAAGCCCATCAAACCGAGAGTCCCTAGGTTAGGATTGGACGGCGTTCCTACCGAAATAATTAGGGTATAGTTTTTCTAGGCCCTCGTCAATGAAATATGGATCTCGGTCTATGAGCCCAACAACTTGAGTTAATTAATAACATGATTCATTATTAATAAAATATGGGAAAAACAAGTTAAGTCCTTTATTAATACTCTTATAATTTTTCTGTGTAATAACCAAATGGCAACAAACAACTCACTTTCACTGCGATCTATCCTAGAAAGGGACAAGCTTTCTGGCCCTAACTTTTTGGACTGGTCTAGGAACTTAAGAATAGTTCTAAGACAGGAGTCAAAAGAGTATGTGCTGGAAAGTCCTGTACCGGCTACACCAAGGGGGCGTAATCCACCAGCTGGAGGAATGCGAGGTGCACGTCAAGGATAACTGGGATGTGACATGCCTTATGTTGGCATGCATGGTCCCTGAGCTGTAAAAGCAGTTCATGGACCATCAGGCCTATGCTATGATAACAACTCTCAGTGAGATGTTTCAAGAGCAAGCTCGTCAGGAAAGGTACCTGACCAATAAGGCATTCCACTCCTGTAAGATAGGGTTGGGACATCTGTGAGTAAACACGTGCTCAAGATGAAGGGCTTGTTGGATATGCCCTAGTCCCGACGCATTAGTCCTTGTCTTTGTATCATACATTTGTACATTAATGTGAAATATATGTATTATACAATTTGTGTCAGGAAATAAAGGCATTAATCTATTTACTATATGTCTTGTGCTATATTTTAAATAGAGTATCCAATGGACATATTCATATCCATGTTATCAAGTGTCATGCACTTGGCAGTAAGACTATAGATAGGGAAAACGATATGGCCATAAAGTCATCCGTAGTTTGTTCCGATCATAGGAATGAATGGAACTAAAGACTATCATTAGCCTGGTTGTATGGCGGTGTCTTACCGGTCATAGAACATGGAATGTCAACCAGGTTAATGGGTACATGCAAAAAGGGCATGGTACTAGATCGATACACTTAACGGGAATCTACATGGTATAGTATCACAAATGATTCTCTCATAGTACTTGTATAAGTCCTTTGACCGGACCATATGATGGTGCTGCATGTGAAGTGGCACACTTTGGTGTATGCCTAACGGGCCTGTAAAAGGGTACCAAGTATGGGTACGTTCGGGTGTGTCAGTAAGCATGGCAGTACTATGGATATGCAGAAGGGAATGTCACTCAGTAATTTACTAAGACGATATCACCGGCCTCTTGATGAATGTTACTGATAAGAGTGTGGCCACACCCAAACAAGATTAGATCTTGTTTGTGAGCATCAGTTCATTCGGGGATCAAGTAAATGTCCGGACACATGTAGAGGGTGATCAACCATGCCTCTGTGTTGGACACCGATATCAGTAACATGGGACATACAAGTTCAACTACAGGGTTACGGTGACAGTTTGACTGCTATCTTCGTCTTAATTGGGGGCTGCAGTGGCTTGCTAGAGCCCGCCTATAGTCTGTAGGCCTTATCCCACTGCCAACATAAAGACGGGCCCATTGGATCATACACATTGAACGTCTGGACTTTAACTAGTCGGATTAAGTGTGTACTTGGAGTATACACGTTTGAAGAGAGAGAGATTTATTCATTATATTATAGATCAATTAGATTGATCAAAAGAATATAATTAATATTTATTTTCGCATTCTCTTAATTAATTCAATAAATTAATTTATGAGATTATTTCCTAGGTGGAAATATTTATACATGTATAGGTTTACATGTATCTCATCTTATATGTGTCTAATTTAATTCCTTGATTAATTTGATGTGTCAAATTAATTTTAATTGAAATGTATGTAACATATTATATGGTATAATATACTTACATACATGTTGAATTAAAATGTTATTTGAAATAAAATAAAAACCAAAGAATTAAAGTGGGCTTGGGCTTGAAATGGTAAGCCCACACTTTCATCATGTCTTGGCCAAAATTCTTAGTGGATTTTAGGGCAAGAATGATGAGTCATTAAGATGAGAAGAGTGAGTCATTGTTGGACAAAAGGTAATGATCAAATGGGTAAGTCATGGTGGACATTTTGGTTAGCAAAGTTGGACTTTACTAACTTGGATATTTTTGGTCATTATGATTAAAGATAAATGAGAAAATATCCCATCTATTTTGGATCACCTCTTGGCCGAAATCATCATGTGATGTGGCAAGGAAGATGACTCACTTTTGAGACAAAATGTGATGAGTGAATTGGTGAGTCATGGTTGACTTTTGGTAAGCAAAGTGTGACTTTGCTAACTTGGATATTTTTCCTTCTTCTTTTTGTAAGATATATAAGGAAAAATTAATTCTACCTATTCACTCTTACAAGAACTCTTGGCTGCCTAAAATAGTTCTCTCCCTCTCTTCTTGAAATTTCCGAGTCGCTAGCATGGGTTTTAGTCCGAGAGCCATTCGTGTATGCATCGGTGGAGGAAATCTACACTTGATTTCTGCAGTCTTCTTCTATCTCTTAAGAGATATCTTGGTAAGACTTTTATATTCCTCCTTTGTGTTTTGTTTTTGATTTTCACTACTTAAGCTCCCGGGACCCGGATTCAAGGAAATCGACGCGTATTTCCGTGCTTTTATCGATCGGTTTCCTGTGACGAATCCCAACAGGGCTATCTGGATACTTTAGCCCGTCTCGGATCACTCATCTCATAGTAGCTCACGGTGGACACGATCCTGGCTTCCTTACCAGATTCTTACGATCAGTTCATCCTGAACTATAACATGCAAGGGATGAACCGTACTATTAGTGAGCTGCATGGGATGCTCAAGCTCACTAAGCAGTCGATCAAGAAGACTCTGCCAGTACTACTGGTCAACAAGGGGATCCTCTTGCTAAGGGCAAGGCCAAGGCTAAGAAAGCCAAGTCCAAGAAGGTTAAGGCCCAACCCAAGGCCAGTCCCGAGGTTGTCTATTTCGGGTCCCAAACTGTTGGGAAAGCAGAGGAAGAACTAGGGCGCATGTTCATCAGGTATATATGTCATAGACATTAACCTTATTGTTTCAACATCCTGGGTATTGGATACTGGATATGGTTCTCACATTTGTTGTAATATGCAAGGACTTAAGAACAGGAGGTCATTGGGATCTGGGGAGGTGGACTTGCGGGTCGAAAATTGATCAAGGGTTGCTGCCATAGAGATCGGTGAATACCACAATGTTATTTTGTACGTGCAATGTGTACGAATATTATTTTTGTTTCAGTATTGGATATTTATGGATTTAATTTTACTATTGCAAATGGTAGAATTGGTTTATCTAGAGAGGAATTATTTTATGGAGAAGCTCTATTAAATAATGGCCTATATATCATGGATTTGAATGAAACCAATCATGTCTATAATATAAATACTAAACGGGTTAAGCCTAATGAACTTAATCCAATCTACCTTTGGCATTGTCGTTTAGGCCACATAAACGAGAAGCGTATAGCTAGGCTTCACAAAGCTGGAATCTTAGGATCATTTGACTTGGAGTCACTTGATATATGCGAGTCTTATTTACAAGGTAAAATGAATAAAGTGTCTTTTAGCAATAAAGCTAAAAGGGTTATTGGCTTATTAGACCTCATACATTCAGACGTATGTAGGCCCATGAGCGCAGCTACCAGAGGTGGACATTTGTACTTCGTCACATTCACGGACGATTTCAGCAGATATGGCTACGTCTATCTAATGAAAAATAAATCTGAGACCCTTGATAGGTTCAAGGAATTTAAGAACGAAGTACAGAACCAGCTAGGCAGAAATATCAAAGCCCTTCGGTCAGACCAAGGAGGCGAGTATCTGAGCCTAGAGTTTGACTCATATTTGAGAGATCATGGAATCATTCCACAGCTCACTCCTCTAAACACCACAATGGAATAAGGTGTCCGAAAGGAGGAACAGGACCCTGTTGGACATCGTCTGCTCAATGATGAGTCATGCCTCTCTCTTAATAAGCTTCTAAGGATACGCTCTTGAGACAGCAACTCTTATTTTGAATAATACTCCGACTAAAGATGTGGAAAAGACACCATATGAGATATTGATGGGTAGGACACCTAATGTGTCTTTCCTACTGATTTTGGGGATGTGATGCACATGTCAAAAAATTGACTATGGGCAAACTAGAAAACAAAACCGATAAATGCCTATTTGCGGGCTACCCTAGGGAAACCAAAAGGTATTACTTCTACAACCCCACCGAGAACAAGGTGTTCGTGGCACGAAAAGGGGTCTTTTTAGAAAAGGATTTCATTTCCAAGAAAGACAATGGGAGCAATGTTAAACTCAGGGAATTTCAAAGCTCACAAACTCCTGAAGAGGATAACTCAGGGACCAGGGTAGAGCTTCCACAGGAGGAAGCATCAACCCAGGTCACACAAGGACCTAAAAGGTCTAGTAGAGATCATCAGGAACTAGAGAGATATGGGTTTCTCGTACCGATGATCAGACTCTTTTCGTCTTTTGATGAGGAAGAGCCCAAAACCTACCAGGAGGTTATAGATAATCCACAATCTGCCAACTGGCGCAAGGTTATGGAGGCGGAGATGCAATCTATATACGATAATCAGGTTTGGAACCTAGTTGATCCACCTTCAGGTGCTAAGGTAATAAGTTGCAAGTGGTGCTACAAGCTAAAAGCCGACAACACCTTCAAGGGGTGCTGGTTGCGAAAGGTTTCAGACAAGTCCATGGAATAGACTATGATGAAATTTTCTCACCAATCGCTATGCTCAAATCTATAAGGATCCTGCTGGCTATAGCCGCTTGGTACGACTATGAGGTCTGGCAGATAGATGTCAAAACCGCTTTCCTTAACGGAAAGCTACTCGAGGATGTGTACACTACACAACCTGAGGGTTTTGTTGATCTAAAGTATTCTGGGAGGGTATGCAAGCTCCAAAGGTCCATTTATGGACTGAAGCAAGCATCCCAAAGTTGGAATCTTAGATTCAATGAAGCCATAAAGGGATACGGCTTCATATAGAATCAAGATGAGCTTTGTGTGTATAAAAGGATTAGTGGGAGCATTGTCACCTTTCTGGTATTATATATGGTTGATATCCTTCTTATTGGAAGTGACATATCAACACTGCAAGGTGTAAAGCAGTGGTTGTGTGCTTCGCAATGAAGGACTTAGGCAAGGCTGAGACGATCCTAGGGATCAGGATCTACAGGGATAGATCCAATCGGCTTTTGGGCCTAAGTTAGGCCACGTACATAGACAAAGTTCTGAAAAGATTCAGTATGGATCAGGCCAAGAAAGGTTTCTTACCAATGAGCCATGGGCTAAAACTTAGTAAGAAGAACTGTCCTAAGACAAGGCAGGATAGGGAGAACATGAAGTTGGTCCTATATGCCTCAGCTATAGGATCAATCATGTACTCTATGATATGTATGAGACCTGATGTCGCCTTTGCACTGAGTATGACGAGCCAATACTAGCAAGATCCCGACGAGGATCACTGGAAGGCTGTTAAAGCAATCTTTAAGTACCTTAGCCAGACTAAGGATAGCTTCTTAGTGTATGGAGGTCAGAAAGAGCTGTCAGTTACTGGGTACACTGATGCAAGCTTCCAGACCGACTAGGATAAGTACCAATTGCAGTCTAGGTATGTGTTTTTGCTAAATGGTGGTGCTATATGCTAGAAAAGCTCCAAGTAACAGACCATTACGGCGTGTGTTGCATCTAAGGAAACTGTATGGATAAAGAAGTTTATCACTAAATTGGGAGTATTACCAACTATCCAGGATCTAGTTGATATCTTCTGTGACAACAATGAGGCTGTTGCACAAGCTAAGGAGCCTCGGTCACACAAGAACATGAAGCATGTGCTCAGGAAGTTTCACCTCATACGAGAAATCGCTGAAAGGGGGACATTTCATTGCATAGAGTGGACACCGAGGATAATGTTGCAGATCCTTTGACCATGGCGTTGGCTCAGGTCAAGTATGAGGGTCATACTAGATCTATAAGGATTAGGCCCATGCCTAGTTGGAACTAGTGCAAGTGGGAGATTGTTGGATGTGCTCTAGTCCCGAGTCATTGGTCCTTGTATTTGTATTATACATTTATTAGATTTATGTATTATACATTTTGTGTCATTAAATAAATGCGTCAATATATTTATTATATATCTTGTGCTATGTTTTAAATAGAGTATCCAAAGGACATATCCATATCCATGTTGCAAGTGTCATGCATTTGGCAGTAAGACCATGGATAGGGAAAACGATATGACCATAAAGAGATTCATAATCCGTTCCAATCATGGGAATGAATAGAACCAAAGACTATCATTAACTTGGTTATATAACGGTGTCTTACTGTCCATTAGACATGGGATGTCAACCAAGTTAATAGGTACATGCAAAAGGGGTATGGTACTGGATAGATCCACTAAACGAGAAATCCACATGGTATAGTATCACAAGTGATTCTCGTGTAGTACTTGTATGGACCCTTTGACCTGATCATATGATGGTGCTGCATGTGAAGTGGCATACTTTGGTGTACGCCTAAAGGGTCTATAACAGGGTGCCAGTATGGGTACGTTCGGGTATATCAGTGAACATGGCAATGCTATGGATATGCAGAAAGGAATGTCACTCAGTAGACCACTGAGAAGATATCACCAGCCCCTTGATGAATGCAACTGATAAGAGTGTGGCCACACCCAAACAAGTTGGAACTTGTTTGTGAGCATTGGTTCATTCGGATCAAGTAACTGTCTAGACACAAAAGAGGGTGATCAATCCATACCTCTGTGTTAGACACCGATATCAATAACATGGGATGTACAAGTTTAAACTACAGGGTTATAATTACAGTTGGACTGCTATCTCTATCTTAATTGGGGGCTGTAGTGGCTTGTTAGAGCCCGCCTGCAGTCTGTGGGCCAAAGGCCCACTGCCAACATAAAGATGGCCCACAAGATCATACACATTGAATGTCTGAACTCAAACTAAAGGGATCAACTATATAATTGGAGTATACGCACCGGAGAGAGAGGATTATACTAATTATATTATATAAATCAATTGGATTGATCGAAATAATATGATTAATATTTATATAGGCCTTCTTATAAATTGATTCAATGAATTAATTTATGAGATTATTTCCTAGGTGGAAATATTTTACTTGTATAGGTTTACATGTATTTAATTTTATGATAATCTAATTTAATTCCTTGGTTAAATTAATTAGTCAAATTAATTTTAATTTAAATGTATGTAATATATTATGGTATAATATAATGACATACATGTTGGATTAAAATTACATATGAAATTAATTTGGACCCAGAGAATTAAATCGGACTTGGGCTCAAAAGAGGAGAAAAGCCCACATGAGATTAAAGTGAAAATTGGGCCTAAAATTCCCTTGGGAATTTCGGCCAACAAGGTTAAATCACCTAGTGATTTTCGGCCAAGGGTAAGCTAACAGAAGCAGAAAATTTCCAGTCCCTTTTCTCTCTATTCCGGCCGAACCTCTCGCTAGCACGGGTTATGTTCTATAGTCATTAGTGTACGGGAACGTGGAGGAAGTCGGATTCAATTTCTGCAGCCATATCTTAAAGAGATTTTCTGGTGAGAATCTTATTTTCTCCATTTTGTTTTGTTGTTTTCAATTTCCATATCAATTGCTCCGGAGCAAGGATTTGAGGAAATCAATGCGTATTTCCGCTTTATCGGTTGATTTCCGGTGAAAAATCCCTACAGGAACATTCCAAATAACATGACAATCAATTTTATCAACATATGCACGTGAGCTATCAGGATAAAAACTATGAATTGGTATTTTCTTCTCATGAGGTTTTAAGACTGGAGAGAGAGTCATGACCGACAACAGTGGTTGAGCAACGGTGGAACAAAACACAAGGCAGCAGTGGTCAAGCAAGGTGGTGGAACAAAATGCATGACAACAGTGGTTGCAAGGCCGCGACAGTGATGAGCAATAGAGATAAGAGTGGTGAAATCAGTGGCGGTGATGAGTAATGCATATGAGATCGATGAAAATTTCCAGAATTAGCAGAAGAAACACAATGGATAATGGAGATTAGGGATTTAATAACATCGTTATTTAGAACAATACATACATATTGAAAAAAAGATGCATGTCCACCATCAGGAACTTGAAAAAGGAAGAAAACGAAAAAATTGTCTCAAATCAATGGCACTGCCATTGCATCGCAATCAGAGCACCAGTTAAAATATAAGCCCGCACTTTCCTTCCACCCTTGCTCTACATTTAGTTCACACAACTGGTAGTCAGGGAACTAGGAAAGTTAATTCATTTTTAAGGATGTCAACGAGCTCTACCACACATCCTTCAAAATGAATTAACTTCCTTACTTCCCTTACTGCCAGTTATGTGAAATAAATATAAAGCAAGGGTGGGAAGAAAGTTCACGTTTATATTTTCACTGGTGCTCTTCTTGCGATGCAATGGCAGTACCATTGATTTGAGATAATTTTTTGTTTTCTTCCTTTTTCACGTTCCTAATGGTGGATATGTATCTTTTGTTGCCACGTGTTTAAGTAGCTTTCAATATTTATGTATTGTTCTAAATAATGATGTTATTAAATCCCTAACCTCCATTATCCATCATGTTTATTCTGCTACTTCTAGAAATTTTCATCGATCTCATGTACACTACTCACCACCGCCACCGATTTCACCGCTCTTATCTCTATTGCTCATAGTTGTCGCCGCCTTGCACAACCATTATTGTCTTGCATATTGTTCCACCCCCTTGGTCAACCACTACTACCGTGTGTTGTGTTTTGTCGTTGCTCAACCACTGCTGTCGTGCACTCTCTTCCACAGCCGCAGGTTCCGATTTCAAGTAAGGCCAGAACCTTGCTCACCCGTTTTCATTTGTGTTATGTCAGTAAGCTAGTTCTTGTTCTAGCTATGATTTTCCAGATTAGTTTATTTCTTGGATTGTCAATTTGTTCCTTTATATTTAATCTGCCTACTACCTTCACTAGCATTTTTTTGGGAGGAAATGATCTTGTTAAAACTATTGAGGTGCAGGCTGAATAATTTAGTAGTAGTTAATAAACACAAGTTGCTTGGTTCTGTTATTAATTATGGCTTGATTTCTTTCTTTGCTTTATGTTTGTTGGATAATTTTTACAAAGCATAATTTTGTTTTGTATTTTATTTATGTGGTTTTTCTTTAGATTGGTTTAGTGGCTGTTTGAGCCTATTTTTGGTTATTAAGTTATGTATTTGTTTGAACTTATTTCTTTAGTGTACTGATTTTGGTTTATCAAGTTATGGATTTATGGATTTATAATTTGTTTGAACCTATTGTGCTTTCTTGACTTTCAATTTCACGGGTTCAAGGTTTTAAACAGGTACTCGCTAGCAGTGGTGGGATGGGAATGGGATTGACATATTCAATACCTACGGAAAATGGGATGGGATGGGTAATTGTATTTGTAAATGGGAATGGGACAGGTAATTCCATTACTCTGCGGTACCCTAGCCATTACCATCCCTAATTATACTAATTGAGGAAAAAATGGGAAAAAATAAAATGGGATTTGCATTTCGTCACAAGCTCTGAACAGGATACTGCCTGACTCTGAATTGCCTCCATCTCCACTCTCATGTATTGTTGCATAAAACAACTACACTGCTTTATCCCCTAGCTCCAGTTTGCTACCAACCATTTTCGGTCACTCAGAACTAAAGCTGGTACAAACAGGCAAAGGTCTAAGCTGTCAGCCTTTCCTCCTAAAAAGACTGATGACAAATTAGAGGGTTGTGAGATTGGAGTAACGTGCCTCCACATGAGCGTTTGTTATACCCAGAGATAACATCCCCAACAAGACCAAAAGCAGCTAAGAGAATAGTTTATGCATAGTACTCGCCTCGTTCTCAAGGAATCGGTAAATATTCATCTCCTCATCCTTTTTGGTCAATTAGAGTAGGAATTGGTATAATTGCAAATATGCACTAGACATGTATTGTTTCAATTGTTTTAAGTTTATTTATTTTGCCTTAACCCAGCTTCGTAAACTTAGTGAGCATTATTTGGTTCATTTGACATAACAACAATTGCAATTCCTATATTTGAATCACTATGATTTTGATTTCTAAAGGTCTGATTCTATTATGAAATATAAATGGTAGA
Source organism: Euphorbia tirucalli (assembly GCA_039660915.1). Classification (NCBI taxonomy): domain Eukaryota; kingdom Viridiplantae; phylum Streptophyta; class Magnoliopsida; order Malpighiales; family Euphorbiaceae; genus Euphorbia; species Euphorbia tirucalli. The sequence goes on along the minus strand of CM077641.1, from coordinate 68,034,065 downwards.
TCAACATAAGAACTAGTTATGCATAATTCAAAATAAGGTTGTCTTTGCATATATGCAAATTACAATGTATATTGTCATGGCATTGGCTATAATAAACGTAAATATTATTGCTTATTTGCTGACTTAGTTACTATTCCTTTCCTTTAAATAGGAGTGAGATTAGGTATTTTAACATATTTACCAATTTATGAATGTATATGTGCATTTATGTGTGCTTTCTGTTAGAATCCAAGTTTCTACCAAAAGATTGCTTTTTATGTCCTAATATGTGTCCGTACTTGAAGGAGCACGAAACTTGGTGCAAAAGACATATGGAACTTTATCAGGAACTTAGAGAGAACTAGGAGAGGCTATACTGGGATGAGGGCTACTCTAAAAAAATTGCTCAAGATCATGCAAACTATGAGTCTGCTGAGGCTGATGATCAAGATTTTAACCCTTATAGGTTTGTTCATACATGTTTCTTCATCTTTGCTATTCTAATTACAGGCATATTTTTTTTATATATTATACACAATTCAATTAATATCATTTTATTAAACTCGTAATTTTCATTTATCTTTGGAATATAATTCTTAAACTGAGAAAAAGGGCCTCATTATTAAATAGCAAGTTGAATACCACATCCTACATTGGCACTTGGAGTTGTGCCTGTTGGAAATGCCCTAGTCCCGAGGCATTGGTCCTTGTCTTTGTATTATACATTTATTGGATTTATGTATTATACTCATTTGTGTTATTAATAAAGGCATCAATTCATTTATTATATTTATCTTGTGCAATATATTAAATAAAGTATCCAATGGACATATCTATATCCATGATGACAAGTGTCATGCACTTGGCAGTAAGACTATGGATAGGGTAAATGATATGACCATAAATAGATCCGTAGTCTGTTCCAGTCATGGGAATGAATGGAACTAGAGACTATCATTAACCTGGTTGTATTGCGGTGTCTTACCGGTCATTGGACATGGAATGTCAACCGAGTTAATGGGTACATGCCTGGGAGCATGGTACTGGATAGATCCACTAAATGAGTAATCCACATGGTATAGTATCACAAGTAATTCTTGTGTAGTACTTGTATGGATCCTTTGACCTGACCATATGATGGTGTTACATGTGAAGTCACATGCTTAGGGGTACGCCTAAAGGGCCTGTAATAGGGTGCCAAGTATGGGTACTTTCGGGTATGTCACTGAGCATGGTAATACTATGGATATGCAGAAGGGATTTGTCACTCAGTAGCCCACTGAGAAGATATCATCGGCCTCTTGATGAATATGACTGATAAGAGTGTGGCCACACCCAAACAAGTTGGAACTTGTTTGTGAGCTTCAGTGCATTCGGGATCAAGTTAATGTCCGGACACAAAAGAGGGTGATCAATCCATGCCTCTGTGTTGGATACCGATATCAATGACATGGGATGTACAAGTTTAAACTACAGGGTTATGATAACAATTAGACTGCCATCTCCATCTTAATTGGGGGCTGCAGTGGCTTGCTAGAGCCCAACTGCAGTCTGCGGGCAAAAGGCCCGCTGCCAATATAAAGATGGGCCCACGGGATCGTACACATAGAATGACTGAATGCAGACTTAAGGAATCACACGTGTAGTTGGAGTATACACTATGGAAAGAGAGGTGTATGTATATTAATTATATTATAAAGATCAATTGGATTGATCCTAATAATAAAATTAATATATGTTCGATTGGCTCTTCATAATTAATTGGATTAATTATGAAATTATTTCCTGGGGGAAATATTCATATGTATAGGTTTACATATGATTTTATTTTGTGAAGATTTAATTTTAATTAGATGGATTAAATTAATTGTCAAACTAATTTTAATTTAAATGTAAATAATATATTACTTGGAGTAATATATTAAATACATAGGTATATTAAAATTGGGCTTGAAATTAATTTAAACCAGAATAATTAAAATTAGACTGGGCCCAAATTAAAACAAGGAAGCCCGCACAGAATGGAATGGAGCCAAGCTGGGCCTGAATTCCCCTAAGGGAATTCGGCCACCCTAGGTATAAAACCTAGGGTGAAAATTTCGGCCCCCCCTAACCCTAGCACACTAGTAGCCGAAATTTCCATAGCCTCCTCTCTTCCATTATTTCGTTTTTCCGACGCTAGCACGGGTTGCATTCGTTAGGCGTTCGTGTACGAAAACGAGGAGGAAATCTACTTTGGTTTCTGCAGTCTTCATCCATCTCTTGAAAGAGATTTTCTAGTAAGAAAATTTATCTCTTTCTATTTAATTTAAAGTTTTTCAATTTCCATTTCAATTGCTCCTGGAACTGGATTTGAGGAAATCACCGCGTTCTTCCGCTTTTATCGGGTGATTTTCGGTGAAAAATCCCAATAGTGCCACAAGCACCCAAGGCCTTAGCTTTGTAAACGGCATTCATATAGGCTTTTTTTTCCATCACACATTCAACAGTTGTCCTGTTGTGTATATATATATATATATATATATATATATATAGATGATGGAAAAAGATTCTCGAGGCAACCTAATAGTAGTGTTTGGTTTGATGACTGATATTTCTGATTTATTAATAAAATGTTAGACTTGATTAATCTAAGAACTATAAGTCATAACTATACAAGCTTAAAATTTTCACGAGTTCAAGTAGACCAGGGGTAAAACTAAGAAATCTCCTTCAGTCAGTGATAAAAAGAAATTATAAATCATTTTGTAGTTCTCTTGTTAAATTATATATCAGTGTAACATATGGTCCTCTTGTATCTCTCATCTGACTAAAATCTGACAGAAATAGAACCCTGATGTAACTTTTTCTAGCAAGTTATTCACTTATCAAGTTCCTCTTGGAATTGAATGTAGAGAAGAAGCATGCCAAGTGCCTCTAAGATTGTAACAAAATTCCAATCAAACCCAAGAACTACATAATTGTCATGCATTTCTCCCCTTGTGGCCCTATTGATTCTGGTTCTGAGGATTACAAACAAGTTGAGGCTCTTTATATAGACTAAAGAGAAGCCTCCAGATATCATTACACATCACATAAATAAAACATCTTACAATAATGGCCACGCAGGCAAAGACAAAGACCTAACCTAAAGGACAATGACCCGACCTTCTTAATTATTCTAACACTCATAATTTTACATAATGGAAGACATAAGGAATTTGCTTTTAACAATGGTGGGATAGTGATATGTTTTATTGTGATAATGCATCACTATTTGTGTCTGACTCATCAGGGTCACCATGTTTTGCCACCTTTTGATATTTTTGTGGTACAGAGAAGTCCTCATTAAAGTCACCAAAGGCATTAAAATCAAAGTCACCGAAAGTAAAGTTGTCAATGTATGGATCCTGGTAATCTTGGAATAGTGTTGAAGTATGAGAATCCAAAGCTGGAGGAGTGGCTTGGTGTGAGCGGACGACCTTTTTACCGGGACGCGGCGAAGCGAACCGGGAAAAAAGAGAAGTGGTAAATGTTTGGATCTTTTGAAAACGGGGTTTGATGATCTTATTTAGGAAAACCATTGATTCTTTGGAAATCCTTTTATAGAAAACCTTTTCCCATTTTATTACTTAAAGATCTCAAAACTTAAATTTCAAGATCAGTGACAGAGTCGCCACCCGGATAAGCTCATCCGGGAAATTCTGGTACAGCTCCCTACTGAGAGTAGACTACAGTACCTAATCCAGAGATTTAGGGTTCGGGCAACTTACCTATTCAATATCAAGCTTGTATTCATTTATAAGTGCATATGACAATATTTTACTTACTAATTATCTTTCTCTACCCAATTTAATCCTTTACTACTAACCCATGCTCATTCAGATGACAGGAATAAAGTGTATAAAACTAAAGTGCGGAAATATAAACCATGCATCCAAAAATAAACCAAAGAGAAATAGAGGCCTTATTACAACCTAGAAAAAGGAAAAAGGCTCTCATACTCACCGTTACAATCGCCTAGATACACGAGGATCTAAAAAGTATAATCGCCTAGAATACACGATTAGTCTATGAAATACACCCAAAATGAAAATAAAGAAAAATAAGAGTTGCAAAATAAATGGTTAGCATAGATATATCCCAAACACATATAGGACTCACACAAGACAGAATGGGGATTTTAGGAAGTGGAAACATGCCTTTAGGGGATAACCGGGAAGTCTGGGTGACTTGCTGTTGGGATTTTTCACCGGAAATCACCCGATAAAAGCAGAAGAACGCGGTGATTTCCTCAAATCCAGTCCCAGGAGCAATTGAAGTGGAAATTGAAAAACATAAAATTAAATAGAAAGGGATTAAATTTCTTACCAGAAAAATCTCTTTCTAGAGATGGATGATGACTGCAGAATTCAAAATAGAATTCCTCCACTCTCACGTACACGAACGCTTGGCGAATGCAACCCGTGCTAGCGACGAAAAAACGAAACAATGGAGAGGAGGAGCTAGAGAATTCGGCTAGGAGTGTTTTTGTGCAAAAGTGGCCGAAATTTCTAACCCTAGGTATTTATACCTAGGGTTGGCCGAATTCCCTTAGGGGAATTCAGGCCCATCTTGGCTCCTTTCTATTCTGTGCGGGCTTCCATGTTTTAATTTAGGCCCAGTCTAATTTTAATTATTCTGGTTTAAATTAATTTCAAACCCAATTTTAATATACCCATGTATTTAATATATTACTCCAAGTAATATATTATTTACATCTAAATTAAAATTAGTTTGACATTTAATTTAATCCATCAAATTAAAATTAACTCTACACAAAATAAAATCATATGTAAACCTATACATATGAATATTTCCTCCTGGGAAATAATTTCATAATTAATCCAATTAATTATGAAGAGCCAATTGAATATATTAATTTTATTATTATGACCAATCCAATTGATCTTTATAATATAATTAATATATACATGCTTCTCCCTCCACTGTGTATACTCCAAGTATACATGTGATTCCTTAAGTCTGCATTCTATCGTTCTATGTGTATGATCCTGTGGGCCCATCTTTATGTTGGCAGTGGGCCTTTGGCCCGCAGACTGCAGTTGGGCTCTAGCAAGCCACTGCAGCCCCCAATTAAGATGGAGATGGCAGTCTAACTGATATCATAACCCTGTAGTTTAAACTTGTACATCCCATGTCATTGATATCGGTGTCCAACACAGAGGCATGGATTGATCACCCTCTTTTGTGTCCGGACATTAACTTGATCCCGAATGTACTGATGCTCACAAACAAGTTCCAACTTGTTTGGGTGTGGCCACACTCTTATCAGTCACATTCATCAAGTGGCCGGTGATATCTTCTCAGTTGATTACTGAGTGACAAATCCCTTCTGCATATCCATAGTATTACCATATTCAGTGACATACCCGAAAGCACCCATACTTGGCACCCTATTACAGGCCCTTTAGGCGTACCCCTAAGTATGCGACTTCACATGTAACACCATCATATGGTCAGGTCAAAGGATCCATACAAGTACTACACGAGAATCCATTGTGATACCATACCATGTGGATTACTCGTTTAGCGGATCTATCCAGTACCATGCTCCCAGGCATGTACCCATTAACTTGGTTGACATTCCATGTCCAATGACCGGTAAGACACCGCCATACAACCAGGTTAATGATAGTCTGTTGTTCCATTCATTCCTATGACTGGAACAGACTACGGATCTATTTATGGTCATATCGTTTACCCTATCCATGGTCTTACTGCTAAGTGCATGACACTAGTCGTCATGGATATAGATATGTCCATTGGATACTTCATTTAATATATTGCACAAGATAGATATAATAAATGAATTGATGCCTTTATTAATGACACAAATGAGTACAACACATAAATCCAATAAATGTATAGTACAAAAACAAGGACCAATGCCTCGGGACTAGGGCATTTCCAACAATCTCCCACTTGCACTAGTTCCAACTAGGCATGGGTCTAATCCCTATAGATCTAGTATGACCCTCGTGCTTGGGCTGGGCCAGCGCCTTGGTCAATGGATCTGCGACATTATCCTCGGTGTCCACTCTGTGCAATGCAATATCACCTTTCTCCGCGATTTCTCGTATGAGGTGAAACTTTCTGAGCACGTGCTTTGTGTTCTTGTGTGACCGGGGCTCCTTAGCTTGTGCGACGGCCCCATTGTTGTCACAGAAGATATCGACTGGGTCCTGGATAGTTGGCACTACTCTCAACTCAGTGATAAACTTCTTCATCCATACAGCTTCCTTAGCTGCATCACACGCAGCGATGTACTCAGCTTCTGTTGTAGAGTCCGCTATGGTTGGTTGCTTTGAGCTCCTCCAGCTTACAGCACCACCATTCAGCAAGAATACATACCCTGACTGCGATTGGTACTCATCTTGGTCTGTCTGGAAGCTTGCATCAGTATACCCAGTAACTGATAGCACTTCCTGACCACCATACACCAAGAAGCTATCCTTATTCCGGTTAAGGTACTTGAGGATTGCCTTGACAGCTTTCCAGTGATCCTCCCCGGGATCCTGCTGGTATCGGCTCGTCATACTCAGTGCAAAGGCGACATCGGGTCTCGTACACAACATAGAGTACATAATTGATCCAATAGCCGAGGCATATGGAACCAATTTCATGTTCTCCCTGTCCTCCCTTGTTTTAGGATAGTTCTTCTTACTAAGTTTCAGCCCATGGCCCATTGGCAAGAAACCTTTCTTGGCCCGGTCCATGCTGAATCTTTTCAGAACTTTGTCAATGTACGAAGCCTGACTTAGGCCCAGAAGCCGATTTGATCTATCCCTATAGATCCTGATCCCTAGGATCATCTCAGCTTCGCCTAAGTCCTTCATTGCGAAGCACTTACTCAGCCACTGCTTTACCCCTTGCAGTGTAGGTATGTCGCTTCCAATGAGTAGGATGTCGTCTACATAAAGTACCAAAAATGTGACAATGCTCCCACTAGTCCTCTTATACACACAAGGCTCATCCAGATTCTGTATGAAGCCATATTCCGTTATAGCCTCATTGAATCTTAGATTCCAACTACGGGATGCTTGCTTCAGTCCATAAATGGACCTTTGAAGTTTGCATACCCTTCCCGGATACTTAGGATCGATAAAACCCTCAGGTTGTGTCATGTACACATCCTCGAGTAGCTTCCCATTAAGGAAAGCGGTTTTGACGTCCATCTGCCATACCTCATAGTCATACCATGCGGCTATGGCCAGCAGTATCCTGATGGACTTGAGCATGGCTACTGGTGAGAAAGTTTCATCATAGTCTATCCCATGGACTTGTCTAAAACCTTTCGCAACCAGACGCCCCTTGAAGGTATTATCAGCTTTTAGCTTGTAGCACCACTTGCAACCTATTACCTTAGCACCCGGAGGTGGATCAACCAAGTTCCAAACTTGGTTATCGTACACAGATTGCATTTCTGCCTCCATGGCTTTACGCCAATTTGCAGACTGTGGGCTAGCCATAGCCTCCTGGTAGGTTTTAGGTTCTTCTTCATCCCAGATGAGAAGAGTTTGATCATCGGTAACGAGGAAACCATACCTCTCCGGTTCCCGACGATCCCTACCAGACCTTCTAGGTTCTTGTGTGGCCTGGGTCGGTGCTTCCACTTGTGGAAGCTCCACCTGGGCCTCTGAGCTATCCTCTTCAGGAGCTTGTGGACCTTGAACTTCCCTGAGTTCAACATTGCTCCCACTATCTTTTTTGGAAAGGAACTCCTTTTCCAGAAAGACCCCCTTCCTTGCCACGAACACCTTGTTCTCGGCGGGGTTGTAGAAGTAATACCCTTTGGTTTCCCTAGGGTAGCCCACAAACAGGCATTTATCGGTTTTGGGCTCTAGCTTGCCACTAGTCAATTTCTTGACATGTGCTTCGCATCCCCAAACCCTTAGGAAAGACACATTGGGCTCCTTGCCCATCCATATCTGATATGGGGTCTTTTTCACAGCCTTAGTCGGAGTATTGTTTAAGATGAGAGCTGCTGTCTCGAGGGAGTGTCCCCAAAAACTAATTGGGAGAGTTGATTGACTCATCATTGAGCGGACCATGTCCAACAAGGTCCTATTCCTCCATTCGGACACCCCATTCCATTGTGGTGTTCCGGGAGGAGTGAGCTGTGGAACTATTCCATGCTCTCTCAAGTATGAGTCAAACTCTAGGCTCATATACTCACCGCCTCGGTCCGACCAAAGGGCTTTGATATTCCTGCCTAGCTGGTATTGTACCTCGTTCCTAAATTCCTTGAACCTATCAAGGGTCTCGGACTTATGTTTCATCAGATAGACATAGCCATATCTGCTGAAATCATCCGTGAACGTGGCGAAGTACAGATGCCCACCTCTGGTCGCTGCACTCATAGGTCCACATACATCTGAATGTATTAGGTCCAACAAGCCAGTGGCCCTTTCAGCTCTTTTGCTAAAAGGCGCCTTTGTCATCTTGCCTCTTAAACATGACTCGTATGTATCAATTGACTCCAAGTCAAATGACCCTAGGACTCCAGCTTTGTGAAGCCTAGCTATGCGCTTCTCGTTTATATGGCCAAGACGACAATGCCATAGGTAGACTGGATTAAGTTCGTTAGGCTTAACCCTTTTCGTGTTTATGTTATAGATGTGATTGGTTTCATTTAAGTCCAGGACATACAGGCCATTATTTAATAGAGCATCTCCATAAAATAACCCCTCTCTGGATATAGAAATTCGACCATTTGCAATAGAAAATTCAAATCCAGAGATATCCAACATTGATACAGAGATAATATTCCTGCACATAGCAGGTACAAAGTAACAATGTTCTAAAATTAAAACCAATCCGCTGGGCATCATTAGGTGGTATTCGCCGATCTCTATGGCAGCAACCCTTGCTCCATTCCCGACCCGCAAGTCCACCTTTCCCGACCCCAGCAACCTTCTGTTCTTAAGTCCCTGCACATTGCAACAAATGTGAGAACTACATCCAATATCCAATACCCAGGATGTTGAAACAGTAAGGTTAATATCTATAACATAAATACCTGAAGAGGATGCACCTTGGCCCCTTCTCTGCTCTCCCATTAGCTTGGGACACGATCTCTTCCAATGGCCCGCCTGTCTGCACCCGAAACAGACGTCCTCAGGACCAGCAGGACCTGCCTTCTGCTGGCCCTTGGGTTGGGCCTTGGCCTTCTTGGCCTTAGCCTTGGCCTTTTCCTTGGCCTTACCCTTAGCAAGAGGAGCATTCCCCTTGTTAACCAGCAGCACCGGCGGAGTCTTCTTGATCGACTGCTCAGTAAGCTTAAGCATCCCATGCAGCTCACTGACAGTGCGGTTCATTCCTTGCATATTGTATTTAAGGATGAACTGATCATAAGAATCCGGCAAGGACGCGAGGATTGTGTCCACCGCCAACTCTTGAGAAATGGGCGATCCGAGACGGGCCAAAGTATCCAAATAGCCCTTCATCTTGAGCACGTGTGCACTCACAGATGTCCCGGCCCCCATCTTACAAGAGTGGAATGCCTTATTGGTCAGGTACCTTTCTTGACGAGCTTGCTCTTGAAACATCTCGTTAAGAGTTGTTATCATAGCATAGGCTTGATGGTCCATAAACTGTTTTTGCAGTTCGGGGACCATGCAGGCCAACATAAGGCACGTCACATCCCGGTTGTCCTTGACGTGCGCCTCGTATTCCGTTAGCTGTGCAGCCGTCGGATTACGTCCCTGAGGCGCAGCCGGCACAGGCCTTTCCAGCACATACTCTTTCGACTCTTGTCTTAGAACTATCCTCAAGTTCCTAGACCAGTCTAAAAAGTTAGGACCGGAAAGCTTGTCCTTTTCAAGAATTGATCGCAGTGATAAGGTATTTGTGTTTGCCATTTGGGTGTTTCTACACAAAAAAACATTTAGAGTGTTAATAAAGGGCTTTACTTTGTTGTTCCCATATAAAATTAATAATGAATCAAGTTATTAATTTAACCGAGTTGTTGGGCTCATGGGCCGAGATCCATATTTCATTAAGATATAGCCAAACGAGGGTTTGGTACAACTATACCTTAATTATTTAGGTAGGAACGCCGTCCAATCCCAACCTAGGGACTCTCGGTTTGATGGGCTTATTGGCACTTACCCATCTGTGCTTAGGGCCAGGAGAATCCTACTACCCATGCTAAGTCAAAACCTCCATCCAAGTGTTAGAGTATCCCATACTCTAACCCAATACAAAGTGACAATACTCTAGTGCATCCTGCGAGGGCATGGTCTACAGCTGGCCTATTCCCACTTCGATTCGGTTTTGAATGAGGGAAGCACTTTTAAGCGACTTAGTAATTTCCGTTTGGTTATTAGATTCAATTATAACGGCTTACATACATAAAGCGGGTGAATGAGCTATTTGTAACATACATTCATACATGCAAATGAATATATAAAATGATTAAATAAAATTAAAATGGACTGCTATGGGCCTATATTACATCCTAATATTATTCTAGTAAACCTATACTAGAAACATATATTAGGCGGGTCTCCATCTTCTCCTTCTGGGCTTGCACCTCCAATTTGGGCTTGCACCTCCATTTGGGCTCACCACTCCATGGGCTTCTTCTTTTACAAATTTTATAATATTTAATTTAAATAAAATAAAATTACATTAAAAGAAAACGACACGCAGGCCGTATTTACCCAAAAGAAAAATACAACCCATCTCGTAAAAGGCCCAATAGCATCCAATCATACATTCATTCAACCATTCATATGCATCTAATACATACAATTCAAAAGCATGTCATAATGCATGATTTAAGCCCATTTAAATTATGTCAAAGCCATTATTAGGAAATCGCCAATTTTGGCCCACCATGGTTCTAACCCTTAACGGGCTTTGGGCCTCCAGCCCAGGCAGTCCAACTGCTCCCACTGGAATTGGGAAACCATGGGTCCAATTTAGCCGTCCGAGTAATTGTGCCAAAATTACCCGAACCAATTTCCATTAACCATATTAATTTCCAAAACTAATATCACATGAACGAAATAAAATTCATCCAAGAAGCCATGCGCATTTAAATTACATAAATTTAAACACACGAATTTTAAAACCAATTAAAATTTCAAAACTGGGCCCCGGACCCAAAAACCCTCAAAATCCAAAAAACTGGGCCCCGACCGCTGCAGCTAGGGCAACAGAGTTGCCCTAGCAGCAGCAGCGGCGCAGCCGCCTAGCGGCTGCCGGCTGCGCAGTGGCCGCCCAGCGGCCACTGCCCAGCAGCCGCCCAGCGGCCACTGCCCAGCAGCAGGCAACGGCCACTGCCCAGCAGCAGGCAGCGGCCACTGCCTGTGGCGCCCAGCGCCACGGGCAGCGGCTGCTGCCGAGCCTCCCGCCGCGTGCGGTGGCCGCCGGCGGCGATTCCGCCGCCGGCAGCCCGCCACCCCGGGAGGCAGATTTTTTTTTTTTTTTAAACAGAATTAAAAAAAATAAAATACCATTCATCATCCATAGCAATTCACCAAGAATTCCAACAATATAACAAAATTAAATTAACATAAACCAATATGCAATATTTATTTTTATTGTATTAAAACATATGGGAAAAATCATAAAACCCATACCAAGAATCCCAACAAAAAACATCCAATTTCAAAATAGGGATTCAACCAAATTAATCAATTTCTACGGATCAAAAGCCCGCTCTGATACCACTGTTGGGATTTTTCACCGGAAATCACCCGATAAAAGCGGAAGAACGCGGTGATTTCCTTAAATCCAGTCCCAGGAGCAATTGAAGTGGAAATTGAAAAACATAAAATTAAATAGAAAGGGATTAAATTTCTTACCAGAAAAATCTCTTTCTAGAGATGGATGATGACTGCAGAATTCAAAATAGAATTCCTCCACTCTCACGTACACGAACGCTTGGCGAATGCAACCCGTGCTAGCGTCGGAAAAACGAAACAATGGAGAGGAGGAGCTAGAGAATTCGGCTAGGAGTGTTTTTGTGCAAAAGTGGCCGAAATTTCTAACCCTAGGTATTTATACCTAGGGTTGGCCGAATTCCCTTAGGGGAATTCAGGCCCATCTTGGCTCCTTTCTATTCTGTGCAGGCTTCCATGTTTTAATTTAGGCCCAGTCTAATTTTAATTATTCTGGTTTAAATTAATTTCAAACCCAATTTTAATATACCCATGTATTTAATATATTACTCCAAGTAATATATTATTTACATCTAAATTAAAATTAGTTTGACATTTAATTTAATCCATCAAATTAAAATTAACTCTACACAAAATAAAATCATATGTAAACCTATACATATGAATATTTCCTCCTGGGAAATAATTTCATAATTAATCCAATTAATTATGAAGAGCCAATTGAATATATTAATTTTATTATTATGACCAATCCAATTGATCTTTATAATATAATTAATATATACATGCCTCTCCCTCCACTGTGTATACTCCAAGTATACATGTGATTCCTTAAGTCTGCATTCTATCGTTCTATGTGTACGATCCTGTGGGCCCATCTTTATGTTGGCAGTGGGCCTTTGGCCCGCAGACTGCAGTTGGGCTCTAGCAAGCCACTGCAGCCCCCAATTAAGATGGAGATGGCAGTCTAACTGATATCATAACCCTGTAATTTAAACTTGTACATCCCATGTCATTGATATCGGTGTCCAACACAGAGGCATGGGACATTAACTTGATCCCGAATGTACTGATGCTCACAAACAAGTTCCAACTTGTTTGGGTGTGGCCACACTCTTATCAGTCACATTCATCAAGTGGCCGGTGATATCTTCTCAGTTGATTACTGAGTGACAAATCCCTTCTGCATATCCATAGTATTACCATGTTCAGTGACATACCCGAAAGCACCTATACTTGGCACCCTATTACAGGCCCTTTAGGCGTACCCCTAAGTATGCGACTTCACATGTAACACCATCATATGGTCAGGTCAAAGGATCCATACAAGTACTACACGAGAATCCATTGTGATACCATACCATGTGGATTACTCATTTAGCGGATCTATCCAGTACCATACTCCCAGGCATGTACCCATTAACTTGGTTGACATTCCATGTCCAATGACCGGTAAGACACCGCCATACAACCAGGTTAATGATAGTCTGTTGTTCCATTCATTCCCATGACTGGAACAGACTACGGATCTATTTATGGTCATATCGTTTACCCTATCCATGGTCTTACTGCTAAGTGCATGACACTAGTCGTCATGGATATAGATATGTCCATTGGATACTTCATTTAATATATTGCACAAGATAGATATAATAAATGAATTGATGCCTTTATTAATGACACAAATGAGTACAACACATAAATCCAATAAATGTATAGTACAAAAACAAGGACCAATGCCTCGGGACTAGGGCATTTCCAACACTTGCTTGGTCAGAGCTGAAAAACGGTTTTAGAAACGCCCTGTAGGTTTTTGTGCATGAAAATGGTTTGGCTCAAGTACATGCAAATTTCTTCCATTTAGTGGGTCGGTTATCCTAGAACTCTGGGTTCCGTTCATGAGGGTTCCTAATTCCAAACATTCATCTATTGTCTGAAAATAGAAAACATGCCAAAAACAGGTTTGATTTTGAAGACAGCATCACGCGATGACGTCCGTACGGGTCGTCCTGTGATTCTGCCTTCTATCCGTCACTACAGTTGTGCGATTGTATTACAGTCATGGGACTGTAATTTACAATCGTATGACTATAATGGTTACAGCCGTGTGACTGTAATGAACAGTGCCCGATAGTGGTTCTCTTTTTTTCTAAAATCATTTGTTTTGACCGATTTTGATGATTTCTAGGGATTCTGGAAATCTGAGAGTCCGTTATCACTAGACCAAGAATCCAGTTAGGAACTAACAGCCATGAATTCCAAGAATAGAAACCAACAAAACCCTAAATCGCACAATTTGACCGAATTGAATCATGAAAAATCATTTAAAACGGGAAAACCGGCTGCATTCGGTCAAATTTGGGCTTTTCGGGATTTTGCCCAGAAGAATACAGTTGTACGACTATAATATATAGTCGCATGGCTGTGTTCCAGGCAACGACAATCATGCGACTGTAATTATAGTTGTGCAACTATAATTACAGTCGTGCGGCTGTAGTTGCACAGACAGTTTTCTGGATAAATATTTTTAAATAGAGAATCAATCACAAATCATCATGAAACGAGCTTTTAAGGCCTCTCAGAGTTTACCTCTTTTGCTTTCCAATATGTTTTGATGACCAGAGTCGGATGTGGATGTTGGAACCCGCCTAGAATCTCCAAACGAGCCGAAATTCTCAAACATGCATCCCTAATTGACCCGAACGAACCCGAGAATGGCTTTGAACGAAGGATATCAAATTGGGAATCCTCACATAATGTGTTTCTCCATTGTATTCTCTCTACGTCATGGTTTTTTTATGGATTTTCCTTAATTTTCTCTTCCTTTCTCTCTCTAAAACACTCTTTCTCTCACTAGAATGCTCTCTGATTTTCCAAAATTGATTCCTACCCTCTTTTGTGTTTTCTGCCTCTTTTGTTCTCTGTTTTGATGCCTTAATTCCTGTAAATCACGCCTAAAATCCGAGCCAACATAGAATTCTTTCCTATTTAAGAATCTGCTGAGTAAAAAACTAGAGTCATACGACTCTAGCTATAGTTATGCGATTGTAGAATTATAGTTATGTGATTGTAAATTATAGTCATGCGACTGTAGATAGAGTCTGCAGGAGCAACTAGGCTTTCTAATCTCTCGAAGGACTTCTGGGGGTTCCAGATCAAGGATTCTTTTGAATTTCAGGCCATTTGAGAACATTCCAGGCATTATTCCGCTCATTCTCAAATCCTATTCATGTTCATCTGTCAAATAGGTAACAAATGGTTTTCATCACAGAGGTCGGGAAAAAACCCGTGCTCACACTTGGCTTGAACTAGCTTGGTCGACTTGTCTTTGTCCTTGTGGAGTTGTAAAGAACTGAAATTCTACTGGCTTGAGTGCTTGATATTCCATTTTTGTTCTAAAAAGAACTGGATAAATCGAAGTAAAATAGACCCAAGCACATTTATCTGAAAACCTATTTATTTGATGAAGAAAATCCTGAAGTTCTTTTTTCTCCTTCTCCAAGAGCAATGGTTGATTAAAATTGTGCAAGTGATAAGCATGAGGTTGAGTCCTAAAATGTTTTCTGTATTATGAAAATATGGTCTGTGTAGGATGAAAATTCCTACCTTCTGACTGTCTTTCAATTTCCGTGTTGTGTAATTATAAAGACCTTCAAACTAAATTTGTCTTTGTAACTCCTTTTGCCACGAAGAGATAGGTGCAAACCAATAAAGAAAACTGAATAGCAATAAACTGACAATAGCTGGATTAGTAATAAAATAGTAGAGTGGTAATAAGGACTTTGAATAGCAATGGAGTAGGGAATAGTGAAGTACCAGATACATCATAGTTCATGTTCCATTAGTTAGTGGGATGGAGAAAGAGCCCATACAAGCAGAAATGAGCAATCTTTGATGAATGGTGAAGGATTATCTAGAACTTTCCTGAGCTGGATTGTTTTTGCAAGATAGCGAAAAATGTTTTTTTTTTTTTTTTGCAAACTCCTGGATCTCCTGAATTGTACTAAAATTAGAACTTGGAGGGAATGTCATTTGGATTTTTGGGTACAAAGGTTCTTTACAAAAATTTTCAAAATAGGCAAAGGAAGCCATGAACACTAAAGGAATTACAGCTTTAGAAGTTATCAAAGAGATTGTCTGAGGATTTGGTCTAGAAATCATGTCTGGGATCAAGTTCTTATCCCTTTTTATATACTTAACGAAAAAGTCATATTTTTTAAACTAGTCCTAGAGCCGTAACATCTGCATATTTGGGATGGACTTGTTTTGGAAGTCGAGAATCTTTGGAAAAGCTGAGTTGTCCATTCTTACTGTAAAATGACGACAGACAAGATAATTTTTTGTTCCAAATTTTACAGCTAGGACCTCCTTTATCGTAGAGTGATAATGTTTCTCTGACTTTTAAATTGTCCGCTTACATATCCACAATAGTGATCTTTTCCATCAATATGTTCAATCAGTACTGCACCCCAATACTCATCACTTACATCTGTTTGAAGAATTCTCTTTCCTTTGCCTGGAATCTTTAATGGTGGAGTTGATTGTGCTATCTGCTTCAGTTGTTGGACTGCTTTTGTCTGATCGGGACCCCATGGTGGTGGATGCTTTTTTGTCGTTTTAGACAGCTAAGTGGTGAGAGTGGACACATGTGGAATAAAATCTCTGAGAAAATTTACAAAACCAAGAAATTGCTGGATTTACTTGATAGATAAATTTTCATCAGGGAACTTGAATAATTCCTGTGTAATGTGGGGACCTAGAATATAAAGACCATCTTTAAAATACATGCCTAAAAATTTGATGGATAAGACACCAATAATGCTTTTCTTCTTTGAGAGCATGACTCCATATTGTTTTACTATTGAGTGAAACTGGGACAATAGTTCATAATGAGCCTAGACATCTTTAGAAAATAAAAGAATATCATCAATATAGATTAAAGCCAAATCATTTTAATTGGTGAAAGGGTAAAACAACCAAATCAAAAAGTTACTGGAAAAAAGGCAAGGACAATTGGAATATAAAACAGAGGGTCAAAAATGTCATTTTGCCCATAAAAAATACTTATAGTGAGGTTTGGGGCTAATATAAAAAAATTTTTAAGATTTAAAGTTAGCACATTGTTTAGGGGTTTAAAGTTAGCATATTAGATTTATGGTCAGTTGCTTAAATTGATATATAATATAACATAACTATAGTGAGCTTTAGAGTTAATAAATAAGATTTAGGATTTCAAGCTAGTACATTGGGTTTTGGATTTAGAATAGTGTATTGGATTTATGGTTACTTACATTGATTAACTTATACCTGGTTTTACTCTATTAATTAATATATATTAATATTAAATCATTTGTATATTAGTTTTCCTTTGTGATTTAGTATTTTGGAATTTAAGAATAGAGTTAATAATTAGTATATAGGGTTTGTTCTAGTAATTTTTATTTTTATAATGTATAATGTAGAATTATATAATTAATTTGAATATTAGACCTTGACAATATATTATTTATTAGTTATACATGTATATACCTATATAAATCATATACTTATAATTTCGAAAGTTACAAACTAGATAGTATTATTAACAATTATATATTAATAATAATTTGATATTTTTTAAAGTAGTGAAAAATTGTATAAATATTCTTAAGACATCAAGAAAGTAAGTTGATGTAGTGGTTAGGACCAAATGACTATTTTTAGGAGGTTGAGGGTCAAATCTCACCTTTTAACATTCTATAAGTATTTTTATAGGTTTAATGTATTTTGAGTCCTTTTAACTTGTACCAAAAAACTACCTAACTCCTCCAATTTAAGATACCTTCCCGCCCCTCCATGTTGTACTAAAAAAACCACCTAGTCCATACAACTTGTACCAAAAAACCAATTAGCCTCTCCAACTTGTCTAACAAGTATATATATGCCCCTTGTGTCCTATTTGGCGGGTAGCTAAAAGTTACACAAGTTGAATGGGTATATAGTTTTTTGGTACAAGTTGGAGCAGAAAGGTGAAATCTTAAAAGGTTAGGTGGTTTTTTGGTACAAGTTGAAAGGCCCCATAATGTATTAAACATATTTTTTATATGTAATAATTATTTTTCTAATGTATATTAAAAAATTACTAAAATTAAATACTTATATATATATATATATATATATATATATATATATATATATATATATGAATTTAATAATAATAAATTATTGGTTCTTTACTATTAAATTCTTAGTTCTTTTAATCCAGTCCCCAGTCTGGCTCCAAATAAATATCAGTCCGGTTCTTTAGAAAAAGATAACAGTCCAATTCAGTCTAGTTTTTTAGGAAAAAAAAAATAACAGTTCGATCCAATTCTGGAACTTTTATCTCTGATATTATAACCTATAAAATTTGACACTATATTAATAAAAATAATAATTTCAAACAAGACATAACAGTTAATAGATTGAATACTAATACTTAATAAATATTAAAATGACTTAGAACATACTTTATAAATTCAAAGACATAATCTAATATCTAACATGATAAAGTTTAAAGTTCATACTAACATTAAAAAAAAACATATTAAGAAACTACAAATCAATTCTTCGATTTGCATTCATCTTCATTAGTTTATTCTCTTGCAAACAATGGAGGATTTGGTTTAGAAGGATAATAAAAATGGCAGTAGAAGGATTCAACGTAGTCCCATGATCAAACATATCCACATTAACATCTTCCAAATTGTTCATAATGTTAGTTTCCATTCCTACATATAATTCAAAAATAAAACAACATTGTCAGAAACTATTAAACTAAGATTTAAGAAAAATTTAACACTGCTGGTAAATTGCAAATAATGAAACAAACCATAATTATTTATGACATCTTGAATATTTGGTGGCACATAATTTTTTGAGCAACCAGCTTCATATAAAGCTTTATCACCTTCCATTTTAGTATCTTCTGCTATCCAAAATTATGTCTTCTCAATGCACTCATAATCAATGAGATCCATATTATACTTTTTTGGTGTATCTAATAAACATGGTGTGTATTAAAGTAAATACTCAATGATAGACATAATGCAAAAGATGAAACTTTAATCTACCAATACTAAATTAAAACCATATATTCATTATACCTCTGGTGCAAATGCAAATTACAATTAACATAAATAAGGTAATTGAGTCTTTTATGCTCCAATGGATTCCTTTTTTTGGTATAAGTTCATTCAAAAAGACTACAATTTCTCTCACATTTAGAAGAAGAAGCTGTTTGACTCACAATATGAGTTGCCACTTGTTGCAAAACTAGAGCACTAACACCAAATAGTTTCCACCAAGCATCTACAAATTTAAGAACAAGCATGCATATAAGGTTAAAATCAACAATTTAAAAAACAACAGAAACATATGGTGAAAGTGTTGGGATTTGTCACCGGAAATCACCCGTTTAAAGCTGAACAACACGATGATTTCCTCAAATCCCTGCCCACGAGCAATTGAGATGGAAATTGGAAAAACAAAAATTTAATCACAAGAGATAAATCTCTTACCCAGAATATCTCTTTAAGAGATGGGTGTAGACTGCAGGAATTAATCTAGAATCTCTCCTCGTTCACGTACACGAACGCCTAATGAACACCACCCGTGCTAGCACCTAGAACACGAAACTTTGGAGAGGGAGGGAGGAGAATTTCGGCCACAGTGTGATGCACCAGCTAGGCCGAAAATCCTAGGGTTATTTTAACCTTAGGTGGCCGAAATTCTCAATTTTGGCCCAATTGGCTTCTCCATTTGTGTGGGCTTCCATCTTTTATTTCAGACCCAAACCTATTTTAATTAGTCTGATTTAAATTAAATTCAAGCCCATTTAATTTACCCTTGCATTTAATATATTACACCAAGTAACATATTATTTACATTTAAATTAAAATTTGTTTGACTAATTAATTTAATCCATTAAATTAAAATTAGATCTTCACAAAATAAATTCATATGTAAACCTATACATATGAATATTTCCATCCAGGAAATAATCTCATAATTAATCCAATCAATTATGAGAAAGCCAATCAAATATTAATTTTATCATTATGATCAATCCAATTGATCTTCATAATATAATTAATATTCCTCTCTCTCCAAAGTGTATACTCCAAGTATACAGTGATTCCTTAAGTCAATGTTCGGTCGCTCAATGTGTACAATCCCGTGGGCCTATCTTTATGTTAGTAGTGGGCCTGTGAACCACAGACTGTAGTTGGGCTCTAGCAAGCCACTGCAGCCCCCAATTAAGATGGAGATGGCAGTCTAACTGATATCATAACCCTGTAGTTTAAACTTGTATATCCCATGTCATCGATATCGGTGTCCAACACAGAGGCATGAATTGACCACCCTCTTTTATGTCCGGACATTAACTTGATCCCGAATGTACTAAAGCTCACAAACAAGTTCCAACTTGTTTGGGTGTGGCCACACTCTTATCAGTCACATTCATCAAGAGGCCGGTGATATCTTCTTAGTGGACTACTGAGTGACAAATCCCTTCTGCATATCCATAGTATTGTCATGCTAAGTGACATACCCGAAAGTACCCATACTTGGCACCCTATTACAGGCCCTTTAGGCGTACCCCTAAGTATGCAACCTCACATGCAATACCATCATATGGTTAGGTTAAAGGATCCATACAAGCACTACACGAGAATCACTTGTGATACTATACCATGTGGATTTCTCGTTTAGTGGATCTATCCGGTACCATGCCCTTTTTGCATGTACCCATTAACTTGTTGACATCCCATGTCCAATGACCGGTAAGACACCGCCATATAACCAGGTTAATGATAGTCTCTAGTTCCATTCATTCCCATGACTGGAACAAATTACGGATCTATTTATGGTCATATCATTTACCCTATCCATGGTCTTACTGCCAAGTGCATGACACTTGTCATCATGGATATTGATATGTCCATAGGATACTTCATTTAATATACTGCACAAGATAAATATAATAAATGAATTAATGCCTTTATAACACAAAATGAGTATAATACATGAATCCAATAAAAGTATAATACAAATACAAGGTCCAATGCCTTAGGACTAGGGCATATCCAACAATCTCCCATTTGCACTAGTTCCAACTAGGCATGGGCCTAATTCCTATCGATCTAGTATGACCCTCGTGCTTCGGTTGGGTCAGCGCATTGGTCAAAGGATCTGCAACATTATCCTCGGTGTCCACTCTATGTAATGCAATGTCACCTCTCTCCATGATCTCTCGTATGAGGTGAAACTTTCTGAGCACGTGCTTTGTGTTCTTATGTGACCGGGGCTCCTTAGCTTGTGCAACGGCCCCATTATTGTCACAGAAGATATCAACTGGGTCCTGGATAGTTGGTACTACTACTAACTAAGTGATAAACTTCTTCATCCACACAGCTTCCTTAGCTGCATTACATGCCTTGATGTACTCAGCTTCTGTTGTAGAGTCCGCGATGGTTGGATGCTTTAAGCTCCTCCAGCTTACAGCACCACCATTTAGCAAAAATACACCCAGACTGTGACTGGTACTCATCCCGATCGTTCTGGAAGCTTGCGTCAGTGTACCCAGTAACCGATAGCACTTCTTGACCTCTATATACTAAGAAGCTATCCTTAGTCGGGTTAAGGTACTTGAGGATTGCCTTAACAGCCTTCCAGTGATCCTTCCCGGGATCCTGCTGGTACCGGCTTGTCATACTTAGTGCAAAGGCGACATCAGGTCTCGTACATAGCATGGAGTACATAATTGATCCTATAGCCGAAGCATATGGAATCAATTTCATGTTCTCCCTGTCTTCCCTTGTCTTAGGATAATTTTTCTTACTAAGTTTTAGCCCATGACCCATTGGCAAGAAACCTTTCTTAGCCCGGTCCATGCTGAACCTTTTCAGAACTTTATCTATGTATGAGGCCTGACTTAGGCCCAGAAGCCGATTTGATCTATCCCTATAGATCCTGATCCCTAGGATCATCTCAGCTTCGCCTAAGTCCTTTATTGTGAAGCACTTACTCAGCCACTACTTTACCCCTTGCAGTGTAGGTATGTCGCTTCCAATGAGTAAGATGTCGTCTATGTAGAGTACCAAGAATGTGACAATGCTCCCACTAGTCCTCTTATACACACAAGGCTCATCTTGATTCTGTATGAAGTCATATTCCTTTATAGCTTCATTGAATCTAAGATTCCAACTTTGGGATGCTTGCTTCAGTCCATAAATGGACCTTTGAAGCTTGCATCCCCTCCCGGATACTCTGGATCGACAAAACCCTCAGGTTGTGTCATGTACACATCCTCGAGTAGCTTTCCATTAAGGAAAGCGGTTTTGACATCCATTTGCCAGACCTCATAGACGTACCATGCGGCTATGGCCAGCAAGATCCTGATGGATTTGAGCATGGCTACTGGTGAGAAAGTCTCATTATAGTCTATTCAATGAACTTGTCTGAAACCTTTCGTAACCAGATGCCCCTTGAAGTTATTGTCAGCTTTTAGCTTGTAGCACCACTTGCAACTTATTACCTTAGCACCCGGAGATGGATCAACCAAGTTTCAAACTTGGTTATCATACATAGATTGCAGCTCTGCCTCCATGGCTTTATGCCAATTTGCAGACTGTGGGCTTGCCATAGCCTCCTGGTAGGTTTTGGGTTCTTCCTCATCCCAGATGAGAAGAGTTTGATCATCGGTGATGAGGAAACCATACCTCTTCGGTTCCCGACGATCCCTACCAGACCTTCTAGGTCCTTGTGTGGCCTGGGTCGGTGCTTCCTCCTGTGGAAGCTCCACCTGGGCCTCCGAGTTATCCTCTTCAAGAGCTTGTGGACCTTGAACTTTCCTGAGTTCAACATTGCTCCCACTATCTTTCTTGGAAAGGAACTCCTTTTCTAGAAAGACTCCCTTCCTTGCCACGAACACCTTGTTCTCGGCGGGGTTGTAGAAGTAATACCCTTTGGTTTCCCTAGGGTAGCCCACAAATAGGCATTTATCAGTTTTAGGCTCCAGCTTGCCACTAGTCAATCTCTTGACATGTGCTTCGCATCCCCAAATCCTTATAAAAGACACATTGGGCTCCCTGCTTGTCTATATATGATATGGGGTCTTTTCCACTGCCTTAGTCGGAGTATTATTTAAGATGAGAGCTGCTATCTCAAGGGCGTGTCCCCAGAAACTAATTGGGAGAGAGGCTTGACTCATCATTGAGCGGACCATATCTAATAGGGTCCTATTCCTCCGTTCGGACACCTCATTCCATTGTGGTGTTCCGGGAGGAGTGAGCTATGGAACTATTCCATACTCTCTCAAGTATGAGTCAAACTCTAGGCTCATATACTCACCTCCTCGGTCTGACAGATGGATTTTGATATTCCTATCTAGCTGGTTCTGTACTTCGTTCCTAAATTCCTTGAACCTATCAAGGATCTCAGATTTATGTTTCATCAGATAGACATAGCCATATCTGCTGAAATCATCTGTGAACATGATGAAATACAGATGTCCACCTCTGGTCGCTGTGCTCATGGGTCCACATACATCTGAATGTATTAGGTCCAATAAGCCAGTGACCCTTTCAGCCTTCTTGCTAAAAGGCGCCTTAGTCATTTTGCCTCATAAACATGACTTGCATATATCAATTGACTCCAAGTCAAAAGACCCTAAGACTCCAGCTTTATGAAGCCTAGCTATGCACTTCTCATTTATGTGGCCAAGACGATAATGCCATAGGTAGATAGGATTAAGTTCATTGGGCTTAACCCTTTTAGTGTTTATGTTATAGACATGATTGGTTTCATTTAAGTCCGGGATATATAGGCCATCATTTAACAGAGCATCTCCATAAATAATCCCTCTTTAGATAAAGAAATTCTACCATTTGAAATAGTAAAATAAAATCCAGAAATATCCAACATCGTGTTGGGAGTTGTCGCTGAAAATCACCCGATTAAAGCAGAAGAACGCGATGATTTCCTCAATTCCGTGCCCAGGAGCAATTGAAATGGAAATTGGAAAAACAAAAATTAAATCACAAGAGATAAATCTCTTACCCGGAATATCTGTTTAAGAGATGGATGCAGACTGCAGGAATCAATCTAGAATCCCTCCTCGTTCACGTACACGAATGCCTAACGAACACTACCCGTGCTAGCATCGGAAAACACGAAACTTTGGAAAGGGGGGAGGAGAATTTCGGCCACTGTGTGTTGTACTCACTGTTGGTGTGCCCTAGTTCTTAGGGCATTGGATTCTTGTATTTTGTATTATACATTAAGACTCATTGTATTGTGTCACATTAATAAAGGCAATTAATCTATTTCATTTATATCTTGTGTTATAATATGAGTAGAGTATCCATTGATTGATAATCATAAAATCTATCCCAGGTCTGTTCTAATCGTGGGAACGAATAGAACCACAGACTTGTATATTCGATGACTGTATGGTAGTTCTTAACTAGCCATAGTACTTGTATAGTCAGTCATGAATATAGGTACATGTCGTTGACATGGGACTGGATCGATCCGCACAAGAAAGCCACATGGTTGTCACGTCATAGGTCTTTCTTGAGTAGGTCTCTTTTGTCCTCAGACCAGATTTCATTATAATATCGATATGGAATCAGATTCACTTTGACATACGCCTAACAGGTCTGTAAAAGGATGTTAAATATGGGTATGATTGGGTGAACCGGTGAACATGTTGATATGGATGATGAAGTGATGGAATTGCCGCTCGGGTAACACCGAGATGATATCATTGGCCACTTGATGAGTAGGACTGATAAGTGTATGGCCATACCCAAATAAGTTGGTTGCTTATTTGATTAATCAGTCAACTCAAGATCAAGAAATATAATAAACAACAGAAGAGGATGACGGACACCATGCCTCTTGTTTATTCATATCGATATCGTTAGGCAAAGGACAGTATGAGATTACTACCGGGTGAGTGTCTTCTAAAGACTGCTGCATCTCTGTCTTAATTGGGGGCTGTAATGGTTTGCTAGAACCCACTTACAGTCTGTGGGCCTTGGGCCTACTGCCAACATAAAGACAGACCCATAGGATCGTGCACATAGATCAACTGAGCTGGAAGTGATAGAAATTGTACATATAATGTACATTGGAAGGAATACGTTAATTAATTAGTTGACATTCGATGTCAAGGTAATTAATTGACATTGGGTTGAATTTAATTTAATTAATAAGTTTACATAATGTAATTAATTAATTTATCAATTAATTGAATTACATAAAGTAAACGATTAATTAAATAATTTTCCTAAGTAGGAAAATTAAATACATGTATTGTATTAACTCAAGTGTAATTTAATTTTATTTAGTGGTAATTAAATTTAGCCAAATGGAATTAAATTACATAGTATATACTTTTTAATTAAAGTTTATTTATGTAATTATAATCCTAGTGGGCTTGGGTTTAATTAACCTAATTAGAACCCAATTAGACAAGGTGTCTATAAAAGGGCACACTTAAGGAATAAAACCTAATTCAACTCTAATTAATTGCTGGAAATTTCAGCCACCAATAGCAGCCCCAAAACAGCCGAAAATCCCAGCATTAAACCTCCATTCCTTCGCGCCTTCGGCTAGCACCGGTTCCCGCTCAATAGTTGGTCGTGCACCGGACTTTGGAGATCGCAGTTTCAAGTAACGATTCTACAGCAGTCTCTAGAGGAGACGAACTTGGTGAGTTAATCTCTCTTGATTCTTATTTGATTTTATTCTAATCAATGGTAATTGGACACGATAGGTGGATTCTAGGAAATTTTAAACGGTGTATTTTCCGCTACGCCACGTTATTTTTCCAATGACGAATCCCAACACTCGCTAGGCTGAAAATCCTAGGGTTATTTTAACCCTGGGTGGCTGAAATTTTAAGGAGAATTTCGGTCCAATTGGTTTCTCCATCTGTGTGGGATTCCTTCTTTTATTTTAGGCCCAAATCTATTTTAATTAGTTTGGTTTAAATTAATCTCAAGCCCAACTTTAATTTACCCATGTATTTAATATATTACACCAAGTAACATATTATTTACATTTAAATAAAAACTGCTTTGATTAATTAATTTAATCCATCAAATTAAAATTAGATCTTCACAAAATAAATTCATATGTAAACCTATACATATGAATATTTCCATCCAGGAAATAATCTCATAATTAATTCAATTAATTATGAGAAAGCCAATCAAATATTAATTTTATTATTATGATCAATCCAATTGATCTTTATAATATAATTAATATATTCCTCTCTCTCCAGAGTGTATACTCCAAGTATACATGTGATTCCTTAAGTCAGTGTTCAGTCGCTCAATGTGTACAATCCCGTGGGCCCATCTTTATGTTGGCAGTGGGCCTGTAGCCCACAGACTGCAGTTGGGCTCTAGCAAGCCACTGCAGCCCCTAATTAAGATGGAGATGGTAGTCCAACTGATATCATAACCCTGTAGTTTAAACTTGTATATCCTATGTCATCGATATCGGTGTCCAACACAGAGGCATGGATTGATCACCCTCTTTTGTGTTCGGACATTAACTTGATCCCGAATGTACTAAAGCTCACAAACAAGTTCCAACTTGTTTGGGTGTGGCCACACTCTTATCAGTCACATTCATCAAGAGGCCAGTGATATCTTCTCAGTGGACTACTGAGTGACAAATCCCTTCTGTATATCCATAGCATTTCCATGCTAAGTGACATACCCGAAAGTACCCATACTTGACACCCTATTACAGGCCCTTTAGGCGTACCCCTAAGTATGCAAACTCACATGCAATACCATTATATGGTCAGGTCAAAGGATCTATACAAGTACTATACGAAATCACTTGTGATATTATACCATACAAATTACTCGTTTAGTGGATCTATCCAGTACCATGCCCTTTTTACATATACCTATTAACTTGGTTGGCATCCCATGTCTAATGACCGGTAAGACACCGCTATACAACCAGGTTAATAATAGTCTCTAGTTCCACTCATTCCTATGACTGGAACAAAATATGGATCTATTTATGGTCATATCGTTTACCCTATCCATGGTCTTATTGCTAAGTGCATGACACTTGTCATCATGGATATGGATATGTCCATTGGATACTTCATTTAATATACTACACAAGATATATATAATAAATGAATTAATGCATTTATTAATAACACAAATGAGTATAATACATAAATCTAATAAATGTATAACACAAATACAAGGACTAATGCCTCGGGACTAGGGCATAACCAACACATCAAAACTGAAATAATATTCCTGCACATAGCAGGTACAAAATAACATTGTTCTAAAATTAAAACCAATGCACTGGGCATCACAAGGTGATATTCACCGATCTCTATGGCAGCAACCCTTGCTCCATTTCTGACCCGCAAGTCCACCTCTCCCGACCCCAGTGACCTTCTGTTCTTAAGCCCTTGCACATTGCAACAAATGTGAGAACCACATCTAGTATCCAATACCCAGGATGTTGAAACAGTAAGGTTAATATCTATAACATAAATACTTGACAAGGACGCACCCTGGCCCCTCCTTTGCTCTCCCATCAACTTGGGACATGATCTCTTCTAGTGGCCTGCCTGTCTGCACCCCAAACAAACATCCTCAGGACCTGCCTTCTGCTGGGCCTTGGCCTTCTTAGCCTTGGCATTCTTGGCCTTTTCCTTGGCCTTGCCCTTGGCAAGAGTAGGGTTCCCCTTATTGACTAGCAGCACCGGCGGACTCTTCTTGATCGACTGTTTAATAAGCTTGAGCATCCCATACAGCTCACTAACAGTACGGTTCATCCCTTGCATGTTGTAGTTTAGGATGAGCTGATCGTAAGAATCCGGTAAGGATGCAAGGATTGTGTCCACCACCAACTCCTGAGAGATGGGCGATCCGAGACGGGCCAATGTATCCAAATAGCCCTTCATCTTGAGCATGTGTGCGCTCACAGATGCCCAGCCCCTATCTTACAGGAGTGGAATGCCTTATTGGTCCTAACGAGCTTGCTTCTGAAACATCTCGTTAAGAGTTGTTATCATAGCAAAAGCTTGATGGTCTATAAACTGTTTTTACAGTTCGGGGACCATGCAGGCCAACATAAGGCATGTCACATCCCTATTATCCTTGACATGCGTCTCGTATTCCTCCAGCTGGGCAGCCGGGGATTACGTCCTTGAGGCACATCCTGTACAGGCCTTTCCAGTATGTACTCTTTAGACTCCTGTCTTAGAACTATTCTCAAGTTCCTAGACCAGTCCAAAAAGTTGGGACTGGAAAGCTTGTCCCTTTCAAGAATTGATCGCAGTGATAATGAGTTGTTATTTGCCATTTAGAGTTTCTACACAGAAAAACATTTTAGAGTGTTAATAAAGGACTTTACTTTGTTATTCCCATATATAATTAATAACGAATCAAGTTATTAATTAATCCGAGTTGTTGGGCTCATGGGCCGAGATCCATATTTCATTAAGATATAGCTAGACGAGGGCCTGGTACAACTATACCCTAATTATTTAGGTGGGAACACTGTCCAATCCTAACCTAGGGACTCTCGGTTTGATGGACTTGTTAGCACTTACCCATCTGTGCTTAGGGCCAGGAGAATCCTACTATCCATGCTAAGTCAAAACCTCCATTCAAGTGTTAGAGTATCCCATACCCTAACCCAATAAAAAATGATGATACTCCAGTGTATCCTGCGAGGGCAAGGTCTACAACTGGCCTATCCCCACTTTGAGCTGGTTTTGAATGAGGGAAGCACTTTTAAGCGACTTAGTAATTTCATTTGGTTATTAGATTCAATTAATAACAGCTTGCATACAGAAGGCGGGTGAAAAAGCTGTTGGATCATACATTCATACATGTAAATAAATATAAGGCATAATTAAACAAATAAGTAAAATGGGCTGCTATGGGCCTATATTACTTCCTAATATTATTCTAGTAAACCTATACTAGAAACCAATATCAGGTGGGCCTCCATCTTCTTCCTTCTCGGCTTGCACCTCCACTTGGGCTCACCACTCCATGGGCTTCTTCTTTTACAAATTTTATAATAAGTAAATAAAATAAAATTACATTAAAAGAAAAATGATACGCAGGCCGTATTTACCCAAAAATAAAATACAACCCATCTTGAACAAGGCCCAATAGCATCCAATCATACAAAATAGTTAATCATCCATATGCATCCAATACATATAATTCATAAGCATGTTACAATGCATGATTTAAGCCCATTTCAATTATGTCCAAGCCATTACTTTGAAATCGCCAATTTTGGCCCACCATGGTTCTAACCCTTAACGGGCTTTGGCCCTCCAGCCCAGGCAGTCTAACTGCTCCCACTGGAATTGGGAAACCATGGGTCCAATTCGGCCGTCCAAGTAATTGTGCCAAAATTACCCGAACCAATTTCAATTAACCATATTAATTTCCAAAATTAATATCATATGAATAAAATAAAATTTCATTCAAGAAACCATACCCATTTAAATTACATAAATTTAAACACACGAATTTTAAAACCAATTAAAATTTCAAAACTAGGCCCCAGGCCCAAAAACCTGCTAAATCCAAAAACACTGCGCCCAGCGCCACGGCCAGCTGCTGCCGTCGCTGTTCCTGCCGCTGGCAGCCTTGCACACCGAGAACAGTCAGATTTTTTTTTTTTAAAACAGAAAATTAAATAAATAAAAAAAAGGACATGGCATCCAAAACAAGAAATTTACCAAGAATTCTCAAACATACAATTAAATTAAACAAACATAAACCTATATGCATATTCAATTTCAATTGTACAAAAATCAAATGGGAAAAATCTTAAACCCAAACCAAGAACCCCAATAAAAAAACTCCAATTTTAAAACAAGGGATTCAACCAATTTTAACAATTTCCACGGATCAAAAGCCCTCTCTGGTACTACTGTTGGGATTTATCATCGGAAATCACCCGATTAAAGTGGAAGAACGCGATGATTTCCTTAAATCCCTGCCCAGGAGCAATTGAGATGGAAATTGGAAAAACAAAAATTTAATCACAAGAGATGAATCTCTTACCCGGAATATCTCTTTAAGAGATGGATGCAGACCGCAGGAATCAATCTAAAATCCCTCCTCGTTCACGTACACGAACGCCTAAAGAACACCACTAGTGCTAGAGCCGGAAAACATGAAACTTTGGAGAGGGAGGGAGGAGAATTTTGGCCACAGTGTGATGCACCAGCTAGGCCGAAAATCCTAGGTTTATTTTAACCCTAGGTGGCCGAAATTCTCAAGGAGAATTTCGGCCCAATTGGCTTCTCCATTTGTGTGGGCTTCCATATTTTATTTCAGGTCCAAACCTATTTTAATTAGTCTGGTTTAAATTAAATTCAAGCCCAACTTTAATTTACTCATGCATTTAATATATTACACCAAGTAACATATTATTTACATTCAAATTAAAATTTGTTTGACTAAGTAATTTAATCCATTAAATTAAAATTAGATCTTCACAAAATAAATCATATGTAAACCTATACATATGAATATTTCCATCCAGGAAATAATCTCATAATTAATCTAATCAATTATGAGAAAGCCAATCAAATATTAATTTTATCATTATGATCAATCCAATTGATCTTTATAATATAATTAATATATTCCTCTCTCTCCAGAGTGTATACTCCAAGTATACAGTGATTCCTTAAGTCAGTGTTCAGTCGCTCAATGTGTACGATCCCGTGGGCCCATCTTTATGTTGGCAGTGGGTCTGTGGCCCACAGACTGCAGTTGAGCTCTAGCAAGCCACTGCAGCCCCCAATTAAGATGGAGATGGCAGTCCAACTGATATCATAACCCTGTAGTTTAAACTTGTATATCCCATGTCATCGATATCGGTGTCCAACACAGAGGCATGGATTGATCACCCTCTTTTGTGTCCGGACATTAACTTGATCCCGAATGTACTGAAGCTCACAAACAAGTTCCAACTTGTTTGGGCGTGGCCACACTCTTATCAGTCACATTCATCAAGAGGCCGGTGATATCTTCTCAGTGGACTACTGAGTGACAAATCCCTTCTGCATATCCATAGTATTGTCATGCTAAGTGACATACCCGAAAGTACCCATACTTGGCACCCTATTACAGGCCCTTTAGGCGTACCCCTAAGTATGCAACCTCACATGCAATACCATCATATGGTCAGGTCAAAGGATCCATACAAGTACTACATGAGAATCACTTGTGATACTATACCATGTGGATTTCTTGTTTAGTGAATCTATCCGGTACCATGCCCTTTTTGCATGTACCCATTAAATTAGTTGACATCCCATGTCCAATGACCGCTAAGACACCGCCATACAACCAGGTTAATGATAGTCTCTAGTTCCATTCATTCCCATGACTGGAACAGACTACGGATCTATTTATGGTCATATCGTTTACCCTATCTATGGTCTTACTGCCAAGTGCATGACACTTGTCATCATGGATATTGATATGTCCATAGGATACTTCATTTAATATACTGCACAAGATAAATATTATAAATAAATTAATGCCTTTATTGATAACACAAAATGAGTATAATACATGAATCCAATAAAAGTATAATACAAATACAAGGTCCAATGCCTCGGGACTAGGGCATATCCAACAGAAAGCCCCTGAGTACTAATAACATGCCAATTCTATGCTACTAAGATATATAAAGACCATCCACTATTCCTAAATTATTAATTTCTTGGGATATGTTTCGTTATAAATTAATAATGCATTAGATATTATCATCATTCTTATGGGCAAGAGTTGATACTTAAAGAAAGTAATTCAACAACACAAATTGAAGGAATAATACACAAAAAATAAGTAATTATGGGAACAAATGGTATACACATACATAAAGAGAAGGAAATTTAGTGAAGGCTTTGATAAAGAAAACTAATTAGCAATAATTCTAAAGCATAAACCTAACTCAACAGAAAAAGAGAATGTTATTGGTCATCAATTAGGAATTTCAACGGAATGAAGTTCAAAAATATGTTTAACATTGCAAAAAAGAGCAAACACAGAACAACAAAAACACATAGCCTTGTAATGTCGACCACTGAAAAGAAAAGAGAATACCTCTAACTCCAAAGAAATTCGATTAACCTTTGCCCTTGTGCAAAATGTAAGTTAGATTTGCAATAGAAGAGATGAGTAGATGAAAGTAGAGTCAAAAAATGGAGAAAGATGGAGGAAGAAGGAAGGTAGCAGTGAAAAGAAGGCAGAGACACAATAAAATTAGGGATTTAGCATTTAAGACATTTGTTTTAACCTTACAAATCGAACCGCCTAAAACCATACATCGATACAATCCGCCCGGTTCACCAGTTTGACCGTTTGACTCAACAGTTCAAGAACAGTTATGAAGCACTAATTGGATCAGTTAGAAACCGATTGGATATGCCTCTGGTTCCAGTCGAACCTAATCGGACCATTTGGTCCGGTATAATTTTGAAAACCATGATTACAATAATGTAATAAGATTGGAATGTTAGTTTAATTTTTGGGCAGTTATGGAGTCTTTTTGTTCTGGCACAAATTAAATTGTTTATATGGTGGATTATTGCGCTTAGTTGCCAACACTATATTTAGCTCAAAGACATATTGATTTACCTTCTTTGTTGTGCCCAGTTTGTCAATCAGATGTTGAGAGAATTGGACCCCTACTTTTCAATTGTGCTTGTACAATAGAGATTTGGCAGAAGACGGGTTTAGAAGTTTTGGCTTGGTGATAGATTTTGGCTTGTAGTGGGGGAGTTTATGTTAGATGCGAATGGTGGAGGGTTTAAACAAGATTGGTTCTATCTTGTGGGGTCTATGGTGTCACCATAATGTTGTGGTTTTGTTCCAAGAGAGGAGTACAATGGTGAAGGTTCTTACTATGGCAATTTCAGTCCTTTAAGCATGGCAACAGGCATGTAGCAATGGCAGAGAGTAGTTGGTAGGGAAGGTTCAATGTTGGTCTCCTCCAGCAACATACTTTGTCAAATGTAATGTGGATGAGGCTTGGTTTTAGCAACATAACTCTGAAGGGTATGGTTTTATGCTTAGAGATGCAACCGAGATGTTTTTGGCGGTGGATGATGGCATCGTACTGACTCCTCATAACACTACTTTTATTGAAGCTCTTTCTTGTAAGGAGGCATTATCTTGGCTTAAGGATCAAAGGTATTTGTCGGTGCTACTTGAGTTTGATTCTTAGATTGTTTGTTATGTGGTTAATTCAAGTATTGTTTACCTAAAGGATTGCAAAACATCTAGCTAGATCTTTCTTGAATTGCCGGGTTTGTTTTATTCTGTGTTGGTTATTCTCTTGCTTAAGTATCCAGTTCTTTGTTGTTCGGATTTTTCATCGGAAATCACCCGGTAAAAGCGGAAGAACGCGATGATTTCCTCAAATCCAGTCCCAGGAGCAATTGAAGTGAAAATTGTAAAACTTAAAATTATAATAGAAAGAGATTAAACTCTTACCAGGAAAATCTCTTTCTAGAGATGGAAGAAGACTGCAGAGATCAAATTAGATTTCCTCATCGTTTTCGTACACGAATGCCTAACGAACACGACCCGTGCTAGCGTTGGAAAAACAAGAACTATGGTAGAAGGGCTAGGAATTTCGGCTATCTCTTTTACTTGGTTAGGGTGGCTGAAATTTCACCCTAGGTTTTTATACCTAAGGTGGCCGAATTCCCCTAGGGGAATTCAGGCCCAGCTTGGCTCCTTTTCATTCTGTGCGGGCTTCCATGTTTTAATTTAGGCCCAGTCTAATTTTAATTATTATGGTTTAAATTAATATCAAGCCCAATTTCAATATACCCATGTATTTAATATATTACACCAAGTAATATATTATTTACATTTAAATTAAAATTAGTTTGACCAATTAATTTAATCCATCAAATTAAAATTAAATCTTCACAAAATAAAATCATATGTAAATCTATACATATGAATATTTCCACCTAGGAAATAATCTCATAATTAATCCAATTAATTATGAAGAGCCAATTGAATATATTAATTTTATTATTGGGATCAATCCAATTGATCTTCATAATATAATTAACATATTTACACCTCTCTCTCCATAGTGTATACTCCAAGTATACATGTGATTCCTTAAGCCTGTGTTCAGTCGTTCTATGTGTACGATCCCGCGGGCCCATCTTTATGTTGGCAGTGGGCCTATAGCCCACAGACTGTAGGTGGGCTCTAGCAAGCCACTTCAGCCCCCAATTAAGATGGAGATGGCAGTCGAACTGTTATCATAACCCTGTAGTTTAAACTTGTACATCCCATGTCATTGATATCGGTGTCTAACACAGAGGCATGGATTGATCACCCTCTTTTGTGTCGGACATTAACTTGATCCCGAATGCACTGAAGCTCACAAACAAGTTCCCACCTGTTTGGGTGTGGCCACACTCTTATCAGTTGCATTTATCAAGAGGCCGGTGATATCTTCCCAGTGGACTACTGAGTGACAAATCCCTTCTGCATATCCATAGCATTACCATGCTAAGTGACATACCCGAAAGTACCCATACTTGGCACCCTATTACAGGCCCTTTAGGCGTACCCCTAAGCATGCGACCTCACATGTAACACCATCATATGGTCAGGTCAAAGGATCCATATAAGTACTACATGAGAATCACTTGTGATACTATACCATGTGGATTACTCGTTTAGTGGATCTATCCAGTACCATGCCCCCATGCATGTACCCATTAACTTGGTTGACATTCCAAGTCCAATGACTGGTAAGACACCGCCATACAACCAGGTTAATGATAGTCTCTTGTTCCATTCATTCCCATGACTGGAACAGACTACGAATCTATTTATGGTCATATCGTTTACCCTATCCATGGTCTTACTGCTAAGTGCATGACACTTGTCATCATGGATATAGATATGTTTATTGGATACTTCATTTAATATATTGCACAAGATAAATATAATAAATGAATTGATGCCTTTATTAATAACACAAATAAGTATAATACATGAATCCAATCAATGTATGATACAAATGCAAGGACCAATGCCTCGAGACTAGGGCATTTCCAACATTTGTCTGATCGGGTGTTTGGATCATGAATCTGCCCTAGTTTCTCCAATCTTTTTTTAGCTCGAATTTTTAATGCATGTGCTTCCTTTAAAAAAAATCCTAAACAATATTATTGGTAGATTTAATATTAATAATAATTTTAATGAAGACATATAGTAAAGAAAGAAATTAAAGAAAAAGAATAAAAAATGAAATATATTTAATTAAACATTATTGTAAAAAAAGTGAAAAGACATTGGAAAGAGGAAATGAGCTGACACATCAGGCGATATTAGGTGATAATAGATGATGGAAAGGGTCCAAATCCTTGCTCTATATATATATATATAGGAGTCTATGCTACCTACCGCCCCCTCTCTAGAAAGTCTAAATTCAGTCACTTACTCTCTTATATTTAATAATGAGAAAAATTTCTTCCAAAATACTAACAAGATGTTTGATTAACTACCGTTCCCTACATATATTTCTTTTTTTATTAACTCTACTGATATACTCATTTATTTACAGAGTGAAAACTCTAACACTCTCCTTCAAGTGCAACTGGGCCTGGAACATCTGTCACTTGTCAAAAATTCCTTGGCCTATCTCTTTTAAGGCCTAAGTGTGAGCGCGGAATTTTCCAACCTCAATGATGAAAACCAAATTAGTTATTCTTTGCATCAAGATTTTTATAGGAATCAGTTTGAAGGATGAAAGATGGGAACTGAATAAACTTCAGAACAAACTTAATAATTGTCCTAGATATTAGCAGCCTAAACCCTAATTTATTAAGAGCCTCACGGCTTTATATAAAAGAGGGTTAAGCCAGGAGACCAAATCGAAAAAAGAGATTTCTAAATCTAGAGATTAGAGTCGCACGAATCTCAACTAGAGTCATACGGCTTTAAACCCTAAAGAAAAGCCGTACGACTCTATTTACTGAAGGACAAAAAAATACAACAACAGAATACGATGAAAATTTTGGATCTTGAAGAATAAGAAATGAGAGGCACAAATAGAAAAGAGGGAGACCATTTTCTAAGAGGGGAAAGTTAGAAAGAGAAAAAAAGAAAGGAGAAAGTTAGCAAGAGAAGAAAGAAAAGGAAGCAGAGAGAAAAAGGGAAGGGTAAAAAACTAATAATAAAAAACTCAACAATCTTATATTTCCAAGCCTAAGCTTCAATCCTTTCAATCCTTAACACTTAAACTTCAATCCTAGTTACTTGGTTTGTGATCTCAAAGATGAGTCGAGGGTTGAAACAGACTCATTTGAAACCGGCTTGCATCGCAAGAATCGATTTTAGAAACTTTAAAAACATCTGATAAATGCATCAAAAGTAACTTTTGAGAGGCCTTAAATCCTTTTATTTCTTTCTGGGTTGTTTTTGTTGTGTATTTGACAATTTTCAATCAAAACAAAATCTGCTCTTTTTTGAAAACCAGAGCCGTACGACTGTATTCTTTATTAGAACAAAGACACACGGCTCTAACTAAGAGCCATGTCGCTCTCACTTGAGTTGTACGGCTCTCATCTCCATATAGCCTATGCAAAGTTTCATTTTTTTTGAAAAATCTTTCTCGTTTCATAAATCCCAAGTCGTACGGCTCTCAAAGAGAGCCGCATGGCTTTCGCTTGAGCTGTACTATTTTGTTCTCCGTTCCGGTTTGGTTTTCTAATGAATTAGTGAGATTTTGCCCAGAGGCAGGTTAAACGGTCAAACTCACGCAAAGAAAAA
Organism: Euphorbia tirucalli; assembly: GCA_039660915.1. Taxonomy (NCBI): domain Eukaryota; kingdom Viridiplantae; phylum Streptophyta; class Magnoliopsida; order Malpighiales; family Euphorbiaceae; genus Euphorbia; species Euphorbia tirucalli. Next base: position 67,997,533 of record CM077641.1, on the reverse strand, counting down.
AATATTCTGGAACTTTATTTTTAATAAGTATTATATTTTTATTGTAATAAAAAATAATAAAAAAGAGAAAAATATATTTTTCATTAAGATTATTTTGAGTATGAACATTTATATTTTATTATGGTTTTGTGAAAATAATTTTTAATTTGTTTACCGCTTTCTGACTTAGATTTAATTTCTGTGAAGTAATTAGAACCCACACGAATGAAATTCCATGGAGATCTTGGGATAACCGACTCTCCAAAGCATATACGTTAAATCATTAACCGGTAAAATGTTTTAGAAATTGTTTTCATAAAAATGCATTTCAAAATTGTTTTTCCAGGTCAAGTCGGTCAAATCTGTCTGATTCTTCTGATTCCCCCATTTCACATCTCGAACCATCCATTATCCTTTGTTGTCATGTTTGAGTCCTATGTGCGCACATATATTTATTATGTTATTAACCTGTGTTTTGCAGATATATGTATGTTAGTTCAGATCTAGCTTTCTCCTTTTTAGTTTATTTATGTATTCTAGGCTATCGTATCCTGTGTCCCACTTTTATCAATGGATCCCATAGGTTAGATTATTCGATTGGGTTGTATTAATTTATTTTTCCGAATTTATTTACTTTCCATATGAGCATATAAAAATAAGCAATACTGAAAATGGAACAGGAAAGAAATATAAAAGATGTGAAGATTAAATTGGTTAATAATTATTTGAAATAAGACAGAAATAAATGATTTGGCCAGGCCAGAATCTCTGATTAAAAGGCATAGCGATTCCTGCTCGATTTGGCTATGCCACAATTTCTCTGTACAGCTGAACCAGGTGGCGACTTTTTAAATCTTTTAGTAAGGGAATTCTGTTTCGTTATGTCTTCTTTTCGCTTTCCAAAAATCAAAACCACTTTCGCATCACAATAAAAAACCTGTTCCCACCCGGCCTCGCGGCTTGTCGCATAAAAGGATTGTCTGCTCACACCAAGGTCATCAATGGTTCTAGTCTTCTTTACTAGCCCAAATTCTACCAGAGTTTTACATACACGCTCGAGATCTTTTAGTTGTTAGGCCTTCTTCTACTATGATACCATGTAATTTGGAAATATTCAATGTATTTTTATCATGAATGTGTACACAAATATATACAGTAATGTGTATTTTATACTAGTAAAGTAAATAAAAAATCTTTCATCTGAATCCCTATGATTAAGCAATCTACAGGCTGTACATATTTGTACTAGTTATAAACAAAGATTCTATTTGCAACATTAAGTAAGGAAGTCAATTAGCAGTTTTGAATGCAAAAAATCGTCTTATTATATGGGATGAAACACCAATAATTCATAAGCATTGTTTTGAAGTTTTAGACAAAACATTACAAGGTATTTTAAGATTCTAGAATAGTAATAGCTTGCATTTGCATTTGGTTGTAAAGTTATTTATAGTGAGGATTTCAGACAAATATTACCCATCATTCCAAAAGGTAGTAGACAAAACATTGTATTGGGTTGTGAAAATGGTGTAAAGTTCTTAAGTTAACAAAAACACATGAGGCTTTAGACTGGTTTTCTAAACACTAATTTAGATGACTTGAGATCGGTTTCTGAATGGATGTTAAGCATCGGGTATGGAACAATTAGTGGAGAAAATGATTGTGAATCCACATTTAATGCACTTGATGATATCCTCATAAAAGATGATGAAAATCTAATTGGAGCAATGGTAGATCACACGTATTCCAAATTGTTACAAAGATGTCGAGATGAAGAATATTTACAAGAACATGTTATTCTTGCACCCACATTGGATTTTGTGAATAAGGTATTATATTTTGACTACATAACCAAGTGAAGAAGTCTCTTATTTGAGTTCTGATACTATCTGCAAAATTGATAACCACTTTGATAGTCAAAAAGATGTTTACACATTGGAATTTTTAAATACAATAAAATCTTTTGCTTTAAGTTAGCATTAAAGATTAGTGTTCCTGTGATGTTGCTTTATAATATTGACTAGACTTCTAGATGGTGCAATAGTAGTCAGTTAGTAGTTACTTAAGGAAAACATGTGATCGAAGACAAAAGTAGTTACTGGTTGCAATATTGGGCACAAGGTTTTTATCTCTCGACCTGTTTTGACTCTATTAGATATCAGATTGCTATTCAAATTTCAAAGAAGGCAATATCGTTTGCCTATTTGTTTCTCTATAACAATAAACAAAAGCCAAGGATATTCTTCACATGTTGGTTTATATCTTCCTCATATTGTTCAGTTACAATCAAATATATGTTGTAGTAAGTGGATTGAAGATTCTTAATAACGATGATGAAGACAAAATATGTAATTGTATTAAAAATGCAGTACCAAAATAAGTTTTCTATAATTTATAGTCAAAATGAGTGATATCTTAAATTATATATAGATTTATTTTTGACATATTATTATTTATTATGCTTAATATATTTAAAAAACTAAAATATTCCGCATATTGAGACCCTTTATAAGTTTAATATTAATCGATATAATAAATTTACAATCGAATAGTAAATTAAAATTAAAATTATATTAAAAAGAATTAAAATAGTTCGTCCATGCAATGAGTAGATTTTTTGTTTTTTTGGTTGACATGGACAAAATAGGCAAAAACAAAATAAACACTAGTCTGATACCATCCAATGGAAAGAGACTCCAATACATCATCCTGAAGATTTTGTAGTTGTAGAGGCTTCAATAGGGATCCGCCATCTTATGGAAATCGAGGGGAAATTTAAGGGGATGAGTATTATATTAGTTTTACGTAGAATTAAAATTAAAACTTTAAAAAAGTCAACTAAATTACAACTAAATAATGAATTAAATTTAAAATTTTAATTTTTACATTAAAAAGAATTAAAATAGTTGGTTCAAGGACGACTATTAGATTTTTTTTGGCTACTCAAATTTTTAATTAATCGTGCAGTATCTGAATATACCGAGAGTAGAATCCAGGATTTCCTGGATCAACAAAGGTTACTATTACCACCAGACTACAGCTGGATTGGCAGGATCACTGTTACATTAGTTTCATGTAGACTTTATTTTCAAATAAAGAGTTTAAAGTCAGTTTTACCACTATATATAATAAGAATATTCAACTAAGGGGGTGGTATTCGATTAAGACTTTTTTTAAGTGAATGACTTTTATAGACTTTAATGACTTTCAGTGACTTTTAATATCTTGCAGAGAATTTTTAAAAGTATTGATGACTTTTTAAAAAGTTTATTTCATAGACTTTTATAGACTTTTAAAGACTTTTATAGACTTTTTAAAGATTTTTAAATACTTTTGTAAACTTATTAGAAAATACTAATAATTTCTATGTGTGCAATAATAATACACCACATAAATGACCACAACAATCGCCAAACATAAAACATGAAATAGTAACATAAAAATTGAGTAGTAATATTAATTAAAAAATTATAATTTGACTATAAAATTTCTAATATTTATCATCATTCATATGTTCAACATTATTCCACATGTCAGTAACAATACTAGCTCTCTATTCATTAGCATAATTTATTTGTTGCTCTTGTGTTCCAACAAATTGTTCAAAATCTTCTTCTTCATTAATTGATATTGGTGTAGATGAATTAGTTTCACTATTTTGTTCAATAGGAAACTCATCTGATCGACTCTCCTTTATAAGAAAATTATGCAATCCTGCACAAGCCAATACTAGCTCTATTTGTGTGTCAAACTGAAATAGTGGAGCTATCTTAAAGATGATAAATCTTGATTTGAAAATACCAAATAACCTCTCAACTGTATTTCTCAGAGAAGCATGACGAATATTAAATAACTCATTTGCATGTTCAGGATGTCGATTTTTGCCATTAAAATCATGTAGATGATAGCGAACACCTCAAAATGGAGCTAAAAATTGTCTTCGTGCTTGTTGCAAAACGAAAAAGGGCAGGTGATTATGGAGGTCGGAGATAGGGGTGAGCAAAACCAAACCGCGAACCAAAAACAGAACCGAACCGAGGTTGAAAAACCGAACCGTACCGTACCGTACCAAATTCTATTTGGTTTGGTTTTGGTTTTATAAAATATAATAATTTGGTTTTTGGCTTTTATTGAAAAAACCGAAACCGAAACTGAACCGAACCAAACCATAGTATGAAAAAATATTTTTTTAAAAATATGTATATATATATATAAATAAATTTTATTTGGCATATTATATATTTGTATTATTATATAGTTTGTATTTATGAGACTTTAGTAATACACATGTAATATAAATCCTATTTAAGCAATGTTTTACATGTAATTTATAAAAAATAATGGTAATAAAAATTAAAAAATTGAAATTTTTGTTGATATGGTTTTAACCGAACCGAAGTGGTTTTGTTCGGTTTGATCCGAACCATATGAATTTTGGTTTGGTTTTGATTTCTATTTTTCTTGTATTTTGGTTTTCGATTCGGTTCGGTTTTTGAACCAAACCGTATTTTGCTCACCCCTAGTCGGAGAGGATAATGAAAAATGACGGGTGATTATGGAGGTCGGAAAGGGTGGAAATCGATCGTTTCTAGATATAGAAAGGGCGGGTGATTATGGATTTCACAATAAATGATAAATAAAAAGTCTTGCGTATAGATGCAAGACTTTTTTCTAAGGATTTTGTGTTATATTTTGTATAAAAAATCTATAAAAGTCATTCTTATCAATTGTCAATGACTTTTTGAATACAAGATGACTTTTAAAGACTCTTAAAAAGTCATAATTGAATACCTGATAACTTTTAAAGACTCTTAAAAAAGTCATAATTGAATACCTGATAGCTTTTAAAATTTCTAAAGAACCTTAATTGAATAATTCTGGATTTTAAAAATACGTAAAAGCCATTAAAAGTCTTAGTCAATACACCCCTCTAAGTTCCCTGTCGTCCAAAACCCTAGTTGGCAACAGAACAAAAACCCTCTGCCTGCGCCTCTTTCCCAAGATAGAGAGCTCCATGGACGAAACCGCTAGAGCAGTTTCCAATCTTTCAATGGAGACAGAAACTCCAACGGATTCCGGTGAAACTATCAGCAAAAAGTTTGTATCTTTTCTTTATAACAACTTGATTGACTTATGGTGTTTCTGTTACTGTTTCTGATATCGAGTTATAAACTGATTTTAAGAACTGGAAATCGAGATTTTAAGCAGAACATTTTTTTTTGTGGCCATTGTTCTCTAGCAATTTATGTTTTCAGCAATTTGTGGCTGTTTTGTTGGAGTTTTAATAGACTGATGATTGTTTTTGGCCAGTGCACGCAAGAAGGAGTTGAAGAATAAACAGAAGGAGGAAGAGAGACGCCGCAAGGAGGAGGAGAAGGCCAAACTGGTAATTTGCTATTCGTCCCATTCCTTAAAACAATTATTGTTGCAAATTGGATGATTAGCTTCTGCTCGTTTCAGATTTTGTACATGTAGTCCATTATCTATCTATCTATCTATTTTTTTTTTTGTTTGGGGGGGGGGGGGATGGTAATTCATGTAGTCCATTATCAGGTAGGACTTTGATTATTTTTAACTATGTCCTATTGTGTCATTTTTCTCATTAACAAATATATGTATGTGCCTTTTGTCCAGGCTGCTACCAAGGGCAGCTCTGGCGCCCCGGTTCAGAAAGCTTCTGCAGCAGCTGATGATGATGATATGGACCCAGCGGTATGACCATTCTTATTCTGATCATGGAAGATTTGAGAATGATTTTCGGTTGCTGTTGTATTTAATGTAAACATCTATCTTCATTGCTTAATGTCTGTTTTCCTTATCTTGCAGCAATACTTTGAGAATCGGCTGAAATATCTTGCTTCCGTGAAAGGCGAAGGGAGAAATCCATACCCGCACAAATTCTTTGTTTCCATGTCCATTTTAGAGTACATAGAGAAATATGGAAGCTTAGGCAATGGAGAGCATCTTGAGGATGTGTTTGTATCTTTAGCTGGTAAGTAAACCTGGTATTTTTATCTTACATTAGATAAAATATAAGGCCATATTCATTTTGTTGATGTTTCGTATCCTCACTCTTCTTCAAAGGGCGAATCATGAGCAAACGATCTTCCTCTTCAAAGCTGTTCTTTTATGATTTGCATGGTGGTGGTGTTAAGGTACAAGTGATGGCTGATGCGAGGTACTACAATAATTACTTTTCTTATGTGTTTATTTCGTATTCTCTATTTCTTAGTTTATCCTTTTTGTTGGCCGAGTTTAATCAATATTTTATTTTTTCCGGTTTGGTGGATTATTGGTGTAGGGTTACTGTTACCTAAATACTTGATTCAAGGGTACAATGTCTGTTTCATTTTGAGTTCTGTGAAGTAACCAGTTTTTTTTAGTAATTTCACTGTTATCTGTTTTTCAGACTCATATTTGAAATTATTACCTCATTTCATAGTATCCCAGATGTAAGTCGTGTCTTTTGGTCTGGTCAACTTTAGTCTCTGCCTGGCTAGTATTAGGAAGGATCTACTCACATGTATTGTCCAGCAGTGCAGTGTGTAAGCTCCTGCCCTCTTCATTTTGTCAATTGCTGATATATAGAGTTGGGAATAGAGGATTTATTCCAATTTACTCTGCAGAAGAGTTACCTATCTGGTTTTGGCATTAAAATAAGTTTGTGCTGTGAAAATGAACTTAAGTTTTCTGCGGTTGATTTGAAAAGTTTACTCGTTAGATACATTTTGTATTTAAGCTATTCTGTTTGTATAGCATGATAAAAAAAAGGACAGTATATGTCTTAAAATATTGTCTTCAATGCTTGTTATGTTCGCTAGCACATGATTTCCATTTTTAGGGAATATCACAAAAAAAAAAATCAAAGTATTGCTGTTTCTACAACACGTAGAGGCTTTGCTGAACTTGCTATTTTGTTCTGACAAAGTTTCTTTGTTGTATTTCCTTTTCTTATAAGGTATGTCCTTAATTAGATGGATGATGCTAACCATTGTCCCGATAGAACATTTTAGTTGACCTGCTCCTAGCTTGTATTTGTACATGAAGGATGATTGATGCATGCTGTGCTTCTTTTGTTAAGATAGATACACAAATATGTTATTTGGTTTTGTTTTCTTGTTCCTCGAGGCTAATTTGTTAAATACATATTCTTTTTGTCCTTAGCAGTTTTCAATGCCTAACTATACTATCCTTCTTATTCATTTGCATTTTCTGTATGTTGTTTCTTGTTTTTAGTGGACTTAGGTTTCTTGTTTCTGTAATTTCAGCAAGTCTGGAATGGATGAAGCTGAGTTTTCAAGGTTCCACTCTAGTGTGAAGCGTGGAGACATTGTTGGTCTCACTGGATTTCCAGGTCGGAGATATTATTTGATGTCCTACTCTTTTTTAATCTATTATTACTTTTTGTTCTGTTTCTTTCAATATCTATATTCATTTTCTGATTTTTGATAAAGAACTAGGTAATGCATCTGCTTTTTGCTTTAACTTTTTACCATTTTTTGCCGCTTAGCAAGTCTGTATCTAGCCTGTAGCTGATGGGCCTATAGGACTAACAGTTTCAAGTGTAAAGGTTCATTTGACGCTAATTGTTCTTTTTGAGAGTGATTGAGATGAAATGATTCAGATCTTGCTTTGGGCCATGCTTTTAGTAATGGTGCAATGATGATGATGGTGTAAAATGAAAAGACAATTCCGGTTATTTTTTATTATCTAGAATTGGTCTACATTCTGAAATCTACCGTGGTACAAAAAATCTAAGAGTTATTTATGCAGTACTTACTATGAGAAAACAAACTAATTTATGTTGCGAAATAAACAAACAATAGGTTGAGAACAAACCAGTCATCTTACAGATTTAGAAGTCAGCTGATGAAAATTTTATGCATTTTTGAGTGCACATGCATCTGAGTTTCTTTGTGCTTGATTTATTTGTGTATGCACTCTTTTTTGACTTAATAGCAGAATAGTTAATGATTTCACCTAACTCAAAGGTGGATTGTTTGGTTTAACATCATTTTCTTGTTTTTCCAATGGAAAATTCCTCTGACTGCATGCTACATTTGATTTTTCTTGAAGCCTTTTCTGTACGTTTCTCTGTCATCTAGTCATGTATGCTGAATAAAGTTTTCCTTTACGTGAACTGTGGTTTTAAAAATAATTTCTTGTTATTGTGTTCTTGTTACCTCATAATATTTGACTTTGAGTTCTTTCCTTATGTCAGGAAAAACTAAAAGGGGTGAACTGAGTATATTTCCATCATCTTTTCTCGTCTTATCTCATTGTCTTCATATGATGCCGAGGCGCAAACCTGGTCCCTCTGGCTCTGGCACAGAAAATGCTACTGTGAGTGTGGAGAACGTGAGTTCTGTGCTTATGCTTTCTATTATAGCTTTTAACTGGATTTATAATTTGTTCTGCAGAAAACTGATGGTTGGGTTCCGGGACGTCCCAGGAACCCTGAGGCTTATATTTTGAAAGATCAGGTATTTAGCCAGATTGAAAAAGGACTTCCAAATCTGTTAGATGATTGGTTTGTTTTCAACCTACGGTTTGTCTATTTTTTAATATAAATTAGTCAATTTGCTCATATTAAGCACTGCATGGATAACTCTTAGATTTTCTGTACTAGGGTAGATTTCTGAATGTAGATCAATCCTATTAGGGATTGGTATTGAAAATGGAAAAGTTAATTACTTTAGAATTCAATCTTTTTGTCCTAATCCAAATTTCTATTCATTCCAATTACTCTGAAACCTGAATGCTGAATTCTGAATTTCAAAATTCCTTTACCTGAACCGGATTTTGATCAAACTATTGAGTTTGAAAATGTTTTAGTGGGGGAGATAAAAAGGAATATCATATAGTTATCATGAATGCGCAAAGAAATTTTAATGCAAAACTGGACAACTAAATTTAATTTTCTTACCAAATATTTTTGAGATCACACATCATTTTCTTTTGGTGTATTTTAAGATCATTGGAGATTTAACATACAGTGAATCCCAAATTTTATATTAGAGTTTGGTTAACTGATGAATGATGTTAATTATTTGGTTGGATTCATTGGATATCCAGCTCATCATTTAACAAGGAACTTAAATAGCCATCACAATGGTGTACTTTGAGGTAGACTTTCTTATATTTGATTGATAAAATATTCCTCTTTTTTGGTAGTGGAAATAATTATATACTTTGAATTACAAACTAGATATGAAAAATTTCATTCTATTAAAAAGTCATAATTATTATCTTCTGCTTTTTTCTTGTGTTTATTTCACTCTGCTTCTGCCTTTTATCGTCCGTTATTCAAATTTAATCCTTGTCATAGCTTCTGCTGTTCTTATGTAGTTAATTAAAAATGCCAGTTAGTGATTTGAGCTTATCCACATTAGAAGTTGAATTGAATCACTTCTACTGCTCTTTACCTGTATTCCTCTTTTTTTTTTTGTTAGATGGGGATTAAAGTATGCTATGTATTTTAGTCAAATTATAAGGTGTGGGTCTTACAAAACATTTCCTGCACTTCTTGATAGAACTAGAAAGTTGATTCCTCTAGGTGTTTTATGCCATTGGCTTTGCATGTATTATGATTTTTAATCTATTCATTTTCATGCCGCTAGGAAACACGTTATCGTCAACGATATCTAGATCTAATGCTGAATATGGAGGTTCGACAGATATTTAAGACCAGATCTAAGGTCATATCTTACATTAGAAGTTTTCTTGACAACCTGGATTTCTTGGAGGTAACCTATTATTGTTACACATCATATTTGTTATTTTTTTTTCCATTTCTGTAGAATTTAACTTTTATTGTTTTGTTATGTCAATTTTTTGTCTTAGGTTGAAACTCCTATGATGAACATGATTGCTGGTGGAGCTGCTGCTCGCCCATTTGTGACCCATCACAATGAATTAAACATGAGGCTATATATGCGAATTGCACCTGAGCTTTATCTTAAAGAATTAGTTGTTGGCGGACTTGATCGTGTTTATGAGATAGGAAAACAATTTAGAAACGAGGGCATTGATTTGACTCATAATCCTGAGTTCACAACCTGTGAGTTTTATATGGCTTTTGCAGACTACAATGACTTGATGGAACTCACTGAGAGGTTGTTGAGTGGTAAGGCTCACGAATGCAGCCAAATTTGGTGCTTTCGTTACTCCTGCATTTTCTTGGGAAGAGGATTGTCCTTTTTTGTGGGCTTATTTTGCTCTTTCTTTGTTTCTGTCTAGGAATGGTCAAGGAACTTACAGGAGGGTACAAAATTAAATATCATGCAAATGGGCCCGACAAAGATCCAATTGAGATAGACTTTACACCACCTTTTAGGTAAATGGAATGTAGTGTGTGCTCGCATGTGATATATGTTCTTTGATAGTCTTCCGAACTGTTATTTGCAGCCGAACCATCGACTGATGGATTTCTCATTGTAGACGGATTGACATGATAGAGGGGCTGGAGAAGATGGCCAATCTGAGCATACCAAAGGATCTTTCCAGTGAAGAAACTAACAGATATCTAGTGGCTGCTTGTGAGAGGTTCGAGGTCAAGTGCCCCCCTCCTCAAACAACAACTCGCCTGTTGGATAAGGTAATTCTTCCGTTTCTGGCTCTTTTTTTAAATGTTAAAAGATGCAAACCTGTATTAGGGGAAAGAACATGGTTCCAGTTTCATGAAGTGGAACTCAGAGTTTTAGTTATCACTAAGGCTAAATGTTTGTTTATGAGAAAAAGTAAATATTTGGAATGAAGCAATGTGTTTGAAAAGTTGTGTATGGTAGTTCTTTATTACCAATTATGTAATTTTAGTCCATGTGATTCCTGTTTGCTATCCAAATAATTAGCTGCCTTTGGCAAACAGCTGGTTGCACATCATTAAGTATTGTGCGTTATGTTTTTTCCCCCAAATTTTGCTTCGTATTTGTTATCTTTTGGTAGTTCACCAACCGACTGTAACCAGTCCAAAAGTGACATGAAGGATATCACTCACATCCTTAAAAGTGTGTAGTTGTTGCATATTTAATCAGGTAAAAGGAGGGATGTAGATTGTTATTCCCTTTTGTCAAAAATATTAATATGTCCATTTACAGCTGGTGGGGCACTTTTTGGAAGAAACCTGTGTCAATCCTACTTTTATCATCAATCACCCTGAAATTATGAGTCCCTTGGCAAAGTGGCATAGATCAAAACAAGGCTTGACCGAACGTTTTGAGTTGTTTGTGAACAAGCATGAGGTATCATTTCTTTACTTCAGAATTTCAGGCTATTATTTTCTCTAAATATTTTTTGTGTGCTATTCTCTATAATTCTTTATGCTTATGCTCAATGTTCGTCAACTGTGTAGATTTGCAATGCGTACACTGAACTGAATGATCCTGTGGTACAACGTGAACGTTTTGCTGAACAACTCAAGGTATGACATCATTTCGGAAATTTTTAGCAAATCGCGTTAAAGTTTCCTTTGAAGACAATTTTTTCCCCAATATTAGGACCGACAATCAGGTGATGATGAAGCAATGGCTATGGATGAAACATTTTGCACAGCTCTTGAGTATGGTCTGCCCCCAACGGGTGGCTGGGGAATGGGTATCGATCGATTGGCCATGTTGTTAACTGACTCACAAAATATCAAGGTTTGTACCTATCCTGTGCGCGAGCAATGGTGTATGAGATTTTTAGCAGTTGCTTACTTTATTTCTGTACTTTTGGGGGAACAGGAGGTGCTCCTCTTCCCAGCCATGAAGCCTCAAGATGAACCTCCTGCTAAAGGTATCCAGCTTGGTATTTGTTTAAGTTCTGTTGCATAAATTAAATTCCACTGCATTCAAGAATGAATCTTATTTAGTCACCAGAATTTCTGTAATGGATACAAGTGGTTAGGAGAGGGGTTCTTTTTTGCTTCGAGGTTAATGTAGCCAACTTAATTTTCTTTTAGTACCTGTTTTGGTCATCAAACTTTCCTTGACTGCAGCAACTTAAGGAGCTGGAGATGTCTAAGTGTGGGAACTGAGTCTCATTTCATGTTGTGGAACTGGATATTTTGTCAGTTGCTGATACAATTTTCCGTTAGTTTCATTGAGGGGTTGATCCTTGGATGGTTTACATTAATTGAGAAATTGAGATGTTATATTGTACTCAGTAATAGATATATATATGGCAAATGCATTTTTCTCCATTCTTGTGATTTAACCTTGTTTCATTCATCTGTTACAGAGTTTGTAATGATAAAAATATATGGCTCTACATGTTCTTTGCTTTAATTTGTCTTTAATGTAATTTAAGGATTAATTATGTATTTATATGAAGTTGAGGTGAAGTCTATTATATGCATTCATACAGGTTCATTTTCACTGCTATTTTGCTGGACTGTTAGACAGTTAAAAGAGCTAATAGACTTTTATTTCAATTTCAAGTCTTTTGCTTCCATGAAGTATCTATGTAACATTTAGATTTATATTAGTCAAAGATGTGAATTGTTTTAGATGTTCTTATTAAAGAAAAAGATAAAGAAATAGAAAGAAAATAAAATCTCCTAGCTTACAGTTTGATTTTTCTAGCAAGACCAAGCTAACCTTCTATCAATTCTATAATGGCTCTTAGGCGTTATTTTCTTTAACAACTACAGACAAGTAACAGATTTGCTAAAAGTGATATTCGACAGATGCCATTTTTGCTAAAATGAACAATCAAAGAAGAGGCAAACTGCCCATCGATTTCAATTCATAGGGGAAAAACTGAGTCAACTATTATTTCTGCGTATGTTTTCTCGATTCATGTGCGGCGGCTTCACAAATCCAGCCAAAAAAAAAACCTTCATTTAGGGAGCCTTTTGAAATGCCCAGCCGAGTGCTTGGAGATTGCAAGGCATAGCTAACTTAGAATTTCCACTGAACATGAGGTTTGCAATTTGATGATTGAAATGGTCAGTAGGATGACCTCCGTCCAAGAACGCATATTCACTAGGATTTTCACGTAATTCATAACCTCTCATTCCTCCGCAGGCTTCCACTCTGTATATTCCTCCTCCACACCATGCTATTTTTCCCTCTTTAAAACATACAAGTAATTAAATTAATAAAATCACTTACTTTTGTATCAAAAAATAAAATCACTTACTTTGAAGGCTTGTTGATCCCATTATTTAACGCCTTGTAGAAATCAAAATGTGACTATTGAAACCCATTGAAGTCTTTGTTTAGCCCTCTAATCAGCTTCAAAAGTGTTTTATTATGTCATTTAACTAAAGCTGAAACTTGTCCCAAAATTACAAAATGTTGATCAAATGCTTTTATGGATGGTAGAGCAGCCAAGGATCCCACGTTTACAAATCCAAATTTCCTTCAATTTTTCTATTTCCTGATTCACCACCATAGATAATTAATTAATAAATATGTAATATAATTAAGAAAATATAGAGTAAATTTAATCAATTTAATTACTTGGAGCTCGGCGGTGAAGTTGCCAATTGCAAAGTCAACATATTGTTTTGTGGTGAAATGATGAAGCACAGTAGAGTTTGTGACAAATGGTTCTGCATAATCATTGCCACCTATGCTGAATATGAATATGGCTTTGAATACTAAGTCTTTGCTCTCTTTATCGCCTAATTTCTCCCTTAGCTGTTTCTCCACTTTCTTAAAGAAACTTAATTGCGTTTTCAGGTCTATCACCTACGGCCAATAACCATGGGTGAGATTTCACAAAAGTAAAATCTGTGTTAATAATATTAATAAAAAAAAACATCTTATCTATGATTCAATTAAATTATATAGGAATTTTTCCAATTTTTCCTTCAAACCATAAAGACTTTAAAAGAAGGTCCAATGATGATAATATGGATAAAAGTTGATTTAACTCATAACTAACTTTATGTTTCAATTTGACATTTGTAGTCAATTCAGTCCAAAATAACTAGTATCAATCTCTGATGTTGGCACATGTTATTTTAAACTAGTTTGACCACAAAAGCCAAGTTGAAGAGTCAAATTGATACCTAAAATTCATTTTGGACCAAATTATATTGTAAGCCAAGTTTAAAGTGGAAATCACACTTTATCCATTTAATATGCAGAAAACTCCAAAAGCATTGCCTCAAAATTGATAATAAATAGGCTTCATGCACTTCAATGACCTCATGTAGAGATCCAGCCTTTGCCATACCTTCACAAAGTTTGTGCCATGCGCTATGATACACCAGCTTAACAAACCTAGTTAGAGACCAAAGAGGCTTATACCAGAAGGGTAAAAGGATTCCTCCTTACTCAAATTCATAATGTCCATCAAATTCGACAACATTTTATAATAGTTAATATTCCATTTTCAAGACTGAACAACAAAAAAATGTTACTTAAGTCGAGGGAAAAAAGCACTTGGACAATCTCAATGAACATGCAATTAATAACATGGGTTAAGGTATCAACAAATATAAACTAAAAATGCACAAGAGATATAAAGCCACTTTCTTCACCTTCATTACCTGATACGCCAAAATGTACATTGAAGAGAATCTGGAACAAGTCTTAATAATTTGTGCTAAAAAGATGAAAATATAAGGTTTAGAGTTGGTCAAAATTAGACCTGTTAAACGGACGGGCTGGACCAGGCCAGGTCGGATTGGGTTTTACACTAAAACCGCTTGCTTAGGCTTAGCCCAACCCGCACTTCCGAAGCTTCGGGCTCGGGTTGGGCTCCTTATAGGGTCAAAAAGCTAAATCTCAAGCCCAACTCATCCAGCCCGACCAATAAATATATTTATATTTCTAATTAATAATAATAAATAATATTATTACTCGGACCGGGCTAGGCTTGGGTATTATGACTAATTCTAAGCCCAGTCTGTGAGGTATTCGGATCAGTCAGGACTTGAACCGGCCCAGGCTTATATTAAAAACCTCACTTCCAAGCCCAGCTTATGGTGGGCGCGCCGCGGACCGTTTGAATAGGTCTAGTAAAAATTGAAGCCTTAGTTGTGGGTCTTGGTCATCTTCATATTTATGAACCAAGATAAAGATAATAAATGCATGATGCATATATGTGTCTATGATTATACGCACTAGCAAACAATAAGACAGGAGAAAGAAAATAGAGACAACATTCCAAGTTTATTCAAAACATTACTAAGTGGCATACCTTGCAGGCCTCTACATCTAACCATGACTAAAAGTAGTTCTATGGTAGAAATCTTAAAGAAAGAAAGAAGAAAAAAAAAAAGGGAGAATAAGCACACAAAAAAAAAAAAATGCCAATTCTTTTGGTTATACTTGTTAATAGCCTCTGTATTAGCAGTAAGTTCAAGTGGCCAAGAGGGCCATCATAGGTTCTACTTAAGTGAAGAAGTGAAGATAATGAATTTCAAAACCAATTCAAGCTAGTTTGACCAGAAAACATACCTTGTATGTGAATTTCAAGGAATCAAGACTGTTTATACAGGATCCGTGAGGACGTCTCTTTTGAGGTGTTAAGCCCTCGGTTACACGAACAAAGACTCTGGAGTGCTTAGAAGCATACTACCAGCAGAGTTCCTAAAGGGTTCCTGTTGTAAAGAGGGACACACCACATGTCTTTAATTTGCATAAGAACTCCACCTGTAGAATCAAGTTTCGCTCAAAGCATCATCCCATATTTCTCTCTTGTGCAGCTTGCTAAAAATGACGGCCAAAAAGTGTGTAGAAGGTCGCCTGAAGACAGAATGTGATTGCCATATCTATCGGTGTAAACGTTACAAGTCTAATCTGACTAACACAAACCAGAGACAAGAAGATACCTTAGCCTAACAAGTATACGGCGCGTAAAGTTGCAAGCTCATCCATTAATCTCCAGTCTTTCATCAACTTGGACAATACAAGTTGGCCAATGTAATGCACCTGATAAAAAAGCGAGAAAGTGTACATGTTAATAACAGACCCCCAACCAAAGGAAAAACACTAATAATGTACGTCTAACAAATTTAAGGGGTTTTTAGGAAAATACTTTAATTTTAGCTATACATTTTGTTTTTACTCTACAAAAGAGACCCTCTCCAAAATACTTCAAAAACTTTTCAAAATTCTCAATATACGGTCCTCATTCCCCCATCAGATTCCTTAGTTTCTCTCTCATCTTTTATAATTTTAACTTAATTTTGTCATTTATCTAATATAAATGTGTAGTTAATTATGGTAAGGCGGATGGTAGGATATGTGGGAGTAGGGGTGAGCAAAACCAAACCGTAATCCGAAAATCAAACCGAATCATGCCTAAAACACCAAACCAAACTAAAGTTAATTTGGTTTGGTTTCAATGTTTAGAAGTATGTTAATTTGGTTTTCCGTTCGGTTTTTGGTTTTTATTCAGAAAATTGAAGTAAAACCAAACTGAATTGAATTAGGAAAAAAATATTAAAAAATATATAAAATAAATTTTATTTAATATATTGTAATTTTATATTATTAAATAATTTGTATTTATGATAATTTAGTAATACATATACAATATAAACCCTTTTTTAGTAATAATTTATATATTAATAATAATATAATGATAATAATAAAAATAAATTAAATATGAAAATTTTTTTTCATTCGGTTTTTAATCGAATCGAACTGAAACTGAATCAATTTGGATCGGTTCAGTTCAACCCAAACTGTGCGTAGATTGGTTTGATTTTGATTTTTATAATTCTTACTGTTTGGTTTTCAATTCGGTTCGGTTTTTGAACCGAACCATGTTTTGCTCATCCCTATGTGGGAGCACAGTTGATAGGATTAGTATTAGCAATGACACTACAAGTGATGTTCGATGGTGAAAAAATCCAAAGGTCACAACTAGTGATTTTAATACCGTTTTGATACATTTTCGAAAAATATATATGTTATATGTTATGTATGTGTTATTTTGTTGTTATATATTTTGATACTTTATTTATACTAAAACCAGGAGAAGTTATACAGTATGCCTGACATACCACGTCATCCGTGTGCCAAGCCAATAAAATTTTGTCAAATTATCCTCTAACCAATAGAAAAATAACACGGTGTAATTAATTAATTATTTATTTAATAATTGATTATTTAAATAAAATTTTAAACCCTAAAATAAAAACCATAGACCCTAAAATATAAACCCTAGAATCTAATTTATCAACCCTAGATGCTAAAATATATGACATGGCATGATTTTATTGGTTTGGCACACAAATGATGTGGTATACCGAGCATATTCTATAATTTCTCCTAAAACCAAAGGCAAAAAGAAAAATATAGGAAAAAATATAAACATATGGGTCTCATTTCGAAGAGAAAAAAAGGAAAAAGACTTTGTAAAGTCGCATAACGAGAAAATGAACGGAATAAGAAATCAATGGCATAATTAAATTTAAATTATAAAAGATGAGAAAAAAAAAAGGATCAAAGTATGGAGAAAAGAGTTAAAAAAAAAAAAAAAAAAAAACCTTTGGGAATAAAAAGAATCTTAAATCAGCGTAAATTTGATAGTTTTTTTATGTGACTAAAATTGTAAAATTTAAAAATTTGAGAGATCAAATTTATCATCTGATATATATACAAACGATAGCCAGGGGCTAAATTATTGGATGTTTGAGAGTATTGGGACTAATTAAGTCACAATTAAGAGTGAAGGGATCGAAGAAATTGAGTCAATTACATGCATCAGAATATGGGTTTTGTGGAATTGAAGTATCAAAATTAAGTATTTCTCTTGTAAAGATCATAAAGCAAGAAAATTGTGACGGAAATGGTAAATTCTCAATACCATATTGAACACACAAATGAGTTCCAGCACATTTACAGAAATTCGTCTCTCAAATAAAGTTTGCAGCTAGGCATCATTATCTTCACCAAGAAAAGAACAAAACAAAACCCTTAAAAACAGAACCAAAGAAGTACTGAAAAAGAAGAAAGATGGATGTATATACTTAGATTTTTTTATGGGAAAAAGTTTGTATTAAACATCCAAGCATACCCATTCTCAAATGATGGAGCAAACACAAGAGAATGTACGTAAATTAAAATATATATATATATATATATATATATATATATATATATATATATATATATATATATATATATATATATATCCAATTTTCAAGGACTAAACCAAAAGAGAAGAAGAAATAAATCTTCCGTTTTGAAAAGCCTAATATACCATTTTTTTAAATAACTATGCCCTTTTAGTCGGAATAATGCATCTTTGCAAAAGAGAGCTTCAAAAAGAGCAAGATTGTTTGGTGATACACTCAAGAATACCAATAAAATGTCCAAACGAATTAAGCACCACAAATCAAACCCATTTTAGTTCACCTGTGGAAAGCGAAAATCACTTAAATACTAAGAAAAAGAGAGAGCATACTTTGATGGTTAGTAACTGATAGAGTGATGAGTAATCAGTAGTTCAGTAATTAATTAATTTTGAACTAATGAATAGGAAGAGTTGAATTTGACTGCCAACTTAAACATTCAAAGCATGAACAATATATGCTTTTTTTTAAACACTCGAAGAAAATGTTATATAACAATCAACTTGTAAATGATAGAGTATATATTTTTATATATTTGTAAAGTCCTAGTCCTCTAAGGATTTGTATATATTTGTAAAGTCCTAGTTCTCTAAAGACTCCTACTCCTTATGTAATTATGTCTTTTGTAACCCTAGTATATATATGAAGTTAATCTCTCCATCACAATTGAGGAGAATTTCCCAAAACCCTAATTGCATTTTTTTGGTATCAGAACACTAAGGCTCATCGCCGACCACCACAGCAATCAATCACCGTTTCCGGTGCAACCCTCACCATAGCCATGTCTACCGATTCCACCCTCTCCACTCTTGTTTCCGGCGCAACCCCACCGACGGCAGCCACTCCTACCTTTTCTCATCAATTGCCTTTAAAACTTGATTCGAATAATTATGTTTTGTGGAAAACTCTTATTACTCCCATGCTTGCTGGCTGCGGTTTATTGAATCATGTTGACTGAACGGCACCTATTCTAGCCGAAAGGTTGCCCAATAATGAAGATAATCCTGACTGTCAGCTATGGCATAGACAGGACCAACAAGTTTTGTCTTGGATCTTAAACTCTATTTCACCATCCATTCTACCTCAAATAATTGGGGTCAAGACGGCTAGAGATGCCTGGCTAAAACTTGAGAGCACCTATGCATCCGGTTCTAGGGCTCAAGTGAGAGATTTGAAGCAACAATTACACTCCTTAGTGAAGTTGAACTCTGAATCTGTTTCGGAATATATGCAAAGGGCCAAATTAATTTCGGAACGATTGGCCTCATTACAATACCCGGTGTCAGAAGAGGATTTAGTTGATGCAGTTCTAGATGGTCTCCGTGGTCCATTTCGAGACCTCTGTCGCATGTATGGTGCACGCTCTATTTCCTTTGCTGATTTATTTGGAGTTTTGTTAACTGAAGAGAGACACCTGAAGAGAGAAAAATCCTTGGTGGAGGATTTAAATGTGCCAACGGCAAACTTTACGCCAAGCAGCCAACGTCCAACGGTGGACGAGGTAGGGGCCGCGGACGGTCCCAGCAACAGCAGCAGATTCAGCACCGGTTCCAGTTTCGTCTACAGCAGCAGTCCGGCTACGGGTAGTAGTCCTTTTTGGGGCAGAATTATTCTCGGCAACAGCAAGGTCAGTTTACACAGGCAGCCCTAGTTGATGTGTCTTCCGTGGTATGTCATAACTGTTGTGGCAAGGGGCACTATGCGAGGCAGTGCCCTTCCCCAAAATTTAACAACCAGAGCCCTCAAGCAGCCCCCATATCCAACCACACCACCCTCAACCCGTCAGACTCTTCCTGGATCATGGATAGTGGAGCAACCCATCACTTAGCTTTGGATTTGGGACACCTCAATCTACATTCAGAATACACTGGACCCGAAGAAGTTCACTTAGGTAATGGTTCTCGTTTACCCATCCAACACGTTGGTTCTTCCTCTATTCCTATTGTCAATAATTCATTACAATTGTCTCCTGTTTTGCATGTGCCTGCTTCTACTACCAATTTAATTTCTATAAGTGCACTTACTAATTCCAATGATGTCTCTATTGAATTTTTTGATAAGTTTTTTGTTGTGAAGGACCTAAGTTCCAAACAGGTGATTCTTCGCGGGCCGAATAAGAATGGACTGTATGCACTTCCGTCTGCTCCTTCATCTCCAGTTTGCTCTCACCTCACCTCCCTGTCCACCTGGCATGAGAGGCTTGGTCATCCTGCTTTTCCAGTTGTTAGTCGTGTTTTGAATAATCACAATAATCGATGTCTAAATAATAGTAATCGCACTATTTGTATTAGTTGTGCGGTTAGCAAGAGTCATAAACTTCCCTTTTCTATTTCTGAGTCTGTTGTTTCTGGACCTTTGGATTTAATTTGTTCTGATTTATGGGGCCCTGCCCCTGTTCAATCTCATGATGGTTTTTCATACTATTTATTATTCTATGATCACTATAGCAAGTATTGTTGGATATATTTTTTACGCTATAAATCTGAGGTGTTATCTATTTTTATCAAGTTCCGTTCCATTGTGGAAAAATACTTTGGACATCCCATTAAGGTGTTTCAATCTGATGGTGGTGGGGAATTTGTTGCTATGCGTAATTACTTAAGTGATCATGGTATCCAACACCGAACTTCTTGTCCGTATACCCCGGAACAAAATAGGGCAGCAGAACGGAAGCATTGGCATGTGGTCGAAACAGGGCTCTCCCTCCTTAATCGGGCCAAGTTACCTGAATGTTTCTGGTCTAATGCTTTTGACACTGCTGTTTATCTCATTAATCGTATGCCCACACCAACACTTCAATTTGCTACACCATACTTCACTCTGTTTAAATTACATCCTGATTATCGTTTTCTGCGTATTTTTGGTTGTTTGTGTTACCCATGGTTACGGCCTTATTCATCTCACAAATTAAATTTTCGGTCTCGTAAATGTGTCTTTCTGGGGTATAGTAAAATCTCAAAAGGGTATCGTTGCTTTGATCCACTATCTAAGAAATTTTTTGTCTCACGTCATGTTCTTTTTGATGAACAGGTGTTTCCTTATCCGGAGCTATGTAACTCGGCTGTCCCTGATTCATCTTCACCACCGGTATCCCTGCCTTCCTTCCAAATAACACCTCTTCCTTTACAGCCGTCCCTTCCGCAACCTTCCCCACAAAAGTCCACTACTCCCACTGCCTTACCTACCCCAGATGTTTTGGTTTCTGCACCTCCAGCCCACCCACCAGCGCCACCTTCATCACCTACCCCGTCACCGTCCTCCCCGCCTAACTCGGATCCAGTGTCTCCACCTAGGCTCTCTCTGGTTGTTGATTTATAGGAATTTGCACCTGATTAGCATAGTGTTTCTCGCCTAGCAGCTCCATCTCCACGGGTCCCTCAAGCTCCACCTCCCTTCCGCATGCTCACTAGGAGGCAGACTGGGAATTTGCCTCCTCCAAAGATGTTCACAACTTCTCTCAATGAACTGGACCCTACATGCTATATAGAGGCTGCGAAACATCCTCATTGGAGACAAGCCATGGTGGATGAGTATTCTGCCCTTCTTTCTAATGGAACCTGGGAGTTAGTTTCTGCCTTGTCAGCACCAAATATTATCGGTTGCAAGTGGGTTTTTAAGACCAAAGTTAATCCGGATGGCTCTCTTGAACGTCATAAGGCACGGTTAGTGGCTAAAGGTTTTCATCAACGCCCTGGTATGGATTTTACTGATAATTTTAGTCCAGTTATTAAGCCCACTACAATTCGGCTTTTGTTATCTCTGGCGGTTTCATTCTCTTGGTCTATCACACATTTGGATGTTTCTAATGCATTCTTGCATAGTGATTTGGATGAACCGGTATTTATGTGTCAGCCACCAAGATTTGTTGATCAGTCTCGACCTGATTTTGTGTGTTGTCTTCGAAAATCTCTCTATGGTTTAAAACAGTCTCCTCGAATGTGGCATCAGAGACTCACTCAATCATTAATTGCTTATAGTTTTTTGTGTTCCAAGGCTGATATTTCTCTGTATTATCTGCGATGAGGTTCCACTGTGTTGTTTTGCCTCATTTATGTTGATGATTTGTCGGTGTTGGGGAATGATGACGTTGCTGTTTTTGGTGTGATTCGGTTTTTGTAGTCCCAATTTGCCATTAAAAATTTGGGACTGCTCGGTATTTTTTGGGTGTTGAACTTCATCGCCATGATAAGTCTCTGTATTTGTCTCAGAAAAAGTATGTGCATGACTTATTAACTAAGGCTTGTATGTTGGACTCCAAAGCCGTGTCTACTCCTGCCAACTCCGCAGACAAACTCTCTAAGTTAGGGGGTTTGGTTTTTGATGATGTTACCCACTACAGGAGTCTGGTTGGTGGCCTCCAATACTTGACTATCACTAGGCCGGATATCACCTTTGCGGTTCACAAGGTGGCTCAATTTATGCAGGCACCGACTACTTTACATTAGCAGGCTCTTAAGAGCATCCTGCGCTATTTGAAGGCTACTGCAGCCTATGGGTTACGCTTTCAGCCTCAGCCGTGTGTTCGTTTGAATGCTTTTTCTGACTCTGATTGGGCTGGGGATCCTGATGATTGCAGGTCTACCTCTGGTTTTGGGATCTTTCATGGTAACAAAGTGATCTCCTGGGCCTCCCGTAAGCAGCGTACCATCTCTCGCTCCTCTATTGAAGCATAGTACAAGGCTCTTGCCACGACTACTTCTGAATTGTCCTAGCTTGGCATGTTACTTATTGAGATTGGCTTCCCTTTGTAGTGTGCGCCAACCCTATGGTGTGACAATTTAAGCGCCACTTATCTTACAGTTAATCCAATTTTCCATAATCGGACGAAGCATCTAGAGCTTGATTTTCACTTTGTTCGGGAGCGTGTCCCGTCCAAGAAGCTCTTTGTTCGTTATATCTCCACCGCTGATCAAATCGCGGATATTCTAACCAAGCCCCTTCCACGCACTCGGTTTCAGCAGTTGAGAGACAAGTTGGCCGTGGTTTCCACCACTGCCCAACTTGCGGGGGAGTGATAGAGTATATATTTTTATATATTTGTAAAGTCCTAGTCCTCTAAGGATTTGTATATATTTGTAAAGTCCTAGTTCTCTAAGGACTCCTACTCCTTATGTAATTATGTCTCTTGTAACCCTAGTATATATATGAAGTTAACTCTCCATCACAATTGAGGAGAATTTCCCAAACCCTAATTGCATTTTTAGTAAAGATAATAAATTACAAATTCTAGTTTTATCATCTAATTTCACACACGATATTCATTAAACTTAAATTCCAAACAGTTTCCCAAATTACATGAGCTTTAAATATATCAATAATAAATTGTATATAACTATATATATTTAATACCTTAACCTAAAATCTATTTCCTGATCATATCACATCAGCAAAGTATGATATGTATTAATTAGATATATCTTAAGATACATAACCACAATGATTATACTTTAGTTATATTAAGATACACTATTACAATTATTATACCTTAGCTATACCTTAAGATACACTATTACAGTAATTATACCTTAGTTATATCTTAAGATACACTATTACAATTATTATACCTTAGTTATACCTTAGCTATACCTTAAGATACACTATTACAGTAATTATATCTTAGTTACATCTTAAAATACACTATTACAGTGATTATACCTTAGCTATACTTTAAGATATACTATTACAGTGATTATACCTTAGTTATATCTTAAGATACACTATTACAGTGATTATACCTTAGCTATATCTTAAGATACACTATTACAGTAATTATACCTTAGCTATACCTTAAGATACACTATTACAGTGATTATACCTTAGGTATAGCTTAAAATACACTATTACAGTGATTATACCTAAGCTATACCTTAAGATACACTATTACAGTGATTATACCTTAAGATACACTATTACAGTGATTATACCTTAGTTATAACTTAAGATATATTATTATAGTGATTATACGTTAGTCATACCTTAATTATACTTTAAGATACACTATTACATTGATTATACCTTAATTATACCTTAAGATACACTATTACATTGATTCTACTTTAGTTATACCTTAAGATATACTATTACATTGATTATACCTTAGTTATACCTTAAGATACACTATTATAGTGATTATACCTTAGTTGTACCTTAATTATACCTTAAGATACACTATTACAGTGATTATATCTTAGTACCTTAATTATATCTTAAGATACATTATTACAATGATTATACCTTAGTTATACCTTAATTATATCTTAATTATACCTTAAAATACACTATTACATTGATTATACCTTAGTTATACCTTAAGATACACTATTATAGAGATTATACCTTAATTATACCTTAAGATACATATTACAGTGATTATATTTTAATTATACCTTAAGATATACTATTACATTGATTATACCTTGGTTATACCTTAAGATACACTATTATAGTGATTATATCTTAATTATACCTTAAGATACACTATTACAGTGATTATACCTTGGCTACACCTTAATTATACTTTACTTATACCTTAAGATACACTATTATATTGATTATACCTTAGTTATATCTTAGTTATACCTTAAGATACACTATTGCAGTGATTATACCTTAGTTATACCTTAATTATACCGTAAGATACACTATTACAGTGATTATACCTTAGTTATATCTTAAGATACACTATTATAGTGATTATACCTTAGTTATACCTTAAGATACGCTATTACATTGATTATACCTTAGTTATACCTTACTTATACCTTAAGATACAAAGGTATAATTAGTTATACCTTAGAAAAAAAATATGGGAAAAAATATATACATATGGATCTTGTTTCGAAGAGAAAAAAAAAACTTTCTAAAGTTGCATGCAAAAAAATAAACGGATTGAGAGATAAATGCGAAATTAGATTAAAATTATGCAAAAAGGAGAAAGAAATATGGACAAAGTAGACTTACGTATTTGAGTAAATTTGAAGTTTGAAAGGAAATGTTAGAAGGGAAAATGTATAAAAAGATATGAATTAAGAAAAAAAGGCAATTCAATAATTATGAAACAAAAAAAAAAAAAGTAGAAAAGTAATTTTAAAAAGGTAGAATCTCAAAAGAAAACCTAAAACAGAGGTATTTTTGACAATTTTCTGAAAATAAATGGCATTTAAGTAGGTAGGCCCGCATTAACCCATTTTGGTCCGGAATTCGCGTCACCCATGCATTGGGCCTTTAGAGGTCCGGCTTGAATTTGCACCTCCCTGGGCACACAAGAGAGAACCTCTTGGCTAAAAATTCTTACAAATATAAGGAAGTGCAATTCCTTATAAACCACTCACTTTTTCTATAAAAAAAGGAATGTGAGATTTGAGAATTTTAATCCTTTTTCCTGTACAAATTCCTTTTTTTCAAGCTTAGTTTGAACATCAATTTCTCATTCATCCTTAATCTGTTTGAGGCGTATAATATACTATTGGAAAGATCTCATTGCGTATAATATGATGACACAATTCACGTTATTCAAACTGCAATCTAACCATAATATAATTAAGTCTAAAGTTGACTAAAATCACTTTGTCAAATGCCCAAATTTCCAACAATATATATACTGCGTCTAACTCTTTTTCTATTAACGTTTCTTGGTGGAGACTTTTTTTTTTCTAAAACATTTATTGGTCTTTGTGTTTTTACATATTATACTAGTTAGTCCATTTATATTAAGGTCCTTAAGTTCTGTCTTAATCAACTCTTTAGTCCTTTCATAAATTTTTGCATATGAAAATACAAAACTACCCTTATTTATAAGTAAAAAAATATCTTTGAATTTTCAAATTTAAGTAGAATACTTGTAATAACTTTTGTGTAGCATACATAAGCGCACCAATATTTCTCTAGTAGTTACAAAAATAAAAATTCCGCTATTATTTATTTACTTAAATTTTTTTATCATTTCTTTTATTAGTTTAATATAATATCTTTGAACTAATTAACAAGAAGTGTAAATATAAATCTTGATAATTTTTCAAAATAATATTTCTTTTGTTAATGTTAGTCATAAGGTTGAGATGCAATGTTTGTATTTCCAATTTTATATAGTTTTACTCATATTTTATGTTTTTAAAAACATTTATTTATTTATTTGTTTGTTTTAATGAAATAAATTCTACCCCAATAGATTAATTTATATAATTATATTAAATTTAATAAATTAATTAATATTAGTAACATTGGAATTATGTGAGAAAAAATAAAATAAGAATAATGAAATATTTTACAATTATAAATTAAGATAAAAGGAAATTGTGGCATTTTAAGTTTAATTTGACCATTGAATCTAATAAAAGGACTAAACAGTTGGCAATGAGAAAACTTAGGGACCGACTAGTGTAATATGTAAAAACACAGGAAGTAATAAATTGTTGGCTTTTTTTTTTTTTTTTTAATAAAAGGCATATTCATTCGCTTAAGGGAAAAAATACATCAAGAAAACAAAGAGAAAAGAACCCCACATAAATCCAAGCTAAAGTCGGTACAAGATCCACATAGGGAAGAAAATAGACTGCAAAGGGTAAACAACTCCATGAATTAAAATACTTATAAACTATCCCTTGAATGAAATAACAATTCCTATTAGAAATTTGTAGCTGCGTAAAAACAATTGCATTACAATACATATCTCGTAAACCCTTCCAAATAAATAGATCTGAACCGATCTTATTGAAAACTCGTAAATTTAGCAATCGACAATGCATTGACCACGAATCGTCTTGATAAATTGCTTCAGTGCATGGTAAACTTGAAAAAGAATAGATCAAAGATATTGTAAAAGACAATTGTAGATCTAGCCGCAAAGAAAACTGGATAAGAGTATCAATTTCAACCAAGACGAAAGAAAAGTGGCTAGGAAAACAATATATGGGTGAGGGGGATCATAATAAATGAGAGGACGTTGAAGGAATACAAACTTACTTATTCCTCCTGAAAAATGAAAAGTGGCTAGAGAGAAGAAGGAGAACAACGGTTAAGACTTTTTCATTTAACTAAAACATTGCATTTTTAGCTCATAATTTTAGAATATGATTCAAATAGACCTACCGAAAAACTTTTGTGAAAAACAGAGACAACTTTTTTTGCTTTATGTGAAATTATGGAATAAAAACCTTTTTGAGGTTTGATATATTTACCATATGTCCAGTTGGTACTTAACTTATTGATTTAGCCTTTTTAGTACCCGATCCATAGAAATTTAGAACATTTAGTATTTGAACAATAGAATTTAATGAAATTGATAATATTGGTGATTTAAAAAGTGGTAGTGAAGAGTAAAAATGGTCTGTTTATTACAATAACAATGATGATATAAATTATTATAGTAATATTAATAGTTATTTAAAAGACCAAAATATTCTAGGTTTTTTTTTTCGGTTTTAGAATATTTTAGATTTTAATGGGCCAAATACTAAATGTTATTGATTTTAATACATCGAGTACTAAAAATAGGCAAATTGTTGATATATCATGTCCAAAAAGGTTTTTCTTTCGCGAAATTATTTATTTAAAAGCAAACTCTCCATATACAGAAACTTTTCAATAATATTTGCAATTTGATATCATTTCATATCATACAGATTTCTCTACGTATCATTCGAAATTTCCAACAATGTGGAATGTCTGCAATTTCAATATGTATTGTTCATTACAGTTGAAATATTTAATAATTCTTGGACAACATTTCCTTTTTCTTATTATTTGGTTTCATGCATCTCATGTTTTGTTCTTTTGTTAATTAATATCCTCATAAGCATTCCCAATAGGTACAGTTTTGATTATCATTATTTTTCATTATCTTTTTCATTATTTTTGCTTCTTTAAATATTTAAGTATACCTTCAATTGCTCTAATTTTAAAATACATCCGCCAATTACAATTTTATTCTAATTACCCTATTCAACAATCATCTTTAGTCTCCATTTATTTACTGAAAATATTTCTCCCCAAAAGATTTTCCTTAATTTCTTTTTCTTTTTTTGAGTTAAAAGAAAATTAATTGGAGAATAAAAAAGGTTCTCCAAATTAAAGGAAAACCCTTTAAGATTCATTTCAAAGAAAAAAATAGGACAACCTTTAAGAAATATTAATTATATCTTCTTTGCATATGACTAGGACAAGCATAATTTGTTTTATAATTTTCAATTTCAAGAACCCAAAAATAATACTCCCACACAAATGTAAATAGTCCAACTTATACGGTATTCCAATTACACACAGTGACATTTATAGTGAACCTTGAATTTATATAAGATACATCTATTAGTACGTATGTCTGAGTAATTATTAAGCACAAAAATGAGGACTATAATATAGGACAGTGTACCTGAATTTCAGAGGGGGAGAAGAAGCATATTTCTGCAAATGAAATAGAAAACGCTGTTGCTCCAACTTAATGTCTACGACAAACCTATTTACAAGTTACATGAGATATATCCTTCATAGAGGGCTCAAAGCGGATAAATAAGTTTTAAGTCATAAACAAAATTTAGTAATACAAATGCTAAGCTAATCTAACACCATTGTTCTACTCGAAAATGTAGAACCAGAACCAAGCAGAAGAACAAGCAAAGCAGAATTCAAGCATTTGGAGGATTACCTATGTATTAGTTAATCGCCAACACTTCGGGGTGGTAAAGAATCATCTCATTCCACATCAATTCCCTGATCATATGTTCACCCACATTCTCATCTATGTCGATATTGATCGGAAAGTGGGCAGGTGGGTTGTTTCTTGGATCATACAGCCCTGACATGTATGGATGCATAAGTGCTTCTGTCACTGTAATTCTCTTGGATGGATGGAAAACAAGCATCCGTTGCAGCAAGTCTATGGCTAATGGATCAGCCTGAGGGTATAAATGGGAGAAATGGGTTCCTCTGGAATAAGGAAGGGTTTTGATGTATCTCCGAGCTTTAGGATTGTCGATGAATTCAAGATCTGAATCCTGCTGACTTCCAAGGACATTGATAATCAACTTAAGCTGGTTAAGGCACTCTGTCCCAGGGAAGATAGGTTTTCGACCAAGTATCTCAGCAAAGATACACCCTACAGACCAGACGTCAATAGATGTACCGTAATTGTCGCAACAGAGAAGGAGCTCAGGTGCTCGATACCAACGGGTGACCACATATTCAGTCATGAATTGTTCATTGCCTTGACTGGTTCGAGCCAACCCGAAATCACATATCTTTAAGTCACAGTTAGCATTGACAAGGAGATTCCCTGGCTTTAAGTCACGATGCAGGATGTTTGCTGAGTGGAGATAATTCAGCCCCCGCAGCAACTGAGATAATTGATAAGACATGTCACTAGTAGCAAAAGGAAGAAGAATAAAAACACCAAGAAGGAAACAGAATTGAGTAATACAAAATGCTATTCATAGTGCCACATTTAATCTATAATTTAGCATGGCTATATTAACAACATTCTTTAGAGGAATTAATAGAAATTTACTTCAAATAGAATGCACAGCATTGAACATGTCAGATGACTACTGGCAGAAGTAGCATAGTCTTTTAATTTTTATCAAGTTATCTAGATCTGTTCAAGATCACGAGGGAAGGCACAAGACAACACAGTAGAGAATGTCACTTTCAAACAAGTGAACAAAAAAAGCCCTTGCTTTCAGAGCAAAAACAAGCTAGCATTATGCTCTAGCACTCTGATTGTGAACAGATGCGAATCCCAGATCTGCAGCAGAGAAGGTTCCATCAGTTGTGCTTATATTGGTTCTTTTGTTTCATGTTATCTCAATATTAATGGACCTCGGTATGCTTTATACCGACCCATGCATAACG
Source organism: Euphorbia tirucalli (assembly GCA_039660915.1). Lineage (NCBI taxonomy): Eukaryota > Viridiplantae > Streptophyta > Magnoliopsida > Malpighiales > Euphorbiaceae > Euphorbia > Euphorbia tirucalli. Next base: position 67,967,691 of record CM077641.1, on the reverse strand, counting down.
TAAATGAAACTCCTAGTCATTCACATTCTGCAAATATAAAATAAGAAATTTAGCAATAACATGAGGTCACTTACCAAAACACCAACTCATAGAGAATGATATACAAAGAAATTGCAGATTAGTGATGCGTAATAGCTGCTATCTCAATAATCAATATGGAGAAATAAAATGAAAAATCACAAGTCTTGTGATTGGATTCAAAATGCAACTCATGATTTATAAGTAATGTCAATAAAGCTAACTCTTTTGCGGCCACAATATATAATAAAATATCTGCAGATGGTAGCTGTCCATATTGAAACATGCATTTTCAGCTTAAGTTGAAGATCATAGATAAAGATGCAATATTTCCATTTAAAGACGATCATAACTGTCAATTAACAGTAATGATCAACTCAAATTTTTCTCTCACTACAAGAGCCATTCTCTGGTAATGTAACCCTTCGATAAAAATGGCATCCATAATCAGCAACATATCATCAAGTCGTGAACCAGATGCCATTCTTATGAAACATGCCACATACTATCGACTTAATGTTTGAATACAATGCAAACAGAAATCCGTTCTGCACAACATCCTAACACACAAATCATGCACCATACTAGTATGAAAACAGCATCAGAGTACAATTTGCATAATATAAAGGCGGAAAAAAAAAAAAAAAAAAGACTACCTGAAATAGGAAATATTTGCAGTGATCATTGGAAAGAGGTTGTGAGGACTTGATAATCTGATGCAAATCAGTATCCATGAGTTCATAAACCAAATAAACATCCTTAAAGCTAGTCCTGTGGGCAGGCATCATAACATCCTTCAAAGCAATAACATTCTCATGTCGAATATGCCTAAGAAGCTTCAATTCTCTAAGAGTCCTTAAAGCATCAATTTTGTTCTCAAATACATTATTGATTTTCTTGATTGCAACTTTCTCATTGGTTTCCCTATTAATTGAAGAACAAACAACACCATATGCACCTCTACCTATTGGCTTGATTGGAACATATTTGGTATCAATCTCAAACAAAGTTTGCCACATTGAGTAGTAATGCTTCCCTCGCTGTCTAATTCCATTAGGAGGCTCCACCAGAGTTGCCATTGCCTACAAAAATTCGCGTTAAATGAATCTTAAATTCGACAAGATTCCTTTAATTGTAGCATGAATATAAGGAAACCCAGGGTTCAATTACTTGAAAAAATTGCAGTTGCCATGTTTATAACAAAGATATAAATTCAGAAGATAAAAAAAAAAAAAAAAAGGAGGAATGAACCATAAATACATGTATAGATGAAGAAAGAAATCCTTACTTGCGGCGTGCAACTTTGGATCTTTAGCGATTAGGTCCTTGTTTGGTGATTTGTTGTCTGTATTTTGCTTTTTCTGCTGGAGTCAACCCAAATAAAGTAAAAATGTCACTCTTTCATCTATTTTCCCTTTTGGGGCTTTACCTTAGATTCCCTGCAACTTCAAACTGATTCAAAGAACATATAGCTTTCACACTACAAATTCCACCAATTACTTTTCACAATTCCTTCAAAAACCACAGAGTCTCCATGAAATTGAAACAAAATCAATTAAATTATCCTTCGAAATCGAGAGGCAAGACAAGAGAAAGAATTAGAAAGAAGTTATGGATAGCGACAAGAAGAGAATCTAGGGAGAAAGAGATAGGGATTTGAGATCAAGTGAGTCTCTCTGTTCTGTGGTTTGGATGAGAACAAAGAGGGGAAGAAGGAGAAGAAGGTAAAAGACAGTTGAGAAGAATAAAAAAAACATTATTGAGAGTTAAATTCAAAGTTGATTCATTCATGCACAGACAAATATGCAGATAATGAGATGGACATAGCGGAGGCGCCAAATCTGCCGGCTCCATCTGGCTCGGCTTTCTTACGTATCAAATTTCTTAAGTTTGCTTGCTCATTTTTAATTTGGCATTTATATTTCGGTTCGATTCGGATGTGGTTCTATTTGTGCTAAATGTTTAAATTGTGTCAAAATATAAGTAAAATGTTCTCAATTGGAATAAGTCGGGAGCATTCGTGTTCAATTGAATTAAATTTGAAGCCAAATGTATTAAATTGTAATAAATCATAGAGTAGAAAGGCGAAACCAAAAGATAAGGGGTTAATAAAAGAATTGGTGTATATGACTGGGTCAATAAAGTCTTTTTGCCAATTTCGTAACTCAAATGTGCCGTCTCTTGCCTTTGATTTTAATATTTTATAATAAAATAAATTGCTCATTTTATTTTCTTTATATTTCATAATGTTGCTTACTTTATAGTTAAAGGTTTAGCTAGAATGGAAGTTATTCTGTTATGATTAATTTCTTTCACGGGGCAATGTTATTCTCTAAAACAATAATTAACTTTTCTTGTTTGATATACTATTTTAAATTAAGTCCAAATATCAAGTATACAATAATATATAATATATAATTATTTATTTCACGACTTATAGTAATATACAATAGTAGTTCGCTATATATATATATATATATTATGATTTTTTTTTTTGCTTTTATCCTAAGTCAATTATTAGTTCGTCGGTTCAAATTTTAGATTGATTTTATATAAGTTAGCTGTAAGTCAAATATAAAGGTTAGACTGATAACAATATTACCGTTGTATAATTAAATTACAAGGTGCATAGTAAATTTTAAAAAATCTTCCACTATTCATATTTTTTTTTAACATTATAAATTGAAAATATTTTGTCCTATAAAGAGAAATTACTCAAATTAGAACTTTAAAGTAGGACAACTTAGTAAAATTGGTGCATATTATTTATTGGTTTCCGCCCATGACATTTTGGAATGACAGGAACTAAACTGTAATTATATGTAAATTACAGAGACTAAATGTGTAATTTGATCCGACTCTATATATAGATGGAAGTTGGGATTTCCACTATAAATAGAGAAGAAGTTTCTCTATTTCCTAACTATGGGAGAATCGTAGAGATTCCCTTCTAAACCCGGGGAAAACGTCCCTAGCGATAAAACACGAATTACTTCTTCGTTCGTAGGAAGAATTCACGGATGTAGCCCGTACTCAGTGTATTCATACACTCGTAGGAAAGGCAACCAGAACGATCCGGTTTCTCGCGTAGAACATATCCATTCCATAAACAAGTTTCCGCTGCATATAAACTGTAAGTCTGTTTATTTATTCTGTTTATGGTAACTATACATTCGTTGTATATTGGTTATGGAATGATGACTTCATTGGTATCAGAGCCGAAAGGTTTATAGATTGATGTATTCGAATCTAGTTTTCTGGTATTCCATGAATAATTGATGTATTCATTAGGGGTGAGCAAAACCAAACCGAGAACCCAAAACTGAACCGAACCGAGACTGAAAAACCGAACCGAACCGAACCAAATTCTATTTGGTTTGGTTTTGGTTTTATAAAATATAATAGTTTGGTTTTTGGTTCGGTTTTCGCTTACCGAAACTGAACCGAACCAAACCGTAATAGTAATTTTTTTTAAAATATATATGTATATAAATAAATTTTGTTTGGCATATTATATATTTATATTATTATATAGTTTGTATTTATGAGACTTTAGTAATAAACATGTAATATAAATCCTTTTTAAGCAATACTTTAAATTTAATTTATAAAAAATAATGATAATAAAAATTAAAAAATTAAAATTTTTGCTGAATCGATTTGAACCGAACCAAACTGTAACCGAACCGAACTGGTTCGGTTCGGTTTGACCCGAACCATGTGAACTTTGGCTTTATTTTTCTTCTACTTTGGTTTTTGGTTCGGTTTGGTTTCGTTCAGTTTTTGAACCGAACCGCGTTTTGCTCACCCCTAGTATTTATATCTTGGTTTATGGAAATCCGTGAATAAGAATACGTTTCTTCATTCGTTTGAATGCGTATTTATTCGTTGTTCGTTTTGATACGGATTTATATTGAAATCCGCATCAAAATGATTCCGTAAACATTGAAATCTGATATTCCATGAAAAGAATATGTTTCTGTACATTTTGAATTTGTTTTTGTTCGTTTTGATACGGATTTGCATTGTTATCCGAGTCAAAACGATACCGTATTAGATCCAACAGTACAAAGTGTCAAAATTTTTTGTCAGAATTTCATAAATCTGACCACACCATTGAAATCAGCATGAAAAATTGAGTCGGAATGTCAAATTTCACGGCCAACGAAGGCCCGGAAGGCGGCGCGTGGACCTCACGCGCCACCACTGCGGCTGGGATTAGCCGCGTGACGGTTGGGGAAGTTTGGGTCTGCTGGCGGTACCACATCAGCACGCCACGTCATCAACCACATCATTAGTTGACCCAATCAGGTACTGACACGTGGCAGATTTGCCATGTCAGCACGAATCACAAGTTGCCATGTGGTGAGTGAGTCAGCAGAACCCTTGGAGCGCGTGGAGGCGTGTGACGGCACTTGGAGCAGCTTCAGTCGGCGCGTGCGGTGTCTTCCAGCATCCAAATTTTGTCAAATTTTTTCCAGAATTAAATTTTACATTTTTCTTGAATTTTTGGTATATTTTGATGAATTTTTGGAATTCATTTGATATTTTAAACTAAATTTAATAATATTTATTGTGTATAAATGCTTAATTTATGTTTAATAAATTCAAGAAAATTCAGTCTATTTATTGTGTATTTATATACTGATTTTTTGGATGATCATAACAAGTTTTTGTTATTTCTATATGTGTTATAGAAATGGGAATTTTCGCAAAAACGGTGAAAATAATCCAGTCTCAGGAGGAGGCAAGGACTCTACAAAAACTTATAGATAAGCTTTTCTCTAAACGGTATCCTCCGTTAGAAAAAGAGGATATTGTTAAAGTTATGGAGCGGTTTAATGCGTTAAACCGTGAAATCCAAGAGCCTGTCTAGAAAGGAGGATTTTTCTTTGGAATTGATCAATTAAAAATGTTAAAATTTGCGAAAAAGGCTTTTTCGTGAAAAGCACTTTAAGAAATTCTGTTTTGGAGAAAATTCTGTTTTTGACGAACTGGTGGACTCCATTGATGGATTAGTTCCTGAACAGGATTATGGATCCCAATGCAAAGTATTTGTGTTGAACTTGGCTGAAACGGGAGCTAAGTTATCTTATAATCCTAGAACCATGTTACTTAGAAGTAACAAGTTGGTTCGTCGCCCATGTCTGGATGCTGTTATTAAGGGTGTTGTGAACATGCTTTTGGATCTCTACTATAAGTTCGTAGAGATAATCCCAGTCACCTCAAAAGAAATTGAGATAGTTCAACTCGATGGAAATGAAGATTGAGCTCTTCATTTTTCATTTTTTCTATTGCTGATTTCGTTTTTCAATTTTGTATTGAAGGGCTTTGTGCTAAGTGGTAATTTTGACTAAATGTTGGATATTTTTATGGTATTATAAAATGTTTATTTGTTAAACATTGCTATTTTAGTTATTTTGTTTTAGTAATTTTTGATTTATTTATTTTGAGATTATAACTAAGTGTTATATTACTCATTAGTTTTATACTTAAGAGAAGTATAAATGTTAAATAAATTAAAATATAATCTAAAACAAAACTAAATATATATTTATTATTGGAAATTTAAACCTAATATGGTGTTTGTATTAGCCTATGTAAATGGTGACTCGATGCATTGCGCATGGATGTTTGATTTTACGTGAACCAAACACTATTTTTAGTTTTAAATGATCTTATAATAAATATGGTGTATCGCTTACTTATTAGTGCTACTTTTGTCTTTAACCGTTTTTCAATAACTGCTTCAAAAGCAATAGTTGCTTACCTAAATAAGGGACCTTCATTTGAACGGTGACAATTATAAAGTTTGGGCTATGAAAGTCCAATACATAATTGAAGAACAAGAGGTCCTTGACACTCTGGAGAGAATAATGGTTCCTCCTGCAGTGGGTAACACCACCCAAACAAAGAGGGACCTTGAGGCTTATCAAGCCTGGAAGAGGAAGAACTCATCTGCCTACATCACCATGCTTAGTGCGATGAATGATGATATCGTGAAAAAGTTTCACGTATACAACACATGCTTAGTGCGATTTATGCTCTCAAGGAGCAGAAAGTTCAAGCTGTGATATGTTCTTTGCCGAATGGGTGGGAGCATATGAAGTTGCAACTCACTCATGTCAATGACATTAAGACCTTTTGACGATGTAGTTCGTCATCTTGAACTGGAAGAGGACCGTCTGGCCTCTCTTAGTGTGAAATCTGAGGTTCACATGGCTAGTTCAAGTCCTGGTCTGAAGTCCAAGGAGAGGAACAAGAGGTTCTTCAAGAAAAAGGCAAAGAGAACCGTGGGCAGTGTTCCAGTTCAAAAGAAGGGCAAGAAAGATTTTAACATTTCTAGGGTGAAATGTTCCCGAAGTGTATAAGTGTTATACATTTGTTTCAAGTTCTGTTTTCCTAACTGAATCTCTTCCTTTGTGGATCGTAGACTCAGGAGCAACAGACCACGTAACAAAGGATCGAGATTCTTTTGTTGAGTTCCACAGTGTTCCACCGGGAACTAAGTGGATATACATGGGAAACAACTCTAAAGAGGAAGTCTTAGGGATTGGCCGTTGTCAGCTGGTCTTGAATGGTGGTCGACCACTATTTCTTAAAGATGTCCTCTATGCTCTTAGGAATTCAAAGGAACTTGATATCTTACTCTACCCTCATGAATTTGGGATTCATGTTATCTTTTGAATTGAACAATTTTAGTCTCTTTATGAACAATATCTGCTTTGGTGGTGGACATTTGTTGGATGGTTTTATTGTTTTGGATTTGGATCCAAATTATGTGTGTCATAATAGTTTTTCCTTTACTGTTAACTCATCTGTGGATAATGTTAGCATTTCAAAAATATGGCATGCGAGACTTAGTCACATTGGTCAACATCGTTTAGTACGATTGGCTAAAGCAGGTTTGTTGGCTGATTTATCAAAGTAGATCTCCCAACTTGTGAAAGCTGCTTAAAAGGAAAGATGACAAAAAAACCATTTGGTAAAGCTACGCGAGCTGACCAACCATTGCAACTAATCCATTCTGACATCTGTGGCCCAATGACTGTTCGGGGCAAAGCATGGTGCATACTATTTCATTACATTCATGGATGACTATACATAGTATGGTCATGTCTATTTGATTGCACAAAAATCTGAAGCATTAGCATGTTTCAAAAGATTTATGGCTCTAGTTGAAAATCAATTAGAGAAGAGAATCAAAGCTTTAAAGAACCGATCGGGGAAGAGAGTACCTCTCTGAAAAATTTAAAGTTTTATTTAATGAAAAAGATATTGGACATCAGTTGACAATACCTAGGATTCCATAACAAAATGGAGTAACGGAAAGAAGAAATCGAACCCTCTTAGAGATGGTGAGGTCTATGATGGCTGAAGCAAATTTGCCTATCTCCTTTTGGGGAGATGCAATATTGACTGCCACATATGTACTCAATAGAGTACCTTCTAAATCCGTTGAAACCACGCCTTGTGAATTGTGGACGAGCCGCAAGCCCAATTTGAACCATTTGCGACCATAGGGATGTGCTACCTATGTTCATGATAAATCGAGCAAGTATGGCAAGATAGGCCCAAGAGGTAAGAAAGGTATCTTTATAAGAAATATTGATCTCTCCAAAGGATATGTTCTAGTGGGAGAGAATGAGAATGGTCAAATAACAGAATCTGAGTCGTGAGATGTCACATTCTTAGAGAATGAATTTCCTAAGTTGGGAGAAGTGGATAAGGAATTCACTTTCTTTGAAACTCAAGAGTCTGAAACTTCAGGATCGCTCAAACCGAGTGGGAGAAATGAAGTTGAAGACATAAGGGAAAGGGAAGAGAATGATGTTTTTCAACCTTCACAAGTGGATTTGAGTAATCCTGACCTGACTTGAGTGGTCTAGATTTGAGTGGGAGTCTTGTTCCAAATTCAAGTGTGAATATGGATATAGATCCCAGTGGGAGTGTTGGAAATGCCCTAGTCCCGAGGCATTGGTCCTTGTATTTGTACTATACATTTATTGGATTTATGTATTATACTCATTTGTGTTATTAATAAAGGCATCAATTCATTTATTATATCCATCTTGTGCAATATATTAAATGAAGTATCCATTGGACATATCTATATCCATGATGACAAGTGTCATGCACTTGGCAGTAAGACCATGGATAGGGTAAACGATATGACCATAAATAGATCCGTAGTCTGTTCTAGTCATCGGAATGAATGGAACTATAGACTATCATTAACCTGGTTGTATGGCGGTGTCTTACCGGTCATTGGATATGGAATGTCAACTAAGTTAATGGGTACATGCCTGGGAGCATGGTACTGGATAGATCCACTAAACGAGTAATCCACATGGTATAGTATCACAAGTGATTCTCGTGTAGTACTTGTATGGATCCTTTGACCTGACCATATGATGGTGTTACATGTGAAGTCACATGCTTAGGGGTACGCCTAAAGGGCCTGTAATAGGGTGCCAAGTATGGGTACTTTCGGGTATGTCACTGAGCATGGCAATACTATGGATATGCAGAAGGGATTTGTCACTCAGTAGCCACTGAAAAGATATCACCGACCTCTTGATGAATGTGACTGATAAGAGTGTGGCCACACCCAAACAAGTTGGAACTTGTTTGTGAGCTTCAGTGCATTCGGGATCAAGTTAATGTCCGGACACAAAGAGGGTGATCAATCCATGCTTCTGTGTTGGACACCGATATCAATGACATGGGATGTATAAGTTTAAACTACAGGGTTATGATAACAGTTAGACTGCCATCTCCATTTTAATTGAGGGCTGCAGTGGCTTGCTAGAGCCCAACTGCAGTTTGTGGGACATAGGCCCACTGCCAGCATAAAGATGGGCCCACGGGATCGTACATATTGAGCGACTAAACACCGACTTAAGGAATCACATGTATACTTGGAGTATACACACTAGAGAGAGAGGTGTATATATATTAATTATATTATAAGGATCAATTGGATTGATCATTATAATAAAATTAATATTTGGCTTCACATAATTAATTGGATTAATTATGAAATTATTTCCTAGGTGGAAATATTCATATGTATAGGTTTACATATGAATTTGTATTGTGAAGACTTGATTTTAATTTGATGGATTAAATTAATTAGTCAAACTAATTCTAATTTAAATGTAAATAATATGTTACTTGGAGTAATATATTAAATACATGGGTTAATTAAAATTGGGCTTGATATTGATTTAAACCAGACTAATTAAAATAAGTTTGGGCCAAAATTAAAAGGAGGAAGCCCACACAGACACAGAAGCCAGACTGGGCCTAAATTCCAACAAGGGAATTTGGAAGCCCTAGGGTTAAAACCCCAGGGAGGAATTCGGCCAACACACATGTGTGTGTAGCCACCATCTTGGCCGAATTCTCTCAAGCTCCTCCCTCTTGAATTTTTGTGATTTTTGACGTTAGCACGTGCGGTGTTTGTTAGGCGCTCGTGTACGTGAACGAGGAGGAATTCTGCTTTGAATTCTGCAGTCTTCATCCATCTCTAGAAAGAGATTTTCTGGTAAGAAAATTAATCCCTTTCTATTTAATTTTAAGTTTTTCAATTTCCATCTCAATTGCTCCTGGGACTGGATTTGAGGAAATCACCGCATTCTTCCGCTTTTATCGGGTGATTTCCGGTGAAAAATCCCAACAGGGAGTTCTGCCCAACACCTTGATGAATATATGCGATTTGTTTATCAAGAAGCAGAACCTCTAAGACGATCACAGAGGGGAAATATCCCGCAACGCCGTCATTTAATTGATAGCAAAGCACTCTCGGTCGTAGCTCAAATTGAAGATATTCTGACTAACATGACAGAGTTATTGGAATCCCCAGCGAAAGAAAAATGGATTAAAGCAATGGAAAGTGAAATGGAGTCAATGAGGATCAACAAAGTTTAGGAACTAGTTGATCTACCCAAAGGGCGTAGAGCCATTGGGAATAAATGGGTACATACTATTAAGAGATCAGCGGATGGGAAACCTATCCAGACTAAGAGTCGGCTGGTTGCGAAGGGGTTTACACAACAGGAAGGAATTGACTATCAGGAGACTTTTTCACCTGTTGTTCGTTTCACGTCTATAAGAAAAGTACTTGCTTTTGTAGCATGTATGGACCTTGAATTACATCAAATGGATGTAAAGACTGTGTTCTTAAATGGTGAACTAAACGAAGAAATCTATATGGTTTCATTGTCTAGGGACTAGAACATAAGGTTAGTAAGTTGAAAAGATCAATTTATGGCCTTAAGCAGTCTTCAAGACAATGGTATTTTCGTTTCCATGAAGCGATTATATCAATGCAATTTAAGGTGATTAATGCAGACTCGTGTGTCTACATTAAGCGTGAAAACGGAGGGAAGTTTGTCATTCTAACGTTATATGTTGACGATATTTTGTTAGCAGGAAATGACACTTGCTTACTCAAGAAAGTAAAGACTTAGTTGTCTTCTAACTGTGAGATAAAGGATCTAGGAGAAGCTAATTACATTCTTGAGGTTAAGATCTCAAGAGATCGATCTAAGAGATTATTGGCTCTATCCAAGAGACGTATATCAATAAGATCTTAGAACGGTTTGGTATGGCTCACTGTGATCCTGATCCAACTCCTATTGCATAAGGTACGAAACTGAATGCAAGTATCTGTCCCACGACTCCAGAAGAGACTAAAAGGATGGAGAGAATTCCTTAAAGGTGTGCAATTGGTAGCTTGATGTACGCTATGACTTGTACACTACCTGATATAGGTTTTCCAGTGGGTCTCGCAAGCCGTTATCAGGCTAATCCAGGTTTGAAGCATTGGGCAGTAGTGAAAAGGATATTGAGATGTTTGAAGGGTACTTCAAATTATTCCCTTTATTACCAAGGATAAGATCTGCAGTTAAAGGGATACACAGATGCTGATCACGGAACTGATAAAGACGGGAGGTAGTCCACGTCTGGGTATATTTTCATTATAGAAAATGGTGCAATTTCCTGGTGTAGTATGAAACAAACTTGCGTGGCATCATCGACCATGGAGTCGGTATATGTAGCTACAGTAGCTGCAGTATAAGAAGCGTTTTGGTTCGCTTCATAGATCTTTTGGATCTATTGCCTAAAAGGAAATATACGACTATCTATTCTGACAGCACTGCATTGATAGCTTATTCCAAGAATATTTGTTATCATGGAAAAAGCAAGCATATCGATATAAAATATCATTTTTGTTAAAGACAAAATAGCACAAGGAGAAATAAGTTTAGTGCATGTTCCAACTGGTGATATGATTGCAGATTCGTTAACGAAGCCAATAGCTCCAAATGTTTTGAGTAAACACGTTTTGGAATTTGGTCTTCGTAGGTTATAAGAACATGTTATTGTTTTTGAACTGTTATAATAACTTTGGCAAATTCTATTGGAATAGAATGTGAGTTATTGGTTGTGTTCAAATTCATTCACTATTTAAAGCGATACACATAGAGCTATTGAGTATAGTTCAGTATGTTGGCGAAATGTCATCTACTCACATAGATGAATCTTTTACTATGATTGTGTGTTCATAGGTAAAAGTGGGAGTATGAGTTACTCCATATGTGATATTTTGCGTAATATCATTATTTCGTTTATACCGAAAGTTGTCCTGTGAAAGGCTTAAATGTGGACTAGAGGTACTGATGCATGAGTTGTATTTAGAGACTGAATGCTTTCACATAGTGTTTATAAAACATACGTCCTAAGTGGATTAACACTATGGCATATTTTAGTAATATGCGTAAAAGCCGACCAAGGGATGGAAAGAAGAAAATTGATCTCAACTTTCCTAATGTGAGACCCAAATGAAACTATGAGTTTCAAGTTCACCCTTAAAGACTCTTGTAAATAACAAGAAGGGTATGTCTGATGATTAACTTGATTGGAACCCTAAACCAGGCTTCGTTAGCTATGAACGGGCATATAAGGACCAGTCAGATAAGCATTAGACATATGGTGGAAGGTTATTTATAGAGAGGAAGTACATTCTCAGTAACATGTCACTTAGTAAACATATAACACTCGAGCTCAATACTTTTTCATGGAAAAGGTATGTAGTGTATATAAATGTTTTCGTGAGATCAAAAGTGAGTCGAAAACTAGTGATCATGGAAAATGGACTAGGGGGAAGTCACGTTAAGCTAAAGGTGGAACGATGAAGAAGAGTTTCAAGGTTTAACCGTCACGTTGACTGGTCGCGTGAATTCGCCGAATAAGAATTGAAAGAAATGTGTGTGTTCAATCGCAATGAAAGTTTGTCTTGTAAAATTGGTGCATATTATTTATTGGTTTCCGCCCATGACATTATAAATTGAAAATATTTTGTCCTATAAAGAGAAATTACTCAAATTAGAACTTTAAAGTAGGACAACTTAGTAAAATTGGTGCATATTATTTATTGGTTTTCGCGCATGACATTTTGGAATGGCAGAGACTAAACTGTAATTATGTGTAAATTACAGAGACTAAATGTGTAATTTGATCCGACCCTATATATAGATGGAAGTTGGGATTTCCACTATAAATAGAGAAGAAGTTTCTCTATTTCCTAACTATGGGAGAATCGTAAAGATTCTCTTCTAAACCCGGGGAAAACGTCCCTAGTGATAAAATACGAATTACTTCTTCGTTCGTCCGAAGAATTCACGGATACAGCCCGTACTCAGTGTATTCATACACTCGTAGGAAAGGCAACCAGAACGATCCGGTTTCTCACGTAGATCAGATCCATTCCATAAACAAGTTTCCGCTGCATATAAACTGTAAGTCTGTTTATTTATTCTGTTTATGGTAACTATACATTCGTTGTATATTGGTTATGGAATGATGACTTCGTTAGTAAATCTAAAATATATGGAAAAATTTAAAAATAATGTAAATAAAACCATTAAAATAGAGAAATTGGAGAATACATACAATACATTGCATCATCCATGCATCAAATGAAGAAAATCATACCCACGTGATAATACATTTTTTAAAATGCGGAAACTGAGTAGCATATTCTACTCAAATTCACTTATAAAATAATTATTTCCCTAATAAGTTATCAACTCACTATGAAAATAAATACAAGTACCATCATAAGAAATACATAGAGATAAAAGATCTGGGATTCCAACAAATTAATGGGTTAAAAAATTACTGGCAATTATTCATTATTCAAGTTAGGGCAAAAAAACATCAATTTGTTCCCAAGAAAAAAAAGAAAGAAAAAAAAAATGATGAGGACGGCAACACCATTGGCTTGGAAGAAAAATTTCATTGTATATCATTATTTATGTGACAAACCAGTAAAATAAAATCAATTTAATTTTCAACTAATCAATAAATAACAATGTGTAATTAATTTATTAATTATTTAATAGTTATTTATTTAAATACTAAGTCCTAAAATATAAACTCTAAATGTTGATTTATATATATAGACCCTAAAATATATTTAGTTGCAAGATTTTATTGGTTTGACATATGGATTACGTGGTGCATCATGTAAAATAAATTTTCTTATCAACTCATCAACGTCACATGTAAAATGAGTGACACGTGAACGTGTTGGTCCAAAATTTTCTTTTGAAAGTTTTAATTGTTTATATTATGAAAATTCCTAGTTCATCCAACATTCTTATTCCCTCCCCTCTTCTTCTCTTAATGTGCCGCCATATTTATCTCAAAGAAGAAAGGAGCATTTCCTTGTGAGTTTAATTTTCTTACCTATTTTTTTTTTTTTTTTATTCTACTGCAAATTAAGAGATCATGAACTAGAAAATCAAATTATTTTACAGCAAAAATTGAAGTTACAGCTTGTTTATATGATTATTTGGGCATGGTGTGCTAGTAAGATGAGGTAATATTTTTACTAGATAATTAGCTTATTACACATTTTCTCATAAGAAAAGAAGACCCGAAGGCTGTAGAATCAAAAAATGAGAGATCGCCACATACGCTTGTCAATGAAACAGGTTAGAGATGGAACAAGTTATTCCATTCTCATCCTCATTCTTAATGGGGATTCTCTATTCCTGTTCCATTAAGGAAAATGGGATAATCCTATTCCTATCCCCATCCTAATGGGCATTGAGATTTCCCATGGGAATCCCCGACCTAATTTATAATGTTTTTTCTAAATAAAAATTCAATTAATATCCATTCAATAAAATAAAATAAAATAAAACTTTTGGGTACGGTTTTTAGAATTTTAGATTAATTGAATATATATATGTATTTAATTGTGTTAATTAATTAATACCATGAAAGTATATTGATATTAAGCACCTAAATACGTAATCTGCTAATTTGTTGTCCATCCAGCTATATTATGATGGCAAGGGAATCTCTTCGTAACTAGAAGGCTTAGAGTTTGAGGATAATAGATGAGACATATATAACACCCTTAAAAAGAACCAGAAATGTAAAAAGAAATGTGTGATATTTTAATTTAGAAATTCTATTGTTAGTTAGAAAAATTCTATTATATATAATAATATAATTTAATATATAGAGGTTAAATATATAATTAATATTACAAATTAATTGGTATACAATAGCTTCATTATCTCTAATTTCCCCCCACAAGATGGAATATATACATAAGCTACCTTGCTCTAATATTGATTGATATAATAGCTTTGGTAAAGGTTTGGTTAAAATGTTTTGCTAGTTGTTGTTTAGTCCCAACTAATAAAAGATGTATACTACCATTTTGTAGCTACTTCGAAATAAAGTGACAATCTAATTCTACATGTCTTGTCCTTCTCATGAAAGCTTTGGATTTTCATGCAATATAAAGTACAAATTTTTTATCACAGATGTTGAGCATATATCTATACTATTACAACTCACAGCTTTTAATTGCTAATGTCAGGTATTTTTGTAGAACTCCTTAGAGACTATTTTTACTCTTCCATGATATTAATGATTTTCCTAGAAAAACCATAAAACATGTGAGTTATTTTCTTGTATCAGGGCAACTAGCCTAGTTTGAATCATTGTAGGTAGACAATTGCATTTTCTTTGTTGATGAATAGAATAACCCTTAAGCATGTGTGCCTTTTGTGTACTTTAAGACTTTGTGTGCTGCTTGTTCATGTATTGTCTTTAGAAGTCTAAAAACTGAATGAGTTAATTTACTGCATATGTAAAATCAGGCCTTGTTGTAGTTAAATACAACAACTTGCCTATAAGTTTCATGTGTCCTTGTTTATCTTGAAGCTGTTCTCTTGCTAGTTTTTTTTTAAACTTTAAATTTTAATCCATTGGTATTAATGATGGCTTTGTAGCTAGTAGTCCAATATTTGCTACCAAGTCTAAAGAATATTTCTTGGACAAATTGCTATAGTTTTCTCTAACCTTGAAACCTTCAAGCGACAACAACTATCTATGATCTATTGTGATAACAAATCAATAATATATTGCTAAAAACTAAGATTTCATGAGAGAAGAAAACATATAGAATTAGATTGTCACTTATCAAGAGAAGAAGCAATAACTAGCAAACATTTTGACCAAAACTTTAGCAAAGCCATTGTATCAGTCTATATTACAACAAGGTAGCTTATATAATGTTATATATTCCAGCTTGAGGGAGGATATTAGAGATAAAGAAACTATAGCTAGTTTCTTAACTAAGTTGGTTAGTTAGGTGATATGTTAGTTAATAGTTTGTTATAGTTAGTTTTATACTGATAAAGAACGGGTTGCCAATGTTTTGGATCAAGGGGATAATGGGCCTAAAGTGTGGAGGGTGTATATAAGGAGAAAGAAGAATACTAGTGGGAATGAAGGGCAGAATAATAACAATGGGAATGAAGGGCAAAATGGTAACAGGGCTGAGAATTAGTTATAGGGGGGAGTTGGTCACGAGGTGTTAGGTATTGAGTATTTTGGTAATTGTTACTTGGATTGCATTTTGCACCTAGCTCTACCACTCTTGGTAGAGAGGGGAGTTGAGTTGACTCACTCCATTTGTCTTTCTTGTGTTCTTATCTTATTCTAAATAGAATGCAGTTTCATTTCCTTATTCTACTATAAGTTTTGTGTCAATTGTTGCTAATTCATTCCTAATACTTGAAGTAGAGTTCTTATTATCATTGAATCTCTATTGAATTGGTTTGACTTGCTGGATCACAATGGGTAAGGCTTTTGACCTTCAGGCGAGGATAGAGATGCAAGAGGAAACACTAGATACTATGACAACTCAACTACAATAATTTCAAGATAGTTCCACTGCAGAACAGAAGAAGAATGAAGTTAGATATTTGAAGATACATAAATTTCATGATATTTTAAGTGAAGAACAGAGGAAGAATGAAGCTAGAGATATTAAGATGGAGAACCTTCACGCTGACTTGAACGAGTTACGGGATTTACTCACCTAATCTTTAAATCGACGTGACAAGCAACCAGTGTGGAAGAAGAACCAGCTACTGGAAGCAAGACTAGGTTTGTTCACGATCAATGAGATGAACACCTCAGTAAGTGCTTTTATCAAAGACAATAGTATAAGTCATCCGAAATGAGTTGTACCATTCGACCCAATAATATTTTTGGCCAAAATTTCTCCACGCAGAAAGTGAATCTCCCAGTATTCAACGATAACAACTCCCGAGGATCGTTCATTAAACCAGAGATGTATTTTATTGTGAATGAAACTGTTACATAGAAAAGGTTGAAGCATGCACAGATGAGTATGAAAGGAGCGGTTATCCATTAGTTCTCTTGTTTACTTGTGTCTCAACCTCATCTAACTTGGAACCAATTTAAAGCTTGGTTGATGTCTCGGTTTAGTAGTATCTCTTTGTATAATGCCCAAGAAGAATTAGCAGCTCTGTAAGAAATAGGTTCAATCTTAGAATATATTGATGCATTTGAAGTGATTGCTACAAAAGTGGAATCTCACTCGTCAGAAGATTTCTTGGGTCTGTTCATCAACGATTTGTGAAAAGCAGTGAAGAGTTGGGTGAGAATTATGAGGCTGGTGAATAGGGCAGAGGCGGTGCATTTTACATGAGATGTTGAGTTGTCAGAGCTTATGCAACCGATGGATGACATACGTTATAGTTCATCGATTAGTTATAATAAATAGGGAACGAGAGGGAGTCAAAGTCATGTGATTCAATTTAGGGAATCAGAATCATGATTCAAAGGCATTGCGGCTCACCATCACCCCAATGACCGGTACAAGGGAGACTGTCAAATTGAGATGTGAGAGATAGAGGAATACCTGTGTCGAGGACTATGCTTCAAGTGTGGTTTGAAGTATAGCCCTCAACACAGCTGTGAGCATGGGTTTTTTCCCGACCTCTATGATGAAAACCTGTTGTTACCTGTTAGATAGATAAGCATGAATTGGATCTGAGAATGAGCAGAATAACGCCCAGAATGTTCTCAAATGGTTTGAAATTCAGAAGAGTCCTTAATCCGAAACCCCGAGAGAGGTTCGTGGAGTGATTAGAGGACTTAGGTGTGAGTGTGGGTTAAGACTAAGGCGTGCAGGCTCTATCTAGAGCCGTACAGCTGTAGTTTCACAACTACAGTAGTACGACTCTAGATTATATTACAGTCGTACGACTATAACAACTATGGTCGCATGACTGTAACACTACAGTCGTGCGACTATAGTTAGAGTCATACGACTCTAGTCTTTGACTCAGCAGATTCCTGAATAGGAAAGAACTCTAATTTGGCTTGGATTTTGGGCGTCAATCATGGGAATTAAGAGGCAGAAAAGAGCCAGAAAAAGCAGAAAACCATAGGAAAAAAAGGAAAAAAATCATTTCTAAAAGAAAAAAAAGAAAAAAAGGTGCTTGAGAGAGAAAGAGATTTCTAGAGAGAGAAAGTGGGAGAAAGAGGAAAAAAGAGAAGAGAGATCAGAAACACAGTGTGAGATTCTTAATCTGACATCACTGATTCAAAACTATACTCAGCTTTCGTTCAGATCAATTCGGGACACGGGTTCTAGAATTTCGGGTTGTTTGGAAATTCTAGGCCGATTCCGACATCCAGATCTGACTCTGGTCATCAAAATTCCGAAACACAAAAGAGGTAAACTCTGAGAGGCCTTAAAACTCGTTTGATGTTGATTTGTGATTTTTTCTGTGTTTGAAATTTTTTTCGAAAAACTGTCTGCAGAATTACATCCGTACGATTATAATTACAGTCGCATGACTATATTTACAATTGTACGATTATAGTTCCTGGAGAATAGTCGTGCGACTATATATTACAGTCACACTACTGTATGCTTCTGGGCAGAAGCTCGAAAAGCCCAAATTCGATCGAATATAGTCGGTTTTCCATTTTAAATGATTTTTCATGATTTAATTTGGTCTAATCACATCTGTACACTATAATATTATGGTTTTCGGATTTCCAATGATACGGATGTGTGTTTTGAGGTTTTGTTGGTTTCAATTCTTGGAATTCACAGTTGTTAGATCCTTAATCGGATTTTTGGTTCAATGATAACAGGCACTTGGATTCCCAGAAACTCTTGAAATCATCAAAATCGATAAAACTAGTGACTTTAGAAAATAAGAAAATCACTATCGGGCACTGTTCATTATAGTCGCACGGCTATAACCATTATAGTCATACGACTGTAATTTACAGTAGCACAATTATAATATCGGGCAAAAGGCAGAATCACGGGATCCGCACGGACGTTGTCGCGTATGCTGTCTTGAGAATCAAACCTGTTTTTGGTATGTTTACTGTTTTCAGACCATAGATTAATGTTTGGAATTAGAAACCCCCATGAATGGAACCTCCAGTTCCGGGATAACCTACCCACTAAACCGAAGGAATTTGCATGTAAAATGAGCCAAATTGTTTTCAAAATTGGTTTTTCATTCATAAAACCTACAGGGCGTTTCTAAAACAATTTTCCAGGTTTAATCGAGCAAGTCACCCAGACTTCTCGGTTATCCCCTAAATACATGTTCCCACTTCCTAAAATCCCCTATTCTGTCTTATATGAGTCCTTGATATGCCTTATTTACTTGTGCTAACCGTATTTGGGTGCAGCTTTTCTTTTTATTATTTTTCATTTTTGATGTACTTAATAGATCATCTCCTATACCTAGATGATTGTACTTTTTAGATCATCATGTATTATAAGCGGTTGTAAATGGTGAGGATGAGAGTTTTTCTTTTCTGGGTTGTATAATTTGGCCTCTACTTTACTTTTCCTGCACTTTTATTTTTCTGCACTTTATTTTGAATTTATATTTATGTCATGTGTATGAGCATTAACTAAAAAAATAAAAAAAGATAAAATGGGTAGACATAAGTGGATGTCATATCAAATTATGAAATAATAATTGAAATAAGTTTGAGGATTAGTAGGTGTGTTGCCCGAACCTTGAATCTTTGGATTATGTACCGCGTCTACACTTGGTAGGGAGTTGTATCGGAATATCCCGGATGAGATGATCCGGGTGGCGACTCTGTATCTAATCTCAAAATTTAGGTTTCGAGACCTTTAAGTTTAAATTGAGATTTTCTAAAAACCTATTCTCTAAAATTCACACTTATAATTAAGTTTTCTACAAAAGGGTTTTTTCCAATAAAATGAAATGCTTTCTTAAAGAAGATTAAAACCGGTTTTCAAAACTACATACATCACCCTTGAAGAGAAAATCGCCGGTTTCCACTTCACCACACGTTCCAAAAAAACATCATACACTTTCAGCGGCGACTTTGCTGTGGATTAAAAGTTTCTTTTAAAAAGTTTTTCATAAAAAACTTAAGGAACTTAGGTAACAATTGAAGTACATCCTCACTTGAAGTCAATTATTAATTCATAACCCGATATCTCATCCACAACTGCATAGCACGACATTTTCTCTTCTTTAATCCCTCTAACACATGATTAAGCCTGGTTTACTTCCAAAGGTGACCTACCGATTCCTTTAGGATTGGAGGCACCCGAGGGGGTAAACCACTCATAGCCTTGTACATACCCCTTCATTTGGACCCTTGAGTGGGGAGAAATGAGGAGTATATTTTCACTATGGGAACTTGTATGACCCTTGGTTTGACTCATACCTTCATGTAATGGCCTAGCAACTTCCCCCTAGGATTACTAAAACATATATTTGAAAATGGACATTGAGAGTACGCCTTTGGTATCCCTGGTTGATGCCAAAAAGACCTAATAACTAGGAAGAATGCGAGACCAATCGAATGGAGGAATAAGGTTAGAAGGGTGAGCATATTTTTGTGTGCTAACGTTTGCTCTATGGATGTTTTTGACCTTTACACGCGGCATAAACAGGCATCATCTGTGTGCCATTTTCTAACCATATTTTTATACAGCCATTTTGAGCATCATCATACGTGTGCTATTATACTAACCACATCTTCATGCAGCCATGATCTTTTTTTCGTGTGCCATATTCATTTTCTGTGTTCACATTCTCATAAAGCATACACAACGTCATCTTATGTGTCATGCATTCTAACCACGTTTTTATGCAGCCACTTGCATTCTGTATGACATAGGCATTCATACCATCTCATCCCATCCAAAACGTAAGGATGTTCTAAGTGTGCCCTTCACGACCATTTCAATTCATGACATATCAGGAGTCCCTGAGGCTACCCATATTCCACCTGTGTACCGGATTGCACTTGGCCATTTCATTACACTATTAGAGGGCCACAATGGTCTTAGGCTTATGTTTATATGGTGGATCACATGAGATCATCACACGGCATCATAACCATTCACCATTATTGTCATGGCGATACCATAGTTTTGCATGTGTGCCACGATCCACATCAGATTATTCCATAACATCGATAATTCATTCCGGGTACTCCACGAGTGCCGAGTTAGTACTCATATTAGGACATTTCATAACATGCCTAAATCATGCAAGGTGTTCCACGAACGCCAAAATGCTGTCCATTTCTCGAGTTACACGCGACTTGTTTGTGACAGCACTTTATCCAAGATGCCATAAAAGCATCGAACCTCTGTCTATGGAATAGCTCCTATATGACCATCACATGTCATTTCATTAACCTATGAAGCATCAAACCTCTGTCCATGTGTCAGTACAAATGTGACCATTTCATAACATCCACTACGTGCCTCGAAGGCACCGATCGCGAATCAACCTAGACAAGTCTCTACGAACATCACATCAGTCCGACATGAGGAGAACCCCCAGGTATTTCCTCTTTTCCTTCTCACCGTGCTCCTTATCATGAGACTAAACTCAAATCGGGCACAAGCACCCGTCTAAGTCGACTTTGGTCACGCGAGGGGCAGCCTGCGAGCACGGGTTTTTTTCCGACCTCTATGATGAAAACCTGTTGTTACCTGTTAGATAGATGAGTGTGAATTGGATCTGAGAATGAGAGGAATAATGCCCAGAATGTACAGTCTGAAATTCAGAAGAGTCCTTGATCCGAAACCCCGAGAGAGGTTCGTGGAGTGATTAGGGGACTTAGGTATGAGTGTGGGTTAAGACTAAGGCGTGCAGGCTCTATCTAAAGCCGTACGGCTGTAGTTTCACAGCTACAGTCGTACGACTCTAGATTCTATTACAGTCGTACAACTGTAACAACTACGGCCATATGACTGTAACACTACAGTTGTGCAACTATAGTTAGAGTCGTACGACTCTAGTCTTTGACTCAACAGATTCCTGAATAAGAAAGAACTCTAATTTGGCTCGGATTTTGGGCATCAATCACGGGAATTAAGAGGCAGAAAAGGGCCAGAAAAGGCAAAAAACCTTAGGAAAAAGAGGAAAAAAAATCTTTTCTAAAAGAAAAAAAAAGAAGAAAAAAGGGTGCTTGAGAGAGAAAGAGATTTCTAGAGAGAGAAAGTGGGAGAAAGAGGAAAAAAGAGAAGAGAGATCAGAAACACATAGTGTGAGACCCTAATCTGACATCACTGATTCAAAACTATACTCGGCTTTCGTTCGGATCAATTCGGGATGCGGGTTCTGGAATTTCGGGTTGTTTAGAGATTCTAGGCGGTTTCTGACATCCACATCCGACTCTGGTCATCAAAAATACTGGAACAAAAAAGAGGTAAACTCTGAGAGGCCTTAAAACTCGTTTGATGTTGATTTGTGATTGTTTCTGTGTTTGAAAATTTTTTCGGAAAACTGTCTGCGGAATTACATCCGTCCGACTGTAATTATAGTCACACGACTATATTTACAGTCGTACGGCTATAGTTCCTAGAGAACAATCGTGCGACTGTATGCCTCTGGGCAGAAGCCCGAAAAGCTTAAATTCAACCGAATACAGCTGGTTTTCCATTTTAAATGATTTTTCATGATTTAATTCAGTCTAATCACATCTGTACACTATAATATTGTGGTTTTCGGATTTCCAATGATACGGATGTGTGGTTTGGGGTTTTGTTGGTTTCAATTCTTGGAATTCACAGTTGTTAGACCCTTAATCGGATTTTCAGTTTAATGATAACAGGCCCTCGGATTCTCAGAAACTCTTAAAATCATCAAAATCGATAAAACTAGTGACTTTAGAAAATAAGAAAACCACTGTCGGGCACTGTTCATTACAGTCGCACGGCTGTAACCATTACAGTCGTACGACTGTAATTTACAATCGCACGAATATAATATCGAGCAGAAGGCAGAATCACGGGATGATCCGTATGGACATCGCTGCGTGATGCTGTCTTCAGAATCAAACTTGTTATGTTTACTGTTTTCAGACCATATATTAATGTTTGGAATTAGAAACCCCCACGCATGGAACCTCGAGTTCCGGGATAACCGACCCACTAAACCGAAGGGATTTGCATGTAAAATGAGCCAAATTGTTTTCAAAATTGGTTTTACATTCACAAAACCTACAGGGTGTTTCTAAAACCATTTTCCAGGTCTAACCGAGCAAGTCACCTAGACTTCTCGGTTATCCTCTAAATGCATGTTCCCACTTCCTAAAATCCCCTATTCTGTCCTATGTGAGTCTTTGATGTGCCTAATTTACTTGTGCTAACCGTATTTGGATGCAGCTTTTCTTTTTATTATTTCTCATTTTTGATGTACTTAATAGATCATCTCCTGTACCTAGGCTATTGTACTTTTTAGATCATCGTGTATTATAGGCGGTTGTAAATAGTGAGGATGAGAGTTTTCTTTTCTGGGTTGTATAATTTGGCCTCTACTTTACTTTTCCCGCACTTTTATTTTTCTACACTTTATTTTGGATTTATATTTATGTCATGTGTATGAGCATTAACTAAAAAAATAAAAGAAATTGGTAGACATAAGTGGATGTCATATCAAATTATGAAATAATAATTGAAAATAAGTTTGAGGATTAGTAGGTGTGTTGCCCGAACCTTGAATCTCTGGATTAGGTACCGCGTCTACACTTGGTAGGGCGTTGTACCGGAATTTCCCGGATGAGCTGATCCAGGTGGCGACTCTGTATCTAATCTCGAAATTTAGGTTTCGAGACCTTTAAGTTTAAATTGGGATTTTCTAAAAACCTATTCTCCAAAATTCACACTTAAAATTTATGTTTTCTACAAAATGGGTTTTTCTAATAAAATGAAAGGCTTTCTTAAAGAAGATTAAAACCGGTTTTCAAAACTACATACATCACCCTCGAAAAGAAAATCCCAGGTTCCCGCTTCACCGTGTGTTCCGAAAAAACGTCGTCTGCTCACAACCGCTGTTTAGAGGGTAATCTCAGATTAATTATGATTGATGATGATAATTCAGTGGGAGAGGAACGAGAAAAATTTGTTGATGCAGTGTGTGAGCGGGTGATCCTCAATGCGAAAGCACGAGCGGGGCTACGAGGTCGGCACCGAAGGGTTTTTCATAAAACATGAGGTTTTCAGATTTTGGAAAATAAGATGAAACAAAAGGAATGTATGAAACCAATTCCTCGCACCTTAAAGGTTGACAGGAGTCGCAAACCGGCTTAGCTCTTATCTGGAAATTATGGTATAGCCAAGCCCGATAGGGATTTCTATACCTTTAAGATAGAGATTCTAGTCAGAACAAATCACTTATTTCTGCTTTGTTGTGAAATAGCATTTAACTATATCAAATATGCGTTTTTTGTTATTTTAATTCGCTATTCAATATTCAACCCTAGATATTTTGCTATATGCTCATACGTAAAGCCATAGATAAATCTAGAAATTGATATATAAATTCAAAAAGTAAAATTATTACAATCCAATTGAATGAACTATCTTAGGGGATACATTTGATAAAAATGGGACAGGGGTACAATCGCCTAGTTTACACGAAATATTCTAAAAATAGAAAGCTATCATTTATCTAACCTAGCATACATCTACCTGCAAAACAGATGTCAGTGATATAGATAAATATACACATATTGGACTCAAGTAAGATAGAATGGGGTATCCATATAGCTCGAGATCAACCATTTAGGGGATAATCTATAAAACCTGACAAGTTTACCCTATTAGATTTGGAAAAAAGTTTTAGAAACGCCCTGTATTTTTGGATTTGGAAAAAAATGGTTTTTAGAAAACAATTTTGCCTATTTTTATTTTTCATTAAGCATGCCAAAGCGAGTCTGATATCCAGGGATTTATCAACAATTCCTTTCATGCAGGTTTTAAATAATGCTTCAAGAATTAAACTAGGTCAAAAAGCACATAAACACCCAAAATTAGTTTATGAGAATGAATGAATGCACAAAGAATAGTATGATAAAAGGAAATGTCATACTGGGGAAATGGATTGAATGAGCTGTGTGGCTTAAGATATGAGCCGTACGGCTCAAAATGGATCAAATATAGCCGTGCGGCCTATCTTTGAATGGAAAAAAAAATTTTCAGTTTATCGTTTTAACACGTAAAAATTCATTTTAGGATTTTCTCCTTTTAGATTTTATGATCCTTTGGGGGTTTATGGATGGATCAAACTGAGAAATTAGAGATTTTCACCCTTGATTGCATAAAACCGAAAATCCTGGAAAACAGAGAAAAGTGTAGCAAAGCTTATAGGCCATGATGAGCTGTGCGGTTTAATTTTCTCCTAAGATATGTCATGTGGCCTATAAGATAGGTTGTATGGCCTTGCTTAAAAACTTACAGTAAGCTTTTTCTAGTTTTCAGTAAAGATCAACACAACACAAGCAAATTAGACAATGCACGGATGAAAAGGGACGGATTTATGGCCTCTCAGAAGTTACCATCAACTTGTTTATCTAGGATTTGATGGAAAGATACCATTCCTTGAAGCTTTGGAACTGATTCTAACTCTTGAAAATGGACTGAAACTCGCCGGAAACCGAAATACAGCTGTTAATAACTTTAAACCATATAGATTTACGTGTCGAAATGGTGTTTAGTGTTTGAAAAGGTTGGTTTAGGTTATTTTGCGAAAATTATAATGAGAAGTTGAAAAAATGGTGATGAAGGTGAAGCTGAGGAAGAAATGAGAATGGTGAAGTTGATGAGGATGAAAGAGAGGGAGAGTTGAGTCGTGGGTTGCTGTGTCTTGTTGGGGGAAGGAAATTAATTTCCTTCACTTTTTAATCTCCTTCATAATGATATTGCAACCTGTAATCATCACCTTTTGAGAAATTAATTTTCTATTCTGCCTCAAGTGGGCCAAACTGGCCACTTTTTGACTTTAGAGATGGGTCGTACAGCCTATCTGCCTTCTGAATTAGGCCGTGCAACCTTACTTTTGAGCGGTATGGCCATTTCTTAATTCCACCTGTACCCATATTAAGCAACTCTCTTCCACGGCTTAACCCTTAAAAATTAAGAATATTTGGTGAACTTGGTTTTGAAAACCAGATTGATAATCTTGTTTAGGAAAACCATTGATGTGCTTGGAAATCCTTTTGTAGAAAACCTTTCCTTTAGAATGTGAACTGTTGGAAAACTAGTTTTGCATTTTTAGAAAATCCCGTTTTATTACTTAAAGACCTCGAAACTTAAATTTCAAGATCAGTGACAGAGTCGCCACCCGGATCAGCTCATCCGGAAAATTCCGGTACAACTCCCTACTGTGGGTAGACTACCGTACCTAATCCAAAGATTTAGGGTTCAAGCAACTTACCTATTCAACCTCTAGCTTGCATTCACTTATAAGTTTTTAATACCATATTTTATTTACTTAATTCTCTACCCATTTTTATCTTGTATTATTTAACCTATGCTCATACAGATGACAGAAGTAAATTGCATAAAATTAGAATGTGGGAAAATAAACCATACATCCAAAAGAATAAAATAGAGGCCGCTTATACAACCCAATCGAATAAAAAGGAAAACTCTCATCCTCTCTCCTTTTTTATTTTTTTGTTTAATCCTCTAAAAAATCCCTTTCTCTTTCTTTCTTTCTCCCTTTTATTCAATTCTTAAGATTTCTCTACCAAATCCCAGCCAAATTCAGTAGAAAATCAGAAACCATGCCCTGCCACTAACTTTCTGTGATTTTGGCCAAAAAATCATCTTCTCGCTAGAGCCACACAGCTGTAGTTGCGAAACTACAGCCATGCGGCTCTAACCAGAGCTGTGACAGATTTTCCAAAATCTCACACTCACCTCTAAGCCCCTTAATCACTCGAAGGACCTTTCTCAGAGTTTTGGAATAAGGACGTTTTAGTTTTCAGAGTGTTTTAGAGATTCCAGGCGACATTCTGCTCATTCACGAGTTTAATTCACGTCCGTCTGCTTAAAAGGTAATACAAGACTCTCATCACAGAGGTCGGAAAAACCCATGCTCACACTCACACAGTGGAACCAGAGGTTGAGGAAGGATAATGTCAAGTAATGGAGTTGAGTGGGATTTTGGAAGTGGTGAAAGCAACATTGTATGGAGAGGTACAGGGAATTGTAATTTTACTCATGGTAGACTCCGGACCCACCCATAATTTCATTTCACCAGGGTTAGTTCATACTTTGGTTTTGGGTAGTGTCCCAATCACCCTAATTAGTATTAAAATGGGGGATGGCCATAGGGTTATAGTTACACAATGATGCCAATTTTTGGACTTGAGATTAGGCAGTATGAACTATTCTTTTGATGCTTTGGTGTTTGATTTAGGAAGTTTGGACACGGTATTGGCGAGTGGCCTAGTTGGGTATGCTAGGGGTGGTAGCTCATAATTAGGAGTCTAAATGGATGAAATTCAATTATACTGGTAAGCCAATAGAGCTACACGGTATGGATGAATCAAATGCAACTAAAAACTCATTGCACAACGGTTGAAAGGGGAGCACTTATCCAATAAGGGTATTGCCATGGAGTTAAAGCTGAGTGACAAGCAAGAGAGGGAGTTAGTAGTAGTCTTGGATTAGTATGACAAAGTATTTTAGGATCTTTAGGGTATCTCGCCTCAGTGCCAAAATGATCACGCCATCAATTTGATGCTAGGAACGGGTCCAATAAATGTTCAACCCTACAGGTATCCACACGTACACAAGGTGTGAGTGCGAGATTTTCATCCCCCAGTTTCAATGATGAATAAATCATTTGTTTGCTTTTATAGCTTCCTACAGCGGTATGAGTCAAAGTCAATTCAAGATTAAAGTTCCAATCAACCAAACTTTAAGCCGCAGATCATTTCCTGGATGAAGGAGGAGGCTGTCCCTGATCAACAGTCGCACGGCTGTCACTACAGCCACATGGCTGTAGTTGATAGCCGCATGGATGTTTTCTTAACAACCGCACGACTATCGACTCGAGATCCGCATGGGTCTTGTTCTCTAACAGAACCATGACTTTCATTCTTGGAAATGAGTTTTTGGATGTTTTTGGGCAGATTTAAAAAACTTATCTTTTACCTATATAAACCTCACTAGAATCAGAATTAAGGGTTGGCAACTTGAATTTAGAGAGAAAGGAGAAGAAAAAGGAAGCAAAGGAAAGGAGGAAGTTCAAACTTTTTCTTCATTTTTCATCTTTAATTTCTGTTTTTAGGTTTAAAATTGGTTAGAAATCATAGGAAAAGACTCCACTAAGATTTCTAATAGGTTTAGAGACTAATTTGAACACTAAAACCGTAACTTTTGGAGCTTGAAACCATTTTCAAAGTTTGAAGTTTGGGCTCAAAATTAGAGCCTTTCTTAAAGGATTTTCACCTCCTAAAGCTGGGGATCCATGCTACATGGGTAAATATCTGAGAACCCAAAGCTTTTCAATTATTTGTGTGGTTTTTGGGCATCATTTGCATCATTTTAAAAACTGCTTTGTTTTTAGCTTCTGATCTGAGAACCAGAGCTGTGCGACCACTGTAACAGCCGCATGGCTTTGGTTCCTAGAACAAAACTGTGAAACTGGATGATTTGAAATCTGTTACTGATCTTGAAGTGATATTTACACGGGTGTAAATCTACGATCGCACGACTGTTGTTCCAATATCCGTACGGGTATCATTTTAGGACATAATCACTGAAAAATGATTTTCTTTTATTTCATGATATTTAAACCTTATATTTATATTCCAAAAGCATGTATTAGAATAGAACAATGACAGAAACCTAGTTTCTTGAAAACCAACTGATTTATCATGCTAAATAATTAACCGGTAAAACCGTTTTCTAAAAAATGCAGGGATGTTTTAAAATGTTTTCTAGGTTTAGTTGATGAGGTTTATCGAGTCTCTCTGGCTATCTGGTGGATCCTAGGTGAAGTAGTGAAACTAAACCTAGAATCGCACAACTAAGGCAGTGTACCTATCGTTGACAAGTAATAATTCTGGTTGGTCCAGGTATCGATCCCACAGAGCAAAATATTCTGCAAACACTAAACTACTCGGGTTCCTTGCGTGTCCTAGGCGGAACTTAATTTTGGAGTGTGATTATACTAACAACTAAATTATCCTACTCCTAATTGATCTATCCCAGCTTACTTTGCTCTTGAATTCGGGTTATCAATTGGCGGTTTCCCGACCTATGAATGCTAGTGGTGATGGCTTTATCAATTAATTACAATAGATGAATTTAACTCAACAATTAACCCTTAATTATGTTCTTTCGATAATTCAACCTAGCGTGTCTAGATCTTTTAGGTCCTTAGCCGGTTTCCCTTGTTTAGAGGCGGTCTAATTCTAAAGCTCAGAAAATAGGGGCACGTAAATTCCACGGTGTCGTCAATACTAATGGTTTCCTAGGCGTCAATCTAGGTAATGCCACAAATATGAACTTAATAAATTAAGATCTTATGAGACTAGATTATCATTAAAGGAATTGCATAAAGAAGAGGTGTAAAAATTGAAATTAAATTGCAATCAATTGTATTAATCAAGAAAGATGATAAGAATTCAATGTTTACAACCAAACATAATCAATTGCGGAATCAAAAACTAACTTAATCGAATTACAAAAGAGAAGAAGAAAAACTTATGCCCTTTTGGTCCGATTAACCGGATTCCGACGGTGTGACGATGCTTGGGGTGTACCTCTATAGACGAAATCAATCCGGAACCAAGAACGTCGCAAAAGAGGAAGGTTCAATGTAAAACTTCTACCAATTGATGGTTCAAAACTAAAAGAAACAAATAGTTCAAGCAATTAAACCTAGCTACAAGTTTATGCTTTACACTTTAAAAGTCTGGAAAAAGATACAGAAAACTTAGAAAATAACCTATTTATACGGCTAGGTTAAAACCACTAAACAGAAAGGATGAAAGTAGGGCAACAGTAGAATTCCAGAGCTCGGCACTCCGTGCTGGTGGAGGTGGCACGCCGTGCTGTGCAGATTTGTGGGTGGCACACCGTGCTGGTGGTGGTGGCACGCCGTGCTGTGTAGATTTGGGGTTGGCACGCCGTGCTGGTAGGGATGGCACGATTTCGTGCCGATCCATTGGATTCCATCCCTTGGCATGCTGGAATGGCACGCCGTGCCCTCATTGTGGCACGCCGTGCCACCTTGCTTTTCAGCACTTCAAAATCTTCTTTGCCGCCGTCGCTCCAACTTTCGGTCCAGGTCATAATACCTGTCCAAAACAAACATAAAGAAACATAACCGTACCAAAGCCACGGACCACAAAATTGACACATTATCCAAAATTACAAAAACACCCCTAAAAAACACCAAAAAATGCTAAAAGTTATGAGAATCTAACCAAAACATAAAAATCACAAAATACGCAAAAACCAAATAAGCATTCACACAAAGGACTCTAAAAATTGCCGTTCAAACCACGAAATTGCCTAAAAGATAAGGTCAAAAACCGACCTTATCAACCACCCCACACTTAAAGTCTTGCTTGTCCTCAAGCAAATAAACTAAAGACAAAGGAGTAAACTTGCTTGCTTTTACTTGCAAATCCAACTAAGGTTTTAACCGTACGAAATTCATAAACTCAAGAAGGTAAAGCATCACTTTCGAAATGACGCTAGGCGCACCAGGTTCAAAACCACTCAATACCTGAACCCAACAAAATTTAGCTAGTCAAAGGGCGAGGAACAAACAGAGTTTATACGACCACAAAGCACCTCACAAGATGTCACTCTAATGCTCAAGTTCAAGGCGAGGTGGATGAGCACACAAAAACAAACAATGGCACACATCACATAGCGAACTAATGGCAATCTCGGTGAAGTCATTGGTCAAGGAGCAAAATCAGAGAACCTGGGGCTTGTAATGTTACGGCTTTGGGTAGGTTTGATAAAAGGGAAATTTTAGGTATACAACTCCTACAAATCAAGTGATATATGCAAATTGACTAAGTACTAAAGACGGGTCATGCAATTCTCAACTCAAAACTAGTCCTAAGAGTGCTTGATTTGCTATATATTTTTTTCTTTTTCTTTTTTTTTTTTTGAACAAGAAATTCTACTAACAATGAGAAGGCCTTATCCACACCCAACGGCCAAAGCACAACTCAACGGGGAAAAAGATGACAAGACATGGGTTAAGGCAATTAGATGAGCACCCTAATCCTTTATTCAAACAAATGAACTGAAAATGGAACACATACACCAGCTTAAAGATGAGAGCCGGACAAACAAGACATGCTTTTACAAACTTCGATTTTTAAGAAAAGAAGCCGAACACATACATGGACTCTATTTGGAAATTTTTTTTATTGCAGCACAATTTTTCCCTAGGACTAGATGTGAAAGAGTTGAAATACAAATGGTGATTGACTCCAAAATGAATGAACAACTTAGCCAATTACTTGATTTAGGAGAGGAGGGTAAGAAAGGAAAATCAAAGTTAATGATAAAAAGTTAGGATGATAGATTTGGCTTGGTGAAGGTTTTTTAAGTCAAAAAGGTTAATTTAGTGGCTTTGGGTGATCTAAGGGATAAATTAGTAGTTAGGGTTAGGCTCATTTAAGTCAAGGGGTTAATCCTAAGGGTCTCCACATATTAAGCTCTCGATGCCAAGTGCAAAACGACGCCAGGTTCTACGATCTAATGTGCCACGTTTGTTTTTACCCTCACAAAGAAATAGAACCGATGTGAAATGGTTCCAAAGGCTCAAATTCTCACAAGTGTACTAGGGGTTGTATGCTAGGTCGTGTGACTCAACCAATGTTCCAAGGCGTAATCATAGCTCCATCATGTAAGTAGAGGTAGAGGGTTAATTCCCTAATGCAATCTTAATGACAAATCTAACCAATGGTTACCATCAAGAATCACAAATCACGCACAAACAAGCTAATGACTTGCAATTAACTTCCAGTGTCCCTAGCCAATTGCTACCAATCCAAGCACAGAGACTTAGTTTCGAGGGTGGATTAAGCAATATTATTCAAACGGTAATTGACACATAAACAACCTAAAAACACTATCATACCAAAAACAAACCAAACCAACTCTACATGCATTAAAAGCTAAAGCCTAAATCTAACCAAAAACCAACACAAAACATCTAAATGCGCAAAAACACAAACAAACATACGAAATAAAACAACCAAAAAGTGCAATGTAGAAAGAAGCAAAAGAAAGGGAGAAATCCCTTTACCCACCCCACACTTATATTGCACTTACTTCCAAAAGTGCAATGGAAGAAGGAGCAAAATAAAGCGGGAAGCGAAAAGGGTTACCTCACATATCGGGGGCTGGTGGTGGCGGCGGCGGGTACGGCCACCCTTGGGCTACACAAAAACGAGAGGCGAATGCCTTGACATTGGCGAGCTGAGCTGCTTGCCTATCAAGGCGTGCGTTCATCCGCTCCTCGAGCACAAGCTGATGGGCGGTTAAACCTTCCAGTTGTTCAATTATACCATCCAACCGCCCTTCGATCTGCCCCATAAAATCCCATCCCACCGAAACATTTTCCTCATCCTCCTCGTTATCCTCAGCTTCCTCACTCTCGTCCTTATCATCTACGTCCATAGGGGCCTTACCCCTGCTCGAACCTCCCGCACTTGAAGTACCTGCAGCTGGCACAACATGGGAATAAGACAAAATTCCCCTCAAAAGCTTCTTTGGAAAGATGCTATCGAGGTTCTTATAACAAGTATTACACCGAAAGAAACATGCAATACAAGTTACAATATGCCCTAACCCTAGTTCTGACTTAGATCTGCTATGGTGGGTGTATAGGGCTTCCATGACGAAGAAGCGCATATGCACCTTAACATCATTATGCACATGCCACAGTATTAAAAGTTCAAATGCATTGACCCGGTTGCTTTCGGTTTTGCCCGAAAAATTAAAACACAAAAATTTGTGGATTAATTGCAGGATTAGGTCATGTAGTTGGGAAGTTTTAGCAAACCTAGGTTGGTATACCCCTTGACCTACCATACGCCAAAATTTCTTGGCATCCATATTCTCCGGCCATTTGTAACTATTCCCTTCAATTCCTATGCAAGCCTTAAGGCCCTCAATATTTAAAGAGTGTTCAGCACCAAATAGGCAGAAGGTCATGGTCCTAAGGCCGGTATCAGGGTTTGTTTTGAAGCTTAAAGTGGAGTAGAATTCTAGGTTCAACTCCCTAAAGACAGGTGGATTAGACTTCACAAACTCATACCATCCTAGACTAGTTAATTTAGCACGTACAGCCTCTGACCTATCTTGCACAAATAAAAATTCCTAATCGAAGGTTCGAAAGGAAGTACTCTCTAATGGAAACAGAGTTTTGTATCGTTTACCTTCATCATCAGAGAAGAGAGGGAAAGGGCATTTATACTTCCTGGAGAGGCTAGTTAAAAGGGCCATCTGCTGCTCGGGAGGTAATTCTTCGTTTGGCACCAGTTCTGGTGACGGGTCTATGGGTCGTCGCGAAGAACCGTGTCCCCGATCAGCTACAGTTTTCTTCTTCATCTTACTATTGCACAACCATAAAAACACACAAAAATAAAAAACAAAAGAAATCAAATCCAAAGAAACCCTACTGTCATAGATACAAACCACTAAATATAAAGAAAAAGAATGCAATACAATCACCCTATTAAGCAGTAAATCAACCAAAATCAAAGTGAGAAAAAGAAAAAGCAATAAAAAGAGTAAAGGAAAAGCAAAGCATGAATTCATACCTGGTTGTAAGGAGAATGATGCAAAATAAAAATTAGGTCAAAATAAGAGTTAAAGAGAAGTTGAGAGGAAGAAAATGAGAAGGGAAGGAAGAATGATGGTAGAGAGGGAGAAGGTGAGGGTTGGTTCTAGAGAGAGAAAGTGGAGAGAGAGAGTGTGAGAAAGGAGTAGAGGAAGAAGAAGAAGAAGAAGAAGAAGAATAAGATGGGCGGTTACAAGGAAATAGAAGAGAAGGGTTTATATAGGCGGGTGATTTTTGACCTAAAAATTTGAAATTTAAACGCTCGGCACGCCGTGCCAAACAAACAGCATGGCGTGCTGAGCAGAGCATAGCAACTTACCTGGAAACAGTGTGAGGGCACGACGGCATGCTGGCTCGGCACGTCGTGCTGTCTTGAAAAATCTATAATCGACACAGCGTGCTACAATACAGCACGGCATGCGGATCACTCTTGCAACAATTCACTTTAGAAACAGCACAACGGCATGACAGTGTGCTGTTTTGGCACGTCGTGCTCCCTTGAAAATCCATTCTTTGGCACGGCGTGCGAAACTTTGGCACGGCGTGCTGCTTGCTCTTGCACAATCCTCTTTTGGAACAGCACGACGGCACATTGGCATGCTGTATTGGCACGTCGTGCCACCTTGAAAACCCTTACTTTGGCACGGCGTGCGGAATTGCAACACGGCGTGCTGAGTTGCTCTTGCACGCGATTTCGGAACAGCGGCCTGGCACGATTACGTGCCACACTAGCATGTCACGTGCTACCCCGTTCTCACCTAGGCACGACGTACCCATGGTGGCACGGCGTGCTGCTATGGAATTCTGCCAACCTTTACTTTTTTTTTCTTTTTCACTTTTGATCGAGATTGTGATTGACTTGCTTAGTGACCTATTCCTACACACAAAAACATATTAACACAAAAATTAATGTACAAGGGAAGTACACGTACCTCATTGCTATGTTTATAGTCGAAATAGCTCGACTTCTATGTCCATGATTTCGCATTACACATCACGAAGGAGTAAGACTTGCTTCTCCTCCTTCACTCCTCCGCTGACGTAGGGCTTCAACCGATGCCCGTTTACTTATTGAATTCCCTCCGGGGTTTCAATTTCCACCATCCCGGAGGGATAGACCTTATGCACGGTAAACAACCCCGTCCACCGACTTCTCAATTTGCGTGGAAATAGTTTCAACCGGGAGTTATACAAGAGCACCAACTCCCCTTGATTGAAACCTTTCTTTATCACATGCCGGTTGTGCCACTTCTTGGTCCTCTCCTTGTAGATTTTGGCATTCTCATACGAACTCAACCGAAGCTCATCTAACTCCATGAGTTGCCTTAATCGAAGCTCACCTGCAGCTTGCATATCAAAGTTAAGGAATTTTAAAGCCTAATATGCCTTGTGCTCTAGTTCCACAAGTAGATGACAGGATTTACCGAAGACTAAGCGGTAGGGAGACATTTCTATAGGCATCTTAAAAGCAGTCCTATATGCCCATAGTGCATCGTCTAACCTTAGACTCCAATCTTTCCTAGATGCACCTACCGTCTTTTCTAAGATTTGTTTTAGTTCCCTATTTGAAACATCAACTTGCCCACTCGTCTGAGGATGGTAAGGAGTTGCTACCTTATGCTTAACCCCATACTTGTGCAAAAGATTGTCAAACTGTCTATTACAAAAATAGGAGCCCCCATCACTGATGATAGCCCTTGGGGTTCCAAACCTAGTAAGAAAGTTTTTCTTTAGAAACTTGACAATGACCCTTGCATCATTGGTTGGTAAGGCGATAGCTTCTACCCA
Organism: Euphorbia tirucalli; assembly: GCA_039660915.1. Classification (NCBI taxonomy): domain Eukaryota; kingdom Viridiplantae; phylum Streptophyta; class Magnoliopsida; order Malpighiales; family Euphorbiaceae; genus Euphorbia; species Euphorbia tirucalli. Next base: position 67,932,385 of record CM077641.1, on the reverse strand, counting down.
CTTAGACACATATTCAACCGCCACAAGAATGTATTGGTTGTTGTGGGATATTGGGAAGGGTCCCATGAAATCTATGCCCTAGAAATCAAAAAGTTCACACACTAAGATACCCTGTTGGAGCATTTCATTCTTTTGGGAGATATTTCCCATCCTTTGACACGCATCACAGGCCCGAATATAGCTAATGACATCCTGTTTCATGGTTGGCCAATAAAACCCACTAGATAAAATCAAATGGCCACCCGCTTCTCTATCATGACACATCTCAATAATGGAGGGAACCTCCTCATAAGCAACACACCGCCTAATCACATTATCCACACATAATCTAAAAAGATAAGGGTCATCCCAAAAATAATCCTTAGCATCATGATAGAATTTACGTCTCTGTGCATGTGAGAGGTTAGGTGGAAGAATGTTACCGACTTTAAAGTTTGCGATGTCCGCAAACCATGGCATAGAGGTTACCCCACACAACTGTTCTTCGGGGAATGTATCATGAATGTCTGCTTCTGGAGAGGATACGGATCCTTCACTTGGTAGTCTCGATAAGTGGTCGGCCACTACGTTTTCTACTCCCTTCTTATCCTTAACCTCCACATCAAACTCCTAGAGGAGAAGAATCCATCGAATCAACCTGGGCTTTGCATCCTGTTTAGCCAACAAATACTTAAGAGCAGCATGGTCAGTGTACACAATTACTTTTGATAAAACCAAGTAAGACCTGAACTTATCGAAAGCAAACACAACAGCTAGTAATTCTTTCTCAGTCACAGTATAATTCATTTAAGCACCGTTCAATGTCTTACTAGCATAGTAAATTGGGTGGAAAATTTTTTCCACCCTCTGACCTAAACAAGCCCCAACAGCTATGTCACTCGCATCGCACATAAGTTCAAAGGGGATTTCCCAATTCGGACTCACCATGACCGGTGCCTCAAACAATTTCTGCTTAAGCAAATTAAAAGCATACATACACTCATCATTGAAATTAAATGGGGCATCCTTTAGGAGTAGCTCAGTCAACGGCTTAGCAATCTCAGAAAAGTTTTTGACAAAACGCCTATAAAAGCCCGCATGTCCTAAGAAGCTCCTAACTAACTTAACCGAACTTGGGGGAGGCAGTTTCTCAATCACCTCAATCTTGGCCGGATCGACCTCAATCCCCTTTCCTGACACCTTGTGCCCTAAGACAATGTAATCCCGGACCATGAATTGACACTTCTCCCAACTAAGTGCCAAATTGGTGTCTTCACATCTCTGAAGCACCTAGTCCAAATTCCCCAGACATGACTCAAAAGTATGACCAACAACAGAAAAATCGTCCATAAAGACTTCCATAAAATCCTCAATCATATCAGCAAAAATGGCTAGCATGCATCTTTAAAAGGTGGCCGGGGCATTACACAAACCAAAAGGCATCCGCCTATATGCAAATGTCCCGTATGGACAGGTAAATATGGTTTTCTCTTGATCGAGAGGGTCCACTGGAATTTGCATATACCCGGATAGCCCATCTAACATACAAAAATATTCATGCCCGGCCATCCTCTCTAACATTTGATCAATAAACGGTAATGGAAAATGATCTTTCCGGGTGGCATCATTCAACTTCCTATAATCAATACACATGCGCCAACCCGTGACAGCTCTAGTAGGGATTAGTTCCCCTTTATCATTTTTCACTACCGTCGTGCCTCCCTTTTTAGGCACACATTGAACCGGACTCACCCACTGACTATCAGAAATAGGAAAGATGATACCTGCGTTGAGGAGTTTTATCACCTCGGTTCTTACCACTTCCTTCATATTTGGGTTCAACTGACGCTGAGGCTGTGCACACGGTTTTACCTCATCTTCCAGGAAAATTCTATGTGTGCAAAACATCGGACTTATTCCCTTGATGTCATGGATTGTCCACCCGAATGCTCCTTTGTGCTTTCTCAGCACCTCTAGTAGCTTGTCCTCCTCCTCTCCTGTCAACAAAGAAGAAATTACAACTGGTAAGTCCTTTGGAGGATGCAGAAAAACATACTTAAGGTTAGGGGGAAGGGTTTTGAGCTCCAATGAGGATTTAGGTGCCGGCTTGACTTCACGCTCCAGCTTGTCAAACCGTCCCTTCACCCATGAGCATTCTTCAATTAACACTTCGTTCGCCTCACTTTCCATTAGGCCTTCTCCTATGATGCACTCTAGTTCACTGCACACATTCTCAACCACACAAGCATCAATAGGACAAAAGGAGTCCACAAAATTACAATTTTCAACATCTAATAGATATTTCATTGAGTTATAGATGTTGAAACTTACCTCCTCGTTATGCAACCTAAGAATAATCTTACCTTCCTAGACATCTATCAAAGTCCTACTGGTTGCGAGAAATGGCCTTCCAAGCAAAAGGGGCACCGAGCTATCTTCCTCTATATCCATTACCACAAAGTCCGTGGGGAAGATAAACTTGTCCACCTTTACTAACACGTCCTTGACCACCCCCTTTGGCCTTCTGAGAGATCTATCCGCCAATTGGAGGGTCATGTTGGTCGGCTTTGGGTTTCCCAGTCCAAGTCTCTTGAAAAATGACAGAGGCATCAAATTGATACTTGCACCTAAGTCACATAGGGCATTGGCAATCTCCAAGTTTCCTATCTGGCATGGGATAGTAAAACTGCCCCTATCTTTGAGTTTGAGTGGAAGTTTGTTAGTGATAATTGCCGAGCATTCCTCTGTTAAAGCCACCACTTCGTCCTCACCTAGCTTTCTTTTCCCTGCAAGAAGTTCTTTAAAGAATTTAGCATAAGAAGGCATCTCTTGGAGAGCCTCAATCAATGGCATATTAAATTCTAACTTCTTAAAAATTTCCAGAAATTTGGAATATTTCTGCTCCAGTTTATCTTTCTTCTCCCTTTGAGGATAAGGAAGCTTAGGCACATGGGCTCTCATTGGGTCAGGAATTTTTCCTTTTTCATTTGTGCTAGGTTCAGGTTCAGAAATCGAGTCAGGGTTGCTTACTTCTCCTGACTCTTCACTTACCTCAGTAGGTTGGGATGGAATATCAGCGTTTTGCACTCGGTCCTCCACTTGCCTACCACTTCGCAGGGTTATAACTTGAGCTGTCTCCCATTGATTGCCCTTAGGGTTTTGTTCAGTTCTACTCGGGAGTGCTCGTTGAGGTCTTTCCTGCCTCTCCCTACTCATTTGAGCCACCTGCTTGCCCAAATCCCTACAGTATGCCTCATTATCAGCAAGCCGAGACGAGATGTCTTTTAACAAAGACAAAACCATCTCATCTTGCTTAGACTATTGAGGTTGCTGTGAGGATTGATCATTAGGAATAAATAGGGCCTTACTTAACCCCTGCTCACGGTGCTCATAATGGAATCCGGAAGGAGGTCTCAACACATTTTGGTTATTACCATAAGACATGTTCGGGGTGTTGATACCTTCTTCCGTAATTATTATTATTATTGAAATTTTGTGGGTCAGAGTTAGAATTATTATACCTTTGGTTTCCTCCCACAAAACTTACATTCTCAGAAGGTTGGGCGAACCACTCCTAATTGATCAGTGATGGCTGGGAGAACCACTCCGGATCTGTTCCGGGGTCGATGTGGAGCCATTAGGCCAGTCATGACCATGTTGTCTCTATCACCACCCCTTCTTCTATCAAACTCCTCCCGCTCTCGCCGTTGCTCATCTCTTTCCCGTAGCTGTCTCTCCTCTTCCTCCTGTTGCTGATGATCCATTTGGACAATTCGCTCTTGTTGTGCTCTATGGTTCCTGCTACAAAAATGTTCAATTTCAGGGTTATAAGGTAAAAGCTCAGGGTGCTGAGAACGAGTTCGCATAAGCTAGAAAGCACACACACAAAAAAAAAAATAAAAAAAAATAAAAAAAAAATTTGAAACAAATATCCACAGAAAAGAAAAATTATCTAACTATATGCACATAAACAGTACCTAGATCAGCAAATAGACCTTTGGTTCAATGATGTAGGAAAATAAATCTCCCCGGCAACTGCGCCAAAAACTTGGTGGATCCTAGGCGAAGTAGTGAAACTAAACCTAGAATCGCACAACTAAGGCAGTTTACCTATCGTTGACAAGTAATAATTCCGGTTGGTCCAGGTATCGATCCCACAGAGAAAAATATTCTGCAAATACTAAACTACTCGGGTTCCTTGCGTGTCCTAGGCGGAACTTAATTTTGGAGTGTGATTATACTAACAACTAAATTATCCTACTCCTAATTGATCTATCCCAGCTTACTTTGCTCTTGAATTCGGGTTATCAATTAGCGGTTTACCAACCTATGAATGCTAGTAGTGATGGCTTTATCAATTAATTACAATAGATGAATTTAACTCAACAATTAACCCTTAATTATGTTCTTTCGATAATTCAACCTAGCGCGTCTAGATCTTTTAGGTCCTTAGCTGGTTTCCCTTGTTTATAGGTGGTCTAATTCTAAAGCTCAGAAAATAGGCACACATAAATTCCACAGTGTCGTCAATACTAATGGTTTCCTAGGCGTCAATCTAGGTAATGCCACAAATGTGAACTTAATAAATTAAGATCTTATGAGACTAGATTATCATTAAAGGAATTGCATAAAGAAGAGGTGTAAAAATTGAAATTAAATTGCAATCAATTGTATTAATCAAGAAAGATGATAAGAATTCAATGTTTACAACCAAACATAATCAATTGCGGAATCAAAAACTAACTTAATCGAATTACAAAAGAGAAGAAGAAAAACTTATGCCCTTTTGGTCCGATTAACCGGATTCCGACGGTGTGACGATGCTTGGGGTGTACCTCTATAGACGAACTCAATCCGAAACCAAGAACGTCGCAAAAGAGGAAGGTTCAATGTAAAACTTCTACCAATTGATGGTTCAAAACTCAAAGAAACAAATAGTTCAAGCAATTAAACCTAGCTACAAGTTTATGCTTTACACTTTAAAAGTCTGGAAAAAGATGCAGAAAACTTAGAAAATAACCTATTTATACGGCTAAGTTAAAACTACTAAACAGAAAGGATGAAAGTAGGGTAACAGCAGAATTCTGGAGCTCGGCACGCCGTGCTGGTGGAGGTGGCACACCGTGCTCTGCAGATTTGTGGGTGGCACGCCGTGCTGGTGGTGGTGGCACACCGTGCTCTGCAGATTTGTGGGTGGCACGCCGTGCTGGTGGTGGTGGCGGCACGCCGTGCTGTGTAGATTTGGGGTTGGCACGCCGTGCTGGTAGGGGTGGCACGATTTCATGCCGATCCACTGGATTCCATCCCTTGGCATGCTGGAATGGCACGCCGTGCCCTCATTGCGGCATGCCGTGCCACCTTCCTTTTCAGCACTTCAAACTCTTCTTTGCCGCCGTCGCTCCAACTTTCGGTCCGGGTCATAATGCCTGTCCAAAACAAACATAAAGAAACATAACCACACCAAAGCCACGGACCACAAAATTGACACATTATCCAAAATTACAAAAACACCCCTAAAAAACACGAAAAAATGCTGAAAGTTATGAGAATCTAACCAAAACATAAAAATCACAAAATACGTAAAAACCAAACAAGCATTCACACAAAGGACTCTAAAAATTGTCGTTCAAACCACGAAATTGCCTAAAAGATAAGGTCAAAAACCGACCTTATCACTATCCCACCTAAATGCATGATCCCGACTCATTTATTATCCTATTATGTCATGATTGAGTCCTATATGCGATTATTCATATAGTAACGTCTGTTTTGCAAGATTAAATGTATGTTTAAATTTTATTATTGTATTAGATAAACTCGTGTATTTTAGGCGGTTGTATATAATTAATTTATTTACTGCTTTATGTACCTTGCATGAACATCGTATGCTCTAAATAAAACTAGTTTAGTTTCATAAAATGCTATAATTTGGTTGTTGAAGTGTTTATTTTAATTAGATGACAAGTAGATGACTCGTCCAGAGCTAGACCTCTGGAAGGTATAGGGACTCTTACTTGGTTTCAGTTGTACCAAAATTTCTTGGTTGAGCTGAGCTAAGTGGCGACTCCTATATCTTCTTTGAGATTTCGATCTCGAATCTTTTATGAGCATTATTTTCTAATATGAACTTCATACCATAATTATATAACAAAACAAAACAAAACATATAAAATTCCTCAGTTCGCTTTGCTGCTTCAATCGTATAAAACATCATTTGCTCACACAAGGCTAAAATTCAAAGACAAGTAGCTGAGATGTTAAACCAGAGAATAATCTATCCCAGTCAGAGTGCATATTCCAGCTCCATTTTGCTAGTTAAAAAGAAAGATTTCACATGGAGGATGTGTATCGACTATAGAGAATTGAATAAAGTCACGGTTCCTGATGAATTTCCAATACCAGTTGTGGAGGAGTTATTAGATGAGTTGTCTGGTGCTACTTAATTCGCAAAGATTGATTTGAAATCGAGTTATCACTAAATATGGATGCGAGTGGGTGATGAGAAGAAGATTGCATTATGTACATATGATGGGCATTACGAGTTTCTTGTCATGCCTTTTGGCTTGACTAATGCATCATCAACATTTCAAAGAGTTATGAACGAAATTTTTATGCTATGGTTGAGGCAATTTGTTCTTCTAATTTTTTATGTCATACTTATTTACTGCCCAGCTTAGGAGTCCCACTTGCAACACGTATCCAGGGTGCTCTAAACCTTATCCCAATATGAGTTCAAAGAAAATAAAAAAAATGTTTTTTTAAGCAACATAAAGTTGAGTATCTAGCCTATGTGGTTTCTAAAGACGAGATAACTTTGGATCCTAGTAAGGTTAGAACGGTTAAACAATGGCCTGTGACACAAAATGTTAAAGGACTTCATGGTTTCTGGGGTTAACGGGCTATTACAGGAAGTTCATCAAGGATTAGAGTACATTGGCGTGTCCTCTCACTAACCTAACTAAGAAGTACAACTTCAATTAGACCTCTCAAGCATATATGGCCTTTGATGCCCTTAAAGCTAAATTGATCACGGCATACTGGTGTTTACTTTTCCAAATTTCACTCAACAGCTTACCATTGAGTGTGACGCCTTGAGCGCTGGGATCGGGGCTGCGGTGATGTAAAATAAGCAACCAGTGGCTTGCTTCAGCAAGGGCCTTTCAGAGCGCACTTTAGCTAAGTCCACATATGAGAAGAAGTTGATGGCACTTGTATTGGCGACACAACATTGGTGACCCTACTTGGGCAAGAATTTATTGTTTATACAGATCATAAGAGCCTCAAACATTCACTACAATGACACATCACAATCGCAAATCAGCAAAAATGGTTGGAAAAATTAATGGGGTATCAATTTGATATGTTGTACAAACCACGAAAGTTAAATGGTGTTACTGATGCTTTATCAAGGCAGCATGACACCGTGAAGTTTATGGCCTTAATATCCTCTCCCAAATGGTTGGACGACAAGTTATTATTGGAGGACAGCCAAAGAGATACGCAATTACAAGCCATTGTTTGCTTCCTTTAATTGGATCCCTTGTGTAAACCAAGATACCATATTAAGAATATGATTCTTTACTGTAAAGGAAGGCTTGTGATTTCCGCTACTTCATCTTGGATTCCAACCTTGATGGTAGAATTCGATAACACTCCGACACTTTGGGTCTTATCGAACATATTGATGGATAACAGCGAGTGTTTTTTGGGTGGGAATGGTTAAAGATGTTCAGGAGTTTTTCCAAAATTATGATACTTGTCAGTGCTACAAGTCTTCAAATCTTGCTCAAGGAGGGCTTTTCCAACCATTGGAAATTCCATATCAGGTTTAGGATGCTCTCTTCATGGATTTTGTTACAAGCCTGTCGAAATCTAAAGGATTTGAAGCTATTATGGTAGTTGTTGATCTTTTGTCAAAGTACATCCATTTTATCACTTTAAAGCACTTGTACACTACTCGAAGCACTGCTGAAACTTTGGTTAAGGAAATAGTGCGCCTCTATGGGATTCTCAGCTCCATAGTTAGTGATCGGGATTTATTATTCATAAGTAAATTCTGGCAGGAGTTATTTAAACTGCAGGGGACCGCATTGCACCTCAGTTCTGCATATCATCTGGAGTCCAATGGCCAAACAAAGGTGATCAATCGCTACCTCGTATCTTATCTCCGTTGTTTTGCTGCTGAACAACCAAAGACTTGGTCACAATGGATAGCATGGGTTGAATATTGGTATAATACCACCTTCCATCTCTCAACTGGTATGTCTCCTTTTGAAACAGTGTATGGCCACAAACCACCCTCTATCATCTAGTATATCTCGGGAGAGATTAAAGTGGAAGCTGTTGCAAGAGAATTACAGGATTGAGATGAAGCCACTCGACAGCTAAGGCGACATTTATGGCATGCCCAACAGCGGATGAAATTTTAGGTTGATAACAAACACAGAGAGGTGGAATTTGAAGTTGGAGATTGGTTTTTTTTTTTTTAAAAATTAAAGCTTCATAAGTAGCAATCAACGGCACGTCGTGTATGCCCTAAGTTGGATGCGGATTTTTATGTTCCTTATCATATTATAGCACAGGTAGGCAACATTGCTTATTGCCTATAATTACCAGCTACAAGTAAGATTCACTCGGTGTTCCATGTGTCCTTATTGAAATGATCAATTGGAAGCAACCCGTCATCTCCACTCTTCCACCTGAGCTCGAGTTAGATGTTGTTGATACTTTGATCCCAGAACCTATTTTGTCCAAAGAGGTTGTTCAAAAGCACGTAGACACTGCAACTGAGTGGCTGATTCAATGGCAAATAACCAGTTGAAAATGCTACGTGGGAGGATGCCCTCACCATTCAATCTGAGTTTCCTAGTGTTTGTTTTGAGGGCAAGACTCATATTGAGGATAAGGGTATTGATAGAGAATGGCCGGCCAATGTACTAGATCAAGGGGATAATGGGCCTAAAGTATCGAGGGTGTATACAAGGAGAAAGAAGAATGCTAGTGGGAATGAAGGACAGAATAGTAACAGTGGGAATAAGGGGCAGAATGGTAACAGGGCTGAGAATTAGTTATAAAGGGAAGTGGGTCACGAGGTGTTGGGTATTGAGTATTTTGATAATTGTTGTTTGGAATGCATTTTGCACTTGGCTCTACCACTCTTGGTAGAGAGGGGAGTTAAGTTGACTCACTTCATTTGTCTTTCTTGTGTTCTTGTCTTATTCTAAATTGAACGCAGTTTCATTTCCTTATTCTACTATATGTTCTTTCAATTGTTGTTGATTCATTCCTAATACTTGAAGTAGAGGTCTTGTTATTATTGAATCTCTATCATATACGAGCTCCATAAATAGCAAGCTCGTGATTTGTAAAAAGTGAAGTTGTTCAATTAATCATTTTTTCAATTTCTTTTTAATCTTTTCTTTTATTCGTTCCATTCTTAATATGTCCATGCTATACAAATCGAATAATTGAGGAGCTAACATGAAAAGAAAAAAAAAAAAAAAAAAAACTAAACACATGCAGCTCCCCAAATTTGTTTGAATATTGACCACAGCGGGAAGCGGAATGATTTAAAAGCATAACACAGGGTCAGCTTAACCACAAAGCTGCTCAAGCAAGGGCTTTAGGCCCTGTAATTTTGAAGGCCCAAAAAACAATTATTTGAATATTTTATTATACATATATATAAGTGTTTCCAAATTAAAGTTAATAATATTTTATACTAAAAATTTAACATGTCATTAACTACTAATTTTGGAAATTCTTTAAAATATAATAGTAGTTCGAACATTGATTTTCTAGATTTATTTTTTTTTTTAGAATTAAAAATTTTAAAAGAAGTTATACATATAGAAAATAAGACTCTAATTGATATACTCAATTACATTAAAGGACTTAATATTTTTCCAGATTCATATATTGCATGTAGAATAATATTAATCATTCTTGTAATTGTTGCTTCAACAGAAATAAACTTTTCTAAACTAAAATTTATAAAAATATTAACTAAAATCAACCATGCACAAAAAAGATTAAATGGGTGAGTAATTTTGACAACTGAGAAAATTATTACAAGAAATTAATTAAGAAAATTTCATAAAAGAGTTTGCATCAAAAGAAGGTAGAGAAATAAATTTCATATAGAAAAAGAATTAGAATACAATTTTATAATGTTATAATTTTCAAAAAGCTTCAATTCAAAAATTCGCTTTAAACCTCCCTAAAGGTTGAGATGGTCCTAACATAATAGATAGGAAACTCTGATAATGAATTTGAAGCTTGTGATCATGAATTTCTTCAAGTCCCTCTTGAATATCAGGAAGAGTTGGGAAGCAAATATGTTTGAATTTTTTGTTTTCTTCTCCACTATTGTTTGTTTGTGGTTTTGCATTTGTTTTTTCTTTGAAATTGTGATTTAGGTATGTTTCAAACTGGCTAATTTTGAAAAGTTACACAATCACATTTGTTAAACGTTTTTTTATTAGGGTATATATGTAATTGAAAAAACTTATGGACTTTTTATCTACTTTTCTATGTTTAAATCTATTTGTTTGGAAAATCCTTTTTGAATATGTCTACAATATGGTAATTTCTATTAAATCCAATAGTATTAATATTTAATTAAAATTAACATTATAGCAAATTTATTATCAATCCAGCTATAGCCTGGTAGTAAAGACATCTCTCCTTAGTTGGCAAGTCCATCGTTTGAATACTAAAAAGAAACTGTTATAACATATATATTAGTCCATATTTTATTATTTACGAGTTTATTGTATATATTATCAAATTTACGTTGGATTGGGCTTTTGTTTTTTGGGCCTACCTTTTATTATTTACTGAAATACGTTATTTTTTTTTATTTTTATTTTTTTTACTTTTTCGGGTCACGCCTTTCTTTTCTACGTTTTTCATTTCTGAACCTTTTGTATTCCATCGTTTTTGCTTCGTTTGTCGGCGTTCTTTCTTCCTGCTTTTTGTTCGATTATTCTACTCTGTGATTTTTCTTCGTTTTCTCTACTTTCGGCGTTCATCATTTTCTTCTTGGTTCGTGTGTTTTGTTCGTGGTCTTGTTTATTATTATTATTATTTTTTTTTTTTTTTTTTTGGTGTTCGTTTAGGTTTTTTTCTGCATGCGTTTGGTTCGTTTGATTTTTGTTGTTTTGTTTGCAGTGTTATAATTTGTTAAGATGGTGAAGGGTGCAAAAAACACTGGCTCGCAAAAGGTAAAAAATGTTAAGAAGCCCCTTGCTGTATCCAAGGGCAAATCGAGGGAGGATGTCGCTGGTGAGAAGTTTGTGGTAAGTTTTGTTGTTTCATTTATGCTGTTTTACAGTTTTTTGTTTGTTTTTCTGTGTTTTTTATTTTTTGGGTTTACTGTAATATTGTAATATTGTATTTTATAGTTTTTGTTTTTGTTTTTCTGTGTTTTTCTGGGTGTGTTTTTTTTTTTCTGTTACTGTAATAGTGTATCTTATACCTTAGTGCATCCTATTATACATTAGTTATACCTTATTTATACTTTGTTTATACCTTAGTTATACATTAAGTTATACCTTAGTTATACAGTTTATACGTTAGTTATACCTTGATTATACGTTGATTATACCTTAAGATAAATTATTATTTCTTAAGATACAGTTATTATAGACTTTTTTATACTGTTTATACCTTATATATACATTATTTATACCTTTTTTATACATTATTATACTGATTATACCTTACTTATACGTTAATTATACCTTATTTATACATTAGTATGCACTATTACATTCATTATACATTTAGATAGAGTATTATATTGATTATACATGAGTTATACATTTTTTATACCTCACTTATACCTTAAGATACATTATATATAGTGATTATACCTCTGTTATAGCTGAATTATACCTTTTTTATACTTTAAGATATACATTATACCCTATTTATACCTTAATTATACCTTTTTGATACACTATTACTTTGATTATACCTTAATTATACCTTTTTTATACACTATCTTAGTTATGCCTTAGTTATACCTTAATTATACCTTAAGATGCACTTTTTCAGTAATTGTACCTTACTTATTTTTTAATTTCTAAGGTATAATGAGTGTATAACCAAGTTATACACTGATTATACCCTATTTATACCTTAATTATACCTTTTTGATACACTATTACTTTGATTATACCTTAATTATACCTTTTTGATACACTATCTTAGTTATGCCTTAGTTATACCTTAATTATACCTTAAGATACACTTTTTCAGTAATTGTACCTTACTTATTTTTTAATTTCTAAGGTATAATGAGTGTATAACCAAGTTATACACTGATTATACCCTATTTATACCTTAATTATACCTTTTTGATACACTATTACTTTGATTATACCTTCTTTATACCTTTTTTATACTTTAAGTTTCACTTTTTCAGTAATTATACCTTAGTTATGCCTTAGTTATACCTTAATTATACCTTAAGATGCACTTTTTCAGTAATTGTACCTTACTTATTTTTTAATTTCTAAGGTATAATGAGTGTATAACCAAGTTATACACTGATTATACCCTATTTATACCTTAATTATACCTTTTTGATACACTATTACTTTGATTATACCTTAATTATACCTTTTTGATACACTATCTTAGTTATGCCTTAGTTATACCTTAATTATACCTTAAGATACACTTTTTCAGTAATTGTACCTTACTTATTTTTTAATTTCTAAGGTATAATGAGTGTATAACCAAGTTATACACTGATTATACCCTATTTATACCTTAATTATACCTTTTTGATACACTATTACTTTGATTATACCTTCTTTATACCTTTTTTATACTTTAAGTTTCACTTTTTCAGTAATTATACCTTAGTTATGCCTTAGTTATACCTTAATTATACCTTAAGATGCACTTTTTCAGTAATTGTACCTTACTTATTTTTTAATTTCTAAGGTATAATGAGTGTATAACCAAGTTATACACTGATTATACCCTATTTATACCTTAATTATACCTTTTTGATACACTATTACTTTGATTATACCTTAATTATACCTTTTTGATACACTATCTTAGTTATGCCTTAGGTATACCTTAATTATACCTTAAGATACACTTTTTCAGTAATTGTACCTTACTTATTTTTTAATTTCTAAGGTATAATGAGTGTATAACCAAGTTATACACTGATTATACCCTATTTATACCTTAATTATACCTTTTTGATACACTATTACTTTGATTATACCTTCTTTATACCTTTTTTATACTTTAAGTTTCACTTTTTCAGTAATTATACCTTAGTTATTTTTTAATTACATTTTTCAGGTTGGGAGACCTATTTATAGGAAACGGGAGTATTGGGGAAGCCATCTTTCTGTTTTCTCTGATTACGATCTGCTAACTTTCTTGAAGTTAAACCTGCCTGATAGAGTTATTCAGATGTTTAAGGAAACCATTTTTGGTTACTTTTTGGATTTACCTATTTTAAGGGTTACAAAGCAGCTCATACATTCTTTGCTGCTGAGGGAGATTTATCAGGAGGATGAAAATGATTCAATTATTGTTGAAGTAGCTGGCACTGAGCTGAGGTTTGGTGTGGAAGAGTTTTTGTTGATTTCTGGCTTGAAATCAACTGCTGATGATGATTTTGTTATGTGTTCCACTGGTGTGGGTTGTAGATTATTGTCCTCTTACTTTCCTAATAAGACTGAGGTGAAGAAGAAAGACATTGAAGAAGTCTTGAAGAAAGATTCTCGTGTTTTTGATGATGATTCTGCTGAAGATTGCCTAAAGATTGCACTTATATATTTCATCAGCTTCTACCTGTTGGGGATAGATTTTTCGAAATCCATTCCAAGTTCATATTTTGATGTGGTGGAGTCAGGTGACTATGTGAAGGTTGCATGGGGTTGTGAGTCTTTCGATGCAACCATATTTTCTTTAAAGAAAACTGGAATTTCTAGATCGAAGCCCAAGTCTTATCGGGTTGAGGGCTGTCCCATTTTTTTCCAGTTATGGTTCTACGAGGTTTGTCCTGCATGCAGCGGGTTAATTTGCGACAGAGTTATTAACCGTAAGGCTGCAAATTTTCAACCTAGGGTTTTCAATTGGAGGACTTATGTTGAGGATTTTCGAAGGGAAAAGTTGGACAAGCTTTTATTCAACAAGGCAGCCAAAAGCGTATGTTATTCCTCATTTATTCATTAATTATACTTTTTTTACACATTTTTTTATACTATTACAGTGATTATACTTTATTTATACCTCAATTATACCTTAGTTATACCTTAGGATACACTATTACAGTGATTATACCTTAGTTGTACCTTACTTATACCCTAGGATACACTATTACAGTGATTATACCTTAGTTATAACTCAATTATACCCTAGGATACACTATTACAGTGATTATACCTTAGTTATACCTCAATTATACCTTAGTTATATCTTAGGATACACTATTACAGTGATTATACCTTAGATATACGTCAATTATACCTTAGTTATACCTTAGGATACACTATGACAGTGATTATACCTTAGTTATACCTCAATTATACCTTAGTTATACATTAGGATACACTATGACAGTGATTATACCTTATTTATACTTCAATTATACCTTAGTTATACCTTAGGATACACTATTACAGTGATTATACCTTAGTTATACCTCAATTATACCTTAGTTATACCTTAGTTATACCTTGAGATACACTATTACAATCATGATACTTTAGTTATACCTTAATTGTACTATAAGATTCATTAATTATACCTTTATTATACCTTAAGATACACTATTACAATGATTATATCTTAATTATAGTTTGTTGTACTTTAGTTATTGTTTGTGATACACTAATTATACCTTAGTTATATCTTTTTTCTTATTTGTTTTTTTTTTTTTTTTAGTTGGGATTGAAGAATATTTATGCTACAGACGTGGAGATTGAGGAGCTGTGTTTGGAGAATTTTTATACGAAAAAGAACTTCTCCTTACAAAATTTTGTTGAAATAGATGATACTCAAGTTGATCCTCCTATGGAAGAAGCTGATATTGATGATAATCAAGTTGGGCCTGCTTTGGAAGAAGGTGATGGTGTCCATGTACAGGTTGATGATGATAAGAAAGATGTGGAAGTTGATGAGCTGAAAGGTTCTTCTTCTCAATCTCAAGCTTCTAGTCAAGGAGCTGTTCTATCTGAGATTGCATTGTTGAAGAAATACATGGAGGAACAATTTGGATTAGTTATGCAGAAGTTGGATTATATCAGCAGCCGTGTTGATAAGCTGGTATTTCTATGTTTACTTATGATTTTATTTTATATATATATATATATATTTTATATTTTTTGACTTTTGTGTTTTTATTTTTTGTTTTTAAAGGAAACCTCAAGGGAATTTGTGAATAAGGTTTCGTCTGATGGGGCTGATGAGGGCGATGATGATATGGATCATGAGGTTAGTAAATTGATCATCATGTATCTTACTATACATGAGTTATTTTTTTGGGATAAAATGATTATACCATGGTTATACATTATGATATGTTAATTATACTTTAAGTATATTTAGTTATGCCTTAATTATACCTTAAGATACGCTATTTCATTTATTATACCTTAGTTATACCTTTGTTATACCTTAAGATACACTGTTACAGTGATTATACCTTAGTTATACCATGGTTATACCTTAAGATACACTATTATACCTTAGTTATACATTGATTATACCGTAGTTATACCTTGATTATACCTTAATATACACTTATACCTTAGTTATACAGTCATTATACCTTAGATATACCTTAAGATACACTTATACCCTAGTTATACAGTCATTATACCTTATATATACCTTAAGATACACTATTATACCTTAGTTATACATTGATTATACCTTAGTTATACCTTGATTATACCTTAATATACAGTATTATACCTTTATTATACTTTAAGATACACTATTAGAATGATTATACTTTATGTATACCTTAATTATATGTTAAGATACACTTTTATACCTTTAATTTATTTATACATTTGTGTTTCGCTTTGCAGTATGTTAATAGTCAAGTACAGGAGGATAGGGATGAGAATATGGAGGATATGGAAGATAAGGGTGAAGGAATGGATGCTCAAGATAAGGAGGATGTTGGTATGGAAGGGGGGTTGAAGAATGATGATTTGGATTCTGAAGAGAAGGGGGATGTTGTTGAAGGAAGTTTCAATTTTGATGTTGTGGTGCCAGAGAGGGCCATAGTTGTTTATAAACCTCCTATCGTTCCACCAATAACAATGAGGGATCCAGAGTTTGATTGCACAAGGTATTTCAACTTCGATGCTATCACTGCATTTGCTGACGAGGTTGTTTTGTCTCTGGGTGATCAATTAGAGATCCCTGATGTTGTTAACAAGGAGGATGCTGCTGAGGGGTGTGAGGAAGAAGGTGTTGCTGTTAATGAGGCGGGTGCTGTTGTTGGTAATGAAGTTGGTGCTGGAAAAGGAAATCTGGAATCTGAGACAGAGCACCAAGCTGTTGTTGCTCTTGAAAAGCTTAAACAAGCTGTATGTTTTTCGTATTTATGATTTTTTGTATTTTTTTTTTTACTTTGATTATATGCTTGTATTATAATCTGATACAATATTCATTGTTATACACTTATTATTCATTGTTATACAATCTTTATACACTGCTTATACATTATTTTTTACACTTTTTATACATTGTTATGCATATATATATTGTTATGAATTGTTTGTACACTGTTTATACCCTTATTATACACTGTTATACACTGTTTTTACACTTCTTATACACTGTTATACACTTCTTATACATTGTTATGCATTTATAAATAGTTTATACACAGTTTTTACACTGTTATACAATGTTTATACATTGTTTACACATTGTTTTACACTTTTTTATAATTTTTTATGTATTTATATGTTGTTATGAGTAGTTTATACACTGTTTATACAATGTTATACAATGTTATACCCTGTTATACACTGTTTATACATTGTTTATACATTGCTTATTTGAATATAATGATTATATTTTCTGACTTTACTGATTACATGTGATAGGGTATTGATTCTATGTGTTTCTTAGACTTTATTGATCCTGATATTTTGGATGAACTTGAAGTTGAGGGTTATGAGAGAATATATTCTATCAAAGATGTGCGTATGTTTTTTTTTATGTTTATTTTTTTTTTCTTGTTTATGCTGGGTTTTTATTTTTCTTCTTGTTTTTTTTTTGTTTTTTTAGGACGATGATATTGTCATTATTGAGGATGAAGTTGTGAAGAAGGGATTTTATAAAAGGAAGAGGAGAGTTGGTGGTGGTCGGGCGGTTTCTTCACCTTACACAACTAAATTTGGTTCTGATGAGAAGGTGTTGAAGGTTGTTACTGGATCATTCGTGTTGGATGATCTGTGCGAGTTAGGCGAGTATCCTGATGATGAACTCACTCGTGATTTCGACCGATTCATTAACAAGAATAAATATGCAGCTAAAAAGTAATGTTTTTCTTTTTATGTTTCTTCTGTTTTTTTTTTTATACAATTTTTTTTTCTTTTTTATTTATGTTGTGTCCTTTGTTTTTTTTTTTTTTTCCTATTTTCTAGTTCAAGGAACAACTGGTATGCTCCCAAGAATAATCTGTTAAATCCTCCTTTGCGTTATGGTGTTCTACAATCGATTCAAAGACTTTCTTCCTTGAATTGTATACTCGTGGCGAGTATTTAAGTAGTACTGTGAGTATTTCTGTCTCTTATACTTTAGTTATACTTCAGTTATACCTTACTTATACTTTAAGATATATTACTAGAGTGATTATACTTTAGTTATACATTAATTATACCTAAAAGATATACTATTATAGTGATTATACTTTATTTATACGTTAATTATACTTTAGTTATACGTTATTTTTACATTATGAGGGATTATTACATTGGTTATACATTATTTATACCTTAGTTATACATTCTGATGCTCTATTATTATATATTATACAAGAATTATACATTTTTTATACGTTACTTATACACTTTTTGTATTTTTGTTTATGATGCACTGATTATACAAGTATTATACTTTAGATATACACTGATTATTCCTTTGTTATACCTTTTGGTGCAGTGATTATATTAGTTATATCTCTAGTTTGTTATTTTTGTCATGTACATTGATTATACACAGTTTATACCTTAAACATACATTATACATAGTTTATACGCTGATTATACACAGTTTTTACCTTAATTATACATTGTATAATCACTGATTTATACTTATAAAATATATATATATTTTTTTTTGGCTTAGCATATGGATTTAATCATGTATTACCTGAAGAAGAAGGGCAAATACTGTGATCGCATAACATATAACTTCACAACCACTGATTTGAGGTTTGATGCATGTGTGAAGTATGTGTTTGGAGAAGTGGAACCTATTCTTGGGAGTGGTGGGATTTTTAATCAGTTAAGATTTGATGATACCATCACCAGATTCATGATGGGTGCTGATTTATGGACCGGGAGGCCATGATCTGATGTTGATGAAGTGTTGATGCCCATTCATGTTGGTCAAAATCATTGGGTTTTGGGAAGGTTTTGCTTGAGGTTGAGGAAGCTCTTCATTTACGATTCCTATTTGGGTAGATGTACTGCTGATTCAACTGCTGAAGGGGCTAATGAATATGCTGTAATTCTTCCATACTATCTGCATCATTGGTCAATTCTCAGTGGCAGGGTTGATCTTCTGGAATCTGATGTGTATAGTGTTGGGAATCCTTTACGTCCTCTCTCAGTGGAAATTGTCGAAGGTTTACCTCAGCAGTCTGACTGGTGTGTTTTATTTATTTTTTTGTTATATTTTCATTAAATGTTATTTGTTATTTGTAATACAAGGATCATACATTAGTTTATACTTGCTGATAAACTGATTATACCTTAGTTATACTTTCGGATTCGCTAGTTATACATTAGTTATACTTCAGTTATACTTTTGTTATACCTTAGTTATGCATTGTGATACACTGTTTATAGCTTAGTTATACCCCAATTATACCTTAGTTATACGTTAAGATGCACTATTACAATGATTATACCTTATTTATACTTCAATTATACCTTAGTTATACCTTAAGATATACTATTACAGTGATTATACCTTATTTATACCTCAATTATACCGTAGTTATACATTAAGATACGTTATTACATTGATTATACATCACTTATACCTTAATTATACCTTCAAATACAATATTACACTGTTTATACCTTATTTATACCGCAATTATACCTTAGTTATACGTTAAGATGCACTATTACAATGTTTATACCTTATTTATACTCCAATTATACCTTAGTTATACCTTAAGATACACTATTACAGTGATTAAGGCTTAGTTGTACGTAAATTATACCTTAGTTATACCTTAAGATACACTGTAACAGTTTTTATACCTTAGTTATAACTTAATTATACCTTAAGATACGTTATTACATTGATTATACATCACTTATACCTTAATTATACCTTCAAATACAATATTACAGTGTTTATACCTTATTTATACCGCAATTATACCTTAGTTTTACCTTAAGATGCACTGTTACATTGATTATCCCTTATTTATACCTCAATTATACCGTAGTTATACTTTAAGATACACTGTAACAGTTTTTATACCTTAGTTATAACTTAATTATACCTTAAGATACCTTATTACATTGAGGATACATCAGTTATACCTGAATTATACCTTCAGATAAAATATTACAGTGATTAAACCTTCTTTATACCGCAATTATACCTTAGTTTTTACCTTAAGATGCACTGTTACAGTGATTATCCCTTATTTATACCTCAATTATACCGTAGTTATACTTTAAGATACACTGTAACAGTTTTTATACCTTAGTTATAACTTAATTATACCTTAAGATACCTTATTACATTGAGGATACATCAGTTATACCTTAATTATACCTTCAGATAAAATATTACAGTGATTAAACCTTCTTTATACCGCAATTATACCTTAGTTTTTACCTTAAGATGCACTGTTACAGTGATTATGCCTTATTTATACCTCAATTATATGTTAGTTATAACTCACTTTTTTTTTTTTTTTTTTTTTTTGCAGTGACTGTGGAGTTTTTGTGTTGAGCTTTGCTGAGTATCTCATAGAGCAAAAGCCTTTCCCAGATCCATTTGATGTTAAAGCTCATCGGACAAGGTTGGCAGTTTCATTGTATAACCATGGAGTATTAAGGAATGAGAACGAAGAAGAAAGCGATAATGAATATGTTCGTCCAATGGATGTGTAAAGTATTTTTTGTTTCAAATACAACATTTTTAATGAATGAAAAAATGCAAGTGTAAAGTTTTTTTTTGTTCAATACAATTCAATTCAATACAACAATCAGTTAATCATTGTTTTGCTCCTCCACATGTTCTCTTGTTATGGCCCGGATTGCCACAAGTTCCACATTTTACTTTCATTTTTGTTTTTCTCTCCCAAGCTGCTCTGAATCTCTGTTTTTTTGGTCTTCCTGCTTTTTGTTTTGCTTCTGGTGGATTGAGTTTCTGATCCCTTATATCTTGAGGTATGTCCCACATATCTTTTGAAGGCATTGGGTATATTGTTGCTTCATAAGTTGCTAACATTTTTTGTTTTGTGTAGTAAGGGGAGCAGTAATTATATGTGTTGAGGTGGAATTTCCTTATGTATGCAAGGGCATGTGGACATGGAAGCTCATCCATTTGGAATCTGTTGCAGGTACATGTCTTTTCTTTCATGTCAACTATGTAATCTATCCCGTTTCTTGTGACTGTTACCAGATTACCTGTTGATGGTTTTACCTGCATTTTTTGTAATCAATATTATGTGTATGTAGTGTATATTGAATGTATAATAGAAGTGATCAGTTGTGAATTCGAACCTCCATTTTCAATGCTGGTATGTAGTTTGCTTGGAGTATTGTCATCGTTGCCTGTGCAATGCTTCTGTTTTTGTAGAAGAGATCTTGTAGCATGCTCCGTAAGTACTCCACTAGAGTCGTTATTGGTAGGTCTTTTGCTGCTTTGTTGAGAGAGTTTATTGATTCTGCAATGTTTGATGTCAATATGTTGTATCTGTTGTTTGTTGAGTGTACTCTGCTCCATTTGTCATACCCAACGTCTTGAAGGTACGGTGGGATTTTTTTGTTGATATTTTCCAGTTCAGTCATGTACTTATTGAAATCCTCTATCGTGTATGCTCTTGTTGCTTTGTTGAAGTACTTCTTCATGTCTTTTGTGTTGTTTTTGTATCTGAGTTTGAGGTTTTCAGCAGATGGAATGCACAGACACAATGTGGAACATCTGGTAGCACTGTTTTTGAAGCTTTTTCTATGCTCTTGTGTCTGTCTGAAACTATAACCATTTCTTGTCTCTGTCCATAAGCGTTTTTGAATTGTTTGAAAAACCATTCCCATGATTCATCATTTTCTCCATCAACTACTGCAAATGCCAGCGGGAAGATCATCTCTGCATTTGTCAGTTTGTTGCGTATTAGTATAATATTTATACTTTAGTTATACCTTAGTTATACCTCAATTATACCGTAGTTATACCGAAGTTATACCTTAGTTATACCTTAGTTATACCTTAGGATATAATATTATACATTAGTTATACCTTATTTATACTTCAATTATACCTTAGTTATACCTTAGGATACACTATTACAGTGATTATACCTTAATTATACCTTAGTTATACAGTAGTTATACCTTAATTATACCTTAGTTATACCTTAATTATACCTCAATTATACCGTAGTTATACCGAAGTTATACCTTAGTTATACCTTAATTATACGTTAGTTATACCTTAGTTATACCTTAGGATATAATATTATACATTAGTTATACCTTATTTATACTTCAATTATACCTTAGTTATACCTTAGGATACACTACTACAGTGATTATACCTTAGTTATACCTTAATTATAACTTAGGATACACTATTACAGTGATTATACTTTAGTTATACCTGAATTATACTATAAATTCGATAATTATACCTTAATTATACTTTATGTTTTACCTGAAGCATCTTGCGTGCAGGCTGAGATGAGCGTTCCACTGTAACATGTTCTGAGGAATGTGGCATCAACCACAACAACTGGTTTGCAATGTTTCCATCCTTCTATTGAAGCTTGCATTGCTACAAATAGGTACAGAAATCTGTTTTCTTTTGTTTCCAGACTGATTTTTGTTCCTGGGTTTGTTTTTTCCAGCATGTAGAGGTAGCTTGGTAGCATGTTGTATGATTCAGATGGTGAACCTCTGATTATTTTGAGTGCTTCTTCTTTTGAACGCCAGGCTTTTTGGTAATTGATTTCTGCCCCTATGTGTTCTTTCATGTCATATACTATATCTTTTGCTGTGTATATTCTTTTCAGTCTGATGTATTTGCTCTTGATGATGCTTGCTATAAGTGCCTTTGTTGCCTGTCTTTTATCACCATTCCTGTCATCAATGTTGCATGTGTGCTTTTCATCATACTTTCTTATTATGAATCTTTCTGTGTTTTTTTTCCTTGATGCGCTGAATCTCCATGTACACTGTTCATCAATGCACTGCAGGAAGTACTGTTTTGGACAGGATTTTTTAACCTTGAATTGGAAATTTTTTCTTATTGCATAGAGACTGATTGCTTCTTTGAGTGTCTTTTTGTTTGTATAGATTTGTCCAGCTTGTATGTAGTCAACATTGGCATCTGTTATTTCATTCTCTTCTTCTCCTCCTGTAATTGTGTTTGCTTGTTTTGTGCTGTATATTTCTTCTATTGTTCTGTCTGCTATGTTTCTTATGTAAGCTACATGGTCATCTTCTTCATCTTCTGCTTCTGTGTTGTACTGGTTGTACTCTAGTTGGTACACAGATTCTTCCATGTTACTGTTGTGATCCTTTTCTCCACTTCCTATAATATATACACAAAGACAGACACACACCTGTTACATATCAGGTTATACATAGATTATACCTTATTTATACATTGTGATAGACAGTTGTGATACCTTACTTATATACCTTATTCACTGATTATACCTTAGTTATACCTGCATTATACCTTAGTTATACTGAGTTATACCTTAGTTATACCCTAAGATACACTGTTATACCTAATTTATACCTTTGTTATACATTCAGATACACTATAGTCACTGATTATACCTTAGTTATACCGCATTTATACCTTAGTTATACTGAGTTATACCTTAGTTGTACCCTAAGATACACTGTTATACCTTAGTTATACCTTTGTTATACATTCACATACACTATAGTCACTGATTATACCTTAGTTATCCCGCAATTATACCTTAGTTATACTGAGTTATACCTTAGTTATACCCTAAGATACACTGTTATACCTGATTTATACCTTTGTTATACATTCAGATACACTATTTTCACTGATTATACCTTGGTTATACCGCAATTATACCTTAGTTATACCGCAATTATACATTGCACTGTTATACCTGATTTATACCTTTGTTATACCTTAAGATACACTGTTATTGTGATTATACCTTAGTTATACATTCTGATACATTAAGTATACCTTAATTATACATTGATTATACAATTTTTTCACTGATTATACCTAGTTATACTTGAATTATACCTTACTTATACTGAGTTATATTGAATTATACCTTAGTTATACTGAGATATTGTGACAATTTTACCTTGTTCATCTTCTGTTTCTCTCTGGATTGTTGTTATGCATAGTGGATACTGCATTAGGATATTGCTTGCACTCTTTAGCTGTAAATAGAATCTAATGGACATGTCGTTCATTATATCCATTGGCGGATATCCTTCTGTTACTTGGAATTGGATCTTTAAATCTTCTTTTTGTTGATCGATCTTGATGTTTGCTTTGATAGTTTGGTTGAAGTCATTGAACGTTGATGTTGTTGGTATTAGGACTCCACTTACTCTGTAATTGATGAATCTGTAATCTTCAGTCCAAGTTCCATTATGATGGAGTAGAATTGCGATTTCTTGCATATCTCTGTGATCGATTGAATTGCGATATCTGTTTTGCAGTGATCGATTGATTTGCAGCGATCGATCGAATTTGTAGGAGAGAGATCGATCCAGATGCGCGATTCCAGATGGCGAAAGTGATCTGTGATTCTTGGCGAAATTGATCTGCGATTTCTTGGCGTTTGGGAGGTTTTTGCGTTTGGGAGGTTTTTGAGCCGGCGCGATTCACGTATTTTGGAGATTTATGGTTTTCGGTTTTGTGTTTTTACGATACAGATTTACGTAAAACAGGAATTTCCTGTTTTAGGTATTTTTGTAATTTTGGAAAGTTTTTAAAGTATTTCAGCAAACTTTTCCTTTGTAGGTAAAAAAGTTAGGTGGTGCCAAAAGGTAAGTATTTATGTAAAATCCCCAATGTAAAATATAATTCAAAATATTCATTGTGGCTGCTGGGATTCGAGCCCAGGTCTCTACGGCCACAACGTAGAATTCTTACCACTAAACTACAGCCACTATAGTGACCCTGTGGTGGTTATAAATTACTTTTTCTTTTCTATCAAAAGATAATTTATTCTTCCTCTGTCTAGAATTATATAGTCTTTAATATTTTATCATTATCATCTATTTAGTCCTTTTATAATAATTAATGGTCAAATTAGAATCATAATACCAAATTGTCATTCATTCTATTTGATAATTGTAAAACATGTATATTTACCTTTTTTTATTTTTATTTCTCACGTAATCCTAACATTATTAATTAATTTATTAAATTTAATATAATTATAAAAATAATCCGTTAAGGTTGTTTTACTAAAGTAAGTAAACAAAACTATATTTCAAAAAATTCAATATTAGAAGTACAACTATATAAAATTGTAAACCCAAATTTTCTTATCTCTAATATACATCTTATGAATAATATTAAAAAAAAAAAATTCATTTATAAAAAGTTATCTATATTCGTAATAACATTTATTATTTTGTTTAAAAATATCATATTAAATTTTAAAAAAAGATAATATATATTTAAAAGAATAAATAATAGCAATTTTTTTTTTTTTATTATAGCTAATATATACAAGTAATAAAATATTGGTGTATGTGTATATAAATAAAAGAAATTATCACAAATATTTTAATTATATTTTAAAAATAAAAGATAAATTTTTTACTTATAACTAAGGGCAATTTGTACTTTCATATACAAAAATAAATAGAAAGACTAAAGAGTTAATTGGCACAAAAACTTAAGGACTTTCAAATATATATAGGTCATAGTTGGTTCACGAAATATAATAGGGTGGTGGTAGAATATCTATTTCATGGAATGTAATAGGTGAAAAATGAAATAACTATCTATTTTCTCATCCTATTCCAATGTTTGGTTCAATATTGGAACAATGTATGATATATGTCATATTAAAATTAAAAAATGAGGAAATCTGGGTGAAATAGAGTTAAATAAAGAAAAAAAGAATCAAACAATGAAAACAAAGAAAACAACAAAAAAAATGAAGAAAAAAATTGAGGAAAACAAAGAAAAAGGGGCAAAAAAAAAAAAAAAGAAACAGAAAAAAGGAAGATAATAGAAAAGCATTGGAACATACTGAAGAAAACAAATAAATATAAAACATCAAGAAGAAATGGAGGAATTAGAGAACATGAATAAAATAAAAATTAAATAAAATATGTATTGAAGTATAAGAAATTATCCACGATAATTTTATACTTTTGTATAACAAAAATTTAATATATATATTGTATTATGTAAAAAGATTGGGAATAATGAATTGATTAGGAAATTTAATATGGTATTTAGACAGGTAGAATTCCACATATATATCGCGTATAATTAAATATAGATATCGTACTTACCCATTTAATGACAGATATATTAAATTAATGTGTTGAATTTTTTAAACAATGATTACCAGTTTATTCTCCATACTATTATTTTGAAATATTTACCCCCACGCCTATCAAAATTAATCTTACTCGCACTATTTTTAACAGCTCAGCTTTAATCAACTTCCTTCTCAACTAAAATACTGTGAGTGAAATTAATTTTAAAAAAATAATAATAACATATGGAATCAACCCAAATAATTTAGTAACACATGAATCAATCGTCTTTGGCATTATTATTGAAAATTGAAAGTTTATTTCTTCATCTTTAATTAGTTTTTCTTTTGCATATCACAATTCCTAATCGTCATCACAATTGTCACTTTCCTTCATGACGTTAGTTCAAGAAACAAAATTAACAAATAATTTCAGATTTTCAGTAATTAAAGGGATTAAATTCTATGGTTTCAACTCAATTTCAATAGAGAAAAAACGAAAACAAGAAATTTGTAGAAATGGTGAAAGAACACAACCAAAAATCTCAAAGGCCATTGAAACCAACAGAACTAGAAACAAACGTAGAGAATTAAAAGCTCAAAACTGAATAGTACGAAATGAATTAAGTGCCATGAAATTACAGGGGAAACTGATGATAAAAGCTCAAAACTAATTCTCTCAGTTAACATCCCATGAAACTACAAATCACAATCTCTGAAAATTGACAAGAAAAGCAGTCGCTCCAATAGAATTTAATTAAGAAAAAGAGTTGGGATTGAGAAGAGAATGGATGGCCACATCGCAGCAATTCGACGACTTTAATCTTTTAATTTTGGGGATAAAAGGATATGTAACACCACTATTTGGTGTCACCGGAGCGATTCCTTTGCCGAAGATGGTAGTTTTCCTTGTTGAATGGTTCCGTGAATCCGACGACGATAGTTGAAATTAAGATTGTTGCTTTGATGAAGATGGCAAACAACAGTGGCAGACCACGGGCGATTGGAAAAAGAAAAGACGCAAAGAAAGAGAAGAGGAAGAGGGGGAAAAGAAGGGGGAAAGGGAAATAGAGCCAAATAAGTGATTAGATGAAATTCACCTGTGCCATATCATCCAACTTATCGTTGGAAGCAAGTTTTTCCCTTTTTTTTTTGCTAACGGTGACAAAACTGGGTCTGTTTTTTTTTTTTTTTTTTGAACAACAGACAACCCTTTTTAAATCCGTGAAACTATATGTTTTTTTTTTTTCATAAATATATGCTCTAAAGTAAAGACTCAAATTCTAAACGTTTTAACTCGTGGCTCAATGAACTACAAAGTAATTAAAGTTTAATTTCAATAAATCATATGTTTAGACATACAATTAACAAAATTATCCTTTTAAACAAATAATATTAATAGGGGTGGCAACTGGTAAGGTTTTGCGGAATTTGGCACTACCTATGTCATAATCATTTGCTAAAACAACTATATGCCTCGTTCCATTATTCCTTCATTCACACAATCTAAATCTTATTTCTATCTCACATATTTTTTGGATATTCATTAATTACTCAAACCCGTATGTGAAAATTATATATTAATATCGTTTTATTAATAATAATTTAATAATATTATAGTGTATTGTATACGTCTGCACGAAAATCGTATGATGCTATGGAAATTACTGACAGAATCAATTCTGTCAGTGATCGCTATCAGAATATTGACGAGTTTTCAAATCTTTTAGTGATAAAGCGCATGTAGCCTACAAAACTCCATTAGGGCATCCCCAATGAGGAGACTCCCAAAAGAGTCTTCCAAATTACTTTTTGTGCCACCTCATCATTTTGAATACCCCACTTCTTTTTTCACTTTCTTTCCACAATGGGAGGAGTTCTTCAAACAATCCTTAAAGGGTCTCACATATATCTCATCCCACCTACTTTATTTTTTCACATCATATTTATTTTTTAATTGATATATTAAATTTAAAATTAACTATTTCTCACAATTATATTTTAATTATATAAAATAATATTTAAAAATTTTAAACATACAAAACCAAATAAATTTTTAATATAAAATTATTACATATTTGGTTTGTGCTAACAATTACATAAAAAAAAATATTAAATTAACATACCAATACGAAACTAAATAATTTATTTACAGTCATGATGATCTCTAAAACGTTGCCAAATATGCTCAATTAGATCTGCTTACAAGTTAATGTGAATTTCTTCGTTCGTTTTGCGGATTGTTGCAAACTTTGGAATTGCACTGTTGGATACCGTGATTGTTGGTATGGAATTGGGAGGAGATTCATATTCATATTTATGCTCAAAGCCATCTCGTTCACCCTCTACTATCATATTGTGCAATATGATGCATGCATACATGATGTCTTTTAGGACTTCTCTATCCCACATACGTGCGGGGCCTGGTATAATTGCATAACGAGATTGGAGAACTCCACATGCTTGTTCGACATCCTTTCTCATTAATTCTTGATGATGCGCAAATAATTTTCGTTTTTCTCCTAAGGGTAATGGAACAGTTTTAACAAATGTAGCCCATTCTGGATATATACCATCTGTCAAGTAGCATCCCTTATTATATTAAATGCCATTTATTGTGAATTCAATTGTGGAGCTTGTCTCTGCAAAACATAAGTAAATAATGAAGATTTGGCTCTGCAACTTGACTCAAAACTTACCATTGTTGAGCATTAAAATTTATTCGTTAAAAAAGCACTCGGTCATGGTTTAGAAGAACTTATGGATACTATATTATGTTTGGTAGTTAGGTTGTTTTCACTTGTATTTTTGCTTGAGGACAAGCAAAGGTTCAAGTATAGGGAATTGTTATGAGCATAAAATGCTCATATTTCGTGTTGCTTTATCTCTATAAATGTTTGTGTTTGTTAGTTTTTATTAGGATTTCTTGTTCTATGTGATGCTTTTTATGTGTTTTTGTGACATTAGGAGTAGCGGAAATCGTTTGGGGAAAGATTGGACAAAAAACGGATCAATCGTGCGAAAATTCAACAAAGGAGTGCTGAAAGCACCTATGCCACCGGCGCGACTCCACCTGCGTTCATCAGCAACAAGATTTTAGCCATGTTGCCGGCGAACACTATGTCGCTGGCACGACCAACCCCGTTCCAGCAACCAAAAGACATGTCTCTTCACCCAAAAACCATGCCTTTATGGAGAAACATCTCTACAAACCATTGTGTTGTTTCATCTACTATAAAAAAGGGTGAATTTGCAGCAAAAAAGGCATATCCATATACGGAGATAAAGCAAGATACCATAGAATTGTAGAAGTGAAAGATCGAATTAGAGAAGAAGAAGTACGAGAAAGATTGAGCGTAATTTAGGAGTAAAGGATTGAGAAATTCTTACTCTATCTTTTTATCTTTCTTGTACTCTTTTATGCATAATATTTGGTTTTGTGAACAATGATTTATTCTTTTCTATGCTAAGTTATTTTAATAAAAGTTCTTGTGTCAAGTTTTTCTTATATTTGGTTTTGATAGAAGTTTACTATTGAGAAGTATACTCTTATATATGCCAAGTATGATTTCTATTTGGTTCTAACATGAGTTTAACATTGAGAAATTTATGCTCATGAAAGTTTGCAAGAATTCATAAGTATGATAATAGATGAGAGATCACGTATTATACTAATCAAGTTGCACTTCAACTTAAGCATATTAGTGTTAATAGAATTGGTTCACTAATGAGAATTAGGAATAATGTTTAAGAAGAATATGTTCAAGTAAATCTATGTATTGTTCGAGAGAAATGACATAGGAAATTAATATAACTTGTCTAAATAACTTAAACATAGATTTGAGAATAAATTTGCAAAAACTTATGGTTGTCTTCTTAATTCGATTCATTTTAGGATTAGTTTAGTTTAGCAGTTTAATTAGATTAAGGAAAAATAAATGCATTTTTTATTTAACTGTAAACAAAATTGGAAATCGAAATTGAGTGAGTAATAATAACCATTCCTCATGGAACGATATCTTTTGTATTATAACAATAACCGTATACTTGCAGGAAATTAATCAAAAGATCCAAAATACAAAAAGAAGTGTGAACAATACCAATTGAATAAACATAAGAGGGATATTACTATGCCTGCTGGTGGAATGCACACAAGCGGGTTCATATCCCAATCTCAAACCTGTGAATGCTTAATTAGTGTAAATCCAATTCATGTTGCCAATTGTACAAACATTCTGGGTTAGGTAAGATTTGATGCGGTGCGTGTTATAAATTATTTCTGCTATTAATTATGAATTGCCTATGTATTAATTGTGCGTCAGTTGTTATAATTTCTTACTTGGCAGGCTTATTGAGGACTTTATCGAATCCAATTAGGATTGGGACATATA
The DNA here is from genome assembly GCA_039660915.1 of Euphorbia tirucalli. Classification (NCBI taxonomy): domain Eukaryota; kingdom Viridiplantae; phylum Streptophyta; class Magnoliopsida; order Malpighiales; family Euphorbiaceae; genus Euphorbia; species Euphorbia tirucalli. Next base: position 67,902,079 of record CM077641.1, on the reverse strand, counting down.
TTTCCTATGTTTTCGCTTATGCTACTGATTTGCTGTATAAAATTAGTTCAGCTCAATTCAAAAACTGATGTTGTAGTCGACTTGATTTTTCTAATTGTTTTGTGTAGTGATTAGTTAAGTTTTATAGTTTTTAATATATGGTTGATTAGTCACTAATAGTTTTTAATATTGTGTCTTAGCTTTTCATGTCTTAAAATATATGTTTGCTAATTTATGTCTATATAAGTCCTATGGCAATCAATCTATTATCTAGTTGTACCAAAAAAACTGTTGTAATTCTGTTTTAATTTTTTTAGTTATTTGATCGTTCTAAAACTTGTTTTAGTATTACATGTTCAATATTGAAGTCAGAATTCCATAAACAGAATAGATAAACAGACTTACGGTTTATGTGCAGCGGAAACTCGTTTATGGAATGGATCTGATCTACGAGAGAAACCGGATCGTCCTGGTTGCCTTTCCTACGAGTGTATGAATACACTGAGTATGGGCTATATCCGTGAATTCTTCCGACGAACGAAGAAGTAATCCGTGTATTATCGGTAGGGACGTTTTTCCCGGGAATAGAATGGGAATCTCTACGATTCCATCATCCTCTTGAAATAGAGAAACTTCTTCTCTATTTATAGTGGAAATCCCAACTTCCATCTATATATAGGGTCGGACCAAATTACACATTTGGTCCCTGTAATTTACACATAATTACAGTTTAGTCCCTGCCATTCCAAAATGTCATGGGCGGACCAAAAACCAACATCTCCCACTCGCACATGACAAGACATACTTTCATTGCGATTGAACACACATACTTCTTTCAATTCTTATTCGGCGAATTCACGCGACCAGTCAACGTAACGGTTAAACCTTGAAGCTCTCCTTCATCGTTCCACCTTTAGCTTAACGTGACTTTCCCCTAGTCCATTTTCCATGATCACTAGTTTTCGACTCACTTTTGATCTCACGAAAACATTCATATACACTACATACCTTTTCCACGAAAAAGTATTGAGCTCGAGTGTTATATGTTTACTAAGTGACATGTTACTGAAAATGTACTTCCTCTCTATAAATAACCTTCCACCATATGTCTAATGCTTATCTGACTGGTCCTTATATGCCCATTCATAGCTAACGAAGCCTGATTTAGGGTTCCAATCAAGTTAATGATCAGACATACCCTTCTTGTTATTTACAAGAGTCTTTAAGGGTGAACTTGAAACTCATAGTTTCATTTGGGTCTCACATTAGGAAAGTTGAGATCAATTTTCTTCTTTCCATCCCTTGGTCGGTTTTTAGACATATTACTAAAATATGCCATAGTGTTAATCCACTTAGGACGTATGTTTTATAAACACTATGTGAAAGCATTCAGTCTCTAAATGCAACTCATGCATCAGTACCTCTAGTCCACATTTAAGCCTTTCACAGGACAACTTTTGGTATAAACGAAATGATGATATTACGTAAAATATCACATATGGAGTAACTCACACTCCTACTTTTACCTATGAATACGCAATCATAGTAAAAGATTCATCTATGTGAGCAGATGACATTTCGCCAACATACTGAACTATACTCAATAGCTCTATGTGTATCGCTTTAATTAGTGAATGAATTTGAACATAACAAATAACTCACATTCTATTGCAATAGAATTTGCCAAAGTTATTATAACAGTTCAAAAACAACAACATGTTCCTATAACCTACGAAGACCAAATTCCAAAATGTGTTTACTAAAAACATTTGGAGCTATTGGCTTCGTTAACGAATTTGCAATCATATTACCAGTTGGAACATGCACTAAACTTATTTCTCTCTGTGCTATTTTGTCTTTAACAAAATGATATTTTATATCGATATGCTTGCTTTTTCCACGATAACAAATATTCTTGGAATAAGCTAACGATGCAGTGCTGTCGGAATAGATAGTCGTATATTTCCTTTTAGGCAATAGATCCAAAAGATCTATGAAGCGAACCAAAATGCTTCTAGTACTGCAGCTACTGTAGCTACATATACTGACTCCGTAGTCGATAATGTCACGCAAGTTTGTTTCTTGCTACACCAGGAAATTGCACCATTTCCCAGAATGAAAATATACCCAAAAATGGACTACCTCCTGTCTTTATCAGTTTCGTGATCAGCATTTGTGTATCCCTTTAACTGCAGATCCTTTCCTTGGTAATAAAGGGAATAATTTGAAGTCCCCTTCAAATATCTCAATATCCTTTTCACTGCTGCCTAATGCTTCAAACCTGGATTAGCCTGATATCGGCTTGCGAGACCCACCGCAAAACCTATATCAGGTAGTGTACAAATCATAGCATACATCAAGCTACCAATTGCACACCTAAAAGGAATTCTCTTCATCCTTTTAGTCTCTTCTGGAGTCGTGGGACACATACTTGCATTTAGTTCCGTACCTTATGCAATAGGGGTTGGATCGGGGATCACAGTGAGCCATACCAAACCATTCTAAGATCTTATTGATATACGTCTCTTGTGAAAGAGCCAATAATCTCTTAGATCGATCTCTTGAGATCTTAACCTCAAGAATGTAATTAGCTTCTCCTAGATCCTTCATCTAAAAGTTAGAAGACAACTAAGTCTTTACTTTCTTGAGTAAGGAAGTGTCATTTCCTACTATTAAAATATCGTTAATGTATAACGTTAGAATGACAAACTTCCCTCCATTTTCAGGCTTAATGTAGACACATGAGTCTGCATTAATCACCTTAAATTGCATTGATATAATCATTTTATGGAAACGAAAATACCATTGTCTTGAAGACTGCTTAAGGCCATAAATTGATCTTTTCAACTTACAAACCTTATGTTCTGGTGCCTGGACAATGAAACCATATAGATTTCATTGTTCAGTTCGCCATTTAAGAACACAGTCTTTACATCCATTTGATGTAATTCAAGGTCCATACATGCTACAAAAGCAAGTACTATTCTTATAGACGTGAAACGAACAATAGGGGAAAAAGACTCCTGATAGTCAATTCCTTCCTGTTGTGCAAACCCCTTCGCAATCAGCCGACTCTTAGTCTGGATACGTTTCTGTTGGGGAATTAATCGCACAAAACAAAATATGCGCAGCGGAAAAACGGATTAATCCCCACCAAGGACCCATGTACATTGCATTGAATTGAAAAGAGGGTTAAAGAATTACCTTAATTCTTTGTAGGTTTTGAATCAAAAGGAACCAAGATAGCTTCCCTCTACGGTTGATCCACACGGAGCAATTCATTCACCGCGTGCTAGCGCCGGGATTGAAGAACGATTCTTCGAACGAGACAGAGAAAGCGAAAAATCAGATTTTTCCTTGGAGTTTTGTTGAGAATTTCGGCTGCCACTATTCACCTTCTTGTGGCTGCCGAAAATCTGCTGTATTATTAGTGTAGAGAGTCATTAGGTTTAGGTTTATTGTTTCCTTAAATAATTAACCTAAATAGTTAATTATAATTATAACCTAATACACCTATTAGTTATAATTATATATTAACCCACACAATTTAATATTAATTCTCAATTAACATTAAATCAAATCAATTCTCCATAATACATATATGTATATATAATATTATAATTAATTATATCTCCATATAATTTAATTATAATATGTAGCATACTTTATGCAATATTAATCACATTAATATTTATATATACATACATAAATATATATCACTATATATATTTATTCTCTTTCTCATTCATAAATTATTATCCAATAATAATTTATACCCGATAAGATGAACTTCATTTTGCTCTTGTGTGTGACCCCATAGGATCATATTAATTGGCAATAAGGAAATTACCATAATGTCCTTATAGGTCACAAGCGGACTCTAGCAAGCCATTAAGACTACCCAATTAATATGATTGGAATGATCCAATACCTATTTATAGAATGTCATATTCCCTTTTGTCTCTTTGATATCAAGATTAATTATAAGACATGGTACACTTGTCAATCTTATATAATTAATCATATGCTTTCTCGATCTCAAAGTAAACTGTTCAGACAAATCAATTGATACTCTTATCAATTATTTGAGCACGGCCATGCATTTAACAGTCTTACTTATCGAGGGGCCCAGTGATATCGCTCTCTTGTTAGAGAGGGACAAAATCCCATATCTGTCACTCACATCCCTAAGCATGAGTCATATTGTACCCAACCACAGCCTTTATAACTACTCTGTTACAAGCAGCGTTTGACTGCGTCAAAGCACAACATGAATTCATCCCGGAATCCATGGTGACCTCAGGTCAAAGGAATCAGCTGATGACACTACTATAATCAAGATCAGTTGTGACACGTGACCATGAACTTGATCTTATAGTGGGTCTCCAGCAACATGTTCTCTAACACATTGCCCGTGAGTATAATCTGTATCTGTATACACTATATTCATCTTATGAATATCCATTATCACTCACACTAGTCTTAGTTTGTTATTATTCCCATAATAACAATCGACTAGGGAAATTTAGAATTACATAATTAATTCATGGATACATTATCATAAATACTAACATACAAATATATATGATAAAATAAGTCTTTATTAATGACTTAAGAAGGGACTCTTGGTCATCTTACCCATTAAACAAGACTCGCAAGTGTCATATGTTTCAAAAACATCTAGACCCAAAATTCCATCTTTATGGAGTTTTGAAATGCGTTTCTCATTAATGTGTCCTAGACGACAGTGCCAGAGATAAGTAGGATTCACAACATTTGTTCTTATCCTTTTGGTATTTATGTTATATACATGCTCATTATAACCTTCACTAAGGTTCAACAAATAAAGACCATCATGTAAATCCGCATTTGCATAAAACAAGTCTTTATTGAAAAGCAATAAGTGATTATTCTCAATAACACATTTAAATCCTTCCTTGTCCAAACATGAAATAGAAATGATGTTCCTAGACAAATTAGGAACAAAATAACAATTATTCAAAGAAAGAACAAGTCCACTTGGCAACTTGAGCTCGTAGCGACCGACTTCATAAGCAGCAACTCTAGCTCCATTCGCCACATGGAATTCTACCTCGCCCTTCTTGAGCTTTCTACTTCCTTTAAGCCCCTGCACATTCATACAAATGTGAGAACCACAACCGGTATCTAATACCCACGAAGTAGAAACAGAAGTAGAATGAAATATTTCAATAACATAAATACCTTGATTAGCGGTCTCACCGCCTCTCTTCTTCCTCAAGTCCTCCAAATAAAGCTTGCAATTTCTGCGCCAATGACCAGGCTGATTGCAGAAATGGCATGTGCCTTCCTTTGGAGGCTTTGCCTTGGTAACAGCTTTGGGCTTCTTTGCATCCTTCCCAAACTCTTTGGGTTTGTTTGCTTTACCCTTCTTCTTCTGGATCCTACCCTTTTGCACCATATGGATCCCTTTGGAGCTTGGCTTCTCTTTTATCGTTACTTCAGCGTTTTTCAGCATCCCATGCAGTTCGCTGACCGTTTTGTCCATATCATTCATGTGATAATTCATGACAAAATGGGAGTAACTCTCGGGAAGAGAATTAAGGATCAAATCCGTTGCCAACTCAGGTCTGAGTGGCGAACCAAGCCTCTCCAACTGATCAATGTACCCTTTCATCTTCAGAACATGGGCACTAACCGAACTCCCTTCGGTCATCTTGCACCCAACCAAAGATCTCAAGGTCTCATACCTTTCCCTTCTCGCTTGCTTTTGGAACATTTCCTTAAGCTCTTGAGACATCTCATATGCCTCAAATGTTTCCAGATCCTTCTGAAGTTCCGGAATCATTGATGCGAGCATCAGGCATTGTACATCAATCTGATCATTTTGATGCTTGTGAAAAGCATCCCTTTCAGCTCTTGAAGCTGTGGTGGATGGAGGGTTAGCGGGCAAAGGCCCATCCAGAACATACAGCTTTCGCTCTTGCTTGAGAACAATTCTCAAGTTGCGATACCAATCTAGGTAATTGGTTCCGTTCAGTTTATCCTTCTCAAGGATAGATCGAATAGAACCGGGATTGCTTGTGTTGGCCATTTATCTACAACAGAAAATATATGCAAAGTTAATTACATAAGAGAATTAAACTCCCACTAAAATTATAAAACCCTTTAAAATATTTAAGTGGGTAAAAGACCCAAAATCCATACTTAACCATAGCACTGCTTTGGCATGTCCCTATGATTAAATATAATTTCGGTAGACATCACCATGTCAATTATATCATTATGTAACTCTTTTAATTTATGAGATGCATGATATCATATATCATATTTAATTTGCATGTTACTCATCTCATCTTTGCCTCGGGTTCAAAACACCATTTTGATTAACCCTTTGTTAAACCAATTACAACACAATGAGAATCACCATTTCTCATATTATTGCTTCGCTAAGGTCACAACATGCGTACCCGCTTTGGCGTGGCTACCATGATGCGAACATAGTACTTGACTAGTGTTATACGTAATTGGGTGGCAAAAATATAAACTTCATAAGTTTATTTAGGGTTTATTAATTCCTGTGATTAAAATGTATCTCATACAATACATGGCATTAACATTAATCTTTCTAAGTTAATATTAATTCTAGCATGGCATCCAATGTCATACATTCATCTAGCATTCATATATCATACTTAGCATGGCATCACATGGCATCAAAATATAAAACATGCAATAGACTCGAAAGACCGTGTTATGGTATGGTTTTATCTACATTGATTTTCACAGGCCAATATGAAAATCAACAGGTCATTTCCTAGGTGGTTGTAACCATCGCATGGTCGCAGCACAGCCGCATCCCTTGGATCCGTCTTCACGTCTTTGTTCCTTGGCACCATCTCATGGATTTACATACTTTACAAAATTGTATCCTATACAATTTTCTAGTAAATAAAATTTACAAACAATAAATTGCATCCTATACAATTTATCTAGAAAAATAAGATTACATAAATACAAACGACTCGCAGGCCGTATTTATAAAACCTTACATTCACCAAAACCAAAAGAAAAACAAAAAACATCCAAGGGTCCAAAACCATACCACAACACCATGCATAAAATTATCACAATAATTTTATATCTACAAGATTTAGGGTTCATAAAGGGTAAAATACAATCCTATTGTATTTAGAATTAATTAATTTTGGGAAAAAAAAAAAAAAATTCACAAATTTGCAGTGCAGCCCGACGGGCTGCGCAGCCCATGCTGCTTACGCAGCATGTGCAATTGCAATTGCAATTGCAATTGTAGTTGGGCGCAATTGCAATTGCAATTGCATTGCACCCATAATTATTCTGGGCATTATGCCCAGAATAACGAAAACAACAATTGTTTTATATATTTTTTTTTTAATTTCATTTAATTAATTGAAACAATTTCAATTAAAATCCCATGAATCAAATTCATGATACCAACCCCTTAAACATTTCAAATTATTAAAACAAATCATTCACAATGATTCACATTAAAATCAAATTTTAAACATGTTATTCACAATAACATTGAACCCTAAAACAAGAACATACAACCCTAACATGCAATTTTGATCTAATCAAAATAACAAATCCAATTCAACCAATGCACAAGTGGCTCTGATACCACTGTTGGGGAATTAATCGCACAAAACAAAATATGCGCATCGGAAAAACGGATTAATCCCCACCAAGGACCCATGTACATTGCATTGAATTGAAAAGAGGGTTAAAGAATTACCTTAATTCTTTGTAGGTTTTGAATCAAAAGGAACCAAGATAGCTTCCCTCTACGGTTGATCCACACGGAGCAATTCATTCACCGCGTGCTAGCGCCGGGATTGAAGAATGATTCTTCGAACGAGACAGAGAAAGCGAAAAATCAGATTTTTCCTTGGAGTTTTGTTGAGAATTTCGGCTGCCACTATTCACCTTCTTGTGGCTGCCGAAAATCTGCTGTATTATTAGTGTAGAGAGTCATTAGGTTTAGGTTTATTGTTTCCTTAAATAATTAACCTAAATAGTTAATTATAATTATAACCTAATACACCTATTAGTTATAATTATATATTAACCCACACAATTTAATATTAATTCTCAATTAACATTAAATCAAATCAATTCTCCATAATACATATATGTATATATAATATTATAATTAATTATATCTCCATATAATTTAATTATAATATGTAGCATACTTTATGCAATATTAATCACATTAATATTTATATATACATACATAAATATATATCACTATATATATTTATTCTCTTTCTCATTCATAAATTATTATCCAATAATAATTTATACCCGATAAGATGAACTTCATTTTGCTCTTGTGTGTGACCCCATAGGATCATATTAATTGGCAATAAGGAAATTACCATAATGTCCTTATAGGTCACAAGCGGACTCTAGCAAGCCATTAAGACTACCCAATTAATATGATTGGAATGATCCAATACCTATTTATAGAATGTCATATTCCCTTTTGTCTCTTTGATATCAAGATTAATTATAAGACATGGTACACTTGTCAATCTTATATAATTAATCATATGCTTTCTCGATCTCAAAGTAAACTGTTCAGACAAATCAATTGATACTCTTATCAATTATTTGAGCACGGCCATGCATTTAACAGTCTTACTTATCGAGGGGCCCAGTGATATCGCTCTCTTGTTAGAGAGGGACAAAATCCCATATCTGTCACTCACATCCCTAAGCATGAGTCATATTGTACCCAACCACAGCCTTTATAACTACTCTGTTACAAGCAGCGTTTGACTGCGTCAAAGCACAACATGAATTCATCCCGGAATCCATGGTGACCTCAGGTCAAAGGAATCAGCTGATGACACTACTATAATCAAGATCAGTTGTGACACGTGACCATGAACTTGATCTTATAGTGGGTCTCCAGCAACATGTTCTCTAACACATTGCCCGTGAGTATAATCTGTATCTGTATACACTATATTCATCTTATGAATATCCATTATCACTCACACTAGTCTTAGTTTGTTATTATTCCCATAATAACAATCGACTAGGGAAATTTAGAATTACACAATTAATTCATGGATACATTATCATAAATACTAACATACAAATATATATGATAAAATAAGTCTTTATTAATGACTTAAGAAGATTGTTTACATAATCCAACATTGGCTTAGGGCACAATCTCTAACAGTTTCCTATCCACTGATCGCTTTATCGTATGTACCCATTTATTCCCAATGGCTCTACGCCCTTTGGACAGATCAACTAGTTCCCAAACTTTGTTGACCCTTATTGACTCTATTTCACTTTCCATTACTTTAATCCATTCTTCTTTCACTGGGGATTCCAATAACTCTCTCATGTTATTTGGAATATCTTTAATTTGAGTTACGTTCTAGAGAGCTTCGCCATCAACTAAATGACGGCGTCACGGGATATTTCCCCTCTGTGATCGTCTTAGAGATTCTGCTTCTTGATAAACAAATCTCATATATTCATCAAGGTGTTGGGCAGAACTCTCACTGGGACCACTCCCACTGGGATCTATATCCATATTCGCACTTGAATTTGGAGAAAGACTCCCACTCAAACCAAGACCACTCAAGTTAGGCTCAGGATTACTTAAATCCGCTTGTGAAGGTTGAAAAACATTCTCTTCCCTTTCCCTTACGTCTTCAACTTCATTCCTCCCACTCGGATTGAGCGATCCTGAAGTTTCAGACTCTTGAGTTTTAAAGAAGGTGAATTTCTTATCCACTTCTCCCAGCTTAGGAAATTCATTCTCTAAGAATGTGACATCTCGTGACTCAAATTCTGTTATTTGACCATTCTCATTCTCTCCCATTAGAACATATCCGTTGGAGAGATCAAGATATCTTATAAAGATACCTTTCTTGCCTCTTGGGCCTAGCTGGCCATGCTTGCTAGATGTATCACGAACATAGGTAGCACATCCCTATAGTCGCAAATGGTTCAAATTTGGGCTTGCGGCTCGTCCACAATTCACAAGGTGTGGTTTCAACGGACTTAGAAAGTACTCTATTGAGTACATATGTGGCAGTCAATAGTGCGTCTCCCCAAAAGGAGATAGGCAAATTGGCTTCAGCCATCATAGACCTTACCATCTCTAAGAGGGTTCGGTTTCTTCTTTCCGTTACTCCATTTTTGTTGCGGAGTCCTAGGTATTGTTAACTGATGTTCAATACCTGTTTCATCATATAAAACTTTAAATTCCTCGGAGAGGTACTCTCTTCCCCGTTCGGTCCTTAAAGCTTTGATTCTCTACTCTAATTGATTTGCAACTAGAGCCATAAATCTTTTAAAAAATGCTAATGCTTTAGATTTATGTGTAATCAAATAGACATGACCATACCTTGTATAGTCGTCTATAAATGTAATGAAATAGTACACACCATGCCTTGCCCGAACATTCATTTGGGCCGCAGATGTCAGAATGGATCGGTTACAATGGTTGGTCAGCTCGCGTAGCTTTACCAAATGGTTTTCTTGTCATTTTTCCTTTTAAGCAGCTATCACAAGTTGGGAGATCTATTGTTGATAAATCAGCCAACAAACCTGCGTTAGCCAATCATACTAAATGATGTTGACCAATGTGACTAAGTCTCGCATGCCACATTTTTGAAATGCTAACATTATCCACAGATGAGTTAATAGTAAAGGAAAAACTATTATGACACACATAATTTGGATCCAAATCCAAAACAATAAAACCATCCAACAAATGTCCACCACCATAGTAGATATTGTTTATAAAGAGACTAAAATTGTTCAATTCAAAAGATAACATGAATCCCAAATTCATGAAGGCAGAAACAGATATCAAGTTCCTTTGAATTCCTAGGAGCACAGAGGACATCTTTAAGAAATAGTGGTCGACCACCATTCAAGACCAGCTGACAACAGCCAATCCCTAAGACTTCCTCTTTAGAATGGTTTCCCACGTATATCCACTTAGTTCCCGGTGGAACACTGCGGAACTCAACAAAAGAATTTTGATCCTTTGTTACGTAGTCTGTTGCTCCTAAGTCTACGATCCACAAAGGACGAGATTCAGTTAGGAAAAACAGAACTTAAAACAAATGTATAACACTTATACACTTCGGTAACATTTACCTTAGGAGCTGTGCAATCTTTTGCAAAAAGCCCCTTCGTCTGTGATTATAACATTTCACCCTAAAAATGTTAAAATCTTTCTTCCCCTTCTTTTGAACTGGAACACTGCCCACTGTTCTCTTTGCCTTCTTCTTGAAGAACCTTTTGTTCCTCTCCTTGGACTTCAGACCAGGACTTGAACTAGCCATGCGAACCTCAGATTTCACACTAAGAGAGGCCAGACGGTCCTCTTCCAGTTCAAGATGATGAACAACATCATCAAAGGCCTTAATGTCGTTGGTATGGGTTAGGTGCAACTTCATATGCTCCTACCCAATCGGCAGAGAATGTATCACAGCTTGAACTTTCTGCTCCTCGAGAGCATAAATCGTATTAAACATGTGTTTTATACGTGAAACTTTTTCACGATATCATCATTCATCGCACTAAGCATGATGATGTAGGCAGATGAGTTCTTTCTCTTCCAGGCTTGATAAGCCTCAAGGTCCCTCTTTGTTTGGGCGCTGTTACCCTCTGCAGGAGGAACCATTATTCTCTACAGAGTGTCAAGAACCTCTTGTTCTTCAATTATGTATTGGACTTTCATAGCCCAAACTTCATAATTGTCACCGTTTAAACGAAGGTCCTTATTTAGTTAAGCAATCATTGCTTTTGAAGCAGTTATTAAACAAAACGTTAAAGACAAAATAGCACTAATAAGTAAGCGATACACCATATTTATTATAAGATCATTTAAAACTAAAAATAGTGTTTGGTTCACGTAAAATCGAACATCCATGCGCAATGCATCGAGTCACCATTTACATAGGCTAATACAAACACCATATTAGGTTTAAATTTCCAATAATAAATATATATTTAGTTTTGTTTTAGATTATATTTTAATTTATTTAACATTTATACTTCTTTTAAGTATAAAACTAATGAGTAATATAACACTTAGTTATAATCTCAAAATAAATAAATTAAAAAAGATACTAAAACAAATAACTAAAATAGCAATGTTTAACAAATAAACATTTTATAATACCATAAAAATAGCCAACATTTAGTCAAAATTACCACCACAATAAAAACTTAAGCACAAAGCCCTTCAATACAAAATTGAAAAACGAAATCAGCAAGAGAAAGAGTGAAAAATGAAGAGCTCAATCTTCATTTTCATCGAGTGGAACTGTCTCAATTTCTCTTGAGGCGACTGGGTTCCTCTCTACGAACTTATAGTAGAGATCCAAAAGCATGTTCACAACATCCTTAATAGCAGCATCCAGACATGGGCGACGAACTAACTTGTTACTTCTAAGTAACATGGCTCCAGGATTATAAGATAACTTAGCTCCCGTTTCAGCCAAGTTCAACACAAATACTTTGCATTGGGATCCATAATCCTATTCAGGAACTAATCCATCAATGGAGTCCACTAGTTCGTCAAAATCAGAATTTTCTCCAAAATAGAATTTCTTAAAGTGCTTTTCACGAAAAGCATTTTTCGCAAATTTTAACATTTTTAATTGATCAATTCCAAAGGAAAATTGCATTTCCAGACAAGCTCTTGGATTTCCCCAGTTTAACGCATTAAACCGATCCATAACTCTAATAATATCCACTTTTTCTAATGTAGGATACCGTTTAGAGAAAAGATAATTTACAAGTTTTTGTAGAGTCCTTGCCTCCTCCTGAGACTGGATTACTTTCGCCGTTTTTGCGAAAATTGCCATTTCTATAACACATATAGAAATAACAAAAACTTGTTAATGATCAACCAAAAATCAGTATATAAATACACAATAAATATAATGAATTTTCTTGAATTTATTAAACATAAATTAAGCATTTATACACAATTAATACTAGTAATGTTAGTTTAAAAAATATCAAATGAATTCCAAAAATTCATCAAAATATATCAAAAATTCAAGAAAAATGTAAAATTTAATTCTAAAAAAATTTGACGAAATTTGGATGCCGGAAGACACCGCATGCGCCCACACGCGCCTCCAGATCCTGTTCCACGCGCCACCACGTGCGGAAACGCGCCTCCACGTGCTACATAGGGTTGCTGACGCATGTGACACGTGGCAGCTTGTGATTCGTGCTGACATGGCCTAAATGCCACGTGTCATCACCTGATTGGGTCAACGGATGACGTGTAGTGATGATGTGGCACTGCCTTGACACGTGTCATCACCCTATTCGTCCATATTGATGAGGTGGAAAGTGACGTGTCACAATGACGTGGCAAAATCACATGCTTTTCGACACGTGTCAACATTCTATTGGTCCACGTGTGGGGGACGTGGCTGTTGACCGTTAGAAGCGGTTGACTTTTAACACATGGCAATACTTTATTGGTTAGACTTTTCAACGGTCAGAAAAAGTAACCAATCCCGTCGCACCACGTGTCCAGCAACAAAACTTCCCCAACCGCTGTGGAAACAAACTCCACTCACGGTGGTGGAGAGTGAGGGCCACGCGCCGCGTTCTGAGCCTCCGTTGGCCATGAAATTTGACATTCCGACTCGATTTTTCGTGCTGATTTCAGTAGTATGGTCAGATTTATGAAATTCTAACAAAAAAATTTTGACACTTTGTACTGTTGGATCTAATACGGTATCATTTTGACGCGGATAACAATGCAAATCCGTATCAAAACGAACAAAAACGTATCCAAAATGAACAAAAACATATTCTTGTCATGGAATATCAGATTTCAATGTCTACGGAATCATTTTGACGTGGATATCAATATAAATCCGTATCAAAACGAATGAATATGTATTTAAACGAATCAATACGTATTCAAACGGATAAAGAAACTTATTCTTATTCACGGATTTTCATAAAACACGAGATGAACACATCAGTATTCATGGAATACCAGAAAACTAGATTCGAACACATCAATCTATAAACCTTTCGGCTCTGATACCAATGAAGTCAGAATTCCATAAACAGAATAGATAAACAGACTTACGGTTTATGTGCAGCGGAAACTCATTTATGGGATGGATCTGATCTACGAGAGAAACCGAATCGTTCTGGTTGCCTTTCCTACGAGTGTATGAATACACTGAGTACGGGCTATATCCGTGAATTCTTCCGACGAACGAAGAAGTAATCCGTGTATTATCGGTAGGGACGTTTTCCCCGGGAATAGAATGGGAATCTCTACGATTCCATCATCCTCTTGAAATAGAGAAACTTCTTCTCTATTTATAGTGGAAATCCCAACTTCCATCTATATATAGGGTCGGACCAAATTACACATTTGGTCCCTGTAATTTACACATAATTACAATTTAGTCCCTGCCATTCCAAAATGTCATGGGCAGACCAAAAACCAACAAATATATTGAAAAGGATCATGTTATATTTGTGAATATGAAATCAATTGAACTTTTATTGTGTATTGCACAAACAATACTTCTTAGTCGAGTACCAACTGCTCACGATTTATTCGTTTAGATCCATATGCATCGTCATGACGAAAGATCTTGGGTTAGTGAGCGTTCTTGAGCAATTCAGGTAACAGTTAGCCATATTCTCAAATTTATTTTGTAAATTTTTAGGCAATCAACTGCATTAAGAATTGTATCTAGAATTCTGGATTGGAAGGTTATGTTAATCACAATATATTATATTAAAATTTTGATTTTATTCTTCTTTCTGTATGTGATTGTAAGTTAAGAAAACCCTCAATTTTTATCTTGTTAGCTAAGTTTTACGCTCCATCTCATTTAGCTTTTCATTTGGCTTGCTTAACATAATATAAATGAAAATAAGCTATATACTTCCATTCTTAGGATCATAATTTCTTTAGTACTTTAGTTTTTTAAATATGGTTATATTAGCTTAATTAGCTTCAAATTGCTCCGAACTAATCTATAAGTTCTGTACATAACAAACATTGTATATGATTAATTGACAACTTGTCTTTTATTAACAATGTTCAACAATATATGTGACCAATTAATGTTCATGTCATTTACAGGATTAATTAATTTTACTCTTTTTGTTTACCATGGTTATTTATACATATGTAGGAGTATGTTCGTTCAATAACTGCAAACATTGAAAATGAACAAGAGAGAGTAAATGGCTTATTGGATGATTATTATCAAGTTGTTGATGCCCTTGAGAAAACCGTAGATTGTATGGATTGGGTGACGCTGCACACATTTACTATGGAGCAGCTGTATCTCAGTATGCATCTGGTTCGAGCAGTAATGGTGCATCCAGTTCATCAGTAGCTTATGACTGAGAATCTCAGTTAGAAAGGTTAGAGGAGACGGTGCAAGTTCTTATAGATGGTCAAGAGCATCTACGAGAGGGGAGACATGGAGGGAATGGTTCACATGAACTCCATCTTGGGGTCACTCCAAAAATGATTGAGGAAGTTCGAAAAAGGCATAATGATTTCGAGGAACATAAGAGAGATCAGTTAGGATCCATGCAGAATGTTGTTGTGCAGTTTCAATTGGAGCTCGTTGAGTTACGCAATCTTCATGCACAACCTCCTCCAACACAGCCTGAGTCCGGAGATAGGCATTAGACAGACGTATGATCGATACCTATGCTAGTATATATCTTTCGTAGTGATTTGGTGTTAATATTTTGTTGTCATGCGCACCAAACAATTCACAGAGTGTATATATATATATATATATATATATATATATATATATATATATATATATATATATATGTATATATATATATATATATATATATATATATATATATATAGTGAGCGGATGGTGTTTTCGACGGAACGCGGACTCCCTTTCGGAAGGGGCCTCTCGATTTCGGGCGGACCCCTCCCTCGCGTGGGGTTTTTGAATGAAAAAATTGGTTTTGGAAAAAATGGAATTAATTCTTAAAAGAACCGAGATCTAAGTCTCGATGAATATTGTAGGAGTCGCCACCCGACTCAGCTCAATCGGGAAATTTATAATGTAGCTGAACCGGACGAACGGCCGCTACACTATCCAGAGATTTAGGTCCGGACAGGTCTCTTATTTCGTGTCTAATTAAAATAAAAACGGCCAATGTTTATAGACGGTATTTCATAATTCTAAAAGTCAGTTTTATTAAAATAAATCACACATCGCACATACACAGAAAATAAAAATAAAAGTAAAGTAGTAAATATTTAAGTGGCTTACAACCCAACCGAATCAAAAATAAAAAAACTCTCAGTCTCACTTTTACAACCGCCTAATATACACGATTTAACTAAAAATTACAATCGCCTGAAATATACGAGTAAATTCTATCAAATACATATAAAATAAAAAATAAAGAGCTGCAAAACAAAAGGGATCAGCACAGTTTATGGCACACTACAAATAGGACTCAAACATGACATAATTGGGAAATTAGGATTCGGGGGCATGCATTTAGGGGGATAACCGGGTCGGCTCGGCTAGTTGGCCCGATTAGACCTGGAAAACATTTTGAAATGTCCCTGTATTTTGGTTTTGTGAGAAAATCATTTTGAAAATAATTTATTTTTCGGTTTAATTTAATTTTAACATGTGAGGTGGGTCGGTTTTCGGGGAGAACCGGGGTCTCCGTCGTTGTATTGTTCTAAATGTAATTATACTGAAAATTAAATCTAAGGTCGTGAATGCACACAACAAAATTCATTTTCGGTGATTTTATGATTTTCTAAATTTTTATGGATTTTTAGAAATTTCTAAGGATTATTTTGGAAATTCTGCTCTTGGACGAGCACTACAGTCGTGTGACTATAACTACAGTCGTGCGACTATAACTATAGTCGTGCGACTGTAAATCAATCCAACTTCAGAATTTCGCCAAAATCATTCAAAATAAAACTGAGAAGTTAATGGAAATCAAGAACAGTCGTACGACTGTATTTACAGTCGTACGACTGTTCATCAATTCAAGAACAGTTGTACGGCTGTTCTTGATTTCCAGAAACAGAAAATGCAGGAAATAAATAAAAATGCACAAAAACACACCAATTCACCCAGAAAGCATGAAAAATAGAGGGAATGAAGAGTGTTCACCTTTTTGGCGCTTATCCACCGTAGGATTGACCCTTGGCATCGCACCAATCCACTCAAATTTGTACTTTTTCCTTTTAAGTCAAGGTTGAGAAGTTTGGGTCCAAAATCTCCAAATATTAGGGATTCTGATGATTTTTTAGTCCGAGATTGATTGAATTTAGAGTGTCAAGTTGTTAACCTATTGATATCTAACAGATTTTAAACTTAAACACTCAAGAATTCAGAAGAAAAAGAAGAGAAAAAGAATGCTCTTTGCTTGGTATTTTTCCTTTTCTTTCCTTTTACTCCCAATTCTCTCTCTAAATTCTCTCTCTAAACACTAGAAATCAAGTGTCCAATCCCCTCCTTCTCTCCTCTCTTATTTTCTACTCTTTCTTCACCAAAAACCGGGCATTAATTGCCTATATTTTCCCCT
Organism: Euphorbia tirucalli; assembly: GCA_039660915.1. Classification (NCBI taxonomy): domain Eukaryota; kingdom Viridiplantae; phylum Streptophyta; class Magnoliopsida; order Malpighiales; family Euphorbiaceae; genus Euphorbia; species Euphorbia tirucalli. The sequence goes on along the minus strand of CM077641.1, from coordinate 67,884,490 downwards.
CTCTTTTCTTATGTCATGGGTATGGTGTTCTGCACCTACTCCGATCATACAGTCGTACGATTGTAATTTTTTAATTACAATCGCACGGCTGTAACGATAGTCGCACGACTGTAAGTTACATTCATATGACACCGGCATTTTTTTTTAGGACGGAAAATTCCGGCTCTTACAGCTGCCCCTCTTGTGATCAAATTCGACACCCGGATCTGAATTTGAGAGCGCGAATCAAAGCGCCGCAAACACAAGAAAGAACCCACTGTTGAAATAAGCCGATACCGAGTCTATGTTACACGAAGCAAAGCTGGGGAAGAAATAAGCCGATACCGGGTCTAGGTTACCCGAGGCAAAGGAAAATGAAAGGTGGATTATGGATTGGCCGATACCAGGTCTAGGTTACCCGAGGCAAAGGAAAGTGAAAGGTGGACTATGGATTGGCCGATACCGGGTCTAGGTTACCAGAGGCAAAGGAAAGTGAAAGGTGGATTATGGATTGGCCGATACCGGGTCTAGGTTACCCAAGGCGATGCTGGAGATGAAATAAGCCGATACCGGGTTTAGGTTACCCGAGGCGAAATTGATGATGAAATTAGCCGATATCGGGTCTATGTTACCCGAGGTGAAGTTTTCTGGGGATTCGAAGATGGAGGTAATCTGGGCCGATATCGAGTTTATATGACCCGAGGCAGATCTGCTGGAGAACTTGAGATTGAAGCTGATCTAGGCCGATACCGGGTTTACATTACCCGAGGCGGATCTGCTGGGGAACTGAGATGAAGCCGATCTGGGCTGATACCGGATTCACATTACCCGATGCGGATCTGCTGGGGAACTGAGATGAAGCCGATCTGGGCCGATATTGGATTTACATTACCCAAGGCGGAGCTGCTGGAGATATGGGACTGAAGATGATGAATTCCTGCATTTGAAATGGCAAGCCTTTATTCCTTGATCGAGAGATTTTGATCAAAAATTTTTGCCCCTTCGATCAAGAATGAAGACTAGCTGGGGATGAATGGTTCATGTATGCTATGTATGTATGCATAATGATGTATATGCACATGTATGCATTTCCGGCTTTGTTTTCTTTGTACGATGGTTGTCGGAGTAATGAGACGACCACTGGGGATGCATGGCACTGCTGGGGAAATGATTGTAATACTCTTTATGGAGATTCTATTGGGGAATAGTGTGGAGAATCCTACTGGAGAATAATGTAAAGACTCCTGTGGGGAATTGCTGGGGAAATTCTAACATTTTACCCTTAGGGAGTTTATGAACTTGTAGGTGCTCTAAATTTTGCCGGGGTTACCCAATGTGGGTTTTTAGCCTAGCGAGCTGCTCTAACTTTTCCCTGAGGTGCCTTTTCAGTTTTCACCTCAGCGATCTTCTTTTTTTTTTTTAAATTTTTTTTAAGAAGAATCGATTAAAATGGCGCCATGAACACTTGTCCCACCATATTTCTGGTGCTGATGTGCTACTTGGAGCAACAGTTCTTGTTAGAAGCCATTGATGGTAGGAGAGATATTTTGCATAAAACAGTTAAGTTCTTTGATAATCCCTGTTGCTCTTTTAGGAAGATGAATTGGACTTTGGAGGACAATAAAAGATTTCAAATTGCATGTATTTAGTGCATTTTCATTTAAATAACGCAACGACTTTAACTAGTTGAATGCAAAGCGCTTTCTTTAAATGGATGTTTAGGTAAGATAACATTGTTTATGCATCTATCATAACCATGAAAATATATTTGAACAAACATTCCACTTTATTGATAAAATCAAGATGAGTACATTTGAAAGAATTGGTTCCCCAAATGGTATACATTCCACACAGCCGGAATCCGTTACCAGTCGTCCTTTTCAGATCTTCCGACCGATCATTTTCTCTTGTGTCTTAATTTTTGCCTAGACCGCTCTTTTCTAGTTTTCAGCCTAGCAGACTTTTTTTTTAAACATGATAAAGCTTTAACCGATCTTGATTGATAGGGTTGGTGAATTCATTTCCGTCCATGTCCATGATGCTGACACCACCTTTCAATAACACCTTCTTTACCGCATAGGGCCTTTCCCATTTGGGTCTGAACTTGCCTCTGACATCGACATTTGAGGGCCTTAACTGTTTTAGAACTAAGTCCCCTGCTTTCAACTGCCGTTTGGAGCACTTCACATTTCGGTTATAAGCTCTAGCCATTCTGCGCTGGTACATTTGTAGGTGATCCAGTGCTGTCAGTCGCCTTTCATCTAGCGCCACCAACTGCTCGTTTCTAGCTTGAACCCATTCAGTCTCTGGTAACTGAGCTTCCAGGCAACTCTGAGCGATTTGAGCTCTATTTCCACTAGCAATACTGCTTCCATACCATATACCAAAGCATAAGGAGTTTCTCCTGTTGGTGTTCGGACACTGGTTCTGTAACCCCAAGACCATATGGTAGCTTATCAGCCCAATCTCTGTAGGTGGTCACCATCTTTGACAAAATCTTCTTTATCGCCTTATCAGCCGCTTCAACTGCTGTGAGCAGACGATGCGTTTTCGACGGAATGCGAGACTCCCTTTCGAAAGGGGCACCTCGATTTCGGGCGGAGCCCTCCCTCGCGTGGGGTTTTTGGATTGGAAATTCATTTTTTAGAAAATTAATTATTTCATAAAAGAATCGAGACCTAAATCTCGATAAAAAGTATAGGAGTCGCCACCCGGCTCAGCTCGACCGGGAAATTACAATGTAGCTGAACAAAAGTGAGAACTGCCACACTTTTCAGAGATCTAGGTTCGAACAAGTCTCTTATTTCATGTCTAATCCAAATAAAATGGCCAATGTTCTATAACGACACTTTAAATTGCTAAAATTAATTTTATTGAATAAATACATGCGGGGCGCATACAAATAATACAAAATAAGAGTAAAGAAATAAATATTTAAAAGGCTTACAACCCGATCGAATGAAAAATAAAACCTCGGCTCACAATACAAACGCCTAGATACACGAGAATCTAAGAAAATTTACAATCGCCTAATATACACGGATTAATCTATTAAATACATTAAAAATAAAAAATAAAGAAATTAGACCTGCAAAACAAATGGTTAGCACAAATATATGGCACACCACACATAGGACTCAAGTTGGACAGAATTGGGAATTTTAAAGTTCGGGGTTATGCATTTGGGGATAACCGGATCGGCCCGGTCGGCCGACCCGGTTAGACCTGGAAAACCAATTTGAAACGTCCCTGTATTTTTGGTTTTGTGAGAAAACCTTTTTGAAAATATTTTCCGATTTATTTTAATTTAGCATACGAGGTGGATCGGTTTTCGGGAGAACCGGGTCTCCGTCGTGGTTTTGTTCTAAATGCAAAAACACCAAAAAATAAATCTAGGGTCGTGAATGCACACTCCAAAATTCATTTTTGATGATTTTTTATTTTTCAAGATTTTTTTATTTTTCTGAATTTTTTGATTTTTATGAAATTTTTGGGGTTTTTATGAATTTTTTTGGATTTTTAGGGAATTTCTGCTTCTGGCAGAGCACTACAGTCATGCGACTGTGATTAAAGTCGTGCGACTGTAACCCTACCTGAAGCAGAAATCGCCAAAATATTCAAAATGAAGGACTAAAAATGAGAAATTCAAAAATAGTGGTACGACTATATATCAAATGGCACGACTGTAATTACAGTCGTGCCCCCTGTTCTTTGTGACAAGAACAGTCGTACGACTGTTCTTAATTTTCCAAAAACAGAAGTGTAAAAAGTTGAATAAAAATGCACAAAATCAACCAAAACACCTAGAAAGCATGAAAATGAGATGGGTTGAAGTGTGTTTACCTCTTTGGCGCTGATCCACCATTGGTATGACCCCTGGCAACGCACCAATCCATAAGAAATTGCTCCTTCTCCTTGGTTTTTCAAGGTTGCAAATGGGTCCAAAAACTCCCAAGAAAAATCACGGAATCAAGCTTGTTTATGTCTAGAATTAATCTAGATTTCGTGTGTGAGGATTAACCTATGATTTCTAATTCGTTTCAAACATTAACATTCAGAAATTTAGAAGTTAGAGATTTAAGAAAGTTGAGTTCTTTGGTTTTTTGCTCTCTCTCCCTTCTCTCTTCTCCTTTCTTTTCTCTCCCTCTGAATTTTCTTAAGATCTCTAAACCTCTGCCAAAGGTCCTTTCATCCCTTTCTTTTCTACCTCTTATCCCCTTTTTCTCTCGGGAAATCTTGAGCATTAAATGCTCAAGATTTTCTCCAATTTTTTATTTTATGGGTATGGGTCCTACAACCTGCCCCGATTTTACATTCGTATGACTGTAATTTAGTTGTACGACTGTAACAAAAATCCACGACTGTAATTACAGTTGTGGTAATCAAGGCTTTTTTTTTTTACTAGGAAAAATCCGTGTTCACAGGTTGCCCCTCGTGTAGCTAAAGTCCGATTCTCTGCACGGATTTAGGTACACGATAAAGAACATGGGATCAAAGGTAGTGTGCACGTGTGTGGCTTGTGGGTTAGTTTTATGAGACTTTGGTAGATAGGCGATTTCTTATGATCCCTTTTCACATAAGAAAGATGCCAGAAAAATACGGCTCTAAGAGCCAAGCGGTTCCTTATGATCCTTTTTCACATAAGGAGGATGCCAGCAAAAACATGACTTTTGAGACCAGATAGCCACGTATGACTTACCATACAAAGCCATGGTGTTTGTAGTGTGCAGTTAGTGAATGTATTTATTCCTTGATCAATAATTTTGAAACAAAAATTTTTGCCCCTTCGATCAAGAATAAATAAGGGTAGACGCATTTTTGGTTACCTTTTATAGTCATGTAGGACTAAAATTGTGGAGTGTGTGACAATCGTGTGCGAATTGGCGCACTCAATGGACTGACGCAGAAATTTCGGGGATTGTTTTAAAGTCGTGGTGGACTGAGATTTGGTGAAGGATGTGACAGCCGTGTGTGACATGGCGCACTCAACGGACTGACACAGAAATTTCGGGTTCCGTTTTACAGTCATGGTGGACTGAGATTCGGTGAAGGGTGTGACAGCCGTGTGCGACTTGGCACACTCAACGGACTGACACGGAATTTCAGGTTCCGTTTTAAAGTCGTGGTGGACTGAGATTTGGTGAAGGATGTGACAGCCGTATGTGACTTGGCGCACTCAACGGACTGACACGGAATTTCTGGTTTTGTTTTAAAGTCGTGGTGGACTGAGATTGGTTGAACGGTGTGTTTGACGAACTGGTATGACTTGGCATACAGGATGTGTCGAAAATGCATTTTGGTGGAATTGTACTTACAGTGAAATTTTCACGAGTTTTCTCGGGTTTCGTGCCCCTGGACGAGGCAGACCGTTGCTGGAAAAATTAGTCGTTGACAGGTTGGCCCTGCAAAATTACTGAAATATCTTCCCGTGGGGAATAATTAAGCATTTAGTGATAAAGTAGGGTTTAGGAAATAAATAAAGAAAATAAATTGAAAATCTACCCCCTTTTTTTCCACTACAGTCGTACGACTATATTCAAATTTCAAGTACAGTCGTATGACTGTAGACGAAGTACAGTCGTACGACTGTACTTCACAGGTAGAACCAAATAAAGGGGTGGTTTCCGCCCCTTTCTTTCCCACTTCCCTTTTCTATTCAGTTTCCTCTCCAAGAAAAACCGATTCCTAACCCCAAAATCCTGTGAAAATGTTGAAGAAACTCGGAAAGAAAGTGAGAAAACTCTCCAACAGCTTGATTCAGAGATCGGAACATACGCAGGACATCCCATTTGTCAGTGTTTCCAACGGCTACGGTCACCCACAATACGTGGAGCATTTCTGGATCAGACTCAGGATGGAGCTCTCGATTTTGCTGGAGATGGGTTCCCATCTGTCTACGATCCAGATTGGTACCCAAATTCAATCTTTGATTTTGAGTTTTTGAATATTTTTTCCCTTTGAATATTTGAATCTGATTTGGCATGTTTTACTACTTTCTGAGTGAATTGATTGAGTAGAATGCATGCTAGGAGCCGCCTGTAGTTAATAGGAACATAAAACTAGGAAAAACGAGTTAGAAACCATGAAAATCGCACGAATTTTGAAATCTGTCCGCAGGTGTATGAACAGTCATGCGACTGTTCATGCAAATTATGAATAGTCGTACAACTGTAGGATGAACAGTCGTGCGACTGTGGCCATGCTCGTGCGACGCGTGCTACAGTCGTACGACTGTAGCTAAAAAAGAGATTTTTTTTTAACATATGCATGCCCCTTTTTAATAAATGTTGATTATGCCGATAATTAATTATGCAAAAATTAAATATGTATGCGTTATACTTCCCAAATGTGTAGGATCGGATGATTTTCAGTAGCGAAAATCTCTCCTTGCCCTGGGTCTGATGGGACCGCCTTCCCGAGTCCGTGAGGGTTCGGGTTAGGATCTGGGCTTAGAGTCCTTCATCATGTCGTTGCCTACGAGCACACTGCATACTACACATGCCGTATTGACGGCCTTATGCGAGAGGTGGGTTTGCACTACCCACACATTCCATCTACCCATCGGGGAGTTCACCATCACTCCCTCAGACTTCGCTGCTATTACTGGATTCGGGTTCAGTGGGACTCCGATTATGTTCAACTACTACTTGACTCGTCACTAGCTGGCGAACGACTACATCGGCAGGTTGATTGGTTGCACCCCTGAGAAAGGGAAGATTCTATGCTTACGGGTGGAGGCTTTCTGGTCTGCTCATCTAGACCTATCCGGGGAGGATGTGGAGAAGTGTGCTCGGGCCTATGTGCTCGTCTTGCTATCTTGCACCTTATTTCCCACCGGGCAGAGTACTTGTAATATGACTCTGCTCCCCACTCTAGCGGACCTGGCTCCCTTTCCTACTCTGAATTGGGCTCGAGCTGCACTGGGGCAGCTATTCTACGGATTGGATTTATATACTAGGGGTAGGCAGCAGGAGATCCTCGGCTTCTGGTTCGGTCTTCTGGTATTATTTTTTCCTTTTTTTTAATACTCTTGTTAATTACAGATGTGGACCTTCGAGCACCGCATCTTAGAGCCGCCGGAGTTGAGGGACGTCCAGGATGACGATCAGCTAACTGTTCTGTACTGCTAGATGCAGGGGTGGCAAGGCATTGGTCGGCACTTACAGGAGGTTAGGCAGAGTTTACTTGATGCTTCCTGGCAGAGGGTAAGCAAACAAATCTCATTAGTAAGGAAAATTTAATTTAACTTTTATTTACCTGTGTTGAATTTCTTTTGTTGTATTTTTACAGATCCAGCGCCATCTGTGGTGTGGTCAGGGTGCCATTTCTCTTCTTGTGCAGACATCTGTATGGTTTGACGATCGTCGGTTCATCTTGGAGTGCCCGATGTCCCAGGAGTGGTTCTTGGGTGACCGCCTCTGTCTTTCCGACAACGTGGATGGCCCTACTGGTCAGCTTGTACCTCTGCTGTTCCTACTGGCACTGTTCTGGCCTTATTTGGCTGATCCAGCTGTAGATCCCGACATCTTCGAAAAGGGTTACAGAGTTGACCCTGTCGACAGGGATTATCCGAACTTCATCCGCCAATGTCTGCTGCTAGTTGAGGGTGGCGGCCCCTCCCATTCGTCAGGTATTTACTTCTTTTTTTTTTTTAATATTCTTCTATTTGTAGGTCAAAAGACGCAGGGGGTCCAGTTCTGCTCAGCGGACTGGTCCAGCATATGAGAGTGCTGAGACTGCCACTACTGGTGGGCATGCCCCCGTCCAGGATAGGAGTCACCCTGTGTATACTAGTGGCGATGTAGCATCCGCTTCTCAGGCTGCTGGTATGGTGGAGGGCCAGTTGATGACAGACCTCAGGATTGGCTTTAGTCTGATAGGGCTGGACGGCAACTTCGCTTTTAGGGAGGTGTCGATTCACCACGAGCGGCAGCTTGCGTTTGCCCCGGCAGACACCACCCATGTAAGTCTTCCATCTTCTTTTTTTTTAATAGTCTTGTGTGTTCTAGATCCCTCGGGCTCAGGTGGAGGACATAGCCTATCAGCATTTGGGCTTGGAGGCTTATCTGGTCTAGGAGAACGCCATATGGACTGTAAGCATTCTGTAGTTTCTGCGTTATCTTATGATTTATGCAATGCATGAATGTGTGTGTATGTATGTATGCATGTTAATTTATATTGTTATTTTGCAGTCTCGAGTGCAGATATTCCATGTCAGGCTAGACAGGCAGCTGTTTCGGAGGCTTGGGCCTTGGCTGCGACTCAAGAGATGGACCGGATACCGGCTGATATGGCCAGGCTGCAGGCTAACTTGACCCCGGGTGCAGGAGGACTTTGACTCCTATAGGGCTACGCATCAGAATGAGTCTGAGGACGAGGAGGATGAGAGAGAGGATGAGAGCTAGATTAAGTGCTCTGTTTCACACACATTTTTTTTGTATTGGATTTTCTGTACACAACAGGAACTGCATTTTTATTATTATGGGACTTGGATGCAACAACCTACTGATGGATGCTTATGTGTAATGATATAATGTATGCGATATGAACGTCTAAGTAGAATATCAAACATGCATAATATCATTACGATGACATCATAATGAGTATGATAGAGAAATTAACAGTGACTCCGACTTTAGACATCACCCTCTTCTTGTTACCAACACGTCCTTTCGGTTTTCCATGTCAGAAATTTTCTCTTTGTGATTTTTTTAATGGTCCAAGAGTTCTGTGCGAGCATTCCAGCCGAATTGATCTCTCCATATTGATCCGTTTTGAGATTGGTAAGCACACCTTAACAATGATCATCAGAAGTCATGAGAACATTGCTGCTGATGACATCTAGTGGTTTGGCCTTTACCTACCCTAGTATTAGAGGTTTGTATTTAGGATATAAAACATTGAGTCAGACATGGTTCGCTGCGTGCTGTCACCCGTATGTGGACATTGACATGCAATGACATGACGAATGCATATTGAACATCAAAATTGAATATAAAACATCTGCGACATAATGAATGTCGATGCATTAGGAAAATCCAAAGTGTGGCTCTAGTTTTGAGTGATGCCCCTTCAAATTACCAATATGTCCTTTCGGTTTTTCATATTGGAGGATTTTTTTTTTTTTTGTGCTAACATGTGTCAGAGTGTACAGCTGAGCACTGAACTACATCAATTGATTACCCACTGAATCCTCCAAGAGTTTAACCCCATATGCTTATTTCTAATTCACCTCAGATTCCAACTCAAGCATAGTTCTCAAAGATGAACACAGCTTTTAATCCTTCAAAGTATGGCCCCAGAAGATGAAAGAACCACCGGTAAGTAGTCACTTCCGTTGTGGCCGAAGACTGAGTTCTTGAAATGGTTGGTAAATGCAACTTTCCTTTGGATATTGGCGCAGCCAGCTTTGCAAGTCCTCCCGTTCATGATTGTTGAAGGGTTTGTAAAACCTGGTTGCCCCAACACTGTTGGTGAAGTTCATGTGTGCATAACCAATATTTCCTCCAATCTTGGAGTCCATAGGCAATTAGAGGGAATCATAAGCAGACTGTTCTTTGGACTTGAACGGAGGGTAAAGGGTGTTGAAGGTATGGATGAAGATCGAGATGGGGAGTGTTTTAGGTTTGAAAATATAGGAGCTCAAATCTTTCGCAGGTTGTTTGAAAATGAGAAAGTCCAAATTTTTCATAAAAAGGGTGCAAAAGATCCGGTGGTGATGGAAATTGAGATGGTGAGTCATTCCCGCGTTAATTGTAGCTGCCATATGAGAGAGAAACTCTTCCGTCTACACTGATCATTTTTTTTTTGAAGGAACTAAATCCAAGCCACAGCCACCTTTTGGTTTTCCTGCTGCATTCAAATTCATGTATGTCATGTGTGCTTAATATGCCTTTTTGGATGAACAATGCATATGTAATGTCATATGCACAGGAATGTCATGCAAACAAGATTATACATGCACTACAACCAAGGAATGATTTAGAGTTTTACAATAAGATGGATGGTGAAGGTCATTTGAATTTCTTGGTGGTTGGTGCTTTGGATAAGTTTGGGTTATTATTTCGGGGTTTTGGTATAGGGTACTTTCTGGGGTATGAGGCCAAGTTTTGCCTCCGAGAGGATTTTTTTTTTTTGGTGTGATTGCCTCAAAGAGGGCTTTTGATTCGGTTTTACCTCTAGGAGGGCTTTCTTGGTTCAGGTGCCTTAAGGAGGGCTTTTCGGTTTGATTTTGCCTCAAGGAGGGCTTTCTTCAGTTTGGGTGTCCGGTTTGATTTTGCCTTAAGGAGGGCTTTTTAGGTTTGGGTATCATGTGCGCCTTTTAAGTTGAAGCTCTGGGGCAGGATTGGTAGTGTCTTTCAAGGATTGTTGAGTTGAATCAGCAGATGCCTCGGCGGAAGTGGTACCATCGTATAATTTTATTTATCTCACAAGCTTACCTTTCAAGAGAGAGTTCGTTTAGGACCAGGTTCACTTTAAGGTTCCCTACAATACTCAGAATGATGTCATGCATTTTGATATTAAGTGTGTTGGATATGTCATTTCAGATGGTCAAATGCATGCATAATACCATGGACAAGTAATCATTACGTAAGTAAGACGAAAATAAATCTCATTGCATTCATGATGAGTTCAATAAATCCTACAAACAAAATGAGTCCCTTGTAAAAAGGGAATCTCCAAGAGGCATTGATCTCATAGAATCCGATTATTTTCCGATTGGTCACCATTTCAGCTTCAGCATCCTCGGCCCACTCTTATCAAACCAGACTCTGAAGTTCTTCATCATATTCCTCTCCTCGGGAGACTTGAGAAATTTCTTTGGTGGTCTCCTGATTGCCCCTAGTTGCTTATTAGAGAGGGTCGAGGTTTCCAATTTCCCATCGTCGACTAGCTTCTGGATCTCTTTTCTTAAAGCAAAACAATCATTGGTCCGATGGCCCAGTATCACATGATAGCTGCAGAAATTATTCTTTTGTGCTTTTTCCGGCTCTACAAATGGCTTGATACTTTACAGGAGACCCTCCTTTCTACATTTGAGGAATAGCTTGCCTAATGAGTCAGCCCATGGAGAAATGCCTTTTCCGCTACTCACGGTAAGTGAGTTTTTGGTATGCCGTGGAATGGAGTCGGTGCCGACATTCGTCTTAAGGGGCCTTTTCAGTTCTATCTCATCAGTCAGCCTTGGCAGACCCAAATCTTAGAGAGAGGGCCTTCCAAGGTGTCGAGGGCGAGTGTTAGCAATCTAAGCTTTCTGTTTCTCGCTAGCATCAGCATTGGAGTCTGATAATACTGCATTTTTCATTTTCCCTTCGAGTTCTGCCACTCGTGCTTCTAATTCGATGCACCTTGCTGTCAGTCTTTCTACTCTATCAAGATCACCTCCCAACACTTCTCTCAGCATTGCTGCCGCTTCCTTCCTGACTGCCTTTCGAAACCGTGATGAGGCGATATGATCCTCCATGATATCCGTTATGGAGTTGAAGTTCATTGGGTTGGCCATGCTTGAAATCCTTTCCCTTTTCCCTCTGATAAGAACACTTATTAGCATTGACGGGCGCATACGCGTGAAGAATACCAAATCACAGATGATATAGGCACGAATGCATGATGAGATATGTATGTGCATGAATGATGAGTTGCATATATGATGTCACGAGGGAGATGATGATGAAGATGATTGTTTGATTTTTTTTGGACATTCCAAGTACACCCGATGCCATGCAAGAGATAATGAGAAAAAACCACGTGTGGACCGCCACACAAACAAGGGTTCGGCGCTTTTGGAGCACCTAGTGAATATCGTGAAATGATAGCGTGTGTGCCAACAAACGGACAGAGTTTCGACACCTTGTAGGTTTATGAGATGAAGTGAAATGGTCACACAGGGACCTGCCCATAGACAGAGTTTTGATGCTTTTGAGGCATATGATATGAGATGATGTTTACAGATAAGTCACGTGTAGGTAAGGACATGGACGGAAATTCGGCGTTCATGGAACGCCTTTCATGATTCAGTAATGTTATGAAATGCCCCTATATGTGTAATAATACGGTACTCGTGGAGCACCTCAAATGATACAATAATGTCATGTAACAATCCGAAAGGGATCGCAACACACCAACAGAATTTCTGCATCCCTACGACGCCAATGATAAATGACGTGAAGCTATGCAATGATGTCGTGTGACCTGCTACAAGAAAAAAGACCTAAGACCATTGTCATCTCTTATTGAATGTAATGGTCTAGTGAAATGGCCGAGTGTATTCCGGTACACGGGTAGAACACGGGTAGTTTTAGGACTCCTGATATGTTGTGAAATGAAATGACCATGAAGGGTATCCTCAGAATGTCCTTACTTTAAATGATATGAAATGACATGAATGTTTCTGTCACACAAAAATGCAAGTGGCTGCACAAAAACATGGTTAGGATGCATGACATACATGATGATGTCGTGTATGCGTTGCGAAAAAAAAAAATACAGGACGGAAATATGGCACACAAATAGAATGTTGTGGCTATATAAAAATGTGGTTAGAATAAATGCCATGCTTATGTTGATGTTTTGAAAATGGCTGCATGAAAACATGGTTAGAATGTCACATAGGCAAAGTTTCGGAGCTCAGGGAGCACCTTGGGTTTTTGTGTTATGATATGAGATGAACATGCACGTGGCACATGGTCGAGATTTTCGGCGCTCGGGGAGCACCTAAATGATTTAATATGTGAAATGAAATTTTTCGGCGCTCGTGGAGCACCTAAATGCATGAAATGTAATTTTTTTCGGCGCTCGTGAAGCACCTAAATGATTTAATACATGGAATGAAATTTTTTGGTGCTCGTGGAGTACCTAAATGATTTCATGTGTGAAATGAGATTTTTCGGCGGTCGTGGAGCACCTAAATGGTTTAACTGATGCGATGAAATTTTTTGGCGGTCGTGGAGCACCTAAGTGAATTTTTTTTTCGGCCCTCGTGTAGGACCTAAATGATCAAATGAAATGAATTTTTCGGTGCTCATGGGGCACCTAAATGATTTGATGGAATGAAATGAATTTTTCGGCGCTCGTGGAGTACCTAAATGATTTAATGAATGAAATGAATTTTTCGGCGCTCGTGGAGCACCTAAATGATTTCCTACTTGGTAGGCAATGTAATGTGTGTGACCTTTACGAGGTTGTTCGAGGCCCACATGAATGTTTTATGCATGACACGCGTTCCATGTAGCTACAAAATAAATTGGTTAATGCTTATGACACTCAAATGATGTATATGAATTAATGTTTTCACACAATGAAAAGATGCATGTTTGCAAAAAATGTGGTTAGTGTAAATGTCACACGAGTGATTAATATGTTTTCACACAAAAAGATGGAGATGGCTGTTCAGAAGATGTGAGTTAGTATCACACAAATGCTTTGCGTGTAGTATGTCATGTTTGTAAAAAAAATGTGGATGATGGTATGCTATGAAGGGACTAGAAACACATAGCATATAGCACACGAAACGTATTCCTCCAACCTTATTCCCCAAATGTGGTCAAGTCGAGAAAATTCTAACCGAGTCCTAGGAGGGGTTCTCTTCGATCACCAACCGGGGATGATGAAGGCGCATTTTAGAAATATTCATACAATTTATTTTGGTATCCTAAGGGAATCCAATTAGGGTTGCTTAGATGAGTTCGGTCCAAAGTCGGGATAACATCAAGGCTCCCATAGCAAAAATATACTCCTCACTTCTCCCCATTCAAGGGTCCGAACGAAGGGTTCATACGAGGCTATGAGTGGTGTTTCGTATCCGTGCCCCTAAGACTAAGAGGAACTTAGGCGACACTTCAGCAATTCACTGGGCTATATAATGGATACTTAACCTAATGCAAGAATGTTTAACTATAAAAATGCATAAAATGCCATACAAGAATCATCCACCTTATTTTGATTAGACACTTTTTAGGGCTTGTCAAATTCTTTTAAGTTTTTGAAAAACTTTTGTAAGAAATCCCCAGCGGAGTCGCCACTGTGAGCGGACGACGCGTTTTCGACGGAACGCGAGACTTTCGAAAGGGGCGCCTCAATTTCGGGCGGAGCCCTCCCTCGCGTGGGGTTTTTGGATTGGAAATTCATTTTTTGAAAAATTAATTATTTCATAAAAGAATCGAGACCTAAATCTCGATAAAAAGTATAGGAGTCGCCACCCGGCTCAGCTCGACCGGGAAATTACAATGTAGCTGAACCAAAGTGAGAACTGCCACACTTTTCAGAGATCTAGGTTTGGACAAGTCCCTTATTTCATGTCTAATCCAAATAAAATGGCCAATGTTCTATAACGACACTTTAAATTGCTAAAATTGATTTTATTGAATAAATACATGCGGCGCGCATACAAATAATACAAAATAAGAGTAAAGAAATAAATATTTAAAAGGCTTACAACCCGATCGAATGAAAAATAAAACTCTCGGCTCACAATACTAATGCCTAGATACACGAGAATCTAAGAAAATTTACAATATACACGGATTAATCTATTAAATACATTAAAAATAAAAAATAAAGAAATTAAAGCTGCAAAACAAATGGTTAGTACAAATATATAGCACACCACACATAGGACTCAAGTTGGACAGAATTGGAAATTTTAGAGTTCGAGGTCATGCATTTGGGGGTAATCAGGTCGGCCGGCCTGGTTAGACCTGGAAAACCAATTTGAAACGTCCCTGTATTTTTGGTTTTGTGAGAAAACCTTTTTGAAAATATTTTCCGGTTTATTTTAATTTAGCATACGAGGTGGGTCGGTTTTCGGGACAACCGGGTCTCCATCGTGGTTTTGTTCTAAATGCAAAAACACCGAAAAATAAATCTAGGGTCATCAATGCACACTCCAAAATTCATTTTTGATGATTTTTTATTTTTCAAGATTTTTTTATTTTTCTGAATTTTCTTATTTTTATGAAATTTTTAGGGTTTTTATGAATTTTTTTGGATTTTTAGGGAATTTCTGCTTCTGGCAGAGAACTACAGTCGTGCGACTGTAACCCTACCTGAAGCAGAAATCGCCAAAATATTTAAAATGAAGGACTACAAATGAGAAATTCAAAAACAGTGGTACAACTATATATCAAATGGCACGACTGTAATTACAATTGTGCCCCTGTTCTTTGTGACAAGAACAGTCGTACGACTTTTCTTAATTTTCTAGAAACAGAAGTGTAAAAAGCTGAATAAAAATGCACAAAATCAACCAAAACACCCATAAAAGCATGAAAATGAGATGGGTTGAAGTGTGTTTACCTCTTTGGCACTGATCCACCGTTGGTATGACCCCTGGCAACGCACCAATCCATAAGAAATTGCTCCTTCTCCTTGGTTTGTCAAGGTTGCAAATGGGTCCAAAAACTCCCAAGAAAAGTCACGGAATCAAGCTTGTTTATGTCTGGAATTAATCTAGATTTTATGTGTGAGGATTAATCTATGATTTCTAATTCGTTTCAAACATTAACATTCAGAAATTTAGAAGTTAGAGATTGAAGAAAGTTGAGTTCTTTGGTTTTTTGCTCTCTCTCCCTTCTCTCTTGTCCTTTCTTTTCTCTCTCTCTAAATTTTCTTAAGATCTCTAAAACTCTACCAAAGGTCCTTTCATCCCTTTCTTTTCTGCCTCCTATCCCCTTTTTCTCCCGGGAAATCTTGAGCATTAAATGCTCAAGATTTTCTCCCAATTTTTTATTTTATAGGTATGGGTCCTGCAACCTGCCCCGATTTTATAGTCGTACGACTGTAATACAGTTACAGTCGTACGATTGTAACAAAAACCCACGACTGTAATTACAGTCGTGGTAATCAAGGCTTTTTTTTTTTTACCCGAAAAATTCCGTGTTCACAACCGCACCATTAGCTTGCGGTCTGTATGGAGAAGATTTATGATGCTCAATGTCATGTTTTGCAAGCAGCTCAGCTATTGCCCCTTGAAACTGCACCCCGTTGTCAGTCACTATGTGATGGGGAATTCCATACCGGCTAGAGATGTTCTTCTAGATGAACTTGACCATTTGTTTGGCTGTTACATTAGCGAAGGATTCTGCCTCCACCCATTTGGAAAAGTAATCAACTGCCACGACTATAAATCTGTGCCCATTAGATGCAGCTGGATGAATTTCACCAATCATATCGATCCCTCATGCTGAAAATGGCCAAGGGGTGGTCAGGTTCTGTAATTCAAGTGGTGGGAGATGACTGATGTCCAAATATATCTGACATTCGTGACACCTCTTTACTTTTCTTATGCAATCTGCTTGCATAGTCATCCAGAAGTACTCCTATCTCATTATCTTCCTGGCCATGGCAAGTCCATTCATATGTGGCCTGCAGGATCTTGTATGTACCTGCTGCATCACTGTTTCTGCTTCTTGCTCTGTCAGACACCTCAGAAGAACACCATTTGTTGTTCTCTTATATAGCTTATCTTCAAAGATTCTGAACTGACTGGCTAGCTTTCTTAATGACACCTTATCAACAACACTACCTCTGGGTATTTTCCTTCCTTTGCATACCGGTAAATATCGAAGAACCATGGCTTTTCTTTAGCTGTTAATTCCATTACTTCGTGTACTTTGAAGCAGGGTTGTTTGGAAGTGGCTATAACGAGTGGCTGAACTTGAGTTTCTTCTAGGTTTTCCCACATGGAAGATAGTGTTGCTAGTGCATCAGCCATCCCATTTTCATCCCTGGGGACATGTCTGAATTCACATTGGTTGAATAATTCTCTTCTGAACTGTAGCAGCTCTAAGTAGGGCCGTAAGGCTTCTTTTTTCAGCTCCCATTCGCCCTGAGCTTGCCTGATCACCAAAAGTGAATCTGCAATAATCAAAACGTCATTTGCCCCTAATGTCAACAGAGCTTCCATCCCAAATATGCATGCTTCATATTCTGCCCCATTATTGGTTATGGGAAAATTCAACCTCTTTGATAAAGGAATGATTTCACCGTTTGGCGTTGCTATTAACACCTCGATTCCAGCAACCTTTATGTTCACTGCCCCATCAAAGCACATAACCCTCCTTTTTACTTCAACCATGGCCAATTGTTCATCTGGGAACTCTAAATTTTCCGTGTAATCCGATTCCAGTGGCTGATTCGCTAGAAATTCTGCTACGGCTCGCCCTTTGATGGTTTTCTTAGTGATGTACTCAATGTCGAACTCCGATAAGAGTAACAGCCACCTGGATAACTTTCCAACCAACACTGGTGCTTCATAAAGATACTTCATTGGTTCCACCTTAGCCACGGCTTGTATTTTTTAGGACTGGAAGTAATGGCACAGCTTCTTGGTCAGCCAAATCATTACCACACATGTCTTCTCCACCAGTGTGTATTTGGTTTCATACTCCAACAGCTTCTTGCTGAGGTAATAGATAGGGTACTATTTCCTCCCGTCTTATTCTTGTGCCAGCATTGCCCCTATAGAGGATTCTTCGACTGCCAAGTACAAAATCAGAGGCTTCCCTGGAATTGGTGGACTCAGGACTGGTGGATTTATTAGATAAGCTTTGATTTTCTCGAATGGTAGGTACATCTGTCATCCCATATGATCGGCTAATTTTTCTTTAGTAGCTTGAAGATTGGCTCACAGGTGGAAGTCAAACGTGCTATGAAGCAACTGACATATTGTAAGGAACCCAGAAATGATCGGACTTCCTTTTCTGTTTTTGGAGCTGGCATGTCTCGGATGGCTTTGATTTTATCTGGGTCCATTTCTATTCCCCTCTGGCTAACTACATGGCCCAACGATTTCCCTGATGTGAGTCCGAATACGCACTTCTTGGGGTTAAGTCGGAAGTTGTACTCTCCAATGAGTGTAAGAAATCTATCCAGGATAACAGGATGTTCCTCCTGGTTTGCTGATTTAACAAGCATATCATCAACATACACTTCAACTTCTTTATGGATCATATCATGCAACAAAGTTGTGACAGCCCTTTGATAAGTGGCTCTAGTATTCTTCAATCCAAAGGGCCTCACTCTGTAGCAGAAGGTACCCCACTCTGTGATGAACGATGTCTTCACCTTGTCAATAACATCTATCAGGATCTGGTTGTACCCTGAAAAGCCATCCATGAAGGAATACATTGCTGCTTTAGCTGCACTATCGACCAGGACATCAATGTGAGGCAATGGGAAATTATCCTTTGGGCATGCCTTATTCAAATCCCAGTTGTCAACACATACTTGGACCCTTCCATGCTTCTTGGGCACTGGAACGATATTAGCTAGCCATTTTGTGTATTCTACCACTTCAAGCAACTTGGCGTCTATCTGTTGGATATGCCCTAGTCCCGAGGCATTGGACCTTGTATTTGTATTATACATTTATTGGATTTATGTATTATACTAATTTTGTGTTACTAATAAAGGCATTAATTCATTTATTATATATATCTTGTGCAATATCTTAAATGAAGTATCCAATGGACATATCCATATCCATGATGACAAGTGTCATGCACTTGGCAGTAAGATGATGGATAGGGTAAATGAAATGACCATAAAGAGATCCGTAGTCTGTTCCAGTCATGGGAATGAATGGGACTAGAGACTATCATTAACCTGGTTGTATGGCGGTGTCTTACCGGTCATTGGACATGGGATGTCAACCAAGTTAATGGGTACATGTAAAAAAGGCATGGTACTAGATAGATCCACTAAATGAGAAATCCACATGGTATAGTATCACAAGTGATTCTTGTGTAGTACTTGTATGGATCCTTTGACCTGACCATATGATGGTATTGCATGCGAGGTCGCATACTTAGGGGTACGCCTAAAGGGCTTGTAATAGGGTGCCAAGTATGGGTGCTTTCGGGTATGTCACTTAGCATGGCAATGCTATGGATATGCAGAAGGGATTTGTCACTCAGTAGTCCACTGAGAATATATCCCCGGCCTCTTGATGAGTGTGACTGATAAGAGTGTGGCCACACCCAAACAAGTTGAAACTTGTTTATGAGCTTCAGTACATTTGGGATCAAGTAAATGTTCGGACACAAAAGAGGGTGATCAATCCATGCCTCTGTGTTGGACACCGATATCAATGACATGGGATATACAAGTTCAAACTACAGGATTATGATTATAGTTGGACTGCCATCTCTATCTTAATTGGGGGTTGCAGTGGCTTGCTAGAGCCCAACTGCAGTCTGTGGGCCAAAGACCCACTGCCAATATAAAGATGGGCTCACGGGATTGTACACATTAAGCGACTGAACACTGACTTAAGGAATCGCACGTATACTTGGAGTATACACTCTGGAGAAAGAGGATTATATTAATTATATTATATAGATCAATTGGATTGATCATGATAATAAAATTAATATTTGATTGGCTTTCTCATAATTAATTGGATTAATTATGAGATTATTTCCTGGGTGGAAATATTCATATGTATGGGTTTACATATGAATTTATTTTGTGAAGATCTAATTTTAATTTCATGGATTAAATTAATTAGTCAAATCAATTTTAATTAAATGTAAATAATGTGTTACATGGTGTAATATATTATATACATTGGTAAATTAAAGTTGGGCTTGAAATTAATTTAAACCAGACCAATTAAAATAGATTTGGGCCTAAAATGAAAGAAGGTAAGCCCACACAAAGAGGAGCCAATTGGGCCGAAATTCTCCTTGAGAATTTCGGCCACCTAGGGTTAAAATAACCCTAGGTATTTCGGCCAAGGCAACCCAAGCCACCATAGCCGAATTCTCCCCTTCCTCCTTCTCCATTGTTCGTGTTTTTCCAATGCTAGCATATGTGGTGTTCGTTAGGCGTTCGTGTACGTGAACGAGGAGGGATTCTATCTTGATTCTTGTAGTCTGCATCCATCTCTTGTAGAGATAATCCGGGGTAAGAGATTTATCTCTTGTTATTAAATTTTTGTTTTCACAATTTCCATCTCAATTGCTCCTGGGCATGGATTTGAGGAAATCAATGTGTTCTTCCGCTTTAATTGGGTGATTTGTGGTGACAAATCCCAACACTATCTACTTAGCCACTTCCTCTTTCACCAATGTAGCCCACTCTGGCCTCAGTCTTCTCAGTTTCTGCTTTACTAGCCTGAACCTAGGGTCCGTCGGCATCTTGTGCACTGCTATCTCTGTGTCTACACCCGGCATGTCTTCATATGACCAGGTAAAAGCTTTAACATGTTTTTGAAGTATTCTTATTAATTCTTTCTCTTCCTCAGATTTTAGCTCGCGTGAAATGAATACCATTTTAGGATTTTCATCTGTACTTATATTGATTTCATGCAATGCAGTGTCATGTATGCTAAATATGCTTGATGGTGATTTAAATGCATGCACAGAATTATCAGGATAAACATCACATAAGTAAGCAAACTGGGACTTCATTGCATTAAACTTGTCATAAAGTACATCGTTTACACTGAAAATGGAAGAAATAGATACAATAAAATCATTTTGATCCTCCACAGGAGGAGGGCCTTGTTCTTCTTCAGCTTCCATCTTCATCTTCAGAGCACTATTCGGGATTGCAGCTTCTTTGGTTTCTTTCTCTGTCACTTGCGCCTTAGCTTTTTCCATGATCTTAGCAATCTCGACAACCATAGAGTCCAGGTTCACTTTGGTCATCAGCTCCTCGCCGAACCCTTCTTTGGTCTTCCCAAATGCTTTGCTTAAGGCAGCAGTCAATGCACCTGAGATTACCTCTGCAGCTTCATCACAGGCTTTCTTTTCACCTTTCTCCTTGGCCACCTCTACTGCTTCCTCTATCTCTTTGGACGACTCGCCTTGCAGAACATCAGATTCAACAGCTGCCTTTTCTATCACCACTGGGGCCACTGGTTCCTCCTGGCTTTTCTCAAAATCAACAACATCAGCAAAAATTTCAAAGCTAGGATATTCAACATTTCCAACCCTTATTGGTTCAGCCTGGCCCTTGTATATCCCTTCTCCCGCTTTCAAGAACGGTTTCATCATAACTTTGCCATTTTTCCCCTTTCTTAGGTTCTTCTGCCCAGATGCCTCCTCTGTATAGCCAAGGCCAAACTGTTTTAGCTTTCCTGAGTCGATGTTAAACTCAGGCACTCCTTGTAGATTGATTCCAAGTCCCATGCCCAGGACAAAATTCTGCTTGTGCAAATACCGGGAAAGCCACTCCGGCATATAATTTCCATAGATTACCATGGGAGCATCTGTAGCTTCTTCCTCCCCGATCACTGCAACTTGGAACCCACCAAAAGGGACAACTCCTTCATTCACGGTGGCAATCATCGATTGGGCATCTGCCTCAACAGTCACTATATCGCCTTTTATCAAGAACTTGATTTTTTGGTGCAATGTGGAAGGGACACCTCCTAGAGGATGGAACCATGGCCTTCCTAACAGTAAAGAGAACGTGATCGGAATATCTATCACTATAAAAACAACCATGGATTTGATAGGCCCAACCTCTACTTCAGTTTCAAAGGTCCCTATCACTGTTCTCTTGGAGTCGTCGTATGCCAGGATTACTGTTGAGGACTTCTTTAGCACATCTTCATTCAGACCCAGAAATGGCAGCATTTTCAGTGGACATATATTCAACGCCGAGCCGTCGCCCACCATAACACACAGCATCACCTTATCCATTACATAGGCTCTGATGTAAAGGGCCTTGTTGTGAGCCTTTCCTTCACCAGGCAGGTCTTTCTCTGAGAAAATGATATCAGGGGCCCCAGAATGAACTTTATCCAACAAACAGCATATAGCCTCTAGCGAAGCTATAGGGGAGACTTTCATCTCTGACAGTTTCTTCTCTAAGGCAGCCCTATGCTCCTTAGAAGTTAGAACCAAATGCCACAGGCTGGCTTGTGCAGGAGTCTTCTTTAACTGGGAAATGACTAGGTCCTCTTTCTCAACCCCCTCCGGTGCTGATGTACTACCCGATCCAGTCATTGGGGCTTTGTCCTTCACTTGGTCTGTCGGCTGGTACACCCTACCACTTCGGGTCACATGCTG
The DNA here is from genome assembly GCA_039660915.1 of Euphorbia tirucalli. Classification (NCBI taxonomy): domain Eukaryota; kingdom Viridiplantae; phylum Streptophyta; class Magnoliopsida; order Malpighiales; family Euphorbiaceae; genus Euphorbia; species Euphorbia tirucalli. The sequence continues at coordinate 67,862,492 of CM077641.1, read as the reverse complement.
TACCTCCTGAACTTCCAGCTTCTCAATGGCTGGGAGCTTAACTGTCTCCTCTCCGCCAAACTCTTCATACTCGTCTTCATAATCAAGATCATTCAAGCTTATTGGCTTGATCTCCTTCCGCTCCTCCTTCTTCTCACATTCTGGTTCTACTTATGCTTCCACAACTGCCACAGCCTGAATTACAGGGTTTGCTTGAAGAACTTGGGCAAAGATGAAATTAGCCGGCAGTCCTGAATGTAACATGTTGACCCACTTTTCAAATGCTGGTAGCGGGTTGGTCTTTGTGCTGGGCTTGGTCGGCTCTTGTAGTTTTTCTTCATCGATGAGCTTCTGAATGGCATCTCTCAGCTTGTAACAATTGTTAGTTCGATGACCAGTAACAACAGGATACGTGCAGAAACTGTCTTTATCTGCTTCAGAAGGTTTTTCAAATGGCCTCAGCGATTGTAGCAACCCATCATTTCTGCATTTAGCAAATATTTTCACCAATGGGAGAGTCCAAGGTGATATGCCCTGACTTCCCAGATTCCTGCTCTGATTGCCTTGTTGCTGGGTCACTGTAGCGACTTCCACTTGCTTCACTTCTGAGGTATGTCCCCTTTTACCACCGGAACTTGAGCCAGAACCACTACCAGACCCAGCTGCAGCAGTTGATCTATATCCAAAACTGTACCCCGAGCTTCTACCGCCCTTATGACTGGCTGCCTTCTCTTTTTCTTCCCGCTCGATTTTCATTGCCATACTATAGACTTCACTGAGCTCGTTAAAGGGATGAATTTCATATTATTTTTGAAGATGTCCATGTTGTCATCCATCAACTTTTGTATAAGCTCATCTTCATTTGGTCGGTTCTTCAAAAGGATCATTTTATTCATCCACCACTGGTAGTACTCGTCAAAAGGCTCATTGGGTTTCTGCTTGACCTGCTCCAAGTCGTACAGCTTTACCTGAATTTTGGTGTTGAAGCTATAATACTTAATGAAAGCTGCTGACAAAATCTCCCAATCTGACTGTTCCTCTTCGTTAGAGAATTGTACCAGCTTAGTGCTCCTCCCTCCAGTGTGGTAGGGAGAAGATTAATCAATTGCTTCTTTGTGGCGCCCACCGTCAGCATGACTCGGGCATACAGGTTCACATGGACCTCTAGCAAGCCCATTCCTGTATAAGAGGGAACTTTCGGCTCTTGGAAGCCGATGGAAAAAGTCTCGATGCCCCTACTGATCATGGCATCAACGTTCACCCCTTTCCTGGATTCTGCACTGACATTGGCCCCTTTCTTCAATTGGGCCACTACCTTATCTAGTTCAGAACATTTTGCCTTCATTCTCTGCTCCATGGCTGCCTCTATTTCTTGCAACTTCTCAAGACTGGCTGAAATGTCACCACCCTGTTGGGATGACTCGGCTTTCTTTTCTTTTCCAGCTCTACTACCACCGATCTCACCAGCTTCTCTTACTACTACCCGCATTTCTTCCTTCAACATATCACGAAAGTCTTGTGATCTGAAGAAATCCTTTAGAGCATCAGCTAGGCTTGGTGTCGGGTTTGCGATTTCCACTTCTTCCCCAGATTCTGAATCACTATCCCTTTCGACTGCTCTTTATTCCCCAACGGCTCTCGAAACCTGAGATCTCGTTCTAGGACACTCTAGTGTGTTCTGCTAGGCATCATACGGGGGTATTAGGGACATGAATGATTGGCATGGTGTGATATGAGGAGTAAGGCATTAAGAGTGCTTATGATGAATGGAGTGAGATTATGTATGAAATGATGGTATGAATGTCTATTTTTATTCTTTTTTCTTCTTCTTGGAACATTCCAAAAACACCTAATGCTGTGCAAAAATGTCATGTGTGGACCACCACACGGACAGAGGTTCGGCGCCTTTGGGGAACCAAGTGGATTTATGAAATGGTCGCATGTGCGCCTACACACTGACAGAATTTCGACGCTTTGAAAGTCTATAAAATGGTATGAAATGGTCGCATGGGACTGCCCCTTGGACAGAGTTTTGATACTTTTGAGCATATGATATGAAATGATGTTATAAGGAAGTCACATGTAACAGAGACACAGACAGAGGTTCGGCATTCGGGGAACACCTTTTATGATTTGGTAATGTTATGAACTTATATGTGTACCAATTAGGCACTCGGGGAGTACCTTAAATGGTATATTAATGTCATGAAATGGTCCGATGTAGGCCATGATATTATATGATGTTTATGATAACTAAGCATGGTGTCGTGAAATGCATCATGTAAATTGTCATATGAAAATGGACCTAAGACCATTGGGGTCTCTATTGAATGAAATGACTTGGTGAAATGGCCAAATGCAATCCGGTGCATCGACAGAACACGGGTAATTTTGGGATACCCGATATGTTCTGGAATGTAATGATCATGATAGGCGTCCTTGAAATGCCCCTAATTTAATTCAATTGATATGTCATGAATGCTTATGGCACACAATATGCAAATGGCTGCACAAAAACATGGGTTAGGATGCATGGCATACATAATGATGTTATGTATGCTATATGAAAATAAAATGCCAATCACACAAATATAATGTCATGGCTGAAAAAGAAATGATTAGCATGAATGGCAAACGGATGATTTAATATTTTCACACAAAAATAAAATGCAAATGGCTGCATAAAAATGTGGTTTAGTATCACATAAAAATGTTTTATGAATGGTATGTCATGTGTATGGAAAATGGTGATTATGGTATGTTGTGAAATGTCGAGAGGCGTGTAACACATAGCACACGAAGCGAATTCTTCCAACCTTATTTCTCCAAGCGTGGTCGGTCTCAAAAATTCTAACTGAGTCCTAGGTGGGGTTCTCTTCGATCATCAACAGGGGATGATGAAGGCCCGATGTTATTTTATTCACACAATTTATTTTGGTGTCCTAGGGGAATCCAACTAAGGTTGCCTATATGAGTTCGGTCCAAGTCGGGTTAAAATCAAGGCTCCCATAGAAAAATATATTCCTCACTTCTCCCCACTCAAGGGTCCGAACGAAGGGGTTCGTACGGGGCTATGGGTGGTGTTTTGTATCCGTGCCCCCAAGACCAAGAGGAACTTAGGCGACACTTCAACAATCCATCAGGCTAAAATGGGATACTTAACCTAATGCAGGCATGTCTAACTAAAAATGCAAAATGAAATACCAATCAAGAATCATCCACCTTATTTTAATTAGACACTTTTGAGGGCTTGTCAAATTCTTTTAAGTTTTTAAGAAAACTTTTGTAAGAAATCTCCAGCGGAGTCGCCACTGTGAGCGGACGATGTTTTCGACGGAATGCGGACTCCCTTTCGGAAGGGGCCCCTCGATTTCGGGCGGACCCCTCCCTCGCGTGGGGTTTTTAGAAGGGAAAAATTGGTTTTGGAAAAAATGGAATTAATTCTTAAAAGAACCGGGACCTAAGTCTTGATGAATATTATAAGAGTCGCCACCCGGCTCAACTCAACCGGGAAATTTATAATGTAGCTGAACCGGACGAATGGCCGCTACACTATTCAGAGATCTAGGTCCGGACAAGTCCCTTATTTCGTGTCTAATTAAAATAAAAACGGCCAATGTTCATAGACGGTATTTCATAATTCTAAAAGTCAGTTTTATTAAAATAAATCACATAGCGTATATACACAGAAAAAAATAAAAGTAAAGTAGTAAATATTTAAGTGGCTTACAACCCAATCGAATCAAAAATAAAAAAAACTCTCAGCCTCACTTTTACAACTGCCTAATATACACGATTTAACTAAAAATTACAATCGCCTAAAATACACAAGTAAATTCTATCAAATACATATAAAATAAAAAATAAAGAGTTGCAAAACAAAAGGGGTTAGCATAGTTTATGGCACACCACAAATATGACTCAAACATGACATAATTGGGAAATTAGGATTCGGGGGGCATGCATTTAGGGGGATAACCGGATCGGCTAGGCTCGCCGGCCTGATTAGACTTGGAAAACATTTTGAAACGTCCCTGTATTTTGGTTTTCTGAGAAAATTATTTTAAAAACAATTTATTTTCTGGTTTAATTTAATTTTAGCATGTGAGGTGGGTCGATTTGCGGGAGAACCGGGTCTCCGTTGTTATATTGTTCTAAATGCAATTATACTGAAAATTAAATCTAAAGTCGTGAATGCACACAACAAAATTCATTTTCGGTAATTTTCTGATTTTCTGAATTTTTATGGATTTTTAGAAATTTCTAGGGATTATTCTGGAAATTCTGCTTTTGGAGAAGCACTATAGTCGTGTGACTGTAACTATAGTCGTACGACTGTAATTACAGTCGTGCGACTGTAAATCAATCTAACTTCAGAATTTCGCCAAAATCATTCAAAATAAAACTGAGAAGTTAATGGAAATCATGAACATTCGTACGACTGTATTTACAGTCGTATGATTGTTCATCAATTCAAGAACAGTCGTACGGCTGTTCTTGATTTCCAGAAACAGAAAACGCAGGAAATAAATAAAAATGCACAAAAACACACCAATTCACCCAGAAAGCATGAAAAATAGAGGGAATGAAGAGTGTTCACCTTTTTGGTGCTTATCCACCTTAGGATTGACCCTTGGCATCGCACCAGTCCACTCAAATTTGCACTTTTTCCTTTTGAGTCAAGGTTGAGAAGTTTGGATCCAAAATCTCCAAATGTTAGGGATTCTGATGATTTTTTAGTCCGAGATTGATTGAATTTAGAGTGTTAAATTGTTAACCTATTGATGTCTAACAGATTTTAAACTTAAACACTCAAGAATTCAGAAGAAAAAGAAGAGAAAAAGAATGCTCTTTGCTTGGTATTTTTTCCTTTTCTTTCATTTTACTCCCAATTCTCTCTCTCTAAACACCAGAAATCAAGTGTCCAATCCCCTCCTTCTCCCCTCTCTTATTTTCTGCTCTTTCTTCACCAAAAACCGGGCATTAATTGCCCATTTTTTCCCCTCTCTTTTCTTATGTCATGGGTATGGTGTTCTGTACCTGCTCCGATCGTACAGTCGTACGACTGTAATTTTTTAATTACAATCGCATGACTGTAAGTTACAGTCGTGTGACACCACTATTTTTTTTTAGGACGGAAAATTCCGGCGCTTACATATATATATATATATATATTATTTAGTATTATATGTATTAGTTTAATGTCAAGTGGCTCTATATATTTGTTTTTATATATTATATACTACAATTATATAATAATTAAAATAAAAAAAGCAGAATTTTATACTCACCGACGGAAATTGCGTCGCCATTATCTCGTCAGTAACTTTACTGACAACAAGATGTGTCAATAAAAGTTCACCAGATCTTTCTCTGGCAAATTTTTCCACCAGCAAATACCCGTCAGTACTAACTTATTGACTAAAGTCTCTGACACATAATCTGTCAATAAGAATATTGATGAATTGAATTTTTTTGTCAGCAGACGGTCATCAACGTGTCTTTTCCTGACGAACAACAATTTGTTAGTAATCCGTTAGTAAACATGATTACTGACCGATTTTGCTTGGTCACGTATGGATTTCTTTTGTCAATAATCGCCATTTCTTGTATGCAAATATTATCAAAAAAAGGGATTTGTCACGATGGCTAAGGTTTATATAATTCAATAATTATTTCATAAATCTCATTCAAATTTATAAAGTTCTAATTAATAAACATAACATATTTTCAACAAATAAATATTTTTTTTGTAAGTTCAGTAATAAATACATAACTATTTAATAAATAGATAATTAAGTATGAGTAGCGGGTACCCTATTCATACCCGTGATGGAAAATTATCAAATGTCATTTCCGTTCAATACCCTTTTATAAGAGTTTAGACAATTCCATTGAAATCGAATAATATCAGTTAGGCCTAATACATCAGTTGCACCTTGAGGTTGACCTCAATCGTTTACTTTCACACTGAACTTAGAAAACGTCAAGTTTGCCCCTTAAAGTTGGTAAAATTGACCCATATAGCCCCTTCCGTTAGCCGTGGAGAGGCGCGTGACTTAAAAAAAAAAAGATGGCGCGTCAGACCTCTTAATCATTACAAATAAATGATCTAACGGCTGAAAACATTTCAGCAAAATTGATCCAACGGCTAAAAATTAGTTGATGTAATCTTGTATCCCAAGATTAGTTTGCTCCATTGAAGAAAAACCCATTAAAGAGCAAAAAATTCCAGCAACAAATTATTACAAAAATTATCAACAAATATCAAACAATGAAGGTGCGACAAAGGACGAGGAAAGAGGAAATAGCATTTGGGATACATTCAGTCTCAAACACCCTAGTTTGATTTCAGCTAATTCTGATGTCATAATATCGCAAGTAAGTGAAGAGAGTGAAAGAGCTATGGTAGAAAGGGGAAGTTTGGTAGGAGCTGGGGCATGACCATCTTGAAGATGAGGAGCTTTTCGTCACTGGAATTGCTCTGATTTATTTTGTCCCTAGATTTAAACCAAGATTCTGAAGTAGATTTGAATCAAGAAATTCAGGATTTCTTCTTTTATGAATTAAGATGAAACATATTTATTTGAGAAATGGGTTCTTTATGTCACTGTAATTCATACATTTGGGTTCTTTACTCTTTGCCCATGATTAATTTGGTAAATGAGATTTTTATTAATTTGAGAATTAAAAAGAGAGATGGGGAATATGGTGTTATTGACAAAAAAAAAAAAAAAAAAGATGGACTTTTTTGAAATTATGTGAGAGATTTTTATGTAATTTTTGCAATAAGTGTCACGTGTCAAGTTCTGGTTGGATTGACTTTCAAATTTGATACGTGGCAGCGTGTGAGGCATACTCTTCCTTAGTTTATCTGGTTAAGCCGGATACATGGGACAAATGAATCGGTGCAGCCAAGATGAGGAGGCAAACTGGACGTTCCATAAGTTGGGAGTAACAATAAACAATTGGTACCAACTTTAGGAGGTAACGGATATATTAAGCCTATCAGTTAGGTGAGAAACCAATATTCGCTGCCATTCCTAATAATATATCATATCAAGAAGTATTATCAGAATTGGACCGGACCGATCAGTTGGACCGGTTAAAGCACGAACCGACCACGAATTCGATTGGTTTGATTAAATTTCTCCTTTTTTTGAAAATAATAATAATTAATTATATTATATTACTAAATAATATTCTTTTATACAAATTACACATAATTTATTGTAATATATTATTAAATAATTATTTTTTAAAAGTAAATATTCAATCCAACCATCGATTTAATTGGTTGAACTGATTAAACTATCAAATCAGTAGATTTTTTAATTTACTTTCCGGCCCAGTTACGATAACAATGATATTATATAAGTATCAAGGAAACTGTACGGTTTTTCTCTTGAATAAAAAATCATTTTGGTCGCTGAGAAAGAAGGGAAGGGGCGGTGGAATTTTAAAAGAAAAATGGTCCCCCAATTTATGCCATAATTTAAACAAAGTGAGCATATATTCCCACGCCTTGTCCTTCTCCAACATTTTTTAAAACCAAATCCAACTTTTTAGACCTCCTTTTTAGGTCCTCAATTTTAATTTTGTTTATTTCTTGTTTTATTATGCTTCATATATATGTCTTTCTTTCCTTTAATGGTATTTTGTAATTTTCAAACCCATAATGTATATTGTTTCTTTGTATTAAAAAATAATAATAATGAATTTTTCATTTAGCAATAAAATTAATATAATAATGCATCCAACGTGGAATCCAATTGGGGGCTATGTATGCAAAATTGCAAATGGATGATAGAAGACACAGTAAGGAAATCTGAGTCAGAATTTAATTTTATTTGGCATCTTCCCATCCCAATGATGTTTTATTTCTAGCCAATTATTGGGATCCAATTCCATTTATATAATTATTTTTTGTTAAAAAGAATTGAAATTTTAAATTAATTAGAATTATACATAATTTAAAGGTAAAAATTTATACAATACATAATAAATTAGAATCATACATAATTTAAAGGAAAAAACTTAACAGATTAAAAAAAAAAAAAAAACGAATATGTCTCTATATCACTTCGAGAAAATGCTTGTTAGAAAGGCTAGTACGCCGAGGGTGCTCAAAGTGCGGATACGTGAATCTACAAAAAAGGGCAGCACTCAAGAAAGTAGGGAATCGGAGAAAGATGTTGTTTTTTCTAGGGTGAAATGTATCAATAGTCATTGAATTTCTGTATTTGTGCATCAATGGTATTCAAGTTAATTTTGTGTCAAGTTTAACTCCAATGCTAATAGAGCCGATATACCGGATTTAAAAAAAAAAAAAAAAAAAAAAGAAAACCATAAAGTTATAACGTGACAAGTCAATCCAAAATCCTACTTGTCAACTTATTGCCACATCACAATCTTCTATCCCATGCTCATCACGTGACATTAAAAAATTTAAAAATTTAAACAAAACTTTAAAAAGAATTAAAAGATATTTTTAAAAAAACAAGAAAAATTTAACATATTTAAAATTACTTTTTTTTTTTTGTTTAAGTGAGTTATTATATTTTAGAAAAAGTTATGTTAATTTTAATTTTTTTTCTCAAATTTTACTTTAAATTTTATTTATTCTATTTATAAGTTTCACACATTTTATATTTTATATAGTTTAATTTTAATTTTTAAAGTTTTTTTAAGTTTTTGAGTTTTTTTTTATTTTTTAATTGATTTAATTTTTTATGCCACGTAGCCAAAATGTGGCAACAAAATGTGAAGTGACGACGAGCTGACAAGTAGAATTTTGGATTGACTAACCATGTTAGCTTCTTGGTTGGCTTTTTCCTCAAAGTCGCCATAGTGACTCTTGATACTAGGGGTGAGCTTTAGATATTTTATTAACATGGAATTTACTTTAGCAATCATCATTGCACAAATAAAAAACTTCAACGACTTTCGGTGCTTGTTTGGTACGTTTTAGATTCGAGGAAGAATTTGAACTCTTTAACTAGACAGCCTTACAAAAAAGAGCGTAAATTTGTTGGTTGAAGAAAGACTTAAAGGTAATGTAGGGTTCTTTTTTGTTCTGATGGTAGCCAGAAAAACCGATTCTTTAATATTCTTGTTGGGGGAGACGATCCTTGTGAGACCGATTGGTTAGCCCAAAGAGGCAAGAGAAGAGAGAGAGAGAGAGAGAGAGAGAGAAATGGTTGGAGTTATTTTGAGTCAAGATGGATATTGTTGAAAGTGAATAAAAATTCTAATTAAATTAGAAGTGAATTCGAAGCCAAGAATTTATTTTGTTTCAAACCGTTGTATTAAAGACATAAAAATTTGAGTTTGGGTTCCAAAAGACCTCGCTGAAGGTTTAGAGACACAATTAGATGAGAATAAATTTAACAAATTGAAAAAAATGGGTGAGACTGTTTTGTAGCACTTCAACAAAGCTCTACGTGCTTGTCATCAAAACAGTTAGTTTTCCTTGCTAGCACCTCGAGGATGTTCAAAATGCTAGCAATTGCGAGCAAAATTCTTTTTTTTTTTTTTTTTTTTTTTTTTCCAATCCAATTTCCATCATAACTCTTAATTAGAGTTAGATGAGGACTGGTGGACATGTAGGGTTGGGTTTAACCCATATTGTAATATAAAGCGCTTAGGAAGATGTTTCAAGTGTAAAGTTAACTGTATAAACATTGGCAGTCTTAGAGAGACAAAACAAGAGGTTTTAGAGAGAGTTCTTCACACTTTGTTTGTTTTAGGTGTTAATAAAGACGGTAAGATATGTAAATGAAGTGTGGTATAGTATTGAACTATGAAATACTATATTGTATTTGAGTTCATGGTTTGGTAAACTCATGGTTTAATAACTTAAAATTATATAAAAATTACAATTATCACCTTCACATATATAATTAAAGACTTAGGAATACGTGTGAAAATAATAAAAAAGACGAAAAAGTAATTTGGTAACAAAAACATATGTTAAAATGAAAACACACCAATTTGGGGAGTTTAAAAAATTCACACTCTTTAATCCATGATTTACTATGAGCTAACCATTCATTTAAACCTCAAAACATACTGGACATTTCCATACATTTATCTTATCTTACCATAATACCCCCTAAACCAAACATATCCTTAGGGTTTGGTAAGTGTTATATACTAATCTTGTAACATTGTTCTTTGAATAAATATTTCTTCTCTCCCATTGACGTAGGTATAATTAATAGAATCATGTAAATATTTTATCTTATAATTGTATCACCTTATCAAACTTGTATTCTGAGAATGGACATGTGAAGTTATATTTTGTAAGACCCATAGCGATTACTTAAAATCTTCATTGTAATTGATAAGATAAAGCATCACATGTATTTTTTAAGAATATTATACAACAATTGAGGCCGAATAAATTACTTGTCTATTGAAAGAAAAGAGTGTGATAGAGAGAGAAATATATATATATACATATATATATATATATATATATATATATATATATATATATATATATATATATATATATATATATATATATCTTATAATATAGTATAAAAATGGCAGATACTTGATTACTTAAACCTAGCAGCTCAAACCAGGAAAGAAATAAAGAGTATATAGCTACTAAATATAAGATATAGGCTAATAATATATGCTACATAGGCAAAGTGGCTTTTGTAGGTATAATCAAGGATAATTCTTGCACTAACCCTCAAACTTTCTTTCTTCTGTTCTTGGGATTGGCATCATCTCTTCTTCTTCTTCTTTTTTCTTTGCACAAAACTCATTATGGAGCCTGCAAATCTCAATTCCCATCAACAGCAGTTTGTAGGATATTTTTCATCTTTATTATTTCAACCAGATTATAAGATTTCAAGCACCAACCACATCAACTCAGGCATCATTTGGTAAGTACATATATATGTTACTATGTCTATATATATACTTTTCTTCTAGCTGCTACTTCAATGTTTCATATAAAGTTAATCCATTTAAGCATCGAACTTAATTAACCATATATTTTCTATTTATACATATTCATAATATGGAAATTATTCTAATTGCCCATAAACATATTGATATTTCTTTAAGTGATTTTGCTTAGTGAAACTAGTCATTGCTGATAAAACTATGTATTGAAAGGAAAACATATATATATGCGCAGTAATTAATCATAAAACATAACCCTTGATTTTATTTTTCTTGCTTCTCAATATTTGACCAGAATCTGTATTCCTTGTTGAATCTCTTTTTAGACCTGTTGTCATGTCTGGAAATTAGATTGGTCATGGTCTTTTGTTAATTTTTCGACAAAATCCTTTGTAGGAAATTGTTGATGCTGATTCAAGTTAATTCAGTTTGATTAATTTTGTGTTGTTTTGAAGTTAATTTGTTGTGTTAGGTGTTGATGACTTTCATGCTATCTTCTAGGGTTTTTGTGTATTTGTACAATTAATTAATTTGATTTGGTCCATGCATTATTTGCAATTGCTACATAAGTATAACATATACACATATGAATTAAATTGAAATTGAAATTGATGAAGGGAATCAAGTAGAGATTCAAACATCATGTTGGGTTTGAATGATGCTACTGCAAATGATATGCTACTTTCAAAGATCAAACAAGAGATGCCTGCAGATTCCTTCCCCAAGCTGATGAGTGAGATTAACATTAAGGAATATTCTCATTCTAACTATCATTATTATCATAATGACAATCTTGCTCAAAACAACAACTGCAACTTCTTGTCCGGTCACCATGTTCAGCTTTCAGCCACCGCTGGAGAATTTGATTTCAGCCATATTTTACCAAGCTTAAATCTTTCAAATTCAGAATCTTGTCTTTCACTACTTTCATCAAATTCTTTGGAGTTGAATTTACAAGATCAAGATTTCTTCACAGAATTTCGAGACAGCCCTTCAACTAGCTCCAACCAAGTGGGTATTAACTTTCTTCATTTCTTCATCTTCATCTCTATATATTTTATTTGTATTATGGGATAATTAAGGTCTACTTTTGCTAAAAAGGGGAAGAGCAATTTAACCCCTCTTGTTTTACTCTTTTTCAAGGGATTACTTGAATTTTAGAGACCATGTTGAAATTTATCTATCAGATTAAACTTTTAAACCACTTCTTTGACATTGTATCAAAGTCTATTAGTAAACTAAAAGGTTTAGTTTTTCGAACGATATCTTTATTGTTAAGTTTCAATATATGGTCGAGTGAAACTATGATGTATTTGGATGTAGAGTGCGCCAAAGATAACATATAAAAGTTACTGTTAAGTCTTACCTATTGTTGAAGTCATGAATTAGAAATAAATGACAATAAAGAATGGCCTATAAGTGAAATAGATTGAGTTAGGGGCTAACACACGCCAATCGATTTTACATTAGATCGAATCAACTTCACATATTAACTTACTCATACAGTTATGTCCGGCACTTTTAAAACCTATAGAGTCTCACCTATGGCTAAAACACATCTTTAACAATGTTTCTATATATTATGGAATCAACTATAGATCATATGAGATGATAGGGGCTAAATTGCATTTCTCCAAACACCTTAGGTATAAATTAAAACTTAGACCTTGTCCTTTGTATTATAATTAGTATCAATATAATTATTGTAAACCAAAACTATTAATTGTTTCAATTTTGAAGAGCACGACAGGAAAAAAGAGAGCTGTGAATATCACCAAGTCAAATAGCTTTTGCTCAGAAGCTAAAAAGCATAAGCCTTCATCAACATCTTCATGCCCTCCATTGAAGGTGATACTTTTAAGCAATATATATTCTTTTCTTTTTCTTTTTTTTCTGTAATTTCAAAATTATACAAAATGTGAAATTTTTTAATTAATTTCAAGGAGGTAAAGAAAGAGAAAGTAAGAGAGAGGATTGCAACTCTTCAGAGGTTGATAGCACCTTATGGCAAGGTAAGTCATCACGTTGTGCATATAAATTATGATAAAATTAAAGGTAGTGACAGTATATAGTTATATAAATATATATGTCCATACTTATTATTATTATTATTATTATTATTATTATTATTATTATAATTATAAGATTTTGTGCATCTTGTAACTTGCAGACAGATACAGCCTCTGTATTGACAGAAACAATTGGATACATCCAATTTCTTCACGACCAACTGCAGGTACATATATATTATAAAATTTAGGGGAAAAGCTAAAATTTACTCCACCAGAGAGTAGAGTGGATTATCATTTACAAAAAAAAAAAAATTCCATTTCAGTCTGGGACCAACTATTTTGGGACTATTGCGATTGCGACACGATAGCGTTGTAGCTCACGTTCGGACTAGTCTAGTCCGAAACACTATAGAAGTTGTCCAATTTTTGTGGGCATGAGGGTGTGATTATTAATTTCCATTGTGTGCTCTGTGCAGACAATGAGTCTACCTTACATTAGCTCATCAAGCAGCTGCAACCCAACCACAAAAAACCAAGCTGTAAGAAACTTTTCTCCCATTTCTTCAGAGTAAAATTCAATTACTGGGGCTCAACTTTGTATATTATTTTACTACCATCATTAATTTCAGTTTTTGTCATCAAAATAAGTCAACAATCAATGATTTTCTCACTAAAATCATTGTTATGAATTCTTGTATGGACTCAAGCCAACCACACGTTAAGAGTTTAATAAATCCTAATTATGATATTTTTGTTACTAATATGACTTAGTAGAATTGACATGTGGTGTGATCAAAATTTAACGTGGCCTGAGTCTATAATAAAAGTAATATCACATCATATTTTTCAACAAAACTTTTAAACAATAACTCTAGTGTTTAATTTTTTTTAATGGAAAATTTTAAATTGAATGAAGATGATAATAAAACAATTGCCAAACTTAAGTAATTATCGAAATTTTATTTTACCTTTCTTTTCTTTAGAATATTTCTAAAATTAAAACTCCATGCATGATTAGAAGCCTTTTTAATAATTATGTTCCCAAAATATTGGAATGGTAAACATGTAGTTGCTTGTTATAATTATAAAAAAAATGTTTAAGATGCAAATGGCAAATTATTATTTGAATTTGATTAGCATTTTTATTATTGGCAGAGGTTGAGCAACGAGGAGGAGGGTATAGGACAACCTACTAGGAGAGGTCTTTCAAGTAGAGGATTATGCCTTGTACCCTTATCTTCTGCATCCCTTTTTAATAGTTTTAAATTATAATGTCCGAATTCCAACATTTAATTTTATCAATCACATTGTAAGTTAATTAGTATAAATAAATAATGCTGGAATTGTTGAAGTTCTAGTCAACTTTGTTGTAGGCGTGAGCTTTGGGTAATTTACCTTTTAACTCATGTCATTAAATCAAAATATAATCCACTAATTATATTGCACCCAAGGAAATAATTAGATCTACAAATTTTGTTAAATTTAGATCTAAAATGCCGCTTACATTACATGAGGCACAAGAAAAAAAATAAAAAAACTCTACGACAAACATATATCACATTTTTTTTTTTTTTTAAAAAAAAGCCACAATAAAAAGGCTATTGAAATATCTTTAAAATAGTTTAGAATCAATGGGGTACAAAAAAAGCCATTACTCACTGATAAAGGATGGTTGATAACTGTCCAAATGCATCAATTTAGAAGCATATTTAACAATATATATACTTTATAAAAAAAATAAAGGTATATAAAGGTATATATAAATATATTAAAAAAATAAACAGACATTGAGGCAATTGACTTGACAGTTTGTTTAAACTATACAATGCAATTGCCTGCTTATAATTGCAGATATTCTACATCTGAACAAAACTTCTGATTTAATTTTGTACATGAAACCTTAAACCAGAGTGAATCTAGGTTGGCCTGGAAAAATTTAAAAAAAAAAAAAAATCAGCACACTACATTTCTCATCGAACAAACTCCAGAATTTCTTCATTTACCAGAGGAACTGCACCGCCAGCCAAACATATTGTTAATTAGTCCCTTATAGTTTATTGCTAATGAACAAAAATTCTGTGAAACACAATCATATTTGTAGTATACCATCATCTTCTTTTTCTTCTTCTTCTTCTCTATGTAAGCTGTGAGCTCCTCTTGTTTCGAAAGCGACTCCTCCAACGCCTACATCACCAAATCATTATTTTTAATTTCAATTTTTCAGCTTTTTCGCCCTTTAAGGCAGCACTGTCATTTATTGTAATCTCAAGTGCATTTTGTATGCAATTAGCATAACTCATGAAACAGAGACTGGAGGAAGCTATTGAAATAAATAAATCAAGCGAAAAATATCATTCAGCAGATGCTACCGCATAAGAATATTCAGGTCCAAAAATCAGTTAGAGCTTATTATTCCATCAAAATTACTTCACATGGGGGATTGTATTTGATGTTGATAAATCAAGGGTCAAGGTACAAACTTAAGGTTTAACTGACTAACATTTTCTTTTCTCTAATGCTCCCCTTAGAGTTTTTGTCCTAGCTCAACTTTGCCACCTTTCAAGTAAATACTACAGATAATGACTACCAACAGATTTATTCACAAAATTTCTTGAAAAGTGGCAAAATTGAACTTAGGCAAATACATTAAGGGAAGCATTGAAAAAAAAGAAAAAAATAAAGCCTTAGGGATTAATTTAACTTCCCCAAAAACCGCAGGGGTAATTTTGAACCTTAATCCATAAATCAAGATGCAGCAAGCAGATGACAGAAGTCAACATGTGGGATAGATTCTAAACATGCCAAGTTGAATTTTATTACCGCTGTTGAATACAATTGTGCGCATAAGAAATTCATAAGCAATATACCTTTTTGGTTTCAATAAGCTCTTGTTCCAATGCTTCTGCTCGTTGTACAGCAGCATTTAACATTTCCTCTTTCTCAGGTGATATAGCAGGTCTACTGTTTAGGACATTCACTTTCTCTTCCAACTCAGCCATGCGTTTGACAACAGCCATGTAATCAGCTGCAGGGACCACAGAACCCATGGACTTGTCCTCTGACTCATCATAGACAGATTTTGAATACATGTTCGCATTCGTCAGCGACTTGGGCATGTTGCGTGTCACCTTTATCATAGCAACAATGCCCATAACAAAGGCCACAACACCACTATAAACTGGGGAGCCAAGCCCATCATCAGTTCCCTTGAAATCGTTATAAGTGGAGTAACACTTTGCAGCTGCATGTTACAGATACATTAGAATATACTGTGTGCATCAGAGAGGTGAATAAAGAAAATAATTTAACATCCATGCGATAAATATCATTCTGAACGAGTGAATCACATAATGGAAACTTTAAGCATTCATTACCAAGGTCTTTTTGGCCTAATATAAAAGAAGAAGTTGAAAATATGCGCAAATTTGCCAATTTATCTGATAATTCTAATTTAAGAAATTTCATAATTGCATAAACTAGTTGTACTTTTGTTCAGTTGATCACAATGATTCTGCAGCTAATATTGTGTCCTGGAAGTAGTACACAAAATGCTATTTATACAATTAGACTAAATTTAACAAAAGGTCTTTTTTTTTTTAAACCCCTTTTCTTTTTCACAAAAGGCCTAACTCTTTATGTTTGCTGCATGCACATAAATTAGGTTCTTCCTTGATTGTCTGAAACCTATAAAGCCCATATACATGATTTTCTAAAAAAAGAAATACGTTTCAGCCATAGATGGGTTTTTTCATTTTGGGATCAAAGAATTGGGATAAACTATGGCAGTAATTTCTTTTGGTTTCCTTATTATTTAAGAAAATAATGTCCGCATTAATCCTGAAATATGCATATGTACCTTTAGTAAGCGTATCTTCTTCAACCAATTTATTCCAGTTCACATCAACAGTCTTCTCAATTATAGGGCCATAATTATCATACTTTGAAGAAATCTGCAGGAAAAAAAAGGCTATTAAAGAAACAACATATATTATATAGAAAACAAGAATTCGTCAAGTCAAACATAATTGTTAAAAATGCTTATACAGGAATACCATTATAACTAAAATATAGGAACAATAAATTATCACAAGTATCAAAAAACAAAGAAGGGAAGATACAAGCATTTTTGCCAAACTGCAAGTGCCAATATTGACACGAATCATTCTCATTCTAGTGATATAAGATGAATATTCATGACAGAACATTGCAAGGTAGCAAACTCATGCACCAAGCTAATAGATTATTTCAAGATAAAAGCCATCAAATTTGGTGTATAAGTAGTTATAAATCACAAGTTCGAATTTGTTTGTAGCACCAGTTATCCATCTCAAATGGTTCATTATGCAACCAAATAAAACTAAATAGCTTAAATCCTGAAAGAGATATTATTTAATTGCCAACAATATCGTATAAAAATAGCCAATAACTTACCTAAGCTAATCCTACTGCTTTACAATTAGCTAAATCATAAAGTAAAAACTTTTAAATATTTATTGAAAACATTATTTGCATGGGTTTGCTAAACTTACTTGTTTTAAGATAGCAGAAACTTGTTCTCGATGCTCAGCTGGAACCTCTAAAGCCGGCCCCTGAATATGTTTTACATAACAATAAGATAGATGTTATGAAAGACATCAAGTAAGGTAAACATTTTAGAGAAATAAGATAGGCTGGCTATACAAAAGGAAGAAAGACAGAGAAATGCGTGTTAGTAAGAAAAACCTTTGAGGGGACTGTTTCTGCTTCAGATTTTTTCATACTTTCACATCTCAATTTGTGAACACCATTTTGGACCATCTTCAAATAACATAGCAGAATCTTAGAAAATGAGATAGAAAAACATAGAGAAAAGATAAAAGAGCATGAAAGCAAAACCAGATCACCTTCAAGATCTCTGGGTCTTTCCAAGGGCCCTTATCAGAGCGCATACAGCCTCCTTCATCGGCACAAGTGCATTTACCACCCAAAAACTCTGGCAATTCACTAATGCAAAGGCAAGCCAATATAGAAAAGACATTGCCCCATAAAAAAGTTTAACAGAAAATGACTAAAAGGAAAAAAACAAAACATGCATGAACATTCAATAAAATATGGCTTGCACATAGGATTAAGAAAAAAGCAATTACTCTCTCTGTTTTCAAAAGTATGTCATGTAAAAAACTTATTTTGTTTCAAAATACTTGTCATTTTAAGAAATCGAGAGAATATTTAATAGGTTTTTCCATATATACCGTCGTATTTGATGTTGATTACATTAAAAATTAACAGAGTATATTCCAAAAAATAGTTATAGGGGTATTCAGTAAAATAACACTATAATTAGACATTTTAATGACTTTCTCAATCCATGTGCCAAAACCTTAAATGACATCCTTTCAAGAATGGATAGAGTTTAATTTTGAATAGATGAAGAAGCCAACATTACAGCAAAGATAATTGCATTACCTGGCATCTATTATCTCAAGTAACTTGCTCTCGTATTTATTCCCAAGAACCTGATGGATCATTTCCTTGCCTAATTAGTTATTTGTCCTATATAAATTCTAGTTACTTAATTGAAAAATGAATGCACTGACATGGATCTTTGCTGTTGTCTTGGGATCAAGGAAAGACTTAATGGTGTTCCACAACATTCTAAATCCAGAACCAGCATTTATGATGAACATGCGGTTCAAGGTCTGGAAAGAAGCAAACAATCAGCATCACACCAAAATTAAGTCATTGCAACAGTAAAAGCGACAGAGAAAAAAACTTTAAGAATTCCAGCTTGACAGTTTAAAACAAACCTCAGGATAGTTGTCACCATCAATTTTCTGAAGACGAGTTATAAGATCCCTTGCAGCTTTATTAAAACTTTTGAGGCCCTGCATTATTAATTAAGAAAAAATATCAATGAAGTCATCCTATGAAATATGAAATAATATTTAAATAATAATAATAATAATAATAATATACAATCTCATTTGTAATATAATTGTGATCCTCCATAAGTTTTTCACTATTATTTAATTTATTGATATCAACCATTATAGAATTTCTCACGTACCACTCCTTGCACATCCAAGATGGTTGTACTTTGATCAATGTGCTTATGTGCTGCAACTGAACAAGCTGGAAACTTGATGACAAAAGTTCTCTCAAACTCCTGTACATGATATTTGACATACCGGTCCAAGGTTGTGACTTGCAATAGCTTGGTAGGATCTACTTGGCCTAGTCTCTCAATGTACACAGGTCTTCCTTCTTTATCCACACCATGGTGCCCTTGGGGATAATAATTCAAGACTTCATCAACTTCCTTGAATTCAAATTCCTTGAAGAAAAGGTAAAGGATAAAATAGATACATATTAGATTGTATTTGTTACGTTCTGAGTGGATCAAATAAGAAAACAAAAATTTATATTGTAAAATAAATTAACTCAAGCATATAACATATCACGTACATCTAAACTCTGAATAATCTAGTTTGGAAATCAGTACCTCCATTATTGTGTCAGCACCGAATTCCGTTCTCCATTGGAGCATATCAGACCACATTTGTTTTGTCTTCTCAAGATCAAATTTCCTAGCCTTCAAGAATCTGTATTATGTAAGGATAACGAGTTCATGGGTTGATAAATCATATGAGACTCACATCATTTATAGACAAGGAGTTCGTAAGAATAACCAAGCGAAGCAAAGGACCAAAATATGGAACAAGAGAAAGGATAAGAGACCTGAGCAGCATATGATAATCATCATGAGCGGAGGGTAGGAGTTCCTCCGATGTAAGCGCTTGCCGTAAGGCATCCACTGCCTTCGACTCCTCCTCATCACGAACATCCTCAATTTCGACAGACATCACTTTACTGCTTCTCCTACCCTTCCTAGTCAAAGAATTTCTAAATTTGTTGGAGGCATTGAGAGCTTTTTGTTTCAAGGACTCAATTTTAGTCTGCTTGTCATCCCCAAAATCTTCTACGTCAGTTACTGCAAAGCTTAAAAAAACAACAGTTTAAAAAAGTAGCTATAATGCAAATAAGGTTAAAATGACAGCATCCACTATCTTCTTCATTGGAGTTCCTATGAAACGATATTCTTAGGTTCTGTAGATAACAATGATTTCAGAATTAAGCATGATGCAAATCAAGGAAAACATGAAACTATCCTATTAAATCAACTAGCTGATTCATCAAAACCCTTAAAAAACAACATTTAAAAAAAATTAGCAATAATGCAGATAAGGAAAAAATGACAGCATCCTCTATCTTCTTCATTGGAGTTCCTATGAAACTGCATTCTCAGGTTCTCCAAATAACAAGAATTGAGCATGATGCAAATCAGGCAAAAGTGATACTATCCTATTAAATCAACTCGCCGATTCGTCAAAAGCCTTAAATAAACAACATTTAAAATAAAAATTAGCCATAACGCAGATAAGGTAAAAAGGACAGCATCCTATATCTTCTTCGTAGGAGTTCTTATGAAACTACATTCTCAGGTTCTGCTAATAACAGCAATTTAAGAACAAAGCAAAATACAAGTAAGGCAGAAATGACATTATCCTATTCAATCAAAATCCTCAGAAATACATTGATTTTTGAAACGTTAAAAACAGAAAGAGAAATGACAGGAAATAAAACCTGGATCGGACGATAGAGGGCCGGATTCAACAGCCATCTACCGGCGAATACGAAAATTGTGTGGTTATATGCCGTGACACAGCGCAGAAGTGTCAAGCACTCATATCAGATGTCACAGCCTTTGCCCAATTCTGCAAATAAAGATTAAAAATACATAAAAAAATGGCTAAAAAATAAAAGAAGAATAGAGGCAAAGGAAGAATGGAAGGCATAGAGAGAGAGAGAACCTCGGCAGAAGTAAAAAAAAAAAAAAAGAAAGAATGGGAAAGGGAATAAACGATGAGAGGCAAGTGATAATGTGGAAGCTAGAGAATATTGCGGGAATAGGTGAGAAGACAACGCGAAAGGAATGGAGAACTGATTTGATAATCTTGACCAAGTCTCAATCGCCATTTCTCTTTTTTAGATATCAGCTGCTGAGAGAGAGAGAGAAGATTGTTACAACAGACACATCGCACAGACAGAAACGAAGATGATCCGTTCAATTTATATTCAAAATAACATTCTTATTTGAAAAATAGATACTTTAATTTCATAAAATTAACTAAATTAGACTAAACACGTTGTTGACAACAAAATTAATTATTTTATTTTTTTTAAATAAAAGTCAAATTCATTAAACCTGCTAGCAAGAGGAATCACAAGCAAAAAGGTCCCAAATATGAGACAATCAATTCTCCATGAGAGCTAAAGGGGATGATAGGTTTTTATCCTAGAAAGCCCACGCATGGGCTACTTTATTGCCTCATCTATAAACAAAAACGAAACTACAGGACATAAACAACCGACTCAAGGTTCGTGCATCCCAGTACAAGAAGAACATAGATGATTGAGGGAAAGACCCTCGCGACAGAGCATCAACGACTATTTTTGCATCCAACTCAATACATATATGACTAAAACAGCAATCACGAGCCAGAGAGAGACCAGCTAATATCGCCTGTAATTCAGCTTCTTCAACTGACGAACACGGGTCAATGGGAATAGCAGCAGAGGCCAAGACCTGACCCGAAGAATCCCTACCTATCAACCCTATTGTAAGCGCTAAATTTTTCAACTTAAAAAAAAAAAAGTGTGTCACACGACTGTAATTACAGTCGTGCAACTGTATTTACAGTCGTACGACTGTAAAATCGCAGTAGGTGCAGCAGCTCATACCGTGAAAGAAGAAAAAAGGAGAGTGATAGGAAGGGCATTAAATGCCTTGCAGCAGAGAAAATAAAAAAATGAGGGTTAGATATAAAAAGGGAAAGAAAGAAAGATAAAGGGGGGACTTCTTGACAGATTTTGGGATTGAAAAAGAAGAAAAAGAAAAATGAGAGAAAAAGAAAAACTCAAGAAAAAAAGAACTATCTTCTTCTCCTCTTTTTCTTTTGATTCTGATGTTGTGGAGATTAAAACCTGATAGAAATCAATAGGTTAAAACTTGACACACTAAATATAATCAATTCCAGACCCTTAACTCACCTAAATCTGAGACTTTTTAGAGATTTTTGGACTTGTTTTGGGAACCTTGACACACAAAGGAGGATAAACAATTTGGAGCCGATTTAGGGCGTTTTCGACGGTCAAATCAACGGTGGATCAGTGCTACAAAGGTAATTACACTTAAAACCTTTGTTTTGTTGCTCTTTTCTAGGTGTTTTGGTTCATTTTCGTGCATAAAAACTGATATTTTCGGTCTGCTGTTTCTTGTAGCGATGAACGGTCGCACAACTGTAATTACAGTCGTGCTACCATAGCTATGATCGTACGACCGTTCTTAAACTTCCCCGCTATCTCTTTTCATTTAAATAATTTTGGCGATTTTCTGCAGAAGGACGAATTACAGTCGCACGATCGTAGTTACAGTCGTGCGACTGTGGTTATAGTCGCACGGCTGTAATCACAGCCGGGCGACTATAATTTTCATCCAGAGGCAGAAAATTCAGAAAAGTCCATGAAAAAATCATAAAATTCAGAAAAATCAGAAAATCATCAAAAATGAATTTTGTTTTGTGCATTACACGACCTTAGATTTAATTTTTGAAGTTATTGGAATTAGAACAATGCAACGACGGAGACCCAAATCTCCCGAAAACCGACCCACAATTGCATGATAAATGAAATTAAACCGAAAAAAAAGAAAATATTTTCAAAAATGTATTTCTTATAAAAATCTACAGGGCATTTCAAAACCGTTTTCCAGGTCTAGTCGGGCAAACTAATCGAGCTCACCCGACTATCCCCCCAATGGCATGTTCTCGAATTCTTTAAAATCTCATTCTATCTTGTTTACGTCCTATGTGTGTTTATAATTAAATTGTGCTAACCATCTGTTTTGCAGCTTTTAATTTTTATTTCTTATGTAATTTATAGATTATCTTGTATTCTAGGCAATTGTAAATTTTCTAGATCCTCGTGTATATTAAGCGCTGGTAATGTGAGAACGAGAGTTTTTCTTTTTATTCGATCTGGTAGTATAAGCGGCATTTATTTTTATTCTTTTGAACTGTCTGGATGTCTAATTTATTTATTCCGCAATTTATTCCAATTTTTTTCGTATGAGCATGGGTTAAGTAAATACAAAACAAAATCGCATAGGAAAAGATAATAAAGCGAACAAAATATGGTAATAGAAACTATAAAGTGAATGCAAGCTAGAGGTTGAATAGGTAAGTTGCCCGGACCGTAAATCTCTGGATTAGGTACGGTAGTCTACCCTCGGTAGGGAGCTGTACTAGAATTTCCCGGATGAGCTGATCCGGGTAGCGACTCTGTCACTGATCTTGAAATTTAGGTTTCGAGGTCTTTAAGTCAATTAAATGGGAAAGGGTTTTCTATAAAATAGATTTCCGAAATAAAATCAATGGTTTTCTAAAACAAGATGATCAAAATCCCGTTTTCCAAAAACCGCAACACACATTTTCCAAATTTCCTTTTCCCCAGTCCGATTCGCCGCATTCCATTCCTCTTTTAGGTCGTCCGCTCACAGTGGCAAATCTGCTGGGAAAGTACAAGTTTCTTAAAAGGTTTTTACAAAAACTTAAGGAACTTAGGCAACTACTGAAATGTAACCTCACTTGCAATCACTTTACCAGTTCATAATACCATATTTGTTCGCACTTGCATATCATGACATTTTCTTCTTCTCAATCCCTCCAATACATTAATCCACCTTGGTTTACTCAAGAAGGTGACCTACGTCTTCCGCCAGGATTGGAGGCACCCGATAGGGTAAACCACTTCTAGCACCGCATAACCTTACATCGTGTTCTACGGTGAGGAGTGTATATTCGCTATGGGAGCCTGCACGACCCTTGGTTTTGATTTTGGCCCACATGTAATGGCTTAGTAACTTCCCTTAGGATTACCAAAACATGAATTCAAAATTAGACATTGAGTGTGCACCTTTGGTATCCCTCGCTGATGCCAAAGAGACCCAATACCTAGGAAGAATACGAGACCATTTGAAAGGAGAAATAAGGTTGGAAGGGAGTGCATATTTTTGTGTGTGCTAACGTTTGTTCCATGGTGTTTTTATTTGACTTTTTCACGAAGCATTAAACATGCATGACCACTTGTGTGCCAATTCTAACCACATCTTTTGCAGCCATTTGCATTTTGTGTGACACAAGCATTCATGTCATTTCATCTCATTTAAATTAAGGATATTCAAAGGATGCCCATCACGGTCATTTCATTTCATAAATATATCGGGAGTCCCAAAAGTACCCATGTTCTGCCTGTGCACCGGATTGCACTTGTCCATTTCACTAGAACATTTCATTCAATAGGAGACCACAATGGTCTTAGGTTTATTTTCATGTGGAAAGTCACACGATATCATTACATGGCATCATGTCATTTATCATTGGTGTCATGGTGACGCCGAAGTCCTGCTTGTGCATCCCGATCCACTCCGGATTGTTGCATGACATTACTACATCATTCGAGGTACTCATGAGTATTGGATTACTACATACATAAGTGCATTGCATGACATTATCAAATCATGAAAGGTGTTCCACGAACGCCGAATCTCTGTCCGTGTCACAAGTTACACACTACTTGTTTGCAATATCATGTCATGGTAAATGCTCCAAGAAGTGTCAAAAATCCGTCTATGGGATGGCCCCCATGCGACCATTTCATGTCATCTCATTGACCTATGAAGCATCAAAACTCTGTCCGTGTGTCGACACACACGCGACCATTTCACAAAATTCACTAGGTGCCCAAAAAGCACCGAACCCCTATCCGTGTGGCCATCCACACACGATCTTCTTTACATTATTTTGGCATAGCATTGGGCACTCTTGGGACGTCCAAAACAAAGGAAATTAACACATAAAGATCATTCTTATCATCATTTCCCTCATGAAATCTTTTCATCCATTCATCATAAACCATCCTTGATGCCTCACTCTTCATGTCGCCATCTCATTCACTCATTGCCCCTAACATTTCCCATGTGATGACAAGTCAGAGTAAACTGGAGCGAGCCCGAACAAGATCACAGACTGCAAGAGAGCATGAGAAGAGGAAGACAGTTGTGGCAAGTGAAGAATCAGAATCTGTTGAAGAATTTGAGATGGCCAATCCGACACCTAATGTTGCTGATATCTTGAGAGATTTTCTAAAATCTCAGGACTTCCGTGATACTCTAAAAGAGGAGATGCGGATAGTCGCAAGGGAAACTGGTGAAACTGGCACTAGCGGGGCTGGAAAAGAAAAAGAGGGGGAATCATCTCAGCATGGGGTTGATGCCTCAGCTAGTGTAGAAAAGCTACAAGAGATTGAGGCAGCCATAGAGAAGAAACTAAAGGCCAAGTATTCAAAACTGGATGAACTGGCTGTAGCATTGAAAAAGGGGGCCGGTATCAGTTTAGACTCCAAAAAGGGAGTAAATGTGGATGTTATGATCAGTAAGGGCATTGAAACTTTCCCTGTTGGGTTTTAAGTGCCGAAGACCCCTTCCTACAAGGGGATTGGATACCCAGAGGCCCATATGAATCTGTATGCTCAACTAATGTTAATGGCAGGTGCCACCAAATAGTAGTTAATTAACTTCTTTCCTACCACACTCGAGGGGGGAGCCTTGTCCTGGTACAGTTCATTATCGGAGGGAAGCACTATCTGTAGCTTTCATTAAATACTATGGCTTCAGCACTAAGATCTAGGTTAAGCTGTATGACTTGGAAAGGGTTAAACAGAAGCCAAACGAGTCCTTTGATGAATATTATCAAAGGTGGATGAATAACATGATTTTGCTAAAGAACTGTCCTGATGGAGATGAGTTTATCCAGAAGTTGATTGACGGTAGCAGAGACAACTATAGGAACAACATAAAGTTCCATTCTTTCAACGAGCTAAGTGAAGTTTAAGGTTTGGCCATGGAAATTGAGTGAGATGAGGAGGAGAAAGCAGCAAGCCACAGAGGTGGCAGAAGTTCGGGATACATCTCTGGGTACAGGTCAACGGCTGTGGCCGGGTCTGGTAGCGGCTCCGGCTCAGGTTTTGGAAGTAAAGGTAGGCAATCTTCAGAGATAAAGCAAGTCGAGGTTGCCGCGGTAACCCAGCAACAAAGCATCCAAAGTAGAAACCCAGGAGGACAGGGCATATCCCCTTGGACTCTTCCCTTGGTTAAAATTTTCGCAAAATGTAGAAATGGCGATTTGTTGCAGTCCCTGAAACCATTTGAGAAACCTACTGATGTGGATAAAGATAATTTCTGCACACACCATGTTGTGGTGGGTATGAGCGGACAACGTTTTCGACGGAACGCGGACTCGCTTTCGGAAGGGGCGCCTCGATTTCGGGCAAACCCTCCCTCACGTGGGGTTTTTAGAATGGAAATTCGTTTTTAGAAAATTGGATTAATTCATAAAAGAACTGAGACCTAAGTCTCGATGAAGAGTGTAGGAGTCGCCACCCAGCTCAGCTCAACCGGGGAAATTTCAATGTAGCTGAACCGGACGAACGGCCTCCACACTATCCAGAGATCTAGGTCCGGACAAGTCCCCTATTTCGTGTCTAATCAAAATAAATACGGCCAATGTTCTTTGAATGTATTTCAAATTCTAAAGGTGGATTTTATTGCATTAACTAAGCACACAGCGCACACACAAATAAAGTAAAATGGTAAATAATTAAATTATTACAACCCGATCGAATAAGAATAAAAACTCTCATCCTCACTTTACAACCGCCTAAAATACACGATAATCTAAAAATTCACAATCTTAAATACACGAATTAATCCATTAAATTACATCAAAATAAAAATAAAAGAAATTAAAAGCTGCAAAACAAAGGGTTAGCACAGTTTATGGCACACCACAAATTGGACTCAAACATGACAGAATTGGGAAATTAGAATTCGGGGGCATACATTTAGGGGGATAACCGGGTCGGCTCGGCTAGCCGGCCCAATTAGACCTGGAAAACATTTTTGAAACGTCCCTGTATTTTGGTTTTGTGAGAAAATTGTTTTTGACATTTTTTTCCGGTTTACTTTAATTTAACATGTGAGGTGGGTCGGTTTTCAGGAGAATTGGGTCTCCGTCATTGTATTGTTCTAAATGCAATAATACTGAAAATTGAATCTAGGGTCGTGAATGCACACAACGAAATTCATTTTGATGATTTTTTGATTTTTATGATTTTTATGGATTTTTAGAAATTTTTCTGGATTAAAATGGAAA
The DNA here is from genome assembly GCA_039660915.1 of Euphorbia tirucalli. Classification (NCBI taxonomy): domain Eukaryota; kingdom Viridiplantae; phylum Streptophyta; class Magnoliopsida; order Malpighiales; family Euphorbiaceae; genus Euphorbia; species Euphorbia tirucalli. Next base: position 67,835,269 of record CM077641.1, on the reverse strand, counting down.
TTCTGCCCCTGGACGAGCATTACAGTCGTGTGACTGTAACTACAGTCGCACGACTGTAAATCATCCAGATGCAAAAAATTGCCAAAATTTTATTCAAAAGAAACTGAAAACTTAGAAGGAAATCAAGAACACTCGTACGACTGTAATTACAGTCGTACGGCTGTTCTTCAACTCAAGAACGGATGTACGACTGTTCTTGATTTTCAGAAACAGCAAGCATGAAAATTGAGTTTAAATGCACAAAAACACACCAAATCACCCATAAAGGCAGCAAAATTGAAGGTTTAAACTATGTTTACCTCTTAGGCGCTGATCCACCGTAGGAATGACCGCTGGAAATGCCCCAATCCACTCGAAATCGCTTCTTTTCCTTTGAGTTGTGGTTTTGAAATGCAAGTCCAAAATCTCCAAAACTTCAAGGATTTGAGCAAAATTAGAGTCTGTAATTAATTGAGTTTAAGTGTCAGATTATTAACCTAGGATTTCTAATAGGTTTTTAACTTAAACACTCAAGAATTAAAATGAAAAAGAAGAGGAAAAGCTTGTGTCCTTGTGTTGGTTTTTTCCTTCCCTTTTTCTTCAATTCTCTCCCAATTTTCTCTCTCTAAACTCCCTCCATTCCAGAACCAAAAGTCCTCCTTTCTTCTTTCCTTTTTTTTTTTATCTTCTGTCTTCCCTTTTCTTTTTCCCCGGAGGAGCATTAAATTCCTCTTTTTCTGCCTTCAGGGTATGGGCTTCTGCTACTTGCTCCGTAATTACAGTCATACGACTGTAACTACTGTCGCACGACTATATAGGATGAAAAATTTCGGCGCTTATAGCTGCCCCTCTCGTGATCAAATTCGACACCTAACTCTAGGTCTACAATACCTGAGGTGATGAATTTGAGATCGCGGATCAAAGCACCATAGACACAGGAAATAAAACGTGCAACTGAGTTGCTGAAGTCTCACTGCTGTGGTGATGCGTTGAATTGATTGGATGGAATAAGCAGATACCGGGTCTATATTTCCCGAAGCGATGCTGGAGATGAAATAAGCCGATACCGGGTTTCGGTTACCCGAGGCAAGGAAAGTGGAATACGGATAAGCCGATAACAGGTCTAGGTTACCCGAGGCAAGGAAGGTGGAAGGCGGATAAGCCGATACCATGTTTAGGTTACCCAAGGCAAGAAAAGGGAAAGCGGATAGGCCGATACCGGGTCTAGGTTACCTGAGGCAAGGAAGGTGGAAGGCGGATAAGCCGATACCAAGTTTAGGTTACCCGAGGCAAGGAAGGGGAAAGCGGATAGGCTGATACCGGGTTTAGGTTACCCGAGGCAAGGAAGGAGAAAGGCGGATAAGCCGATACTGGGTTTAGGTTACTCGAGGCAAAGAAGGTGGAAAGCGGATAGGTCGATATCTGTTGTGATTTTTCACCGGAAATCACCCGATAAAAGCGGAAGAACGCGGTGATTTCCTCAAATCCAGTCCCAGGAGCAATTGAGATGGAAATTGAAAAACTTAAAATTAAATAGAAAGGGATTAATTTTCTTACCAGAAAATCTCTTTCTAGAGATGGATGATGACTGCAGAATTCAAAGTAGAATCCCTCCTCGTTCACGTACACGAGCGCCTCACGAACACCGCACGTGCTAGCGTCAAAAATCACGAAGATTAGAGAGTGAGGAGGTAGGGAGAATTCGGCCAAAGGGGGGACTACACACACATGTGTGTTGGCCGAATTCCCCTTAGGGTTTTTAACCCTAGGGCTTCCAAATTCCCTTGTTGGAATTTAGGCCCAGTCTGGCTTCTGTGTCTGTGTGGGCTTCCTCCTTTTAATTCAGGCCCAAACTTATTTTAATTAGTCTGGTGTAAATCAATATCAAGCCCAATTTTAATTAACCCATGTATTTAATATATTACTCCAAGTAACATATTATTTACATTTAAATTAAAATTAGTTTGACTAATTAATTTAATCCATCAAATTAAAATTAAGTCTTCACAAAACAAATTCATATGTAAACCTATACATATGAATATTTCCACCTAAGAAATAATTTCATAATTAATCCAATTAATTATGTGAAGCCAAATATTAATTTTATTATAATGATCAATCCAATTGATCCTTATAATATAATTAATATATATACTTCTCTCTCTTTAGTGTGTACGCTCCAAGTGTACCTGTGATTCTTTAAGTCGGTGTCCAGTCGCTCAATGTGTATGATCCCGTGGGCCCATCTTTATGTTGGCAGCGGGCCTTTTGGCCCGCAGACTGTAGTTGGGCTTTAGCAAGCCACTGTAGCCCCCAATTAAGATGGAGATGGCAGTCTAACTGTTATCATAACCCTGTAGTTTAAACTTGTACATCCCATGTCATTGATATCGGTGTCTAACACAGAGGCATGGATTGATCACCCTCTTTTGTGTCGGACATTAACTTGATCCCGAATGCACTGAAGCTCACAAACAAGTTCCAACTTGTTTGGGTGTGGCCACACTCTTATAAGTCACATTCATGAACAGGCCGGTGATATCTTCTCAGTGGGTTACTGAGTGACAAATCCCTTCTGCATATCCATAGTATTACCATGCTCAGTGACATACCCGAAAGTAACCATACTTGGCACCCTATTACAGGCCCTTTAGGCGTACCCCTAAGCATGCGACTTCATATGTAACACCATCATATGGTCAGGTCAAAGGATCCATACAAGTACTACACGAGAATCCATTGCGATACTATACCATGTGGATTACTCGTTAAATGGACCTATCCAGTACCATGCTTCCAGGCATATACCCATTAACTTGGTTGACATTCCATGTCCAATGACCGGTAAGACACCGCCATACAACCAGGTTAATGATAGTCTATTGTTCCATTCATTCCCATGACTGGAACAGACTACGGATCTATTTATGGTCATATCGTTTACCCTATCCATGGTCTTACTGCCAAGTGCATGACACCTGTCATCATGGATATAGATATGTCTATTAGATACTTCATTTAATATATTGCACAAGATAAATATAATAAATGAATTGATGCCTTTATTAATAACACAAATGAGTATAATACATAAATCCAATAAATGTATAATACAAATACAAGGACCAATGCCTCGGGACTAGGGCATTTCCAACAATCTCCCACTTGCACTAGTTCCAACTAGGCATGGGCCTAATCCCTATAGATCTAGTATGACCCTCGTGCTTGGGCTGGGCCAGTGCCTTGGTCAATGGATCTGTGACATTATCCTCGGTGTCCACTCTGTGCAATGCAATGTCACCTCTCTCCGCGATCTCTCGTATGAGGTGAAACTTTCTGAGCACGTGCTTTATGTTCTTGTGTGACCGGGGCTCCTTAGCTTGTGCGACGGCCCCATTGTTGTCACAGAAGATATCGACTGGGTCCTGGATAGTTAGCACTACTCCCAACTCAGTGATAAACTTCTTCATCCATACAGCTTCCTTAGCTGCATCACACGCAGCGATGTACTCAGCTTCTATTATAGAGTCCGCTATGGTTGGCTGCTTTGAGCTCCTCCAGCTTACAGCACCACCATTCAGTAAAAATACATACCCAGACTGCGACTGGTACTCATCCTGGTCTGTCTGGAAGCTCACATCAGTGTACCTAGTAACTGATAGTACTTCCTAACCACCATACACTAAGAAGCTATCCTTAGTCCGGTTAAGGTACTTGAGGATCGCCTTGACAGCTTTCCAGTGATCCTCCCCGGGATCCTGCTGGTATCGGCTCGTCATACTCAGTGCAAAGGCGACATCAGGTCTCGTACATAACATGGAGTACATGATTGATCCAATAGCCGAAGCATATGGAACCAATTTCATGTTCTCTCTGTCCTCCCTTGTTTTAGGACAGTTTTTCTTACTAAGTTTTAGCCCATGGCCCATTGGCAAGAAACCTTTCTTGGCCCGGTCCATGCTGAATCTTTTCAGAACTTTGTCAATGTACGAAGCCTGACTTAGGCCCAGAAGCCGATTTGATCTATCCCTATAGATCCTGATCCCTAGGATCATCTCAGCTTCGCCTAAGTCCTTCATTGCGAAGCACTTACTCAGCCACTGCTTTAACCCTTGCAGTGTGGGTATGTCGCTTCCAATGAGTAGGATGTCGTCTACATAAAGTACCAAGAATGTGACAATGCTCCTACTAGTCTTCTTATACACACAAGGCTCATCTAGATTCTGTATGAAGCCATATTCCTTTATAGCTTCATTGAATCTTAGATTCCAACTACGGGACGCTTGCTTCAGTCCATAGATGGACCTTTGAAGTTTGCATACCCTTCCCGGATACTTAGGATCGACAAAACCCTCAGGTTGTGTCATGTACACATCCTCGAGTAGCTTTCCATTAAGGAAAGCGGTTTTGACATCCATCTGCCATACCTCATAGTCATACCATGCGGCTATGGCCAGCAGTATCCTGATGGATTTGAGCATGGCTACTGGTGAGAAAGTTTCATCATAGTCTATTCCATGGACTTGTCTGAAACCTTTTGCAACCAGACGCCCCTTGAAGGTATTATCAGCTTTTAGCTTATAGCACCACTTGCAACCTATTACCTTAGCACCCGGAGGTGGATCAACCAAGTTCCCAACTTGGTTATCGTACATAGATTGCATTTTTGCCTCCATGGCTTTACGCCAATTTGCAGACTGTGGGCTAGCCATAGCCTCCTGGTATGTTTTGGGTTCTTCTTCATCCCAGATAAGAAGAGTTTGATCATCGGTGACAAGGAAACCATACCTGTCCGGTTCCCAACGATCGCTACCAGACCTTCTAGGTTCTTATGTGGCCTGGGTCTGTGCTTCCACTTGTGGAAGCTCCACCTGGGCCTCCGAGTTATCCTCTTCAGGAGCTTGTGGACCTTGAACTTCCCTGAGTTCAACATTGCTCCCACTATCTTTCTTGGAAAGGAACTCCTTTTCCAGAAAGACCCCATTCCTTGCCACGAACACCTTGTTCTCGGCGGGGTTGTAGAAGTAATACCCTTTGGTTTCCCTAGGGTAACCCACAAACAGGCATTTATCGGTTTTGGGCTCCAGCTTGCCACTAGTCAATTTCTTGACATGTGGTTCGCATCCCCAAATCCTTAGGAAAGACACATTGGGCTCCTTGCCCGTCCATATCTGATATGGGGTCTTTTCCACAGCCTTAGTCGGAGTATTGTTTAAGATGAGAGCTGCTGTCTCGAGGGCGTGTCCCCAGAAACTAATTGGGAGAGATGCTTGACTCATCATTGAGCGGACCATGTCCAACAAGGTCCTATTCCTCCCTTCGGACACCCCATTCCATTGTGGTGTTCCGGGAGGAGTGAGCTGTGGAACTATTCCATGCTCTCTCAAGTATGAGTCAAACTCTAGGCTCATACACTCACCGCCTCGGTTCGACCGAAGGGTTTTGATATTCTTGCCTAGCTGGTTCTATACCTCGTTCCTAAATTCCTTGAACCTATCAAGGGTCTCGGACTTGTGTTTCATCAGATAGACATAGCCATATCTGCTGAAATCATCCGTGAATGTGACGAAGTACAGATGCCCACCTCTGGTCGCTGCGCTCATAGGTCCACATACATCTGAATGTATTAGGTCCAATAAGCCAGTGGCCCTTTCAGCCTTCTTGTTAAAAGGCACCTTTGTCATCTTGCCTCTTAAACATGATTCGCATGTATCAATTGACTCCAAGTCAAATGACCCTAGGACTCCAGCTTTGTGAAGCCTAGCAATGCGCTTTTCGTTTATATGGCCAAGACGACAATTCCATAGGTAGACAGGATTAAGTTCATTAGGCTTAACCCTTTTAGTGTTTATGTTATAGATATGATTGGTTTCATTTAAGTCCAGGATATATAGGCCATTATTTAATAGAGCATCTCCATAAAATAATCCCTTTCTAGATATAGAAATTCGACCATTTGAAAGAGTGAAAACAAATCCAGAAATATCCAACATTGATACAGAGATAATATTCCTGCACATGGCAGGTACAAAGTAACAATGTTCTAAAATCAAAACCAATCCACTGGGCATCATAAGGTGGTATTCGCCGATCTGTATGGCAGCAACCCTTGCTCCATTCCCGACCCGCAAGTCCACCTCTCCCGACCCCAGCAACCTTCTGTTCTTAAGTCCCTGCACATTGCAACAAATGTGAGAACCACATCCAGTATCCAATACCCAGGATGTTGAAACAGTAAGGTTAATATCTATAACATAAATACCTAAAGAGGACGCACCTTGGCCCCTTCTTTGCTCTCCCATCAGTCTGGGACACGATCTCTTCCAATGACCCACCTATTTGCACCCGAAACAGACATCCTCAGGACCTGCCTTCTGCTGGGCCTTGGGTTGGGCCTTGGCCTTCTTGGCTTTGGCCTTTTTGGCCTTGGCCTTGGCCTTTTCCTTGGCCTTACCCTTGGCAAGAGGAGGGTTCCCCTTGTTGACCAGCAGCACCGGTGGAGTCTTCTTGATCGACTGCTCAGTAAGCTTAAGCATCCCATGCAGCTCACTGACAATACGGTTCATCCCTTGCATATTGTAGTTAAGGATGAATTGATCATAAGAATCCGGCAAGGACGCGAGGATTGTGTCCACCGCCAACTCTTGAGAGATAGGCGATCCGAGACGGGCCAAAGTATCCAAATAGCCCTTCATCTTGAGCACGTGTGCACTCACAGATGTCCCTGCCCCCATCTTACAAGAGTGGAATGCCTTATTGGTCAGGTACCTTTCCTGACGAGCTTGCTCTTGAAACATCTCATTAAGAGTTATTATCATAGCATAGGCTTAGTGGTCCATAAACTATTTTTGCAGTTCGGGGACCATACAGGCCAACATAAGGCACGTCACATCCTGGTTGTCCTTGACATGCGCCTCGTATTCCTCCAGCTGGGCAGCCGGTGGATTACGTCCCTGAGGCGCAGCCGGCACAGGCCTTTCCAGTACATACTCTTTTGACTCTTGTCTTAGAACTATCCTTAAGTTCCTAGACCAGTCTAAAAAGTTAGGACCGGAAAGCTTGTCCTTTTCAAGAATGGATCGCAGTGATAAGGTATTTGTGTTTGCCATTTGGGTGTTTCTACACAGAAAAACATTTAGAGTGTTAATAAAAGGCTTTGCTTTGTTGTTCACATATAAAATAATAATGAATCAAGTTATTAATTTAAACCGAGTTGTTGGGCTCATGGGCCGAGATCTATATTTCATTAAGATATAGCCAAACGAGGGTTTGGTACAACTACACCTTAACTATTTAGGTAGGAACGCCGTCCAATCCCAACCTAGGGACTCTCGGTTTGATGGGCTTGTTGGCACTTACCCATCTGTGCTTAGGGCCAGGAGAATCCTACTACCCACACTAAGTCAAAACCTCCATCCAAATGTTAGAGTATCCCATACTCTAACCCAATACAAAGTGACAATACTCCAGTGTATCCTGCGAGGGCATGGTCTACAACTGGCCTATTCCCACTTCGATTCGGTTTTGAATGAGGGAAGCACTTTTAAGCGACTTAGTAATTCCATTTGGTTATTAGATTCAATTATAACGGCTTACATACATAAGGCGGGTGAAATGGCAACTGGAACATACATACATACATGCATATGAATATAAAACATAATTAAATAAAAGTAAAATGGACTGCTATGGGCCTATCTTACATCCTAATATTATTCTAGTAAACCTATACTAGAAATGAATATCAGGTGGGCCTCCATCTTTTCCTTCTGGGCTTGCACCTCCACTTGGGCTCACCACTCCATGGGCTTCTTCTTTTACAAATTTTATAATATATGAATAAAATAAAATTACATCAAAAAAGAAAAACGACACGCAGGCCGTATTTACCCAAAAAGAAAATACAACCCATCTTGTTCAAGGCCCAATAGCATCCAATCATACATTCATTCAACCATTCATATGCATCCAATACATACAATTCAAGAGCATGTTATAATGCATGATTTAAGCCCATTTCAGTTATGTCCAAGCCATAATCAGGAAACTGCCAATTTTGGCCGACCATGGTTCTAACCCTTAATGGGCTTTGGGCCTCCAGCCCAGGCAGTCCAACTGCTCCCACTGGAATTGGGAAACCATGGGGTCTAATTTAGCCGTCCAAGTAATTGTGCCAAAATTACCCAAACCGATTTCCATTAACCATATTAATTTCCAAAATTAATATCACATGAACGAAATTAAAATTCATCCAAGAAACCATACGCATTTAAATTACATAAATTTAAACACACGAATTTTAAAACCAATTAAAATTTCAAAAATGGGCCCCGGGCCCAAAAACCCGCAAAATCCAAAATACTGGGCCCGGCCCGCTGTGGCTAGGGCAACGGAGTTGCCTTAGCAGCAGCAGGCAGCAGCTGCCGGTGCAGCAGCAGGCAGCAGCTGCCGCCACGTGCGGCGGCCGCCGGCGACGATTTCGCCGCCCGCAGCCCCGCACCCCGGGAGGCAGATTTTTTTTTTTAAATAACCAGAATTAAATAAAAAAAATGCACCATCCATCAACAAATAGCAATTCTCCAAGAATTCCAATAATACACAATAAAATTAAACTAACATAAACCTATATGCAAATTTAATTTTCATTGTATAAAACATATGGGAAAAATCATAAAACCCATACCATGAATCCCAATAAAAACCTCCAATTTCAAAAATGGGATTCAACCAAATAAATCAATTTCCACGGATCAAAAGCCTGCTCTGATACTACTGTTGGGATTTTTCACCGGAAATCACCCGATAAAAGCGGAAGAACGCGGTGATTTCCTCAAATCCAGTCCCAGGAGCAATTGAGATGGAAATTGAAAAACTTAAAATTAAATAGAAAGGGATTAATTTTCTTACCAGAAAATCTCTTTCTAGAGATGGATGATGACTGCAGAATTCAAAGTAGAATCCCTCCTCATTCATGTACACGAGCGTCTCACGAACACCGCACGTGCTAGCGTACAAAATCACGAAGATTAGAGAGTGAGGAGGTAGGGAGAATTCGGCCAAAGGGGGGACTACACACATATGTGTGTTGGCCGAATTCCCCTTAGGGTTTTTAACCCTAGGGCTTCCAAATTCCTTTGTTGGAATTTAGGCCCAGTCTGGCTTCTGTGTCTGTGTGGGCTTCCTCCTTTTAATTCAGGCCCAAACTTATTTTAATTAGTCTGGTTTAAATCAATATCAAGCCCAATTTTAATTAACCCATGTATTTAATATATTACTCCAACTAACATATTATTTACATTTAAATTAAAATTAGTTTGACTAATTAATTTAATCCATCAAATTAAAATTAAGCCTTCACAAAACAAATTCATATGTAAACCTACACATATGAATATTTCCACCTAGGAAATAATTTCATAATTAATCCAATTAATTATGTGAAGCCAAATATTAATTTTATTATAATGATCAATCCAATTGATCCTTATAATATAATTAATATATATACTTCTCTCTCTCTAGTGTGTACACTCCAAGTATACCTGTGATTCTTTAAGTCGGTGTCTAGTCACTCAATGTGTACGATCCCGTGGGCCCATCTTTATGTTGGCAGCGGGCCTTTTGGCCCGCAGACTGCAGTTGGGCTCTAGCAAGCCACTGCAGCCCCCAATTAAGATGGAGATGGCAGTCTAACTGTTATCATAACCCTGTAGTTTAAACTTGTACATCCCATGTCATTGATATCGGTGTCTAACACAGAGGCATGGATTGATCACCCTCTTTTGTGTCGGACATTAACTTGATCCCGAATGCATTGAAGCTCACAAACAAGTTCCAACTTGTTTAGGTGTGGCCACACTCTTATCAGTCACATTCATGAACAGGCCGGTGATATCTTCTCAGTGGGTTACTGAGTGACAAATCCCTTCTGCATATCCATAGTATTACCATGCTCAGTGACATACCCGAAAGTACCCATACTTGGCACCCTATTACAGGCCCTTTAGGCGTACCCCTAAGCATGCGACTTCACATGTAACACCATCATATGGTCAGATCAAAGGATCCATACAAGTACTACACGAGAATCCATTATGATACTATACCATGTGGATTACTCGTTAAGTGGATCTATCCAGTACCATGCTTCCAGGCATGTACCCATTAACTTGGTTGACATTCCATGTCCAATGACCGGTAAGACACCGCCATACAACCAGGTTAATGATAGTCTATTGTTCCATTCATTCCCATGACTGGAACAGACTACGGATCTATTTATGGTCATATCGTTTACCTTATCCATGGTCTTACTACCAAGTGCATGACACCTGTCATCATGGATATAGATATGTCCATTGGATACTTCATTTAATATATTGCACAAGATAAATATAATAAATGAATTGATGCCTTTATTAATAACACAAATGAGTATAGTACATAAATCCAATAAATGTATAATACAAATACAAGGACCAATGCCTCGGGACTAGGGCATTTCCAACAATATCGGGTTTAGGTTACCCAAGGCAAGGTTTGCTGGGGATCTGCTGGTTTTTGTGTTGGAAATCCCTAGTCCCGAGGCATTGGTCCTTGTGTTTGTATAATACATTAGTACATTAATGTGAACTTTATGTATTATACAATTTGTGTCAAGAGATAAAGGCATTAATCTATTTATTATATGTCTTTTGCTATATTTTAAATAGAGTATCCAATGGACATATCCATATCCATGTTGTCAAGTGTCATGCACTTGGCAGTAAGACTATGGATAGGGAAAACGATATGGCCATAAAGTCATCCATAGTCTGTTCCAATCATGGGAATGAATGAAACTAAAGACTATCATTAGCTTGGTTGTATGGCAGTGTCTTACCGGTCATATAACATGGGATGTCAACCAGGTTAATGGGTACATGCAAAAAAGGCATGGTACTGGATCGATCCACTTAACGGGAATCTACATGGTATAGTATCACAAATGATTCTCGTGTAGTACTTGTATAAGTCCTTTGACCGGACCATATGATGGTGCTGCATGTGAAGTGGCACACTTTGGTGTACGCCTAACGGGCTTGTAATAGGGTGCCAAGTATGGGTATGTTCGGGAGTGTCAGTGAGCATGGCAATGCTATGGATATGCAGAAGGGAATGTCACTCAGTAATTTACTGAGACGATATCACCGGCCTCTTGATGAATGTTACTGATAAGAGTGTGGCCACACCCAAACAAGATTGGATCTTATTTGTGAGCATCAGTTCATTCGGTATCAAGTAAATGTCCAGACATATATAAAGGGTGATCAACCTTGCCTTTGTGTTGGACACCGATATCAGTGACATGGGACATACAAGTTCAAACTACAAGGTTACGGGGACAGTTTGACTGCTATCTCCATCTTAATTGGGGGCTGCAGTGGCTTGCTAGAGCCCGCCTGTAGTCTGTGGGCCTTGGCCCACTGCCAACATAAAGATGGGCCCGTTGGATCGTACACATTGAACGTCTGGACTTTAACTAGTCGGATTAAGTGTGTACTTGGAGTATACACGTTTGAAGAGAGAGAGAATTATTAATTATATTATAGATCAATTAGATTGATCAAAATAATATAATTAATATTTATTTCAGAATGAATTAATTTATGAGATTATTTCCTAGGTGGAAATATTTATACATGTGTAGGTTTACATGTATTTCATTTTATGTATGTCTAATTTAATCCATTGATTAAATTAATAGGTCAAATGAATTTTAATTTATTTTGTATGCAATGTATTATATGGGATAATATATTTGCATACATGTTAAATTAAAGTTGTATTTTAATTTAATTATATCAATGGAATGTAAATTGGGCTTGGGCTTAAAATGGAAAAGCCCACATGATGTTGAACTTGTGATGGCTGAAATTTTGGTGCTTTTTGGGCAAGGAAGATGACTCATTCTTGATAAGAATGGTGAGTCATTTTAGGACAAAAGAAGATTATGAGAATGGTGAGTCATGGTTGACTTTTGTTTGCAAAGTTGGACTTTGCATCTTTTGATATTTTGGTCATTATTATGGTAATAAAATGAGAAAAATATCCATCCAATTTCATCCACTTTTGGCCATGTACTTCATGGCTTTGGTGAGTCATGATATTGTCTTTAAGGAAGCAAAGTAAGACTTTGCTTCTTATGCATTTAAGGTGGTAAAGTGATGTGTCATATGGGTTTTGACAAAATGGTTACAATGTTGGACTTTGTTTATTTGGAATAGATTTTTATTCTTTTGAAAAAGAAAATAAAAACTAAGTCATCACTTCCATCCATCTGGTGCCGCCCAACATGATGCATAAAAAGGAAATTGATTTTTCTTTTTAAAGAAAAATAATTTTCCTATTTTATAGCATTGTTTCTTTTGGAAAGAAACTTGGGTGCCCACTTAAGAGAAAATTGGCTTATTTCTTTTGGAAAGAAATAGAGGACAGCCATAAGTCTTAAGTGTGCCACCCCTTTGTCCCTCTCTGCTTGATTTGTTTGAGTCGCTAGCACGGGTTTCAGTCCGAGAGCCGTTCGTGTACGCATCGATGGAGGAAATCTACACTTGATTTCTGTAGTCTGCATCCGTCCCTTAGAGAGACGTTGTGGTAAGTTTTCAAGCTTTCTCTTTATGCTTTAAGTTTTTGATTTCCACATCTTAAGCTCCTAGGACCGGATTCCAGGAAATCGACATGTATTTCTGCTTTTATCGGTCGGTTTCCCGTGACGAATCCCAACATTTTGATGGGTTTCAAGGATCTAGGATCTTGCTTGAATTGATTTTCAAGGACCTGAAATCTGGCTTGAACGGGTTTTCAAGGATTAAGAATCTTGCTTGAAGGAGTTTCAAGGATTCGAAATCTAGCTTGGACAGGTTTGCAAGGATCAAGAATCTTGCTTAAAGGAGTTCAAGGATTCGAAATCTGGCTTAGAGAGGTGTTTATCAAGGATTAAGAATCTGGCTTGAAGGAGTTCAAGGATTCAAAATCTAGCTTGGAGAGATTTTCAAGGATTAGGAATAATGCTTGAAAAAGTTTCAAGGATTCGAAATCTAGCTTGGACAGGTTAGGTTCAAGAATCTTAAATCTTGCTTGAATTGAATAGGTTCAAGGATTTGAGATCTTGCTTGAGGGTTTTCAAGGATTGGGAATCATGCTTGAAGGGATTTCAAGGATTTGAAATCTGGCTTGGTAAGGTTTTCAAGGATTAAGAATCTTGCTTGAAGGAGTTTCAAGGATTCGAAATCTAGCTTGAGTGATGGGACTTTAGGAGTGATAATTTTGGAATCAGGTTGAGAATACTTCGATCAAGAATAAATACAGCTGGATTACTTTGCCCCTAGGAACTCGAGGTGTTGAGGTTTGGGCTATTGGATATGCCCTAGTCCCGAGGCATTGGTCCTTCTATTCGTATCATACATTAATTGGATTCATGTATTCTACTTATTTGTGTTATTAATAAAGGCATTAATTCATTTATTATATCTAATCTTGTGCAATATATTAAATGAAGTATCCAATGGACATATCCATATCCATGATGACCAGTGTCACGCACTTGGCAGTAAGATCATGGATTAGGTAAACGATATGACCATAAATAGATCCATAGTCTGTTCCAGTCATGGGAATGAATGGAACAAGAGACTATCATTACCTGGTTGTATGGCGGTGTCTTACCGGTCATTGGACATGGGATGTCAACCAAGTTAATGGGTACATGCATAAGGGGCATGGTATTGGATAGATCCACTTAACAAGAAATCCACATGGTATAGTATCATAAGTGATTCTCGTGTAGTACTTGTATGGATCCTTTGACCTGACCATATGATGGCGTTACATGTGAGGTCGCATACTTAGGGGTACGCCTAAAGGGCCTGTAATAGGGTGCCAAGTATGGGTACTTTCGGGTATGTCACTTAGCATGGTGATGTTATGGATATGCAGAAGGGATTTGTCACTTAGTAGTCCACTGAGAAGATATCACCGGCCTCTTGATGAATGCGACTGATAAGAGTGTGGCCACACCCAAACAAGTGGGAACTTGTTTGTGAGCTTCAGTGTATTCAGGATCAAGTTAACGTCCGGACACAAAAGAGGGTGACCAATCCATGCCTCTGTGTTGGACACCGATATCAATGACATAGGATGTACAAGTTTAAACTACAAGGTTATGATAACAGTTAGACTGTCATCTCCATCTTAATTGGGGGCTGAAGTGGCTTGCTAGAGCCCAACTGCAGTCTGTGGGCTAAAGGCCCACTGCCAACATAAAGATGGGCCCATAGGATCATACACATTGAGCGACTGAACACCGACTTAAGGAATCACATGTATACTTGGAATATACACTCTGGAGAAAGAGGTATATATATATTAATTTCATTATAAAGATCAATTGGATTGATCCCAATAATAAAATTAATATATTTAATTGGCTCTTCATAATTAATTGGATTAATTATGAGATTATTTCCTAGGTGGAAATATTCATATGTATAGGTTTACATATGATTTTATTTTGTGAAGATCTAATTTTAATTTGATGGATTAAATTAATTGGTCAAACTAATTTTAATTTAAATGTAAATAATATATTACTTGGTGTAATATATTAAATACATGGGTATATTAAAGTTGGGCTTGAAATTAATTTAAACCAAATTAATTAAAATAAGATTGGGTCTGAATTAAAAGAAGTAAGCCCACACAAAATGAATGAGCCAAGCTGGGCCTTAATTCACTGAGGGAATTCGGCCAACCTAGGTTTTAACCCTAGGTGAATTCGGCCAAAGTAGATTAAACACACCCTAGCCGAAATTCTCTAGCCTCTCCTCTCCATAGTTCGTGTTTTTCCGATGCTAGCACGGGTCGTGTTTGTTAGGCGTTTGTGTACGTGAACGAGGAAGGATTCTACATTGATTCCTGCAGTCTTCATCCATCTCTGAAAGAGATACTCCGGGTAAGAGAATTATCTCTTTCTATTAAATTTTTTTGTTTTACAATTTCCATTTCAATTGCTCCTGGGCACGGATTTGAGGAAATCATCGCGTTCTTCCGCTTTTATTGGTTGATTTCCAGTGAAAAATCCCAACAGTGGTATCAGAGCGGGCTTTTGATCCATGGAAATTGTTAAAATTGGTTGAATCCCATGTTTAAAATTGGAGATTTTTATTGGGGTTCTTGGTTTGGGTTTAAGATTTTTCCCATTTGATTTTCATACAATTGAAATTGAATATGCATATTGGTTTGTGTTTGTTTAATTTAATTGTATGTTTTTGGAATTCTTGGTGGATTTCATGTTGATGGATGCTTTGATTTTTTTTTTTTTTATATTTTTTCTGTTTTTTTTTTTTAAATCTAGCTGTTCCCGGGTGTGGGGCTCCCGACGGCGGAAACTCCGCCGGCGGCCGCCGCACGCGGCAAGAGTAGCAGCGGCCGCAGCCTGCTGCTGTTAAGGCAACTTGGTTGCCCTAGCCACAGCGGGCCGGGCCCAGTATTTTTGGATTTGACGGGTTTTGGGCCCGGGGCCCAGTTTTGAAATTTTAATGGGTTTTAAAATTCGTGTGTTTAAATTTACATAATCTAAATGCGTGTGGTTTCTTGAATGAAATTTTATTTTATTCATGTGATATTAATTTTGGAAATTAATATGGTTTATTGAAATTGGTTCGGGTAATTTTGGCACCATTACTTGGACGGCTAAATTGGACCCATGGTTTCCCAATTCCAGTGGGAGCAGTTGGACTACCTGGGCTAGAGGCCCAAGGCCCGTTAAGGGTTAGAACCATGGTGGGCCAAAATTGGCGATTTCTATATAATGTCTTGGACATAATTGAAATGGGCTTAAATCATGCATTATAACATGCTTATGAATTATATGTATTGGATGCATATGGGTGATTAAATATTTTGTATGATTGGATGCTATTGGGCCTTATTCAAGATGGGTTGTATTTTCTTTATTGGGTAAATACGGCCTGCGTGTCGTTTTCTTTTTTCATGTAATTTTATTTTATTCAATTATTATAAAATTTGTAAAAGAAGAAGCCCATAGAGTGGTGAGCCCAAGTGGAGGTGCAAGCCCAGAAAGAAGAAGATGGAGGCCCACCTGATATTGTTTTATAGTATAGGTTTACTAGAATAATATTAGGATGTAATAAAGGCCCATAGCAATCCATTTTACTTATTTATTTAATTATGCTTTATATTTATATGCATGTATGAATGTATGATCCAACCGCATTTCACCCGCCTTATATATGCAAGCCGTTGTTAATTGAATCTAATAACCAAATGAAATTACTAAGTCGCTTAAAAGTGCTTCCCTCATTCAAAACCGGCTCGAAGTGGGAATATGTCAGTTGTAGACCATGCCCTCGCAGGATACACTGGGGTATTGTCACTTTGTATTAGGTTAGGGTATGGGATACTCTAACACTTGAATAGAGGTTTTGACTTAGCTTGGGTAGTAGGATTCTCCTAGCCCTAAGCACAGATGGGTAAGTGCCAACAAGCCCATCAAACCGAGAGTCCCTAGGTTGGGATTGGACGGTATTCCTACCTAAATAGTTAGGGTATAGTTGTACCAGGCCCTCATCTGGCTATATCTTAATGAAATATGGATCTCGGTCCATGAACCCAACAACTCGGTTTAATTAATAACTTGATTCATTATTAATTTCATATGGGAATAACAAAGTAAAGTCCTTTATTAATGCTCTAAATGTTTTTCTGTGTAGAAACTCTAAATGGCAAACAGCAATATTTTATCACTGCGATCAATTCTTGAAAGGGACAAGCTTTCCGGTCCTAACTTTTTGGACTGGTCTAGGAACTTGAGAATAGTTCTAAAACAGGAGTCCAAAGAGTATGTGCTGGAGAGGCCTGTACCGGCTGCGCCTCAAGGACGTAATTCACCGACTGCCCAGCTGGAGGAATACGAGGTGCATGTCAAGGATAACAGGGATGTGACATGCCTAATGTTGGCCTGTATGGTCCCCGAACTGCAAAAACAGTTTATGGACCATCAAGCCTTTGCTATGATAACAACTCTAAATGAGATGTTTCAGGAGCAAGCTCGTCAGGAAAGGTACCTAACCAACAAGGCATTCCACTCCTGTAAGATGGGGGCTGGGACATCTGTGAGCGCACACGTGCTCAAGATGAAGGGCTATTTGGACACTTTAGCCCGTCTCGGATCGCCCATCTCTCAGGAGTTGGCAGTGGACACAATCCTAGCATCCTTGCCGGATTCTTATGATCAGTTCATCCTGAACTACAACATGCAAGGGATGAACCGCACTGTCAGTGAGCTGCATGGGATGCTTAAGCTTACTGAGCAGTCGATCAAAAAGACTCCGCCGATGCTGCTGGTCAACAAGGGGAACCCTCTTGTTGCCAAGGGTAAGGCCAAGGAAAAGGCCAAGGCCAAGGCTAAGAAGGCCAAAACCTAACCCAAGGCCCAACAGAAGGCAGGTCCTGAAGATGTCTGTTTCTGGTGTAGACAGGCGGGCCATTGGAAGAGATCGTGTCCCAAGCTGATGGGAGAGAAAAGAAGGGGCCAAGGTGCGTCCTCTTCAGGTATTTATGTTATGGACATTAACCTTACTATTTCAACATCCTGGGTATTGGATACTAGATGTGGTTCTCACATTTGTTGTAATGTGCAGGGACTTAAGAACAGAAGGTCACTGGGGTCGGAAGAGGTGGACTTGCGGGTCAGGAATGGAGCAAGGGTTGCTGCCATAGAGATCCGCGAATACTACCTTGTGATGCCTAGTGGATTGGTTTTAATTTTAGAATAATGTTATTTTGTACCTGCTATGTGCAGGAATATTATTTCAGTTTCTATGTTGGATATTTCTGGATTTTATTTTACTATTTCTAATGGTAGAATTTCAATATCTAGAGAGGGATTATTTTATGGAGATGCTCTATTAAATAATGGCCTGTATATCCTGGACTTAAATGAAACCAATCACGTCTATAACATAAACATAAAAAAGGTTAAGCCAAACGAACTTAATCCTGTCTACCTATGGCATTGTCGTCTCGGCCACATAAACGAGAAGCGCATAGCTAGGCTTCACAAAGCTGGAGTCTTAGGATCATTTGACTTGGAGTCAATTGATACATGCGAATCATGTTTACGAGGTAAGATTACTAAGGCCCTTTTAGCAAGAAGGCTGAAAGGGCCACTGGCTTATTGGACCTAATACATTCAGATGTATGTGGACCTATGAGCGCAGCGACCAGAAGTGGACACTTGTATTTCGTCACGTTCACGGACGATTTCAGCAGATATGGCTACGTCTATCTGATGAAACACAAGTCTGAAACCCTTGATAGGTTCAAGGAATTCAGGAACGAGGTACAGAACCAGCTAGGCAGAAATATCAAAACCCTTCGGTCGGACCGAGGTGGTGAGTATGCCTAGAGTTTGACTCATATTTGAGAGAGCATGGAATAGTTCCACAGCTCACTCCTCCCAGAACACCACAATGGAATGGGGTGTCTGAACGGAGGAATAGGACCCTGTTGGACATGGTCCGCTCAATGATGAGTCAAGCCTCTCTCCTAATTAGTTTTTGGGGACACGCCCTCGAGACAGCAGCTCTTATCTTAAACAATACTCCGACTAAGGCAGTGGAAAAGACCCCATATCAGATGTGGACGGGCAGGGAGCCCAATGTGTCTTTCCTAAGGATTTGGGGATGTGAAGCACATGCCAAGAAATTGACTAGTGGCAAGCTGGAGCCCAAAACCAATAAATGCCTATTTGTGGGCTACCCTAGGGAAACCAAAAGGTATTACTTCTACAACCCCGCCGAGAATAAGGTATTCGTGGCAAGGAAGGGGGTCTTTCTAGAAAAGGAGTTCCTTTCCAAGAAAGACAGTGGGAGCAATGTTGAACTCAGGGAAGTTCATGGTCCACAAGCTCCTGAAGAGGATAACTCGGAGGCCCAGGTGGAGCTTCCACAGGAGGAAGCACCGACCCAGGCCACACAAGGATCTAGAAGGTCTGGTAGGGATCGTCGGGAACCGGAGAGGTACGGTTTCCTCGTCACCAATGATCAAACTCTTCTCATCTAGGATGAGGAAGAACCTAAAACCTACCAGGAGGCTATCGTAAGCCCACAGTCTGCGAATTGGCGTAAAGCCATGGAGGCAGAAATGCAATCTATGTACGATAACCAAGTTTGGAACTTGGTTGATCCACCTCCGGGTGCTAAGTTAATAGGTTGCAAGTGGTGCTATAAGCTAAAGGCTGACAATACCTTCAAGGGGCGTCTGGTTGCGAAAGGTTTCAGATAAGTCCATGGAATAGACTACGATGAAACTTTCTCACCAGTAGCCATGCTCAAATCCATCAGGATCTTGCTAGCCATAACCACATGGTACGACTATGAAGTCTGGTAAATGGATGTCAAAACTGCTTTCCTTAATGGAAAGCTACTCGAGGATGTGTACATGACACAACCTGAGGGTTTTGTCAATCCAGAGTATCCGGGAAGGGTGTGCAAGCTTTAAAGGTCCATTTATGGACTGAAGCAAGCATCTCGAAGTTGGAATCTTAGATTCAATGAGGCTATAAAGGAATATGGCTTCATACAGAATCAAGATGAGCCTTGTGTGTATAAGAGGACTAGTGGGAGCATTGTCACATTCTTGGTACTTTATATGGACGACATCCTACTCATTAGAAGCGACATACCTACACTGCAAGGGGTAAAGTAATGGCTAAGTAAGTGCTTTGCAATGAAGGACTTGGGCGAAGCTGAGATGATCCTAGGGATCAGGATCTATAGGGATAGATCAAATTGGCTTCTGGGCCCGAGTCAGGCCTCGTACATAGACAAAGTGCAATGGAAGAAGGAACAAAATAAAGCAGGAAAGGAAAAGGGTTACCTCACATATCGGGGGCTGGTGGTGGCGGAGGCGGGTACGGCCACCCTTGGGCTGCACAAAAATGAGAGGCGAACGCCTCGACATTGGCGAGCTGAGCTGCTTACCTATCAAGGCACGCGTTCATTGGCTCCTCGAGCACCAACTGATGGATGGTCAAACCTTCTAGCTGTTCAATTATACCATCCAACCGCCCTTCGATCTGCCCCATAAAATCCAGGCCCACCGAAACATGCTCCTCATCCTCCTCATTATCCTCAGCTTCCTCACCCTCGTCCTCATCATCTACGTCTATACGGGCCTTACCCTTGCTCGAACCTCCCACACTTGAAGTACCTGCAGCTGCCACAACATGGGAACAAGACAAAATTCCCCTCGAAAGCTTCTTTGGAAGGATGCTATCGAGGTTCTTATAACAAGTATTACTATGAAAGAAACATGCAATACAAGTTACAATATGCCCTAACCCGAGTTCTGACTTAGATCTGTTATGGTGGGTGTATAGGGCTTCCATGACGAAGAAGCCTATGTGCACCTTAGTTCTGACTTAGATCTGTTATGGTGGGTGTATAGGGCTTCCATGACGAAGAAGCCTATGTGAACCTTAACATCATTATGCACATGCCACAGTATTAAAAGTTCAAATGCATTGACCCGGTTGCTTTCAGTTTTGCCCGAAAAATTAAAACACACAAATTTGTGGATTAATTGCAGGATTGGGTCATGTAATTGGGAAGTTTTAGCAAACCTAGGTTGGTATACCCCTTGACCTACCATACGCCAAAATTTCTTGGCATCCATATCCTCCGGCCATTTGTAACTATTCCCCTCAATTCCTATGCAAGCCTTAAGGCCCTCAATATCTAAAGAGTGTTCAGCACCAAATAGGCGGAAGGTCATGGTCCTAAGGCCGGTATCAGGGTTTGTTTTGAAGCTTAAAGTGGAGTAGAATTCTAGGTTCAACTCCCTAAAGACAGGCGGATTATACTTCACAAACTCATACCATCCTAGACTAGTTAATTTAGCACGTACAGCCTTTGACCTATCTTGCACAAACAAAAATTCCCAATCGAAGGTTTGAAAGGGGGTACTCTCTAATGGAAATAGAGTTTTGTATCGTTTACCTTCATCATCAGAGAAGAGAGGGAAAGGGCATTTATACTTCCTGGAGAGGCTAGTTAAAGGGGCCATCTGCTGCTCGGGAGGTAATTCTTCGTTTGGCATCGGTTCCGCTGACGGGTCTATGGGCCGTCGCGAAGAACCGTGTCTCCGATCAGCGACAGTCTTCTTCTTCATCTTACTATGGCATAACCATCAAAACACAACAAAAATAAAAAACAAAAGAAGACAAATAAAAAAAACTGAAATGCAATCACCCTATTAAGCAAGTAACTCAGTCAAAATCAAAGTGAGAGAAGAAAACAATAAAAAAGAAGAAAGGAAAATTAAAGCATAAATTCATACCTGGGTAAGGAGAGTGATGCAAAAAAAAAAAAAATCCTAGGTCAAAATAATGGTTGAAGAGAAGTTGAGAGGAAGAAAGTGAGAGGGGAAGGAAGAATAAGGATAGAGAGTGAGAAGGTGAGGGTTGGTTCTAGAGAGAGAAAATGGAGAGAGTGAGAAGGTGAGAAAGGAGAAGAAGAAGAAGAAGAAGAAGAAGAATAAGAAGGGGTGGGGCGGTTACAAGGAAAGAAATAGGAGAATGGTTTATATAGGCGGGCGATTTTGACCTAAAATTTCGAAATTTAAACACTCGGCACGCCGTGCCAAATAAACAGCACGACGTGCTGAGTAGAGCATAGAAACTTACCTAGAAACAGCATGAGGGCACGACGGTGTGCTGGGTTGGCACGTCGTGCTGTCTTGAAAACTCTGTAATCGACACGGCGTGCTACATTATAGCACGACGTGCGTCTCGCTCTTGCAACACTTCACTTTTGAAACAGCACGTCGGCACTATGGCGTGCTGACTTGGCACATCGTGCTGTCTTGAAGACCTTATAATTGGCACGGCGTGCTAAATTATGGCACGGTGTACTGCTTGCTCTTGCACAATTTTCTTTAGAAATAGCACGACGGAACGACGGCATGCTGTGTTGGCACGTCGTGCTCGCTTGAAAATTCTCCCTTTGGCATGGCGTGCTAAATTACGGCACAGCGTGTTGCTTGGCTCTTGCACGCGATTTGTTCCAGTGGCCTGGCATGATTGCGTGCCATACTAGCACATCACGTGCTAACCTCATTCTAATCTTAGCACGACGTGCCCATAATGGCACGGCGTGCTATCTTGAAAATTCTGCCAAACTTTGCTTTTTCACACTTTGATCAATACTTGTGACTAACTTGCTTAGTGACCTATTCCTACACACATAAACACATAAAAACATATTAACACTAAAACTAATGTACAAGGGAAGTACACGTACCTCATTGCTATGTTTATAGTCAGAATAGCTCGACTTCTACGTCCATGATTATGCATTACACATCACGAAGGAGTAAGACTTGCTTCTCCTCCTTCACTCCTCCGATGAGGTAGGGCTTCAATCGATGCCTGTTTACTTGTTGAATTCCCTCCGGGGTTTCAATTTCGACCATCCCGGAGGGATAGACCTTATGCACGGTAAACGGTCCCGTCCACCGACTTCTCAATTTGCCCAGAAATAGTTTCAACCGGGAGTTATACAAGAGCACCAACTCCCCTTGATTGAAACCCTTTTCTATCACATAAGCATCAATAGGACAAAAGGGGTCCACAAAATTATAGCTTTCAACATCTAATGGATATTTCATTGAGTTATAGACGTTGAAACTTACCTCCTCGTTGTGCAACCTAAGAATAATCTTACCTTCCTGGACATCTATCAAAGTCCTACCGGTTGCAAGAAATGGCCTTCCAAGCAAAAGGGGCACCAAGCTATCTTCCTCCATATCCATTACCACGAAGTCCGCGGGGAAGATAAACATGTCCACCTTTACTACACGTCCTCGACCACCCCCTTTGGCCTTGTGAGAGATCTATCCGCCAATTGGAGGGTCATATTGGTCGGCTTTGGGTTTCCCAGTCCGAGTCTCCTGAAAAACGACAGAGGCATCAAATTGATACTTGCACCCAAGTCACATAGGGCATTGGCAATCTCCAAGTTTCCTATCCGGCATGGGATAGTAAAACTGTCCCTATCTTTGAGCTTGGGTGGAAGTTTGTTAGTGATAATTGCCTAACATTCCTCTGTTAAAGCCACCACTTCGTCCTCGCCTAGCTTTCTTTTCCTTGCCAGAAGTTCTTTAAAGAATTTAGCATAAGAAGGAATCTCTTGGAGAGCCTCAATTAATGGCATATTAAATTCTAACTTCTTAAAAATTTCCAGAAATTTGGAATATTTCTGCTCCAGTTTACCTTTCTTCTCCCTTTGAGGATAAGGGAGTTTAGGCACATAGGCTCTCACTGGATCAGGAATTTTCCCTTTTTCATTAGTGCTAGGTTCGGGTTCAGAAATTGAGTCAGGGTTGCTTACCTCTCCCGACTCTTCACTTACCTCAGTAGGTTGGGATGGAATATCAGCGTTTTGCACTCGGTCCTCCACTTGCCTACCACTTCGCAGGGTTATAGCTTAAGCTGTCTCCCACTGATGTCCCTTAGGGTTTTGTTCAGTTTTACTCGGGAGTGCTCCTTGAGGTCTTTCCTGCCTCTCCCTACTCATTTGAGCCACCTGCTTGCCCAAATCCCTACAGTATGCCTCATTATCAGTAAGCGGAGACGAGATGTCTTTTAACAAAGACAAAACCATCTCATCTTGCTTAGACTGTTGAGGTTGCTGTGAGGATTGATCATTAGGAATAAATGGGGTCTTACCTAACCCCTGCTCACGGTGCTCATAATGGAATCCGGAAGGAGGTCTCAACACATTTTGGTTATTTCCATAAGACATGTTCGGGTGTTGATACCTTCTTCCGTAATTGTTATTATTATTGAAATTTTGTGGGTAAGAGTTAGAGTTATTGTACTTTTGGTTTCCTCCCACAAAACTTACATTCTCGGATGGTTGGGCGAATGGATCGCCCAATGCACATTCTTGACCGGGATGCTCCGCTCCACATGATATACACAACACCGGCTGATATTGTAGCACATTTAAATTCAAGCGGGACATCAACAGGTCCAGCTTTTTGTTCACGTGGTCCATGGCTGCATCTTGGCGTCCCAAATCTGCAGCCCGAACCTCACTCCTTGTTGGCACGTACGACTGCCACAAGGTACTCTTCCTAGCCAGCTCCATGATCAACTCCTCGGCTTGCACAGCAGTCTTCTTAAAAATGTCTCCACCTGCAGAAGAATCAATAATGGCACGGTTAGCTGGTGTCAAACCATGATAAAACGTGCTTAGCTAAGTGAATAGCGGCATGTCATGGTGGGGACAGTTCCGCAACAACCGTTGAAACCTTTGCCACGCTTTGTTAAGAGTCTCAGTCCCAAATTGCCTGAATCCCATAATCTCGTTCCTTAACTGAACTGTCATTGATGGGGGAAGTAATATGCTAAGAATTGTTCTTCCAATTGATCCCATGAAGTCACAGACCCGGGTCTCAAGGACTTGTACCATTCCATTGCTCCCCTGCATAATGAGAAGGGAAACAACTTCAACCGCACCGCATCTTGGGGCACCCCACTGATTCGGACTGTATCGGCCACCATGAGAAACCGGTCTAAGTGATCATTAGGGTTATCACTTACTCCGCCACTGAACAGCCCGTTCCCTTGGATCAAATTTATCATACTAGACTTCAACTCAAAGTGATTAGCAGTGATGGCTAGGAGAACCACTCCGGATCTGTTCCGGGGTCGATGTGGAGCCATTAGGTCAGTCATGACCATGTTGTCTCTATCACCACCCCTTCTTCTTTCAAACTCCTCCCGCTCTCGCCGGAGTCGCTCTTGCTGAGCTCTTTCCCGTAGCTGTCTCTCCTCTTCCTCACGTTGCTGAAGATCCATTTGGACAATTCGCTCTTGTTGTGCTCCACGGTTCCTGCTACAAAAATATTCAATTTCAGGGTTATAGGGTAAAAGCTCAGGGTGCTGAGAACGAGTTCGCATAAGCTAGAAAGCACACACACACACAGAGAAAAAAAAAGAAATAATAAAAATGAAAAAAAAAATATGCAACAAATATCCACAGAAAAGAAAAATTATCTAACTATATGCACATAAACAGTACCTAGATCAGGAAATAGACCTTTGGTTCAATGATGCAGGAAAATAAATTTCCCCGGCAACGGCGCCAAAAACTTGGCGGATCCTAGGCGAAGTAGTGAAACTAAACCTAGAGTCACACAACTAAGGCAGTGTACCTATCATTGACAAGTAATAATTCTAGTTGGTCTAGGTATCGATCCCACAGAGAAAAATATTCTGCAAACAGTAAACTACTCTGGTTCCTTGCGTGTCCTAGGCGAAACTTAATTTTGGGTCTGATTATGCTGACTACTAAATTATCCTACTCCTAGTTGATCTATCCCAGCTTACTTTGCACTTGAATTTGGGTTATCAATTGGCGGTTTACCGACCTATGAATGCTAATGGTGATGGCTTTGTCAATTAATTAAAATAGATGAATTTAACTCAACAATTAACCCTTAATTATGTTCTTTCGATAATTCAACCTAGCGTGTCTAGATAATTCAACCATCACGGACTCTACAACAGAAGCTGAGTACATCGCTGCCTGTGATGCGGCTAAGGAAGCTGTGTGGATGAAGAAGTTCATCACTGAGTTGGGAGTAGTGCCAACTATCCAGGACCCAGTTGATATCTTCTGTGACAACAATGGGGCCGTTGCATAAGCTAAGGAGCCCTGGTCACACAAGAACACAAAGCACGTGCTCAGAAAGTTTCACCTCATACGAGAGATCGCGGAGAGAGGTGACATTGCATTGCATAGAGTGGACATCGAGGATAATGTTGCAGATCCTTTGACCAAGGCGCTGGCCCAGCCCAAGCACGAGGGTCATACTAGATCTACAAGGATTAGGCCCGTGCCTAGTTGGAACTAGTGCAAGTGGGAGATTGTTGAATATGCCCTAGTCCCGAGGCATTGGTCCTTGTATTCGTATCATACATTAATTGGATTCATGTATTATACTTATTTGTGTTATTAATAAAGGCATTAATTCATTTATTATATCTAATCTTGTGCAATATATTAAATGAAGTATCCAATGGACATATCCATATCCATGATGACCAGTGTCATGCACTTGGCAGTAAGACCATGGATAGGGTAAACGATATGACCATAAATAGATCCATAGTCTGTTCCAGTCATGGGAATGAATGGAACAAGAGACTATTATTAACCTGGTTGTATGGCGGTGTCTTACCGGTCATTGGACATGGGATGTCAACCAAGTTAATGGGTACATGCATAAGGGGCATGGTATTGGATAGATCCATTTAACGAGAAATCCACATGGTGTAGTATCACAAGTGATTCTCGTGTAGTACTTGTATGGATCCTTTGACCTGACCATATGATGGTGTTTCATGTGAGGTCGCATACTTAGAGGTACGCCTAAAGGGCCTGTAATAGGGTGCCAAGTATGGGTACTTTCGGTTATGTCACTTAGCATGGTGATGCTATAGATATGCAGAAGGGATTTGTCACTCAGTAGTCCACTGAGAAGATATCACCGACCTCTTGATGAATGCGACTGATAAGAGTGTGGCCACACCCAAACAAGTGGGAACTTGTTTATGAGCTTCAGTGCATTCAGGATCAAGTTAATGTGCGGACACAAAAGAGGGTGATCAATCCATGCCTCTGTGTTGCACACCGATATCAATGACATGGGATGTACAAGTTTAAAATACAGGGTTATGATAACAGTTAGACTGCCATCTCCATCTTAATTGGGGGCTGAAGTGGATTGCTAGAGCCCAACTGCAGTCTGTGGGCCAAAGGCCCACTGCCAACATAAAGATGGGCCCACGGGATCGTACACATTGAGCGACTGAAAACCGACTTAAGGAATCACATGTATACTTGGAGTATACACTCTGGAGAAAGAGGTATATATATATATTAATTTCATTATAAAGATCAATTGGATTGATCCCAATAATAAAATTAATATATTTAATTGGCTCTTCATAATTGATTGGATTAATTATGAGATTATTTCCTAGGTGGAAATATTCATATGTATAGGTTTACATATGATTTTATTTTGTGAAGATCTAATTTTAATTTGATGGATTAAATTAATTGGTCAAACTAATTTTAATTTAAATGTAAATAATATATTACTTGGTGTAATATATTAAATACATGGGTATATTAAAGTTGGGCTTGAAATTAATTTAAACTAAATTAATTAAAATAAGATTGGGTCTGAATTAAAAGAAGTAAGCCCACACAAAATGAATGAGCCAAGCTGGGCCTTAATTCATTGAGGGAATTCGGCCTACCTAGGTTTTAACCCTAGGTGAATTCGGCCAAAGTAGATTAAACACACCCTAGCCGAAATTCTCTAGCCTCTCCTCTCCATAGTTCGTGTTTTTCCGATGCTAGCACGGGTCGTGTTTGTTAGGCGTTCGTGTACGTGAACGAGGAGGGATTCTACATTGATTCCTGTAGTCTTCATCCATCTCTGAAAGAGATATTCTGGGTAAGAGAATTATCTCTTTCTATTAAATTTTTTTGTTTTACAATTTCCATTTCAATTGCTCCTGGGCATGGATTTGAGGAGATCATCGCGTTCTTCCTCTTTTATCTGGTGATTTCCAGTGAAAAATCCCAACATGGGCCTGCACGGCTTTGACTTGTCTCTTGAGGCCTGATGGGTACCCCAGTGTTGGACTATTTCTGCTTTGAGAGTGGCCTTGATCCGAGGCGGCCCGAAGATGATGGCGAGTACCCGTACCTGGATTGGTTGAGATGTATGTATGCATGTGTGCATATGTTTTGAATGCTTACATGTGCATGTTTCAATGTGTGCATGTGTGAATGACACTGGGAAATGAATTTCTCGCTATTCGTCCAGCCTTGAAATGTCGTGCCCTTAGTGGGGAGATTGGATCACGTCTCTGGCTAAGGAAGGTACCTCACGCTTATGGCTAATCTAGCTAGAGAGCATATCCTTTATGTGATGTGATTCCGCACTCTGGCTGGGGATATGCGAAGATATGCAATGGCTGTTAGGGAAGTCTGATGACAGTTGAAGAGAAAGTAGAGACGTTCTTTGTGATGGTTCAACTGGAGAATAGTGCAGAGGATCCTGCTAGAAAATAGTAGAGGAGTCTCCGCTGGGAGATGGTAGAAGGGATCTTCACTGTGGAATGAAAGTGTCTCCGCCGGAGAATGACAAAAGTGTCTTGTCTTTCTGTCCCTAGGAACGATGAATCTGAATGTGCTCTAAATTTTTCCTGAACTGCCTGATGTGGGTTTTCAGCTTAGCGAGCTGCTCCAACTTTTGCTTGAGGCGCTTTTTCAGTTTTCAACTCAGCGAGCCTTTTTTCAAGGTGCTCTAACTTTTGCCTAAGCTGCCTAATGTAGGTTTTCAACTTGGCGAGCTGCTCTATTTTTTGCCTGAGGTGCCTTTTCGGTTTTCACCTCAGCGAGCCTTTTTTCAAGGTGCTCTAACTTTTGCCTACGCTGCCTAATGCAGGTTTTCAGCTTAGTGAGCCGTTCTAATTTTTGCCTGAGGCACCTTTTTTGGTTTTCACCTCAGTGAGTTTTTTTTTTGAGTGTGACGCATGTAAGCGAAAGATGTGCACAACCACGTATGATGCGAGTTCAATTCTAAGCAAAATTGGTGTGAGCGAACAACATTTTTCGGAACGCGCGGTGAAGCGGGAACCGGGGATTTTCTTTTTGGGGTGGTTATGTTTTGGTTTTGAAAGCGGATTTCTTTCTTAGAAAAACCTTTCACTTTATTGGAAAAGTCTTTTTGTAGAAAACTTAATCTCAAGCATGAATTTTAGAAAAGAAGCTTTTTAGAAAATCTCATTTTAACTTAAAGATCTCGAAACACGAATTTCGAGATTAGATACAGAGTCGCCACCCAGATCAGCTCATCCGGGAAATTCCGGTGCAGCTCCCTACCAAGTGTAGACGCAGTACCTAATCCAGAGATTCGAGGTTCGGGCAACATATCTACTAATCCTCACTAATTTTAATTATTATTTCGTAATTTGACATTTTATTCACTTAAATCTACTCATTTTATCTCTTCTTTTGTTATTAGCCAATGCTCATACATATGACATAAATATATAAAAATAAAATAAAGTGCGGAAAAATAAAAGTGCGGAAAAGTAAATCAGAGGCCAAATTATACAACCCAAGAAAAAGAAAACTCTCATCCTCACCTTTTACAACTGCCTATTATACATGATAATCTAAAAATTACAATCGCCTAGATACACGGGGTAATCTACAAATTACATCCAAAAATAAAAATAAAGCAAAAATAAAAAGCTGCATCCAAATATGGTTAGCACAAACAAATAAATCACACTAAGGACTCATATAAGACAGAATAGGGGTATTTTCGGAAACGGGGTCATGCAAAGGGGGGTAACCGGGTCGACCCGCCCGGTCGGCCCGGTTAGACCTGGAAAACGGTTTTTAAACGCCCTGTAGGTTTTATGGATGAAAAATCGGTTTTAAAAGCGGTTTGGCTTATTTACGTGCATTTATCCAACTTTAGCGGGCTGGATATCCCGGGACCCGGGGGTCCTGTTCGTGTGTGGGCCTAAAACATACATCCATCTAGGGTCCAAAAGTATACAAACACGCCAAAATTCATTTTTCAATGTAAAAAGGATGCAAAATTACAAGTTTGAGGCGCAAAAGGGCAAAACTGTAATTCTGCCCATATTACAGCCGCAGCCCTGTAGGCTACAGCCGCGCCCCTGTAGCTTACAGCCGGGCAGCTGTAATGCTCCAGAATCGATTTCGACTTATTTTTCGTGTTTTCGAAGATCATTTTGCAAAGTTTGATGATTTTAGGCAATCCGGGACTTCTGGAAAAATACTAAAGCCAACAGAAAAGATCCGAAATGGACCAAATCGAATCCGGAAGTCCCTAATCGTCCAAAATCACCAAATTCATCACATCCGCTCATTAAAAAAAAGGAGAACATGGAATCGAAGCATGCACAAATGTGATTGGACCGATAACAGATGTGAAAAACACATTTAATTGAAGCGTGGGAGCATTATCGATCGATTTGGGCCGATGGAGCTTCTGCCCCTATAGGTTACAGCCGCGCCCCTGTAGGTCACAGCCGCGCGGCTGTAGGTTACAGCCGGGCGGTTGTGATCACATGGGGCGGCTATAATCACAGAAAACCCAAAAAAAAAAAGTAAAAAATCCACTAAAAAAGTATTACAGCCGCGCCCCTATAGGTCACAGCCGAGCGGCTGTAGGTTACAGCCGGGCGGCTGTGATCTCGTGGGGCGGCTGTAATCAGAAAACTCCCACAGAACAAAAAGAAAAAAATGGAAAAGGACCACAGCCGCGCCCCTGTAGGTCACAGCCGCGCGGCTGTAGATTACAGCCGGGCGGCTGTGATCATTGGTGGGGCGGCTGTAGCCCAAACAAATCAATCAAATGCAAAAAAACTCAACTCATGCAACAGAATCACAACCAAGATGAACACGATGGATTTTAAGGCCTCTCAGAAAATTACCTTGTATGTGTTCCAGCGTTTGGACCACCAAAAAGATTTTTGGATGCCGGAAAACGTCCCGTAGTCACGGACGACCCGAGCAAAGTGCGTTTCCCGAACCTCGAACGAAACCCCGAGGAAAATTCAAGGATTGGTTTTCAAGTGTTCTCTCTTCCTCTAACCTTTCCTTTCTTTCTTTCTTTTTCTTTTCTCTAATTCTTTTTTTTTTTTTTTTTGTATTGAAAACCCTAAGAAAAGCTATATGATTTTTCTTTCTTCTCTTTTTCTCTCTTTTTTTTCTGTTTTTTCTGCCTCGCCTTCTGCCCTAATTCCCGAATAGAAGGCTTAAATATCTCCTGTTTTGGAATAAAATCGGAATTAATTGCTGATTTTGTCAAAAAAGGAAAACTGAACATTACAGCCGCGCGGCTGTAGGTCACAGCCGCGCCCCTGTAATATACAGCCGTGCGGCTGTAGCATGAAAAATTCCTATTTTGCTCAGAAACAGAATTAAATGCTGATTTTTCCCAAAAAAGGAAATAATGAGATTACAGCCGAGCAGCTGTAGATTACAGCCGGGCGGCTGTAGCTTACAGCCGGGCAGCTGTAATGCCCAAAAATTACATTTTCACTTATTTTCTTTGGTTTGTTCTTCGGTTCACTTAAATATTCGCTCAAATTTTCCAGGGTTCCGTACTAGGACTTGTCACACATCTCTGGGCTATCAGGGACATTTCCGACGTCATTCTGGTCGGTCCAGATCCGCTTCACGTTTATCCGTGAAAAAGGTAATAATGGCTTTCAACACCGAGGTCGGAAAAAACCCGTGCTCACAGGCTGCTCCTCGCGCGACCAAAGTCGACTTAAATGGGTGCTTATTTCCGATTCGAGTTTGGTCTCGCGATAGGGAGCACGGTGAGAAGGAAAAGGGAACGTACCTGAGGTGTTCTCCTCATGCCGACTTGTTTGGGTGTACATAGGGACTTGTCTCGGTTGCTTTTGAGACAGTGGTCTTGCCTAAATTGATTTGATTTTTTTTTTCTTTTTTTTTCTTTTCTTTTCTTTCAGGGTCTTGCTTCGGTTCTGATACGAAGTATAGGACTTTGCCCGAGTTGTTCCGACGTTATCTAGGGTCATACTTAGACTTCATTGTAAAGCAGAGGACTGTGCCCAGATGTTGTTTGATTCGCCAGGGTCACGCTTCAGCTCCATCGTGAAGCAGAGGACTGTGCCCAGATGTCGTTTGATTCGCCAGGGTCATGCTTCAGCTCCATCGTGAAGCAGAGGACTTGCCCAGATCATGTTTAACTTGCCAGGGACATGCTTCGACTCTGTTGTGAAGCAGAGGACTTGCCCGGACCATGTTTGATTTGCCAGGGACATGCTTCGACTCTATTGTGAAGCAGAGGACTTGCCCAGATCGGATTCTCCTTCCCCTTCGGCGCCTACGAAAGGGAAGGGTATTTTGGTAATTTTATAACTTGGGAAGTTGACGTTCCTTGAAGTAAGGAGACTTTGGGCGTTTAGTCTTTTGCGGTGCTTATGTCACAAAAGAAACGGGTTTTTAGTGATCTGGTGTTCCCTTTTTGTGGGAAGGGGTATTTCGGTCATTTGACAGCTTGGTGGCCGGCAGAAGGAACCTCGGCCATTTCGCCCTTAGTGGAGCTTGTGTCATTAAGGGGAGAAGTATTTTGGGTGACTTGGTCTCTCATATAGCTCATATCGCTAAAGAGAAATTGTTTTGGCCATCCGGTGGTGTGGTCATTACCCGAAGGGCATTTTGGATATTTCACTTCTTGTGAAGCATGTGTCACTTGAAGGAAAAGATGATTATGTCGTCACAGGGCTATTGTAGCCGGGAAGATGGTTCTTTGGTGGCTTAAGAATTTTGGTTGACACGTGTAGCTTTGAAGTCGTTTTGGGCGCATGTTCGTTCCTTGATCGATAATTTTGGAAACAAAAATTTTTGCCCCTTCGATCAAGAATGAATTTGAGCCCGAAATCCTGTTCCTTGATGCCTGCAAAACAAGAAAATTACCTTTCTCGGGGTCAAATGGACATAAAATAAATTTCGGAAAAGAAAAATGAAACAAATTTTTAAAGGAAAGGAAGCTACAGCCGGGGGGCTGTAGTAGCTACAGCCGCGTGGCTGTAGTTTTGAAAACTACAGCCGCTCGGTTGTAGTGGTAGGTGGGGATAAGTCTATAAGAGCCACACAATGTGGCAGTCCCCATTTACCCATTTTGGCCGAAAATACTTTCCTTTCTGGCGATTTTTCTTGCTCCCAAGCCGAAACCATGAGGCGAAAGATGCGTAGAGTCCTCCGTCCCATCCCGGCTGCTCAACCCGTGTTTCAAACTCGGTTTTCTATCCCGGAAGGAAACTTTACTCTACCCTTTGAACCCACCGAGTGTATTTATGGGTTAAAAGAGGAGGATGCATACTGTGGAGTGAAGATTGACGACCCGGTGCCCATTTTACTCCAAGTTTCGAACCATGCTTACACAAATCCGGTTAGTTTTCTCAAACTTTCCCACTTTTTCCAAGTTTCCAAGTTCTGCAAAATTGAGGAAAATATGCGAAATTGATGCATGATTTAAGTAGATTATGCCTCTAGGATGATTAACTGTTGGTTTGGCTCGAGTTAGGACCAGATTTAACCTAAAAAAAAGGAAAAAATTGAGTTGGGCCGAAAAAATACAGCTACAGCTGCCCCACCTTTGATCACAGCCGCGCGGCTGTGATCATGTGGGTTACAGCCGCACGGCTGTAACCCTATAGCCGGGCGGCTGTAGCCCTACAGCCGGGCGGTTGTAGTCCTACATTTTTAAGGCAACCCCATTTTTTCCGATTCAAATAATGTTTCTTTGATTTTTATGGTGTGTATGCATTCTAAAAAGCTCATAAACTCTCTGATTATTAATTTTGCAGTCGAGATCTGGCCATTGTGGTTGCGGATCCATCACAGAGGATTTAAAGTGGTATAGGCGTCTCCCTCAAGGGGTGAAGGATATTGTGAACTCCACCGGCCTGCACCGACTTGTTCGCAGCATGTCGATCACCACTCCTCGCACGAGTCGGGGGCTTTTGGCCGCACTATTGGAG
Organism: Euphorbia tirucalli; assembly: GCA_039660915.1. Lineage (NCBI taxonomy): Eukaryota > Viridiplantae > Streptophyta > Magnoliopsida > Malpighiales > Euphorbiaceae > Euphorbia > Euphorbia tirucalli. Next base: position 67,801,575 of record CM077641.1, on the reverse strand, counting down.
AGGTGGATGGACTCTACCCACACATTTCATTTCCCTTCCGGGGAATACACCGTGACCCCGGAGGATATCGTTGCTATTACGGGTCTTCCCTTCTCGGGCCAGACGATTCACTTCAATCAAGTCTTCGTGCTTGGCGAACATCGTCAGGAGTTGGTATCCACGTTGATCGGGATTAGTTCTCCCCTGAGTCGGATCCAATGTAGTAGGCTCCGCGAGTACTGGCTCGGGCGGCAGCGTGCGCTTCCGGAGGGAACCACCTTTGATGCTGGTGATGAAAGGAAGTATGCTAGAGCGTACCTGTTGCGTGCTCTATCCACTACTCTTTTCCCCACAGGCCGGAGCAATGTGAATCTGGCTCTATTGCCTTCATTGATCGACTTGGAGGCTGTGAGGACCCTTAATTGGGCTCGGACTGGATTGGCCCAACTTTATTATGCTCTAGATCTTTGTACCCGGGGCTCCCATAAGGAGTTGAAGGCCTTTTAGATCCTGCTGCACGTGAGTGTCTTGAATCTTTTTTTTTTATTTTTATTTTTTTTTAATTTTTTTTTTACTGACTTGCTTTAAATTTTCCCTCGCAGATTTGGGTCTATGAGTATCGCTTCGTCCCTCCCCCGATCGTGCAGATTCCTGAAGGGGTCACTTTGGTCGAATTCCCCCGCCTCCGTTGTTACATGGGATACGTCTGGAGTGAGGTGGATAAGAACCAGGAGGAGTGCCGGCAGGCTCTGAGAGACGTGACGTTCGAGGGGGTATGAATTTTTTTTTTTATACAATTGACGAGTTTCTCAATTTCAGATTGTCAAGGCCCCTTGGAGCCGGGAAGGGGAAAATTTACCCCAGCAGCTTGCTGATGCGCAGGCGCTCGTGAGCAGGCGCTTCGTGATGGAGTGTCCCTTTGGCCAGGAGTGGTTCTTAGGGGAGAGGACTTGCGACTGGTGCTCCGGTCCCGGGGCGCGTAGGATCCCGACTACCCTGCCAATAGGGTTATTCTGGCCTCATCTGCTATCCCTTGAGTCGCACCCGGACCTCTATGGTGTCGGATATGAGGCCGGCAGTGTAGATGGTGATTATAGCCGCTTCATCACCGTCCACTTGCTCCCACCATCCGCTGATGCTAGTGCTGGCGCTGGGGTAATGGAATTTCCTCTTTTTTTTTTTTTTTTTTTAACACTGTGGTGCTCGATTGACCCCAGACATCTTCCCGGGGTAGACGGGCACACGCTTCTTCATCAGCTAGGGGAAGAGGAGGTAGATCACGTCCCGCTAGTCCTAGGGCCACCAGTGTGGATTCTGCTGCCATTGCGGAGGATATTCCGATCCCTGATTTCCAGGCTCCTCTGGCCCCCGATCTCGGATACGTGCATGGTCAGCTTGAATTCCCGATCGAAGACTCCATTCAGCTGTATGATGACTTCCAACATTCTTATCGGGCTGATCTACATCTGCAAGACCATAATTTTCCCCCGGCTATTCCTTCTGACACCACACATGTGAGTATCTCTTTGTTAATCTATTTTCCCCTTTTTCTGTCATTAGCTGATACTCTGAATCCCAACTTTTGTTTTTGCAGATTCCGGTGATGCAGGGTATGTACATGGGTCAGGCTATTAATGCGCTGAGGGCGCTCTCTTTCCGAGACAATTCTGTTAGGATAGTAAGTACCTGCACAGAATGCTATGCTTATGTCTGGATGTATGCATTGTATACATGGATGCATATGCGATGTTTTTCATGTTTTGTTTTAATGCAGAAGGCGATCGGGATGGAGCGCCGTGAGTCCGCTCGCTTGAGGGTCGAGAACGATCAATTGCGGCGTCGAGTCACCAAGTTGGAGGTCATGAATCAGACCTTCAGAGACCAGGCAGGCGACTGGAACGTCGAGATGGGAGAAGCAGACGATGACGACGACAATGATGATGATGATGAGGCAGAAGATGATGAGGATGACGATGATTCTTCTTAGCACATATCGGGTCCTGGTGTGGATCTGATTTAGCTTTGCATTGGATATGTCTGATGTATATAACTTTTGTATGACACTTGTACTTCTTATCTATGTATTTTCTCGCCTTCTCTTACATTTTATCGCTCTTCTGTTCAATTTGGTCCGGTCCGGGACGCACCTTGGCACCTTTATACTTCGTTTTCCTCCAGAACCCTTATTTTTGCAATCAGAAATCATAAAAGGCCATAGATAAGGGATTATCTGAACTACAGCCACGCCTCTGTAGCTATTACAGTCGCCCCACATACTACAGCCGTGCCTTTGTAGCAGCTACAGCCGCCCCACACACTACAGCCGCCCCATGCCAAAAGGTCCATCCCACATCGGTTTTCAAGCTTTCTTCAGCACAGCCGAGCCCCTGTAGTCATTACAGCCGCCCCATGCATTACAGCCGCGCCCCTGTAGACTACAGCCGCGCCCCTGTAGCAGCTACAGCCGCCCCATGCCAAAATATTGTCCCACATCAGTTTTGCAAGCTTTCTTCAGCACAGCCGAGCCCCTATAAATATTACAGCCGCCCCATTTATTACAGCCGAGCCCCTGTAGTGCATTATAGCCGCCCCACATACTATAGCCGCCCCACTCATTTTTCAGCCCTCCTTCTTCTTTCGCTTCTCTTTTAACATGGATCAGCTTAGAGGACGACTCCGGGGCTACTGGTGTACGCTCCGCTCTTTTAATTGGGCCCTACTTGCACCCTTTAACTTGCAGTATCTCAGATATTACATCGCTTTTACTCCGAACCGGGTCTTCTTGGACGCAGCCGTCAGCTTTTGGGATCCAATGGATCATGTGTTCCGTTTCTCCGGTCAAGAGTTATGCCCCTTGATAGAAGAGTTTAGTGCCATTCTCAGTGTTCCTTGCCCCCGGGGGGTCCGGTTGGCTGTTCCTGACCCCGATTATGATGATGCCCGCACATTCTTAAGCCAGTTTGCTCCTTCTGTGGGCGGCATAAGTCGTGCACTTACTGGTAGGTCTACCTCATCTAGACTTAGTCTTTCTATCATTGCTGACTTGTGTTTTGCTTTATCTCCCACTGCCCCTGGGTGGGCTCCACTGATGAGTTTGTTATTGACGGCTTGCTATCTGTGCGAGTCCCAAGATGATACTTGTAGTCTTAGGCTGGCTTCAGTGGTGACTCAGGTGTCTCAGGGTGCATCTTTCATGGGGGTTGTTCTGGATGAGACCTTGATATACTTAGACTCCATCCATTCTGATTCTCCTGTCGAGAGCCGTGGATCTTCCTTCCTGCTTTAGGTATGTTTTAGTTCTCTCCTTTTTTTTTTTTTTTTTTTTTGAACTCAAACATTCATTGTCCCCTCATTCTGACTAAACCGCCTGCAGATTTGGCTGATGGAGAAGCTATGCCTCTTGAGTCCTCCTCCACCTTATCCGAGATATGCTTCGAAGCGCTATTGGTCTCGGCACATCGAGCTTCCAGATTTCGGTTTCATGTCCATGGAGCATTGGTTTGACTGGCTAAGGAGGCGATCTGACGCCTTTATCCGATGGGTCTGCCGTTGGTGGGATATTACTGATGTGACTACTGAGACCTGGGCTGGAGGTGTTCAGTTGCTTGGGTTGACCCGTGTGACTTTCTACTCTCCTGCCCGGCTGTGCAGGCAGTATGGGTAGCTGCAAGGGGTTCCTCGATCCTTGTGCACTACTGAATGCGGGGTGTTTACATCACCGTGGCCTCGGCATGTGCAACACCAGTGGACGCACCCTCTGCTGGGATTCGTCACGGGAAACCGACCGACAAAGTGCGGAAACACGCGTCGATTTCCTCGAATCCGGGTCCCGGGAGCTTAAGTAGTGAAAATCAAAAACAAAACACAAAGGAGGAGAATAAAGTCTTACCAAGATATCTCTTTAAGAGATAGAAGAAGACTGCAGAAATCAAGGATAGATTTCCTCCACCGATGCATACACGAACGGCTATCGGACTGAAACCCGTGCTAGCAACTCGGAAATTCAAGAAGAGAGGGAGAGATGGCAGCCAAGAGCACTTGCTTAGAATGAAAATGGTTGAAGCCTTTCATCTAATATCTCTCACCAAGAGGCAAAAAATATCCCATAAAGCAAAGTCAACTATGACTCACCACAAAGTCAACAATGACTCACCACTTTCACTCATTACATTTTGGCTAAAGAATGAGTCATCTCCCTTGTCCAAAGACATAAGGATTCGGCCAAGAGGTGGAAAGGAAATGGGGAAGACACTTGTCTTTAGTCATAATGACCAACTCATAATGACCAACAAATATCCAAGTTGGTAAAGTCCAACTTTACTAACCAAAGTCCACCATGACTCACCCATTTAATCATCACCTTTTGTCCCACCATGACTCATTCTTCTCATCTTAAAAATTCATCATTCTTGCCTTAAACCCACCATGGATTTCGTCCAACATATGATGAAGAAGTGGGCTTACCATTTCAAGCCCAAGTCCACTTTAATTCTTTGGTTTCTATTTGATTTCAAATATCATTGTAATTCAACATGTATGTAAGCATATTGTACCATATGACATGTTACATACCTCTAAATTACAATTAATTTGACACATCAAATGCATCAAGGAATTAAATTAGACACATATAAGATGAGATACATGTAAACCTATACATGTATAAATATTTCCACCTAGGAAATAATCTCATAAATTAATTCATTGAATTAATTAAGAGAATGCCAAAAATAAATATTAATTATATTCTTTTGATCAATCTAATTGACCTAGAAGATAATTAATAAATCTCTCTCTCTTCAAACGTGTATACTCCAAGCACACACTTAATCCGACTAGTTAAAGTCCAGACGTTCAATGTGTACGATCCAATGGGCCCGTCTTTATGTTGGCAGTGGGCCAAGGCCCACAGACTACAGGCGGGCTCTAGCAAGCCACTGTAGCCCCCAATTAAGACGGAGATAGCAGTCAAACTGTCACCGTAACCCTGTAGTTGAACTTGTATGTCCCATGTCACTGATATCGGTGTCCAACACAGAGGCATGGTTGATCACCCTCTATATGTGTCCGGACATTACTTGATCCCAAATGAACTGATACTCACAAACAAGATCTCATCTTGTTTGGGTGTGGCCACACTCTAATCAGTAACATTCATCAAGAGGCCGGTGATATCGTCTCAGTAAAATACTGAGTGACATTCCCTTCTGCATATCCATAGTACTGCCATGCTCACTGACACACCCGAACGTACCCATACTTGGCACCCTTTTACAGGCCCGTTAGGCGTACACCGAAGTGTGCCACTTCACATGCAGCACCATCATATGGTCCGGTCAAAGGACTTATGCAAGTACTACGCGAGAATCAGTTGTGATACTATACCATGTAGATTCCCGTTAAGTGGATCAATCCAGTACCATGCACCCTTTTACATGTACCCATTAACCTGGTTGACATTCCATGTTCTATGACCGGTAAGACACCGCCATACAACCAGGCTAATGATAGTCTTTAGTTCCATTCATTCCCATGATTGGAACAGACTACGGATGACTTTATGGCCATATCGTTTTCCCTATCCATAGTCTTACTGCCAAGTGCCTCACACTTGACAACATGGATATGGATATGTCCATTGGATACTCTATTTAAAATATTGCACAAGACATATAGTAAATAGATTGTTGCCTTTATTTCTTAACACAACTTGTATAATACATGAAGTTCATATAAATGTACAAAAGTATGATACAAAGACAAGGACTAATGCCTCGGGACTAGGGCATTTCCAACAATCTCCCACTTGCACTAGTACCAACCAGGCATGGGCCTAATCCCTATAGATCTGATATGACCCTCGTGCTTGGAATGAGCCAGCACCTTGGTCAAAGGATCTGCGACATTCTCCTTGGTGTCCACTCTGCGTAATGAAATGTCACCCCTCTCAACAATTTCTCGGATGAGGTGAAACTTCCTGAGTACGTGCTTTGAGTTCCTGTGTGACCGGGGCTCCTTAGCTTGTGCAACAGCCCCATTGTTGTCACAGAAGATATCAACCGGTTCCTGGATAGATGATACTATCCCCAGTTCCATGATAAACTTCTTTATCCACACAGCTTCCTTAGCTGTATCACACGCTGCAATGTACTCAGCTTCCGTGATAGAATCTGCAATGGTCGGTTGCTTGGAGCTTCTCCAACTAATAGCACCACCATTAAGCATGAATACGTACCCTGACTGCGACTTATATTCATCCTGGTCGGTCTGGAAGCTTGCATCAGTGTACCCAGTAACTGACAGCTCTTCCTGACCACCATACACTAAAAAGCTATCCTTTGTCCGGTTAAGGTACGTTAGGATTGCTTTGACAGCTTTCCAGTGATCCTCCCCAGGATCTTGCTGGTACCGGCTTGTCATACTTAGTGCAAAGGCGACATCAGGTCTTGTACATAGCATAGAGTACATGATTGATCCAATAGCAGAAGCATATGGGATCTCACTCATCTTCTCCCTGTCCTGTTTTGTCTGAGGACAGTTCTTCTTACTAAGTTTCAGCCCGTGACCCATTGGCAAGAATCCTTTCTTAGCCTGGTCCATGCTGAATCTTTTCAGAACCTTGTCTATGTACTTAGTCTGACTCAGGCCTAGAAGCCGATTAGGTCTATCCCTGTAGATCCTGATCCCTAGGATCGTTTCGGCTTCGCCTAAGTCCTTCATTGCGAAGCACTTACACAACCACTGCTTTACCCCAAGCAGTGTTGGTATGTCGCTTCCAATCAGAAGGATGTCATCCACATATAGAACCAGGAATGTGACAATGCTCCCACTAATCCTTTTGTACACACAAGGCTCATCTTGATTCTGTATGAAGCCATATTCCTTTATAGCCTCATTGAATCGAAGATTCCAACTTCGGGATGCTTGCTTCAATCCATAAATGGACCTTTGAAGCTTGCATACCATTTCAGGATTCTGTGGATCGACAAAACCCTCAGGCTGTGTCATATACACATCCTCGAGTAGCTTTCCATTAAGAAAAGTGGTTTTGACATCCATCTGCCAGACCTCATAGTCGTACCATGTGGCTATGGCCAGCAGGATCCTTATGGATTTGAGCATAGCGACTGGTGAGAAAGTTTCATCATAGTCGATTCCATGGACTTGCCTGAAACCTTTCGCTACTAGCCGCCCCTTGAAGGTGTTATCTGGCTTAAGCTTGTAGCACCACTTGCAGCCTATTACTTTAGCACCCGGAGGTGGATCAACCAGATTCCAAACCTGATTATCGTACATAGATTGCATTTCCGCCTCCATGGCCTTTTGCCAATTTGCGGACAGTGGGCTAGCTATAGCCTCCTGGTAGGTTTTCGGCTCTTCTTCGTCGAAGACAAAAAGAGTGTTATCATCGGTAACAAGAAACCCATATCTCTCAGGTTCCCGACGATCCCTACCAGACCTTCTAGGTCCTTGTGTGACCTGGGCCGGTGCTTCCTCCCGTGGAAGCTCCACCCTGGTCTCCGAGTTATCCTTTTCAGGAGTTTCTGAGCTTTGAACTTCCCTGAGTTCAACATTACTCCCACTATCTTTCTTGGAAATGAACTCATTTTCAAGAAAGACCCCTTTCCGTGCCACGAACACCTTGTTCTCGGCGGGGTTGTAGAAGTAATACCCTTTGGTTTCCCTAGGGTAGCCCACAAACAGGCATTTGTCAGTTTTGGGTTCTAGTTTGCCCCCAGTCAGTTTCTTGACATGGGCATAACAACCCCAAATCCGTAGGAAAGACACATTGGGCGCCCTGCCCGTCCATATCTCAAATGGGGTCTTTTCTACTACCTTAGTCGGAGTATTATTCAAAATGAGAGCTGCTGTCTCAATAGCATATCCCCAAAAACTTGTTGGGAGAGAGGCATGACTCATCATTGAGCGGACCATGTCTAACAGGGTCCTATTCCTCCGTTCGGACACCCCATTCCATTGTGGTGTTCCTGGAGGAGTGAGCTGTGGAACTATTCCATGCTCTCTCAAGTATGAATCAAATTCTAGGCTCATATACTCGCCACCTCGGTCCGACCGAAGGGCTTTAATATTTCGGCCTAATTGGTTCTGTACTTCGTTCCTAAATTCCTTGAACCGATCAAGTGTTTCAGACTTGTGTTTCATCAGATAGACATAGCCATATCTGCTGAAATCGTCTGTAAAGGTGACGAAGTATAGAAACCCACCCCTGGCAGCAGTGCTCATAGGTCCACATACATCCGAATGTATTAGGTCTAATAAGCCAGTAGCCCTTTCAGCTTTCTTGCTAAAAGGCGCTTTAGTCATTTTACCCCGTAAACAAGATTCACAAATATCAAGTGACTCCAAGTCAAAAGATCCTAGAATTCCAGCTTTGTGGAGTCTAGCTATGTGTATCTCGTTTATGTGGCCTAAACGACAGTGCCAAAGGTACACAGGATTAAGTTCATTTGGTTTAATCCTTTTAGTATTTATGTTATAGACTTGATTAGTTTCATTTAAATTCAGGATATAAAGGCCATTATTTAATAGAGCATTTCCATAAAATATGCCTTCTCTAGATATAACCACATTACCATTACCAATAGTAAATACATATCCAGAAGTATCCAAAACTGAAACAGAAATAATATTCCTGCACATTGCAGGTACAAAATAACATTGTTCCAGTAACAAAACTAATCCACTAGGCATCTTAAGCTGGTACTCGCCGATCTCAATGGCTGCAACCCTTGCCCCATTCCCGACCCGCAAGTCCACTTCTCCTGATCCCAGTGATCTTCTGTTCCTAAGTCCCTGCACATTACAACAAATGTGAGAACCACATCCAGTATCCAATACCCAAGATGTTGAAACAGTAAGGTTAATGTCTATGACATATATACCTGATGAAGACGCGCCCTGCGCCTTCTTTAGCTCTCCCTGAAGCTTTGGACATGATCGTTTCCAATGTCCCGTCTGCTTGCACCCGAAACAGACATCCTCAGGACGGGCCTTGGGCTGGACCTTGGCCTTCTTAGCTTTGGCTTTCTTGGCCTTAGCTTTAGCCTTTGTCTTAGCCTTGGCCTTTACAAAAGGAGCCTTCCCCTTGTTTACCATAAGTACCGGTGGAGTCTTTTTGACCGACTGTTCCGTAAGCTTAAGCATCCCATGCAGCTCACTAACAGTTTTGTTCATCCCTTGCATGTTGTAATTCAAGATGAACTGATCATAAGACTCCGGCAAGGAAGCCAGGATGGTATCAATCGCCAATTCCTGTGAAATGGGCGACCCGAGACGGGCTAAAGAATCTAAATAGCCCTTCATCTTGAGCACATGAGCGCTCACAGATGTCCCAGTCCCCATTTTGCAGGAATGGAATGCCTTATTCGTCAGGTACCTTTCCTGACGTGCCTGTTCCTGAAACATTTTGTATCATACTTTTGTACATTTATATGAACTTCATGTATTATACAAGTTGTGTTAAGAAATAAAGGCAACAATCTATTTACTATATGTCTTGTGCAATATTTTAAATAGAGTATCCAATGGACATATCCATATCCATGTTGTCAAGTGTGAGGCACTTGGCAGTAAGACTATGGATAGGGAAAACGATATGGCCATAAAGTCATCCGTAGTCTGTTCCAATCATGGGAATGAATGGAACTAAAGACTATCATTAGCCTGGTTGTATGGCGGTGTCTTACCGGTCATAGAACATGGAATGTCAACCAGGTTAATGGGTACATGTAAAAGGGTGCATGGTACTGGATTGATCCACTTAACGGGAATCTACATGGTATAGTATCACAACTGATTCTCGCGTAGTACTTGCATAAGTCCTTTGACCGGACCATATGATGGTGCTGCATGTGAAGTGGCACACTTCGGTGTACGCCTAACGGGCCTGTAAAAGGGTGCCAAGTATGGGTACGTTCGGGTGTGTCAGTGAGCATGGCAGTACTATGGATATGCAGAAGGGAATGTCACTCAGTATTTTACTGAGACGATATCACCGGCCTCTTGATGAATGTTACTGATTAGAGTGTGGCCACACCCAAACAAGATGAGATCTTGTTTGTGAGTATCAGTTCATTTGGGATCAAGTAATGTCCGGACACATATAGAGGGTGATCAACCATGCCTCTGTGTTGGACACCGATATCAGTGACATGGGACATACAAGTTCAACTACAGGGTTACGGTGACAGTTTGACTGCTATCTCCGTCTTAATTGGGGGCTACAGTGGCTTGCTAGAGCCCGCCTGTAGTCTGTGGGCCTTGGCCCACTGCCAACATAAAGACGGGCCCATTGGATCGTACACATTGAACGTCTGGACTTTAACTAGTCGGATTAAGTGTGTGCTTGGAGTATACACGTTTGAAGAGAGAGAGATTTATTAATTATCTTCTAGGTCAATTAGATTGATCAAAAGAATATAATTAATATTTATTTTTGGCATTCTCTTAATTAATTCAATGAATTAATTTATGAGATTATTTCCTAGGTGGAAATATTTATACATGTATAGGTTTACATGTATCTCATCTTATATGTGTCTAATTTAATTCCTTGATGCATTTGATGTGTCAAATTAATTGTAATTTAGAGGTATGTAACATGTCATATGGTACAATATGCTTACATACATGTTGAATTACAATGATATTTGAAATCAAATAGAAACCAAAGAATTAAAGTGGACTTGGGCTTGAAATGGTAAGCCCACTTCTTCATCATATGTTGGACGAAATCCATGGTGGGTTTAAGGCAAGAATGATGAATTTTTAAGATGAGAAGAATGAGTCATGGTGGGACAAAAGGTGATGATTAAATGGGTGAGTCATGGTGGACTTTGGTTAGTAAAGTTGGACTTTACCAACTTGGATATTTGTTGGTCATTATGAGTTGGTCATTATGACTAAAGACAAGTGTCTTCCCCATTTCCTTTCCACCTCTTGGCCGAATCCTTATGTCTTTGGACAAGGGAGATGACTCATTCTTTAGCCAAAATGTAATGAGTGAAAGTGGTGAGTCATTGTTGACTTTGTGGTGAGTCATAGTTGACTTTGCTTTATGGGATATTTTTTGCCTCTTGGTGAGAGATATTAGATGAAAGGCTTCAACCATTTTCATTCTAAGCAAGTGCTCTTGGCTGCCATCTCTCCCTCTCTTCTTGAATTTCCGAGTTGCTAGCACGGGTTTCAGTCCGATAGCCGTTCGTGTATGCATCGGTGGAGGAAATCTATCCTTGATTTCTGCAGTCTTCTTCTATCTCTTAAAGAGATATCTTGGTAAGACTTTATTCTCCTCCTTTGTGTTTTGTTTTTGATTTTCACTACTTAAGCTCCCGGGACCCGGATTCGAGGAAATCGACGCGTGTTTCCGCACTTTGTCGGTCGGTTTCCCGTGACGAATCCCAGCAGTGGTATCAGAGCGGGCTTTTGATCCGTGAAAATCTTTAACTTGGCGGATCCCGTGTTTTAAAATTGGTGTTTTATGGATCGGGATTCTTTCGGTTTTGGGGTTTTATATTTTTCCCCATTTGATTTTTCAAATTGAAATGGTTTATGCATATTAGGTAATATGTATGTTTCAATTTGTTTGGGTTTTTTTTATGCATGTTGAATTTAATTTTATACATCTTGGATTTAATTTTATGTCTCTTGGACTTGTTAATTTTATTCTTGATGTATTTATTTTATTTTGCATGAAAAAAAAAAATAGGTGTTGTGGGGGGGGGGCAGCAGCTTGCTGCCGGCCAGTTGTTGCTGGCTGCAGCAGCAGCTGCTGCTGGCGTGCTGCTGGGCAGCACTCTGGCGTGCTGCTGGGCAGCACACCAGGCAGCAGCAGCTGCTGCTGGCGTGCTGCTGGGCAGCACGCCAGGCAGCAGCCTGCTGCTGGCCGCAGGGGCTGCTGCTGGGCAGCAGCCTCCCCGCGTGGTGGGCCGGGCCCGTTTTTGGATTTGGCGGGATTTTTGGGCCTACTCGTACTGAGGTCCTGAAGTATGATAGTCTTGCCTCCATAGAGACAGATGCTTGCTACAGGGCTTGGTTGGCAGATCTGGTCGGCTGTCCCACCCGGCGAGGACGTGATGCGCTGAAGCTGCGGTATCTTGGCCTCTAGATGATTAGGATTGATTACTGCTGTATGACTCTTTTTTTTTTCTAATTTTTGCATAGGTCGCCCTTTTTGGGTTTTCGGCCTATCGGACTGTCTTTATTTTTGCCTGAACTGCCCATTTTTTGGGTTTTCAATCCAGCAGACCTTACTTTATGTCCTATCTTTTGCATAGACCGCCCATTTCGGGTTTTCAGCCTATCGGACTCCTTTTTTTTTTTTTGAATGCATATGTTCAATCTATGGATGTGAGATATGTGGAAGATATATAAAGATAAATATGCACAGAATAATCTGAATTGCAGGTGAACTTGGGACATTTAAACGAACAAAACCGAACATTCATTCATTCATTCATAAATAATGTTTTAGCACAATGTACATCGAATGATGAAGTGAAACTAAGGACAGAATTATCGATGGTATAAGTCTCGACTGAAGCCACGCTTGCCATCAATCAGTCTTTGCAGATTTTCCAGTTGATGATCCTCACCTCTCTGTCCTAATTTCTGCATGGATCGCCTTTTCGGTTTTCGACCCATCGGACTGTCCTAATTTTTGCGTGGACCGCCTTTTTGGTTTTCAATCCACCGGACTTTTTTTTTTTATTACACGTAGTAGTGTTTCAGCTTGTCCTGATTGATGGGGTTGATAAATTCGTTCCCGTCCACATCCATGATTTTTGCAGCACCTTTCGAAAGTACCCTCTTAATTACATACGGACCCTCCCAGTTCGGCTTGAATTTCCCTCGCACATCTGTATTGGTCTGTTTCATCTGCTTGAGTATCAGATCCCCTGCCTTAAATGGACGCTTCAGGTGGCGAACCTTGTTGTTGTATGCCCTAGCCATCCGTTGTTGGTACATTTGCAACCGATCTAAAGCCTGAAGACGCTTTTCGTCAATCAGTGCTAGCTGTTCATATCTTGACTGAAGCCAATCAGACTCCGATAACTGTGCCTCCATGACCACTCTTAATGATCTGATTTCCATCTCCACCGGTAACACTGCTTCCATCCCGTAGACCAGTGAATACGGAGTTTCTCCAGTAGGGGTTCTGATGCTTGTCCGGTATCCCCACAAAGCCGATGGTAACATGTCGGCCCAATCTCTGTAGGTTACCACCATCTTTGACAGAATCTTTTTGATGGACTTATTAGCCGCTTCCACCGCCCCATTGGCTTGTGGGCGATACGGGGATGACTTGTGGTGCTCGATCCCCTTCTCTTGGAATAACTGTGCTGTTACCCCTTGGAATTGTACCCCGTTATCGGTCACGACATGATGAGGGATCCCATATCTTGCGAAGATGTTCCTTTCTATAAATTTGGCCATCTTCTTGGCAGTGATATTCGCAAATGATTCTACTTCGACCCACTTGGAAAAATAATCTACGGCCACAACAATGAATCGGTGCCCATTTGAAGCGGGCGGCCTTATCTCTCCAATTATGTCTATGCCCCAAGCTGCGAACGGCCATGGAGTCGAAGATACTTGAAACTCAAGTAGGGGAAGATGATTGAGGTCTCCATACACTTGACATTCATGGCATTTCTTAACTTCCTCGATACAGTCGGCTTGTAGAGTGAGCCAAAAGTATCCTTGCCTCAGTATCTTCTTTGCTAGAGCCAACCCATTCATGTGCGGGCTACAAGCACCGAAATGTATCTGTTTCATAACCACGACTGCTTCTTCCTCCGTGATACACTTCAGAAGAACTCCGTTAGCCGTTCTCTTGAAAAGTTGATTCTCAAATATCCGGAACTGTGCTGCTAACTTCCTGAGGGAAACCTTATCAGATTCATTGGCGCCTTCAGGATATTGGCCGTTCTGGATGAACAATAGAATATCATAATACCAAAGGCGTGCCTCAATAGTTGCCACCGTATTGATTGACAAATAGCATGGGTTCTGAGCAATTTCTAGGATGACCGGCTGTATCGGTTGTTTTCGGGGGCCTTCCCACATTGATGACAATGTGGCTAAAGAGTCTGCCATCTGATTCTCCTCCCTCGGTACATGTCAGAATTCACACTGACTGAATACCCTTGCCCTTTCCCAAACCAACTCGAGATAGGGTCGAAGCGATTCTTCCTTTATTTCCCAGTCTCCAGTTACCTGCCGAATCACCAAGGCTGAATCCCCGATAACTAGTACTTCATTTGCCCCCAGTGTGATCAAGGCATCAATACCAAAAAGACATGCTTCGTATTCGGCCCCATTATTGGTCACTGGAAAGTCAAGTCGCCTTGCCAGAGGAATGATTTCTCCTTCGGGCGTGGCAATGATTACCCCCAAACCTGCGCCGTGTTTATTCACCGCCCCGTCGAAGTACATCACCCACCTATTCAACCCCTCTTCCACCACCGCCAGCTGTTCGTCGGGAAATTCTAAGTTCTCCACATAGTCTGAATTTATTGGCTGGTTAGCTAGGAATTCCGCTATGGCTCTTCCCTTGATTGTCTTCCTCGTCACATATTCTATGTCAAATTCTGACAACAAAAGCAACCACCTCGATAACTTTCCCGCTAATACCGGAGCTTGGCATAAGTACTTCATGGGGTCCACCTTGGCCACCGCCTGAACCTTGTATGACTGGAAGTAGTGTCTTAACTTCTTTGTCAACCATACCATAGCAGCACAAGTCTTCTCTACTATCGTATACCTACTCTCATACTCTAGTAGCTTCTTGCTCAAATAATAGATCGCATGCTCACGCCCATCCTCTTGCTCTTGCACTAGCATGGCTCCCACAGAAGTCTCTTCGATGGCCAAGTACAGAATCAAAGGCTTGTCTGGTATTGGAGGCTTTAGAACTGGGGGATTCATCAAATAAGACTTAATTCTATCAAAGGCTATCTGACACTGCTCGTTCCATTTCACGGGCTGGTTCTTCTTCAGCAGTCTGAAAATTGGCTCGCAAACTGTCGTCAATCTCGCAATAAACCGACTGACATACTGTAGTGACCCGAGAAACGACCTTACCTCCTTCTCTGACTGTGGTGCCGGCATATCCCTGATGGCCTTAATCTTGTCCGGATCCATCTCAATCCCTTTCTGGCTGACTATATGACCAAGCAACTTCCCTGAAGTGACACCAAATACACATTTCTTTGGGTTGAGGCGAAGATTGTACTTCTCGATCCTATTTAAAAATTTATCCAGGATGGCTGGATGCTCTTCCCGGGTCATCGATTTTACCAACATATCGTCCACATAAACCTCGACCTCTTTGTGGATCATATCGTGCAGAAGTGTCGTGACCGCCCATTGATAAGTTGCCCCGGCATTCTTCAAACCAAAAGGCATAACTTTGTAGCAGTAAACTCCCCATTCTGTGATGAAGGCTGTCTTTACTTTGTCGACTACATTCATTAAAATCTGATTGTATCCCGAAAACCCATCCATGAAGGAATACATGGCTGCCCTGGCGGCACTGTCAATAAGAACGTCGATATGCAGGAGTGGAAAGTCGTCTTTGGGAGACGCCTTATTCAGATCACGGTAATCCACACAAACCCTTACTCGACCGTCTTTCTTTGCAACTGGTACGACATTGGCCAACCATTCTGGATATTCTACCACTTCTAAGAACTTGGCTTTTATCTGTTTGGCTACTTCTTCCTTAACCTTTTCAGCCCATTCTGGTCGAAGTCGTCTAAGTTTCTGCTTAACCAGTTTCATCTTCGGATCTGTCGGGATTCTATGCTCTGCAATTTCTCTGTCAACCCCTGGCATGTCGTCGTAGGACCAAGCGAATGCTTTGACGTGTTTCTGCAGGATTTTTACAAGTTCTTTTCTCTCACCAGGCGTGAGGTCTTTCGAGATGGATACCATCTTTGGTTCATCCTCTGTCCCTAGGTTCATTTCATGCAATGATGCATCATGTATGCTAAAGACATGAAATGAATGTTTGTATGTATGCACAGTTCCATCCGGAAAAACATCACACAAGTAAGCAAAATCAGATTTTATTACATTGTATGCCTTGTAGGCAGAATTGTTCACATCAAAAATAGAAAAGGCAGATACATTCAAAAGATTTCCATCCTCCACATGCGGAGGGTCTTCATCAACAGCAGCACAGTCGACCTCTTCGAACAGGTATCCCAGGTCTCCTTCCAGGTCTTCTTTCTGTTTGTCAGTCAGCTCTTTCTCTGTCATTTGAGCCTTGCCTCTCATAACCAGCTTGGTAAGTTCCTTTACCGCTTCTTCCACCAGGTCCTCATGTGTTTTTCCCACAGGCGATGTCTTCTCTTCAGCACCCTTGCTTGGTTTCATTAAGGTGGACAGTGCTCTCGTAATGGCCCCCATAGCCACTTCCATCTCACTTCTTACCAGATCCGTCTTCTTGAAAGCTTCTCCCTTATTCCCAAATTCAATCCTGACTTGGTCAACAGCTTTCTGAACCCCCTTGTTTCCAGCTCCAGCTTCGACACGCAGCATGTTCACAACCGGTTCTACTCCATACTTGTTGAAATCCACCACATCAGCAAAGATTTCAAACCCAGGGAGCTGACCTCCCTCTACAGTTACCGGCTCAGGAGTCCCATCATATACTGATTCTGTGGCCCAGATAAAAGTATCCACTAGATTCACACTCTTCCTTTCTCGCTTGGCCCTTCCTTCTTGATACCCCAGCCCGAATTGTCGGTACTTCCCAGCCTCTATGTTGAATTCAGGGATTCCTTGTTGCTTAGCCCCTAATCCCTTTCCCGGCTCATAATTCTGTTTAGCAAAATACCTATGAATCCAGTTTGGAAACTCAGGCTTGTCAGCAATCACAGCAATTTGAAACCCAGTCATCGGCTGCTCGGTAGCACTCAATGCGGCCACCACAGAAGGCTCATCCGCTTCCACTGTTACTATTTTCCCTCCGATTAAGAACTTCACCTTCTGGTGCAAAGTCGATGGAACTCCACTTAAAGCATGGAACCATGGTCTTCCCAAGAGTAAGGAGAAGGTGACAGGAATATCAATCACGGTAAACAACACCTTCGATTTAACCTCCCCTGCTTTGACTTCTGCTTTGAAGGTCCCCAAGACAGTTCTTTTGCTATCATCATAAGCTCTGATTACAGTGTTGGACCGGCAGAGAGCTTCAGGACTCACTCCCAGGAAAGGTAGGGCATGAGAAGGACAAATGTTCAAGGTCGAGCCATCATCCACCATCACACTCGGCATTATTTTATCCATGACTTCCACCCTTAAGTACAAGGCCCTATTGTGATTCACACCTTCGGGTGGGAGGTCTTCTACCCCAAAACTGATCTCCGGGGCCTTATTAACCTTCAACTCTGCTCCCCTTATCATTGCACACACCTCATCGGGGGACATGGTGGGGTTAGCGTCCATCTCCATCAGTTGTTTCACCACCGCCTCTCGGTGTCTCTTGGATTCCATAAGCAAGTGCCATACACTGGCACGGGCCGGTGTCCTCTTCAGCTGGTCCACAACCATATCTTCTTCTTTAACCATTGGGCTATTGTTCTGCACTGGTGTTATGTTTCTTCTTGGGGGTGCTGGAGGTGGTGCACTAATGGGTTGATAAACCCTGCCGCTCCTAGTGATGTGCATCACCGGCCCATCTTTTTCTATTACCATCCCTCTTCTTGTCTCCACCGGGTAAACTGGCTTCGACTCTTGCACCTCAAACTCATCGTACTCGTCTTCCGCCTCAAAATCATCTAAGTCAATCGGACCCATCTTGTCCCCTACCACAGCAGTCTGCTCTTCAGACACCTCTGGCTCTTCTTCCTCTCCTACCAGTATAGCTCGCACACTTGGATTCGCCTTAATGATCTGGGCGAACACATAATTGGCTGGCAAGCCTGACTGCACCATGTTTACTTGACTACCAAAGGTGGGGAGTGGATTCTTCTGCACATTCGGCTTCAGAGCCTGCTCTACTATCTTGCCATCTACGACCAGCTGCTTGATGGCTTTGATCAATTGGGTACACTCGTTCGTACGGTGACCCGCCATTACATGGTAGGAACAGAAATTATCTTTATCTGCCTCTGCCGGAGGTGAGAATGGCCTCAAACTCTGTAGCACCCCTGCCTTCCAACACTTGGCAAAGATTCGGCTGACTGACTCAGCCCATGGACTAGTGATTCTTGGAACATTTGCTCTCCCTTGATTCACAGCAGCTACTTCGGCTTCTTGAGTTTCAATGGAGGCTGCCTTCGGTGTCGTCCTTGAACTAGGTCCTGCTGCAGTGGTCTTAGAACCTCCACTCTTGTATCCTTGGGAGTACCCCTGGTTGCTTCTGTAGGAGCCCGAACCTTGCTTGCCCCTCTGTTCCTCTTCTTCGTATCGCTCGATACGTTTGGCAAACTCCACCACCTCATTGAAGGAGTGGAATCTCTTCAGCTTCATCTTGTCTTTATATTGGGGCTAGCTGCCATCCACAAGCTTCACAATTAAAGATTCTAACTTCGGCGCCCCATCCACCAAAACCTGCACATGCATCCATCGTTTGTAATATACCGGAAAGGACTCATTCGGCTTTTGGCGGATCCTCTCCAAATCCTCAAGAGTTGTCTCGACTTGGGTGTTGTAAGCATATTGTTCCACAAAGGCATCAGCTAAGTCTTCCCAAGTGGAACGGGTGTACAACGGTGTCTTCATGTACCACTTTGCTGCAGCGCCTCTCAGAGTAGTAGGGAACAAATTCAGGAGATGACCCTTTCCAATCCCCATACTGGTCATCAATCTCACATAGCTATCCAAATAGGCCTCAGGTGGTCCTTCTCCGGTGTATGGAGGGAGGTATGGCATATGAAAACCAGCCGGGAGCGGTCCTTCTGCATCAGCAACTAACGTCGCGGGATCGGCACACTTAATAGGATTAAAGTGGACCGTTTCTTTTAGCTTGGGCATCATAGCCTCTATGTCTGAAAATTTCTGATTGAGCCGTTTCTCCAACATCGACTCAATCGAGGCTTCCCTCGCCTTCTCAAAAGCCCCATCCTCTTCGGACTGACGGTCCGGCTCTCTGTGATTAGCAACTCCGCCAATGCCACTAGGAGTATTCCCCCCGGTTCCATTAGTGGCTTGAGCAGGCCGTCGTCCTTCGTTCCCAACCGAGGTCTGGGCTGGTTGGACAACTGGAACAGGGAGGGTAGTCATCACCGCCTGTACCTGCTCCCTAAGGGTAGCCCTGAACTCATCTGAGCATAAAAAGCTCCTCATAAAGGCCGCCATGTCGAAGGGCATGGTTCCACTAGTTCCACTGTTTCCACTACTTCCACTGTTTCCGTCAGCCATGTCTGCTCTGTCAACCTCTTCTAACAACGCCTGACTGTCAACCGGTAGAGTAGGCAACTGAACTTCGACTTCCCTGTCTGAATCCGACCCTAAATTGATTCCCTCCACGGTGACCGGTTCCGATCGAATTAACTGAACTGGTGTGTTTGGTTCTGATTCAACTCGAATTAACCTTCCCGAGATGCGACTCCAAACTGCACAATTAGCATAAGGTTAGAGTTTCAGATGGATGTCGTGGTCCTAGACTCGACACTCTAAATGGCACTCTATGCTCATGTTTGGATGATGTCTCATGGATGTGGATGATGCTACGGATAGTTTTAGTGCTTTACTTTCTTTTGCTTTGGATGTTCCAAGCATACCCTATGCTATACACAAGATAATGCAACAACGTCACATGCGAGCCATCACACGGACAGAGTTTCGGTGCCTTTGGGGCACCTAGGGGATGTCGTGAAATGGTCGCATGTGTGCCGACACATGGACTAAAGTTTAACACTTTGTAGGCCAATGTAATGACATGAAATGTTCTTGAGGGAACCATCCCGCAGATAGACACTCGATGCTTTTATAGCATCTTAACATGAAGTGATATCACATACAAGTCACGTGCGAATCAAAACACGGACAGCATTTCGGTGTTCGTGGAACACCTTACATGATTTAGGAATGCTATGAAATGTCTTAATATGAAAACTAGCTCGGCACTCGTGGAGTACCTCAAATGGGTTGTCGATGTTATGTAACAATCCGATATGGATTAGGACATGCAAGCAAAACAAAGGCGTCTCCATGACACCAAATGTGAATGATCAAGATGTGGTGATTTCGTGTGATCCATCACACAAATGTGAGCCTAAGACCGTTGTGGTCTTCTAATAATGAAATGGGACGGCCAAATGCAAGCTAATGCACAGGCGGAATACGGGTAGCCTTGGGGACTCCTGATATGTTATGCTATGAAATGGTCGTGAAGGGCATACTTAGAACATCCTTACATTTTTGATAAAATGAAATGATGTGGATGTCTATGTCATACAAAAATGCAAATGGCTGCACAAGAATGTGGTTAGAATGACATGCGAGATGATGTCATGTATGCTTTATGAATTCATGAACACACAAAATGAATGTGGCATACGGGAAATGGCTGCACGAAAATATGGTTAGTATAACACACACGTATGAGGATGCTAAAAAATGGCTGCATAAAGAAAGTGATTAGAATATGGCATACGTGTGATGCGTGTTTATGTCGTATGAAAAGGTTGAAAATAAAACAACCATAGAGCAAACGTTAGCACACACATAAAAATATGCTCACCCTTCCAACCTTATTTCTCCATTCGATTGGTCTCGCATTCTTCCTAGGTATTGGGTCTCTTTGGTATCAACGGGGGATACCAAAGGCATACTCTCGATGTCCATTTTCAAGTATATGGTTTTGGTAATCCTAAAGGGAAGTTGCTAGGCCATTACATGAAGGTATGAGTCAAGCCAAGGATCGTACAGGTTCCCATAGCGAAAATATACTCCTCACTTCTCCCCACTCAAGGGTCCAAACGAAGGGGTTCGTACAAGGCTATGAGTGGTTTACCTCCTCGGGTGCCTCTAATCCTAGCGGAAGAGGTAGGTCACCTTTAGAAATAAACCGGGTTTAAATGAGTGTTGGAGGGATTTAAGAAGAGAAAATGTCATGCTTTATGCAATGTGAATGAAATATTGAATTATGATTTAATAATCAACTATAAGTGAGGATGTACTTCAATTGTTGCCTAAGTTCCTTAAGTTTTTTTATGAAAACTCTTTTGAAGAAACCGTTAATCCCCAGCAGAGTCGCCACTGTGAGCGGACGACATTTTTCGGAAAGCGCGGTGAAGCGGGAACCGGGGATTTTCTTTTTGGGGTGGTTATGTTTTGGTTTTGAAAGCGGATTTCTTTCTTAGAAAAACCTTTCACTTTATTGGAAAAGTCTTTTTGTAGAAAACTTAATTTCAAGCATGAGTTTTAGAAAAGAAGCTTTTTAGAAAATCTCATTTTAACTTAAAGATCTCAAAACACGAATTTCGAGATTAGATACAGAGTCGCCACCCGGATCAGCTCATCCGGGAAATTCCGGTACAGCTCCCTACCAAGTGTAGACGCAGTACCTAATCCAGAGATTCAAGGTTCGGGCAACATATCTACTAATCCTCACTAATTTTTAATTATTATTTCGTAATTTGACATTTTATTCACTTAAATCTACTCATTTTATCTCTTCTTTTGTTATTAGCCAATGCTCATACATATGACATAAATATATAAAAATAAAATAAAGTGCGGAAAAATAAAAGTGCGGAAAAGTAAATCAGAGGCCAAATTATACAACCTAAGAAAAAGAAAACTCTCATCCTCACCTTTTACAACCGCCTGTTATACACGATAATCTAAAAATTACAATCGCCTAGATACACGGGGTAATCTACAAATTACATCCAAAAATAAAAATAAAGCAAAAATAAAAAGCTACATCCAAATATGGTTAGCATAAACAAATAAATCACACTAAGGACTCATATAAGACAAAACAGGGGTATTTTAGGAAACGGGGTCATGCAAAGGGGGGTAACCGGTTAGACCTGGAAAACGGTTTTTAAACGCCTTGTAGGTTTTATGGATGAAAAATCGGTTTTAAAAGCGGTTTGGCTTATTTACGTGCATTTATCCAACTTTAGCGGGCCGGATATCCCAGGACCCGGGGGTCCCGTTCGTGTGTGGGCCTAAAACATACATCCATCTAGGGTCCAAAAGTATACAAACACGCCAAAATTCATTTTTCAATGTAAAAAGGATGCAAAATTACAAGTTTGGGGCCCAAAAGGGCAAAACTGTAATTCTGCCCATATTACAGTCGCACCCCTGTAGGCTACAGCCGTGCGGCTGTAGATTACAGCCGCGCCCCTGTAGCTTACAGCCGGGTGGCTGTAATGCTCCAGAGTCGATTCCGACTTATTTTTCGTGTTTTCGAAGATCATTTTGCAAAGTTTGATGATTTTAGGCAATCCGGGACTTCTGGAAAAATACTAAAGCCAACAGAAAAGATCCGAAATGGACCAAATCGAATCCGGAAGTCCCTAATCGTCCAAAATCACCAAATTCATCACATCCGCTCATTAAAAAAAGGAGAACATGGAATCGAAGCATGCACAGATGTGATTGGACCGATAACAGATGTGAAAAACACATTTAATTGAAGCGTGGGAGCGTTATCGATCGATTTGGGCCGATGGAGCTCCTGCCCCTGTAGGTTACAGCCGCGCCCCTGTAGGTCACAGCCGCGCGGCTGTGATCACATGGGGCGGCTATAATCACAGAAAACCCAAAAAAAAAAACGTAAAAAATCCACTAAAAAAGTATTACAGCCGCGCCCCTATAGGTCACAGCCGAGCGGCTGTAGGTTACAGCCGGGCGGCTGTGATCTCGTGGGGCGGCTATAATCAGAAAACTCCCACAGAACAAAAAGAAAAAAATGGAAAAGGACCACAGCCGCGCCCCTGTAGGTCACAGCCGCGCGGCTGTAGATTACAGCCGGGCGACTGTGATCATTGGTGGGGCGGCTGTAGCCCAAACAAATCAATCAAATGCAAAAAAACTCAAATCATGCAACAGAATCACAACCAAGATGAACACGATGGATTTTAAGGCCTCTCAGAAAATTACCTTGTATGTGTTCCAGCGTTTGGACCACCAAAAAGATTTTTGGATGCTGGAAAACGTCCCGTAGTCACCGACGACCCGAGCAAAGTGCGTTTCCCGAACCTCGAACGGAACCCCAAGGAAAATTCAAGGATTGGTTTTCAAGTGTTCTCTCTTCCTCTAACCTTTCCTTTCTTTCTTTCTCTTTCGTTTTCTTTAATTCTTTTTTTTTTTTTGTTGTATTGAAAACCCTAAGAAAAGCTATATGATTTTTCTTTCTTCTCTTTTTCTCTCTTTTTTTCTGTTTTTTCTGCCTCCCCTTCTGCCCTAATTCCCGAATAGAAGGCTTAAATATCTCCTGTTTTGGAATAAAATCGGAATTAATTGCTGATTTTGTCAAAAAAGGAAAACTGAACATTACAGCCGTGCGGCTGTAGGTCACAGCCGCGCCCCTGTAATATACAGCCGCGCGGCTGTAGTTTACAGCCGGGCGGCTGTAGCATGAAAAATTCCTATTTTGCTCAGAAACCGAATTAAATGCTGATTTTGCCCAAAAAAAGGAAATAATGAGATTACAGCCGAGCGGCTGTAGATTACAGCCGGGCGGCTGTAATGCCCAAAAATTACATTTTCACTTATTTTCTTTGGTTTGTTCTTCGGTTCACTTAAATATTCGCTCAAATTTTCCAGGGTTTCGTACTAGGACTTGTCACACACCTCTGGGCTATCTGGGACATTTCCGACGTCATTCTGGTCGGTCCGGATCACCTTCACGTTTATCCGTGAAAAAGGTAATAATGGCTTTCATCACCGAGGTCGAGAAAAACCCGTGCTCACAATTGGAAAATTTAAATGAACAGAGCAAGGCATTCATTCATTGATAATATTTTAGCGTAATGCACACCATAGATGAAATGAAGTTAAGAACGGAACTAGCAATGGTATCCATCTTGATCAAATTCATGACTGCCACTAATTGGTCCTTGCAGATTTTCTACCTGGTAGTGCTCACCTCACCGTCCTAACTTTTGCATGGACTGCCTTTTCGGTTTTCAGTCCACCGGACCTTTTTTTTTATGGCCCGTCTGGGTTGTTGGGGTCGACTGCTTGGTCTGTCTTCTCCATGGTGGAACCATTTCCACCTTGAAGGTGGATGGCTACGGTGCTTCCCTGGCGAGTACTTTGATGCCAGTCCAGCGTTTTTGCAAGGCGAATAATAACATGCCAATCCCTTCTGATAGAATTTCTTCGAGAAATTTATTGGCTGCTCCCGTCACCCCACCGGCCCGTGGATGATGTGGAGTTGACGATCAATGCCCAGCCCTTTATTCTGGAACACATGCGCCATTGAACCTTAAAGCCATAATCTCCTCTTGGTAATGACGGAACATGGAATTTTGTATCGTGCATATGTATTCTTCCTTATGAATTTGGGTGTACGTTTTTTTTAGGGATGTGACATCATGGTCAACTCCGTTCTCATCTACATTGGGTGGTTGACAGTCATAGTTATGAACTAACGCCTATTTGCTGTGAATAGTCTTGTTTTTCTGGTGACATCAGTTTCTCCTATCGTGGTTTCCCCTCTTCGTCTGATCTGGGGCCGTGGATTTTCTGCCTAGCTGATTTTGCCCTTAGATTCTTTGGAGTCTGGCATTTGGTAACTTCTTTGCTGATCCCTATTCATGTCATGGTAGGATCGGGCAAAGCTTGTTATGCGTTTTGGATATTTTGCAATTTTTTTTTCTTCTTTTTCTCTCTTATCAGGCGTGAGGTCTTCTCAAGACGGATACCATTTTTGGATCATCATCTGTCTTTAAGTTCATTTCATGCAATGATGTGTCATGTATGCTAAAGACATTAAATGAATGTTTGTATGTATGCACAGTATTCCATCCAGAAAAATATCGCACAAGTAACTAGAATCAAATTGCATAACATTAAACGCCTCGTGGGCTGAATTGTTCACAAAACAGAAAAGAAAACAAAAGAAGATACATTAAAATAGTTGTCATCCTCCACATGCGGAGGGTCTTCTTTTACTACCGCGTCATCTCCTTAATAGCTCGAACACGTGTATCAGTTGAAACCGGGTAGAGGATTGTTCTAAACATTGGGCTTCAAAGGTGGTTCTACAATCTTTCCTTCAGCGATCAATTGTTGGACGGCCCTTAGTAGCTGTATGTAGTCAGTTGTATGGTGCCCTACTGTCACATGATAGGAATAGAACTTGTCCTTGTCCATTTCAGCCGATTTTTTGAACGGCTTCAGTGAATTCAAGAGACCTCCGTTTCTGTATTTTGCTAAAATCTTGGCCAAAGAAAGAGTCCAAGGGGATAGGCCTCGATTTTGTGCATTCCCACCTTGGTTGTCTTACTGCTGGGACACAACAACAACTTCAGATGGCTTGTCTTCTGAAGATTGCCCACCTTTGTCTATAGATCCAAAACCAGATCCGTTGCCTGATCCAGCGGCAGTCGCTGATTGATACCCAAGACCATACCCGGAGCTCCTGCCATGCTTTTGGTTCACTGCCTTTTCTTCTTCGTCCCTCTCGATTTTCATGGCCATGTTATACAATTCACTGAGCTCACTAAAGGAATGGAATTTCATATTGTTTCGGAAGATGTCCCTACTCCCATCGATCAACTTCTGAATCAGTTCATCTTTGTCGGGGCGGTTCTTCAGCAGAATCATTTTGTTCATCCATCTCTGGTAATAGGCATCAAAGGATTCATTCTGTTGTTGCTTAATCCTTTCCAGATCGTACAGCTTCACCTAGATCTTGGTGTTGAAGCTGTAGTATTTGATAAAGGATGCTAACAGGACCTCCCAGTCTAACTGCACATCTTCAGACAAAGAGTTGTACCAATTCAGGGCTCCACCTTCCAGTGTGGTTGGGAAGAAATTAACCAGCTGCTGTTTAGTGGCTCCCACAGTCAGCATGATTCTGATATAAAGGTTCACATGGGCCTCCGGTAAGCCAATCCCCTTGTAGGAAGGGACTTTAAGCACTTGAAATCCAATGGGAAAGGTCTCAATGCCCTTTTTGATCATCACATCTACATTCACTCCTCTTTTAGAGCCCAGGCTGATGTTGGCCCCTTTCTTCAGTTCGGCCACTACTTCGTCAAGTTCAAAGTACTTGGCCTTTATTTTCTCTTCCATAGCTGCTTCCATCTCCTGTAGCTTTTCTAAACTAGCCGAGATATCACCACCTTGCTGGGACGATTCGGCCTCTTTCTCCTTTCCGGTCTTACTACTACCAGTTTCCCCGGCTTCTCTCACCACAGCCCGTATTTCCTCCCTGATCATATCACGGAAATCCTGTTTAGCGAGCCAGGTGCCTTTTTCGGTTTTCACCTCAGTGAAATTTTTTTTTTGAGTGTGACGCATATAAGCGAAAGAGGTGTACAACCACGTATGATGCGAGTTCAATTCCAAGCAAAATTGGGACATTTAAATGAACAGAGCAAGGCATTCATTCAATGATAATATTTTAGCATAATGCACACCATAGATGAAATGAAGTTAAGAACGGAATCAGCAATGGTATCCGTCTTGATCGAATTCATGACTGCCACCAATTGGTCCTTGCAGATTTTCTACCTGGTAGTGCTCACCTCACCGTCCTAACTTTTGCATGGACCGCCTTTTTGGTTTTCAGTCCACCAGACCTTTTTTTTATGGCCCGTCTGGGTTGATGGGGTCGACAGCTTGGTCTATCTTCTCCATGGTGGAACCGTTTCCACCTTGAAGGTGGATGGCTACGGTGCTTCCCTAGTGAGTACTTTGATGCCAGTTCAGCGTTTTTGCAAGGCGAATAATAACATGCCAATCCCTTTTGATAGAATTTCTTCGAGAAATTTGTTGGCTGCTCCCGTCACCCCACCGGCCCGTGGATGATGTGGAGTTGACGATCAATGCCCAGCCCTTTATTCTGGAACACATGTGCCATTACCCCTTGAAGCCACAATCTCTTCTTGGTCATGACGGAACATGGAATTCTGTATCGTGCATATGTATTCTTCTTTATGAATTTGGGTGTACTTTTTTTTTTTAGGGCTGTGACACCGTGGTCAACTCTGTTCTCATCTACATTGGGTGGTTGACAGTCATGGCTGTGAACTGATGCCTGTTTGCCGTGAATTGTCTTGTTTTTCTGGCAACGTTAGTTTCTCCTATTGTGGTTTCCCCTCTTCATCTGATCTGGGTCCGTGGAGTTTCTGCCCAGCTGATTTTGCCCTTAGATCCTTCGGAGTCTGGCATTTGTTAACTTCTTTGCTGATCCTCAGTCATGTCGTGGTAGGATCGGGCAAAGCTTGTTATGCGTTTTGGATATTTTGCAATTTTTTTTCTTTTTTTTCTCTCTTATCAGGCATGAGGTCTTCTCAAGACGGATACCATTTTTGGATCATCATCTGTCTTTAAGTTCATTTCATGCAATGATGTGTCATGTATGCTAAAGACATTAAATGAATGTTTGTATGTATGCACAGTATTCCATCCAGAAAAATGTCGCACAAGTAACTGGAATCAAATTGCATAATATTAAACGCCTCGTGGGCTGAATTGTTCACAAAGCAGAAAAGAAAACAAAAGCAGATACATTAAAATAGTTGTCATCCTCCACATGCGGAGGGTCTTCTTTTACTACCGCATCATCTCCTTGATAGCTCGAACACACGTATCAGTTGAAACCGGGTAGAGGATTGTTCGGAACGTTGGGCTTCAAGGGTGGTTCTACAATCTTTCCTTCAGCGATCAATTGTCGGACGGCCCTTAGTAGCTGCATGTAGTCATTTGTATGGTGCCCCACTGTCACATGATAGGAATAGAACTTGTCCTTGTCCATTTCAGCCCGTTTTTTGAACGGCTTCAGTGAATTCAAGAGACCTCCGTTTCTTCATTTTGCTAAAATCTTGGCCAAAGAAAGAGTCCAAGGGGATAGGCCTCGATTTTGTGCATTCCCACCTTGGTTGTCTTGCTGCTGGGACACAACAACAACTTCAGCTGGCTTGTCTTCTGAAGATTGCCCACTTTTGTCTATAGATCCAAAACCAGATCCGCTGCCTGATCCAGTGGCAGTCGCTGATCGATACCCAAGACCATACCCGGAGCTCCTGCCATGCTTTTGGTTCATTGCCTTTTCTTCTTCATCCCTCTCGATTTTCATGGCCATGCTATACACTTCACTAAGCTCACTAAAGGAATGGAATTTCATGTTGTTTCGGAAGATGTCCCTACTCCCATCGATCAACTTCTAAATCAGTTCATCTTTGTTGGGGTGGTTCTTCAGCAGAATCATTTTGTTCATCCATCTCTAGTAATAGGCATCAAAGGATTCATTCTGTTGTTGCTTAATCCTTTCCAGATCGTACAGCTTCACCTGGATCTTGGTGTTGAAGCTGCAGTATTTGATAAAGGACGCTGACAGGACCTCCCAGTCTAACTGCACATCTTCAGACAAAGAGTTGTACCAATTCAGGGCTCCACCTTCCAGTGTGGTTGGGAAGAAATTAACCAGCTGCTGTTTAGTGGCGCCCACAGTTAGCATGATTTTGACATAAAGGTTCACATGGGCCTCCGGTGAGCCAATCCCCTTGTAGGAAGGGACTTTAGGCACTTGAAATCTAATGGGAAAGGTCTCAATGCCCTTGTTGATCATCGCATCTACATTCACTCCTCTTTTGGAGTCCAGGCTGATGTTGGCCCCTTTCTTCTGTTCGGCCACTACTTCGTCAAGTTCAGAGTACTTGGCCTTCATTTTCTCTTCCATGGCTGCTACCATCTCCTGCAGCTTTTCTAAACTAGCTGAGATATCACCACCTTGCTGGGATGATTCAGCCTCTTTCTCCTTTATGGTCCTACTACCACCAGTGTCCCCGGCTTCTCTCACCACAGCCCGCATTTCCTCCCTGAGCATATCACGGAAATCCTGTGACCTCAGGAAATCCTTTAAAGCATCAACAAGGTTTGGTGCAGGATTAGCCATCTCAACTTCTTCCCCTGAGTCGGATTAACTTTCTGGCTCTACTGCTCTTCGTTCCCCAACAGCCCTCGAAGCTCAAGATCTTGTCCAAGGTCGCTCCAGCTTATTCTTCTCGGCACCATACGGGAAACGTTTTTAGGGTCAAGAGTGAATGAAATGATGCCATGAGGAGTGAGACATTGAAAGTGCTTATAATGAATGAATGGAATGATGTTGTGCATGAAATGATGATAAGAAGGATTCCTACTTATTATTCTATTATTTTTTTTCGGAAATTCCAAGAACACCTAATGCAGTGAAAAAGGGTCACGCGTGGACCGCCACACGGACAGAGGTTCGGTGCCTTTGGGACACCTAGTGAATCTTGTGAAATGGTCACGTGCGTGCCGACACACGGACAGGGTTTTGACACTTTATAGGTCTATGAAATGAACTGAAATGGTTGTATGAGGCCGCCCCATGAACAGAGTTTTGATGCTTTTGAGCATATGATGTGAAATGATGCTATAAGAAAGTCACATGTAACAGGGGACACGGACAGGGGCTCGGCGTTCGGGGAACACCTTTCATGATTTGGGATGTTATGAAATGTCCCTACATGCATACTAATCCGGCACTTAGGGAGCGCCTTGAATGATGTAATAATTTCATGAAGTAATCCGATATGGATCACAGTGTTATATGATGTTTATAATGAGTGAGCATGGTGTCATGAAATGCGTCGTATGGATTCTCACACGGAAATAAACCTAGGACCATTGTGGTCTCTATTGAATGAGATAATTTAGTGGAATGGCCGAATGTAATCTGGTGCATTGGCAGAACATGGGTATTTTGGGATACCCGATATGTTATAAAATACTTATGATGGGCATCCTTGGAATGGCCTTAATTTAAATGAGGTGAAATGATATGGATGCTTATGTCACACAAAATGTAAATGGCTGCACAAAAACATGGTTAGGATGTATGACATACATTGATGTTATGTATGTTTTATGAAAATGCTAACACACAAATATAATGCTATGGCTGTAAAAATAATGGTTAGTGTGAATGTCACACGGATGATTTAATGTTCACATGCGAAAATAAAATGCGAGTGGCTGCATAAAAATATGGGTTAGTTATCACACAAATGCTTTGTGTATGGTATGTCATGTGCATGGAAAATGTCGATAATGGTATGTCACGGGATGGCGAGAAACACATAGCACACGAAACGTATTCTTCCAACCTTATTCCTCCAAACGTGGTTGGTCTCGAAAATTCTAACCGAGTCCTAGGTGGGGTTCTCTTCGATCATCATCCGGGGATGATGAAGGCATGATTTATTTTATTCACATGATTTATTTTGGTATCCTAAGGGAATCCAACTAAGGTTGCCTATATGAGTTCGGTCCAAGTCGAGTTAAAATCAAGGCTCCCATAGCAAGATATACTCCTCACTTCTCCCCACTCAAGGGTCCGAACGAAGGGGTTCATACGAGGCTATAGGTAGTATTTCATATCCGTGCCCCTAAGACCATGAGGAACAAAAGCGACACTTCAACAATTCACCGGGCTAAAAAGGGATACTAAACCTAATGCAAAAATGTCTAACTAAAGAATGCAAAATAAAATACCATACAAGAATCATCCACCTTATTTTGATTAGACACTTTTTAGGGCTTGTCAAATTCTCTTAAGTTTTTAAGAAAAATTTTATAAGAAAATCCCCAGTAGAGTCGCCACTGTGAGCGGACGATGTTTTCGATGGAACGCGGACTCCCTTTCGGAAGGGGCGCCTCGATTTCGGGCAAACCCTCCCTCGTGTGGGGTTTTTAGAATGGAAATTCGTTTTTAGAAAATTAGATTAATTCATAAAAGAACCGAGACCTAAGTCTCGATGAAGAGTGTAGGAGTCGCCACCCGGCTTAGCTCAACCGGGAAATTTCAGTGTAGCTGAATTGGATGAACGGCCGCCACACTATCCAGAGATCTAGGTCCAGACAAGTCCCCTATTTCGTATCTAATCAAAATAAATACGGCCAATGTTCTTTGAAGGTATTTCAAATTCTAAAGGGGGATTTATTACATTAAATAAGCATACAACGCACACACAAATAAAGTAAAATGGTAAATAATTAAATTATTACAACTCGATCGAATAAGAATATAAACTCTCGTCCTTACTTTACAACCGCCTAAAATACACGATAATCTAAAAACTTACAATCGCCTAAATACATGACTTAATCTATTAAATTACATCAAAATAAAAATAAAAGAAATTAAAAGCTGCAAAACAGAGGGTTAGCACCGTTTATGGCACACCACAAATAGGACTCAAATATAACAGAATTGGGAAATTAGAATTCCGGGGCATACATTAGGGGGATAACTGGGTCGGCTCGGCTAGCCGGCCCGATTAGACCTGGAAAACAATTTTGAAACGTCCCTATACTTTGTTTTGTGAGAAAATCATTTTGAAAATATTTTCTTTTTACAGTTTATATTAATTTAGCATGTGAGGTGGGTCGGTTTTCGGGAGATTCGGGTCTCCATCATTGTATTATTCTAAATGCAATAATACTGAAAATTGAATCTAGGGTCGTGAATGCACACAATAAAATTCATTTTGATGATTTTCTGATTTTTTTTATTTTTAGAAATTTTTCTGGATTAAAATGGAAATTTTGCCCTTGGACAAGTATTACAGTCGTACGACTGTAAATCATCTAGATGCAGAAAATCGCCAAAAATTTATTCAAAAGAAACTGAAAACTTGGAAGGAAATCACTATGATAGACATCCCGGTCACTTTCTCCCTGCTGTTGGGAAGGCCATGGTTCCACCCATTGGGAGGTGTCCCTTCCACTCTGCATCGGAAAATAAAGTTATCGCTGAATGGGGAGATTATGACTATTGAGGCCGATGCCCAATCCATGATTGCTGCCGTAAATGAAAGAGTCGTACCATTTGGCGGGTTCCAAATCGCCATGGTCGGGGAAGAGGAAGCCACAGATGCTCCGATGGTCATCTATGAAAACTATATGCCGGGGTGGCTGTCCAAGTATTTGCATAACCAGAACTTTGTCCCAAGGGGACTCGGAATTAACCTGCAGGGGGTGCCTAAGTTTAATATTGACTAAGGGAATCCAAAACAGCTCGGCTTAGGCTACTTAGCAGGGGCATCTGAGGAGAAAAGTCCGAAAAGAGGGAAGAACAGTAAGCCCATGATGAAGCCGTTCATTAAGGCAGGAGAAGAGCTGTATAAGGGTCAAGCTGAGCCAGTGAGAGTCGGGAGTATCGAATATCTGGGCTTTGAGATATTCTCTGACGTTGTGGACTTTGAGAAGAGCCCGGAAGAGCCAGTAGCACCTGTGATGGTGGAAGAGTCAGTTGTTAAACCTGTCGTCCAATAAGATGGGCCATCTGAGGTGATAGCAAAAGCAGCAGAAGTGTCTAAGCAGAAAGTTGAAGAGAAAATCTATGATGAATCTGTAAAAGCAATTTCGGAGGTGCTGGCTGCTGCCTTAAATATGGCATTTGGGAAATCTAAAAGGAGCTGGTGACAAGGTGAATTTAGATTCTGTGGTTGTTGAGATAGCTGAGATCATGAAGAAGGCTAAGGTGCAGGTGGCTGAAATTGAAGAGACCATTATTCCTGCAGAACAAGAGGCCGAAGTAGCTGCAGACCTGAACAATGTCCTGGAGCTGAACGAGAAAGATGAAGAAGTGTAAGGCCCTCCGCCTGTGGAGGATGAAAATGATTTTTTTGTATCTATTTCTTCCATTTTTAATGTGAATGATGTACTCTATAACAAGTTCAATGCAATGAAATCCCAGTTTGCTTACTTGTGTGATGTTTATCCTCATAATTTTGTGCATGCATTTGAATCACCATCAAGCATATTTAGCATTCATGACACTGCATTGCATGAAATCAACATAAGTACGAAAACCCCAAAATGGTATTCATTTCACATGAGCTAAAACCCGAGGAAGAGAGAGAACTGACAAAAATATTGCAAAAACATGTTAAAGCTTTCGCTTGGTCATACGAGGACATGCCAGGTGTAGACACGGAAATAGTGGTTCACAAGATCCCAATGGACCCTAAGTTCAAGCCAGTGAAGTAGAAACTGAGAAGATTGAGGCTAGAGTGGGCTACATTGGTGAAGGAAGAAGTGGCTAAGCAAATAGAAGCCAAATTCCTTGAAGTGGTGGGATACACAGAATGGCTAGCGAACATTGTTCCAGTACCTAAGAAGGATGGAAGGGTCAGAGTGTGCATCGACTATAGGGATCTGAATAAGGCATGCCCAAAAGATAATTTCCCACTGCCTCATATCGATGTCCTGGTTGATAGTGCAGCGAAAGCAGCAATGTATTCCATCATGGATGGGTTTTCAGGATACAACCAGATCTTGATGGATATGATCGATAAGGTGAAGACGTCGTTCATCATAGAGTGGGGCACTTTCTGCTACAAAGTAATGCCCTTCGTGTTGAAAAATGCCAGAGCCACTTAACAGAGAGCTGTCACAACTTTGTTACATGATATGATCCACAAAGAAGTCGAAGTATATGTCGATGATATGCTTGTCAAATCAATAACCCGGGAAAAGCATCTTGCCATCCTGGATAGATTTCTTACACGCATAAGAAAATATAATTTGTGACTCAACCCTAAGAAGTGCATATTCGGAGTCATATCAGGGAAGTTGTTGGGTCATGTAGTCAGTCAGAGAGGAATATAAATGGACCCAGATAAAATCAAGGCTATTTGAGATATGCCACCCCAAAAAAAAAAAGGAAGTCCGCTCATTCTTAGGTTCCTTGTAGTATGTCAGTCACTTTGTAGCACGGTGGACTTCCACTTGCGAGCCGATTTTCAAGCTATTAAAGAAGGACCAGCCTATTGTATGGAACGACAGATGTCAGTTGGCATTTAAGAAAATCAAGGCTTATCTGGTAAATCCGCTAGTTCTGAGCCCACCAATTCCCGGAAAGCCTTTGATTTTGTATTTAGCTATTAAAGATTCCTCCATAGGGGCAATGCTAGCACAAGAACAAGAAGGCAAGAAGGAGTACCCTATCTATTACCTCAACAAGAAGCTGCTGGAGTATGAAACCAAGTACACACTGGTGGAGAAGACATGTGTAGCAATGATTTGGCTGACTAAGTAGTTGCACCATTACTTCCAATCATACAAAGTGCAATAATGATTGTCCAAGAACTCGACTATTGAAGAGATTAAGCTGAATGAGAACAACCTTTCTCTTCAGTTTATATACAAGGCACAACACTTGTTTGATGAATTGCCTCTTTCATCTTCTTGAGCTAGTTCTGTGAAACCTTATTTTCTACCACCAATGGCTTCTAACAAGAAATTGAACCATAATGTTGCTCTATATAGCATTTTTCTACATCATCTCATCACCAAGAAGGATGATGGGGCAAGTGGTCACGGTGCCATTTCAAGCAGTCTTTGTTTATCATCGACTTGTAAAAAAAAAAAGCTTGCTGAGGTGAAAACTGAAAAGGCACCTCAGGCAAAAGTTAGAATGGCTCGCTGGGCTGAAAACCCATATTGGGCAGCTCAGGCAAATTTTAGAGCACCTCCAGATTCATAAATCCCAAGGGCAGAAAGGTAGAACCTTTTCACCATTCCTCCGAAGGAGTCTCTACAGTATTCTCCAACAGGATCCTCCACACTATTCCCTAGCAGAACCTTTATAAAGGACATTACGACCTTTTCCTCGCTAGTTGTTACGCATCCCCAGAGTCATCTCATTTCTTCAGCAGTCGTTATACATCTTCAACAAAAAGATATACCGTACAAAAGAAGGAACAGCTTCGTGCAAAGAATGTTTTCCACCGGCCAAAGTCAGGCAGGGGCATAACACATCTTCCCCAACGGAGAAAGGAAACATCAATACTGAACAAACAATGAAAAATGCATCATTTAGGATCCACATGCATATGCATCATCATGCATGCATACATAACATACACGGAGCATTCATCCCTAGCTAGTCTTCATTCTTTATCGAAGGGGAAAAAATTTTTGTTCAAAATCTCTCGATCAAAGAATGAAGACTCGCCATTTCAAATGCAGGAATTCATCATCACCGCCTCGAACACAGATAGAAATTCAGTAGATCCGCCTTGGGTAACATAGACCCGGTATTGGCCCCGATCGACTTCACCTCTAAAATTCAGCAGATTCGCCTCGGGTAATATAGACCCAATATCGGCCCAGATTGGCTTCACCTCCAAAATTCAGCAGATCCGCCTTGGGTAACATAGATCCGGTATTGACCCAGATCAGCTTCACCTCCAAAATTCAACAAATCCGCCTCGGGTAACATAGACCCGGTATCGGCTTATTTCACCATCAACCTCGCCTTGGGTAACATAGACCCGGTATCGGCCCAGATCGGTTTCACCTCTAAAATTCAGCAGATTTGCCTCGGGTAACATAGACTCGGTATCGGCCCAGATCGGCTTCACCTCTAAAATTCAGCAGATCCGCCTCGGGTAATGTAAACCCAGTATTGGCCCATATCAGATTCATTTCAAAAACTCAGCAGATCTGCCTCGAGTAACATAGACCCGGTATCGGCTTATTTCATCATCAACTTTGCCTCGGGTAACATAGACCCGGTATCGGCTTATTTCACCATCAACTTTGCCTCGGGTAACATAGACCTGGTATCGGCTTATTTCACCATCAACTTTGCCTCGGGTAACATAGACCCGTTATCAGCTTATTTCACCATCAAACTCGCCTCGGGTAACATAAACCTGGTATCGGCTTATTTCATCATCAACCTCACCTTGGGTAACATAAACCCGGTATCAGCTTATGTCAGATTGGCTGTTTCAGAAACTCAGCAGATCCACCTCGGATATATGTAAATCCAGTATCGGCCTATATTAGCTTCGCCTCGAGTAATGTAAACCCGGTATCGGCTTATGTCACCCAATCAGCTCAGATCATCATCTCAGCGAGACTTCAACAAGTCAGCGTGTCTTTTCTTTCTAGCGTTTACAGTGCTTCAATTCACGCTCTCAAATTCATCACCTTAGGTATTTAAGACCTAGAGTCGGGTGTCGAATTTGATCATGTTGCTATAAGCGTCAGAATTTTCGAACTTCAAAAAAAAAAGGTGTGTCACACGACTATAATTACAGTCGTACAATTGTATTTATAGTCGTACGACTGTAAAATCACAGTAAGTGCAGCAGACCATACCGTGAAAGAAGAAAAAAGGAGAGTGATGGGAAGGGCATTAAATGCCTTGCAGCACAGAAAATAAAAAAATGAGGGTTAGGTATAAAAAGGGAAAGAAAGAAAGAGAAAGGGGGGACTTCTTGACAGATTTTGGGATTGAAAAAGAAGAAAAAGAAAAAGGAGAGAAAAAGAAAAACTCAACAAAAAAGGCACTATCTTCTTCTCCTCTTTTTCTTTTGATTCTGGTGTTGTGGAGATTAAAACCTGATAGAAATCAATAGGTTAAAACTTGACACACTAAACATAATCAATTCCAGACCCTTAACTCACCTAAATCCGAGACTTTTTAGAGATTTTCGAACTTGTTTTGGGAACCTTGACACACAAAGGAGAAGAAGCAATTTGGAGCGGATTTAGGGCGTTTCCGGCGCTCAAATCGACGGTGGATCAGCACTGCAAAGGTAACTACACTTAAAACCTTTGTTTTGTTGCTCTTTCTGGGTGTTTTTGGTTGCTTTTCATGCATAAAAACTCATATTTTCGGTCTGCTATTTCTGGTAGGAAGAACAGTCGTACGACTGTTCTTGTAGCGATGAACGATTGCACGACTGTAATTACAGTCGTGCGACTGTAGCTATGATCGTACGACCATTCTTAAACTTCCTCGCTATCTCTTTTCATTTAAATAATTTTGGCGATTTTCTTACAGTCGTGCTACCGTAGCTATGATCGTACGACCATTCTTAAACTTCCTCGCTATCTCTTTTCATTTAAATAATTTTGGCGATTTTCTGCAGAAGGGCGAATTATAGTCGCACGACCGTAGTTACAGTCGTGCTACTGTGGTTATAGTCACACGGTTGTAATCACAGCCGGGCGACTATAATTTTTGTCCAGAGGTAGAAAATTCAGAAAAATCCATAAAAAAATCAGAAAAATCAGAAAATCATCAAAAATGAATTTTGTTTTGTGCATTCCACAACCTTAGATTTAATTTTCAAAGTTATT
Organism: Euphorbia tirucalli; assembly: GCA_039660915.1. Lineage (NCBI taxonomy): Eukaryota > Viridiplantae > Streptophyta > Magnoliopsida > Malpighiales > Euphorbiaceae > Euphorbia > Euphorbia tirucalli. The sequence continues at coordinate 67,764,300 of CM077641.1, read as the reverse complement.
GGAATTAGAACAATGCAACGACGGAGACCCAAATCTTCCGAAAACCGACCCACAATTACATGATAAATGAAATTAAACCGAAAAAAAAGAAAATATTTTCAAAAAAGTATTTCTTATAAAATTCTACAGGGCGTTTCAAAACCGGTTCCAGGTCTAGTCGGGCAAACTAATCGAGCTCACCCGACTATCCCCCCAATGGCATGTCCCCGAATTCCTTAAAATCCCATTCTGTCTCGTTTAAGTCCTATTAGTGTTTACAATTAAATTGTGCTAACCATCTGTTTTGCAGCTTTTAATTTTTATTTCTTATGTAATTTATAGATTATCTTGTATTCTAGGCAATTGTAAATTTTCTAGATCCTCGTGTATATTAGGCGCTTGTAAGGTGAGAATGAGAGTTTTTCTTTTTATTCGATCTGGTTATATAAGCGGCCTTTATTTTTATTCTTTTGAACTGTCTGGATGTATAATTTATTTATTCCTCAATTTATTCCAATTTTTTTCGTATGAGCATGGGTTAAGTAAATACAAAACAAAATCGCATAGGAAAAGATAATAAGGCAAACAAAATCAGTAATACAAAATATAAAGTGAATGCAAGCTAGAATTTGAATAGGTTAGTTTCCTGGACCCTAAATCTATGGATTAGATACGGTAGTCTACCTCGGTAGGGAGCTGTATCGGAATTTCCCGGATGAGCTGATCCGGGTGGCGACTCTGTCACTGATCTTGAAAATTAGGTTTCGAGGTCTTTAAGTCAATTAAATGGGAAAGGGTTTTCTATAAAATAGATTTCCAAAATAAAATCAATGGTTTTCTAAAACAAGATGATCAAAATCCTGTTTTCCAAAAACCCCAACACACATTTTCCAAATTTCCTTTTCCCCGGTCCGCTTCGCCACGTTGCATTCCGCTTTTAGGTCGTTCGCTCACACCTACCCTGCACGCAGCACCATGTTCCCCCCAGGATGCATCACAGTTGATTTTAATGACGCCACTCGGGGGAGGTGACCATTGCTTCGTAGGGCCAAGGGAAGAAGAGCTAGAGAGGGGGGAAGGTCTAGGCTTGACGAAGCAGAGAGAGACAAATTCAGTCCATTCATGAAGGAATGAACTGGCTGTTGCTACAATTATCTCAGGACTTGGAGTAACATTATCATAAAGTTTCTTATCACGGCTAAATGGCATCCACCATAATATTGAAACAAACAGCAGCAAATGATATGGAGAAAGAACAAACATCAAATGATTGTACCAATCTAACACATCCTGTGAAACCACCTTATCCGACTGGATCGGTGAGCCAACTATCTGCCAAACCTGCTTTGCTAGCACACAGTTCTTAAAAATATGGATAGAATCTTCTGAGTGGTGTCCATAGTACCTGTACCTGCAATCCAGCCTTATTTTGCAGTCCGATAAAGCGCTGAAACATGGAAGAATCCCCTTCAACAATTTCCAGAGGAAGTGAATCAGTTTTGCAGGGAGCTTTAAGGACTAAATGTTGCGCCAAGTATCCAAATGCACTGTTGAACTCGAAGCTCGGTTAGAAGCAGCAGACCTGCAGTTTTTCTACAATAAAATAACCACTTTTAATAGTGTAAATTCCAGCCTTAGAGTCAGCCTAGTAAAACTCATTTGACGGCTTACGGAAGCTCAGTTTAATCTTCAAAATGGCGTCTCTTTCTTCAAGAACAAAGCAGGTATTGATTAAGTTGCGGTTCCATTGATGATTATCAGAGTTAATCAGCTTACTTACCAGGCTAGGACGAGAAGAGATAAGGGCTGTGAGAGGCTTCTTCCAATTTAAATCTGGGACCCAATTTTCATCCCAAACATTCATCGAATCACCATTCCCTATCCGCCACATAATTCCTTTTTGTATAACAGAGCGCGCTTCATATACACCTCTCTAAAAGAAGCTAGGATTTGACTAAGGAATTGCAACAAAGAAGCTGGTATGTGGAAAATATTTAGCCGCCAAAACCCAAGAACAAAGGGAAGAAGGATACTTAATGAGCCGCCAACATTGCTTAGCTAATAAAGCCAAGTTGAAAGACTGCAACCACCTGAAGCCTAAGCCACCTTCCTTCTTGGATTTACACAAAACATCCCAAGAGAGCCAGTAAATTGGTCAGCCACCATCTTTCGTACCCCACCAGTATCTACTAATCATCCCTTGAATTTCGACACAAAAAGAATCAGGTAGGAGGAAACACGACATCACGTATTGAGGAATAGCTTGGGCTATGGCTTTTATTAAAACCTCTTTCCCTCCTGCAGATAAAAGTTTTTCCTCCCAACTTCGGAGCTTTCTTTGAATACGGTCCTTAATAGAAGCAAACACCAACTTTTTTTACTTCCTAATAATTGTTAATAAGCCCAAATACCGAGGGAAAACACTTATTTCTTGCACTCCTAGACCAGCAGCAATGGACTTTCGCCTATCGACTGGAACTCCTTTGCTATAGAAGATTTCAAACTTGTCATAGTTCACTACCTGGTCTGATGTCGCTTCATAGTTTGCTAAGATTCCTTCAAGTACTTCCACCTCCTCTAAAGACACCTTTCCGAAAATCATAGAGTCATATGTGAAGAACAAATACGAAACATTTGGCCCCCCCTCTACACACAAAAATTCCATGCAGTAAATTGTCTCTATCTGCCTTCCTGATCACTGCTAATAGACCTTCTACACATAGAAGAAAAAGATACGAGGAGATTGGATCTCCTTATCTAAGCCCTCTCGTTGGCTTTAAAAACCCTCTAAGTTGTCCGTTGATCAAGAAAGAAAAGGAAATAGATAACACACACATCATTACAAGGTTAACAAAATGGCCAAGGAACCATATTTGAATAAGTATTTGCTTTAAGAACTCCTATTCAATTCAGTCATAAGCTTTGCTCATATCTAGTTTTAAAGCAAAGTGACCCTGCTCTCCTTTTAGCCTCGTTTTCATGCTATGAAAGATCTCAAAGGCAATGATAGCATTATCTGTTATAAGACGCCCAGGAAAAAATGCTGACTGAGTTGCATGAATGAGATCAGGTAAGACAAGTTTCAATCTGTTTGCCAAGACTTTTGAGATTACTTTATATAATACATTACAGAGTGCTACTAGTCTTAAATCCTTACCTTGCGAGGGGTTTTTGACTTTTGGGATGAGTGTGACCCATGTATGATTAACTCTATCTGGCAAACTTCCGGAACTAAGGCAGTTCAAGACCAAATTAATGACATCAGTACCAACAGTGTCCTAGCAGCTTTGATAAAAGAAAAAAGGCATACCGTCAGGTCATGGGGCTTTTGATGGATTGATCTGATTCAAAGCTTGAATGACTTCCTCCTTGGTGAAAGGTTCCTAAATGATAGTTTGTTGATCAGCTAATAAAAAAGAATCAATGGCCGTTGTGAAGACATCAAAGCCTTTAGGATTAGAGCAGTTGAAAAACTTAGAAAAGTAGGCTTGAACCACTTCTGTGATTCCATCATCTCCATAAACCCAGTCCCCTACTGCATTCTTTAGTGTTTTTAGAGAATTATTCATGCACCGAGCATTGCACTTAGCATGAAAAAAGGAAGTATTTCTGTCCCCTATTCGTAGCTAATCTGCTCTTGATCGTTGCTTCTATAAAATCTCCTCTTACTAGCAATTCCCCGATTTGAGAAGTAATTACATCCTCGTGCTCTTTCCTGCCTGGGTCCGCTTCCTTTTGAACATCATTTAATTGTTCATATGAAAGCTTAAGATTCCTTTTAATGTTTCCAAAAGAATGGTAGTTCCAAGCTGCCAGAGAAGAAGAGCAAGCAGAGATTTTATCCTGAACAGTTGCATCAGCGTTATTTAGACTGGTCCAGGATTGATTTATGACCTCCTTTTAATTAGGATCCCTCAACCACATAGCCTCAAATCTAAACAACCTCTTCCTTCTATACGCCGACAATGTGCAGCCATCCGTAATGATGGGGTTATGGTCAAAAAAGGCCCTAGCTAGGTGTAACCCTTGCTAATGGGAACAGATGGGCCCAATCCTTGCTGACTAGAACTCGATCCAAGCGTTCCCAGATAGCATCTGCCCCTTTTCTTTTATTATACCAAGTGAAATCAGGTCCTTTTATAGCCTACATCTTGAAGGTTACAAGTCTCGATACAATTGTGAAAAGCTTCCATTTCCCAAGCTTTCTTAATTCTGCCACACTTCTTTCTAATAGCCAAAGAATTTTGTTGAAGTCTCCAAAGCTACATAGTGGTTCAACTTCTAGTTGGGTGAGATGGTTCATTAAGTCCCAAGTGAGCTTCTTATTCTGTTTCTCAGTCCACCCATAAACGCCAAGCCCTCGCCATTCGATTAGGTTATCCTTCTTCATGTGGAAATAAATACAATGACTAGAGAATCTAATAATGTCACCTTTAAATCCTTCTTCCAACCGAGGATTAGCCCTCCACTCTTCCTAACTGCATCCACTATAAAGAAGTTGGTATCAATAAAGCATCAAAACAATTCTTGACAAAATTTCTTCTTCATCCTGGTTTCCATCAGAAAAACCATCTTCGGGCAATATTCCCTCATCACCATCTTGAGGGTACGGAATGTCCAGGGATTACCCATCCCCTGGACATTCTAGCTTAAGAGTTTCATTGAGTAGGGTGGGACCGAGCACCAGTCGCCACCCTTTAGTAAAACGAGGTTAACATCTTCTTTTTGTTGCCTTCTTTGGCACTGTCTATATCCATATTTGCCACTACTGCAGTTCTTTTATTATTCTTCTTCATTCAATCTTCTACTCTGTTGCTCTGAGGCTTTCCATTATTAGGTGTTTTATTGTCAGGTTCCTTCCTTGCTATGCGTTTGTAAGTGCCAAAGTTTCATTGAGCTAGAATTTTCATATTTTGACTTGGCTTTGTAGGCCTTTGTTGATCCTCTGTTCCTGGCTAACCGTTTATTTCCACTACTTCTATCGGGTCGGCATCTTTCTGGTGACTAGTGACCTCTTCTTATCGAGACATATCTATCCCCTGTTCTGCCATGGGTGCCATATGGGGTTGGGCATTTGAATGGGTTGGATGTACCTTACTGCTTTGCACCTCTTCAGTAAAAATTTTCCATCATGATTTGGGGGATTTTGAGGAGGATTCACACTTTGCTGACTGTGTCTTTGAGCCCCCTACATTTTCTTAGATACCATGGTTGAAGCTGTGCAATTTCAAAGGTGATGCCCATAAGGCTGGTGTATAAGGCTAGTCTTCACCTTCGTTGTCATCTTTTTCTGTAGGACAATCCTCATGAACATGCCCCAATAAACCGTAACTATAACAAAGTTTGGTAGTTTTTCATATCGAAAATATACCCAAATGGCTGTCCTTGACTTCCTTTTATCCACACTTCCCTCTTCAATGGGACAGAAATGTCAATCGTAATCCTGGCTCGCACATATTTAGCCCATCTGCCAATGTCAGCCTCATCTATCTTCTCGACATCTCCCAATCTTGCTGCCACTTTCATTATGGATTCCTTGTCTCTGCAATTTAGAGGTAGATTACAGATACGTACCTAGAAATCACATAAGTTCAGGTTTAAATCTGTCAATTGTTCAATTCCCTCAGGTCTCGAAAAGATAACTAAGTTGCGGTCATAGTGCCATAGGGCTTCACTGAGAACTTTCTCCAAATCCCTTGTAGTTGAAATTCCATAGCGAATAATCCATTGCCACATTCATCAATTTTGAATCCCTTACTAGTTTTCCATATGGCGGAGAAGGCGTTGGCCATCGATCGGAGATTTAGCGGACATGAGGACAGGATTCGTCCAACTAGGTTCTTTTTCATCTCCATTCCACCTAGTTCTACTTTCAATTCAATAGGTCTCTCTTCATCCTTCGTTAGAGTAAATCATTGCCATAGAGATTCCATATTCTGATCCATCTGTTATCTAAGCTACACACAAGCTAGCTGGAGCAGTTCCAATTCTAGCCAGAAAACCTTAATCCACCTTAGAACCGTGGAGGAGGATAGGCGCTAAAACCACACCAGGGGCTCAATTAATTAGTACAACAAAATTAATTTAATTAAAACAAAAAAGCTGTTTGTTTGTTAGTATATAAAACATTATTTTAAAATATTGGAAGTCTCAGCACTTAATACCAATCCTGATATAGCAATTAAGAATCTATTATAATTTTTATTAAGTACATTTGACGTGGCATTTAGAAATTAATTGAAATGAGATTATTTTAAAATGAACTTTTGTATAGAAAAACATCTACTATTATGAATTTTTGGGCTATAGGAGTATTTCCAATGGCTCACACAATGACGAGTTTTTGCAGCTGGACTTACAGGATAAAGGGGCATTACACTATTAGAGCGAAATTAAAATAGGATTTTTAGAAAAAATGGTTTTTCATACGAGAATTAGATTTGGGGTAAGTCCAACCATTTACCCCATTTTCTGTGCTGCAAACCTCATTTTACAATATCTACAGTAATTTTTTTTTTTTCATTCATTTATTCCATTTTCAACCTTAAAAAAAGATTCCTTCCAAATAATAATATTTTATTATTATTATTTTAATTTTTTCATATCATATATCTTCTAGTTATTATAATAGATAAAATATTTATTTTTTTTATCTAATTACATATTAAATATATTAATATGTAATTTAAAAAATTATTTGCTAGAAATAAAATTTAATTATTCAATTAATTATTACTATTTTTATTGTATAAAAATTTGAAGAAAATTATTCCTACTTAACTTATATATATAAAAAAAAATAAAATATAACAAAAAAGTTACTCTCCAAGTCTTATACAATTTGGATGGAAGTGATAATCAACTTATTAATAATTGTGTTTTCGTCTCCAAGTCTTCTTTTTTGTGTGTTTTTTTAATTTGTTTAGTAAGTAGATTTAAAGTCTTTATATTTTGTTTATAATGTTTTTGTTTTGTACTATTTGTAATGTTTTTATTTCATACTATTTGTAATTTTTTTTTTATTTAGTAGTGTTTCTAATGCAATTTTAAATTATTGTTATGTTAATTTATTAGCTATTTTATTTCATAATACTATAATTAATATTTAAATGTGTATTTTGTAAAAATAAAAAATAATTTAACACACTACATAAAAAAATTAAGAAATACAAATAATAAACACACTACAATATATAATATAATATAATATATAATAAAATATTATTTAAAAAAATAATTTTTTAATAATTACCGCAAAATAGGCGGTACCCCAAATTTGCATGCGGTACCCATTATGCAGTGGATTGGACTTGCAATCCACTGCATAATACAAGTTCGACGGTATAATGGAGTACCTTTGGACTTACCCTTAAGTCAGTTTTTTCCTTACTTTTTACTACCTTTATTATTTTATTACTATTTTTAAATTAAAATTTAATATAGAAAAATAGGAGATTTAATTTGGTGGGACCAGTTAAAAACTTTATGTAGAGAGTTTTAGTATTGGAGTGAATTTACTTTTGAGAGTTGTGAGCGGACGATGTTTTTCGTGTGATGACAAAATGAGATGAGAGAGGAGCGCCGCGAGGTGGGCCACTTTTTGGTGCTTTGGTTTTAATAGAAATTCAACTTTCGGTTTTGGAAAATTCATCATTTATTTCATAAAAGAATCGAGACCTAAATCTCGAAAGAAAATGTATTACCACCCGGTTTAGCTCAACGGGAAATTAGAACGTAGTTGAACCGGATGAGGGCCGCTACACTTTTCAGATATCTAGGTCCAAATAAGTCCCTTATTTCATGTCTAATCAAAATAAATAGCTAATGTTCATTGATAGCATTTTATATTTCTAAGGTTGATTTTCCATTGATTTAATCATGGGACGTACATGCGGATAAAAGCGATAAATGAATTAATTATTTACAACCCAATCGAATCACAATAAAACTATCCTAGGGGATACATTTGTATAATTTGGGGATCGGGGTACAATCGCCTATTTTATACGAGTATCTAATGCATTAAAATTAGAATAGATAAATAAAAATAAATTAAACTAAATTCCTGCAAAACAAAGATTATCACAAATATATGTAACAAGTAGGATTCAAGTAGATAGAATGGGAAGATTAGTGATTTGGGGACATGCATTTAGGCGGTAGTCGGGTAAACTCAGCTAGTTCGCCCGACTAGACCTTGAAAACGGTTTTGAAACATTCTTTTATTTTTGTTTCAAGAGAAAATACATTTTTGAAAATATTTTCTTTTACCAGTTTCTTTCCATTCAGCATGTAAATGTTGGTTAGTTTTCGGGAGATTTGGATCTCTGTCGTTGCATTGTTTTAATCTTAACAACTTCAAAAATTAAATCTAAGGTCGTGAATGAATGAAATGATTTTATTTTGGACAGTTTTGATGATTTTCTGATTTTTATACATTTTCCATGATTTTTCTGATTTTTTTGGTATTTTTCTGGATTTTTCCAAATTTTTTGTGATTTTCTGTTCCTGACCGAAATTTACAGTCGTAGGACTGAAATTAGAGTCGTACGACTGTACTTAAAGGCCTACTACTGTAAATAAATCCTGGTAAAAAAATTACTAAGATGAGACTGGGGGCGTTTGTTAGGAGGGATAAGGGGGTGGGATAGGGATTTCTTATCCCTATCCCACCTCTATCCACCGTTTGGCAGCCTATATTTGGGATAGGGATAAGTTCCCTTATCCCCCTCTTATCCCTAATCTCTTATCCCACGTCCCCCCCATGTATAAGCTTGTGGGATAAGGATTTTTAACATTTTGACCCATTTCTCCTTTCCCTTCCCTCCTCCTTCTCTGCTCAATTAATAAACTTAGGGGTAATATCGTCAATTACATTGATTTATCCCTATCCCTATCCAACATACCAAACATATCTTGTATTATCCCTATCCCATTTTTAACTTTTATCCCCATCCCTATCCCAATCTTTTATCCCTATCCCTATCCCAATCTTTATCCCTATCCCTATCCCTATCAAATACCAAACGCCCCATAAAAGAATAGGAAGTATGGTAGACCAAGTACAGTCGTACAAATGTAATTAGAGGCGTACGACTCTAAATTACAAGAGTACGGATGCTCATTCAGCCCAGAAATAGCAAACATGTATTTTGGGTTTTAGGTGATTGTATGCATGAAAATGAACCAAAGCACCTAGAAAATGAAGCAAAATACTAGTTCAAGATATACTTACCCTTATAGTGCAGATCCACCGTCGATTTGACCGAAGAAAATGCCTTGAATTGGCTCCAGATTACTTCTCCTCCTTAGAATGTTAGGGTACAAGGATAAAGTCCAAAAATCTCCACAAGTTACGGATTTAATTGAGTTCAAGTTCTAGAATTAATTATCTTTAAGTGCCAAATTACTAATCTATAATTTCTATCAATTTCAACCTCACAATACAAAGATTCAAAAAGAATAGAGTAGGAGAAAATAAGTAGATGTGTATTTTCTACTCTTTTATCCGCTTCTCAATGCCCCTTGAGTTCTCTTCAATCCAAATTTTGTGTATACTGGTTCTTTCTTCTTTTTTCCCTTCCTGTAATTATTTAGCTTAAATATGGGACAAAAAAGACAAGAAAACATCTCAAAAATCCACCCATTTCTATCCCAAGTGGGCTTAGTCGAAATGAGTAGAAAATGGATCTACAGTCATACGATTGTAATTACAGTCGTGCGAATGTAAAATTAGTTCATGACTTTTATTTCTTTGACTTTGACAGAGAATTTTAACTACAGGCATGGAAACCACATTATAGTCGTACGACTGTCATTGCAATCGTGCGACTTTAATTGCATTCGTACGACTATGGTAGTTAATTTTCTCAATTTTCTGTTTCTGAACCCCGTTAGTTCATAGAAATCAAGTCTCGAAAAATCCTGCGTTCACAAGCTGGGCTTCGTGTAACTAAAGTCTGATTCTATGCACGGATTTAGGTACACAATAAAGAACATAGAGTAAATGGTGATGTGTACGTGTGTGGCTTACATATTTACTCTTCGATCGATAATTTTGAAACAAAATTTTTACCCTTTTGATCAAAGATAAGTATGAGTGTGAGTTTGATCACCTATCGTGATAAGGGTGTAATGGTCATAAAAATTCACCATTGCAAGGTTTAGTGAGAATTTTAGTATTCAAGCGATTGCATATGCCTATCGCATAAGGAGGACACAAAAGGGGGTACTTATGTCATACCTGTGGTTTAGTGAGACTTTTGGAGTCAGGCGGTCATATATGCCTTTCGCATAAGGAAGACACCGGGGATAAGGGATAAAATGACTTTTGGAGTCAGGCGGCCGCATATGCCTCTTGCATAAGTAGGATGCCGAGGATAAGGGATAAAATGACCTTTGGAGTCAGGTAGTCGTATATGCCTATTGCATAAGGAGGATGCTGGGGGTTATGAATAAATCGACTTTTGGAGTCAGACAGTCGCATATGCCTATCGTATAAGGAAGGCACCAAGGATAAGGAGCCATAAGACTTTTCGAGTCAAATGGTCGTGTATGACCTACCATATAGAGCCATAGTGTTTGTAGTGTACAGTTGGTAAAAGCATTTATTCCTTGATCGATAATTTTGAAACAAAAATTTTTACCCCTTCGATCAAGAATAAATATAGGTAAATGTGTTTGGGCTACCTTTTATAGTCATATGGGACTGAATTTGTAAAGTGTGTGACGATCGCGTATGACTTGGCGTACAAGACACGTTAAGAGTGCAATCTAAGTTCCCTAGTTTAAGATCATAGGGGACCGTGATTTATGAGAAGTGAGATGATCTCGTATGACTTGGCATATGTGTAAGCGCTGGATTTTCCCGACCTTTATGATGAGAAACCTGTATTACCTGTTGAGTAGACAGACACGAATTGGACTTGAAAATGAGCGGAATGTCGTCCGAAACATCTCAGACGCTCCGAAAACCGAGCTATCATCGATCCGAAACCCCGAGAAAGGTCTCCCAGGTGGTTTTAGGATTTAGGGTGAGCGTTGGTTTTTTGTAGAATTGGCCCTGATTCTGCCTATAACCGCACGGCTGTAGTTGCAAAACTACAGCCTTACGTCTGTAGTTTAGAGTCGTACGACTCTAACGTTAGAGTCGTACGACTCTAAACTGCAGACGTAAGGCTGTAGTTTTGTAACTATAGTTGTGCAGTTATAGGCAGAGCTGGGGCCAATTCTGCAAAAAAGTTGCATGACTCTAATATTTAGAGCCGTGTGGCTCTAGTGGGTTAATCAAGTTGCTTTGCAATACAAAACAACTTGACTGAAACGGGAGACAAGCGGCCGAAATCCACAGAAAAATCAGACGGCTCATTAATTCTTGGAATGATTAGATTATGTAAGATATAAAAGGAAAAAAAAACAGAAATCAAGGGAAGAGAATTAATCTTACAGAGAATAGAAAGAAGGAAAAAGAAGGGAGCAAGGTAGAAACCGTAAACAGAGAGAAGAAGGTGAGAGCAAGAACTTACAACTAATACCAAAAACAATTCCTAAGCATTGGAGGAAGGTTTCTTAACCTTTACACATTTCATTGGGATCATTTCGGATTGGTTTCAGATTAATTCGGATTCATTTTCAGGATTTTGGGACGGTTGAGAATTAGAAAGCATTTCGGCTCTTCAATCCGATTCTTGACGTTAAACACATCAAAATAATATCAAGGTAATCTCTAAGAGGCCTTAAACCTGTGTACATTGCTTTTTCTTTACATTTCAGGGCAGACCCGCCAAGCATCCTGATACGTCATCTGGAGCTCAATCTGGTTGACTAGAGGCCAGATCCCCTTCTGCTGTTGTTGTTGTTGTTGTTATTGCTATGACTGTTGTTGTGAATGCTATTTTGGACCGAATTAGATGATTGCTGCTGCTGCTATAAATTGGAATTAGGATTAGGGTTAGGGTTTTGCTACTGGAGATTGAGCGGACGATGTAGGCCTGGAGGATGGAGGTGCGCGTCGATGTTGGAAGGAAATCATGAAATGGCTGCGGCTTGCTATTATTGATGTTGATGCTACTACTGTTGTTGAGCTTGTTAGGCTTGCTTTTGTAATTGTTGAAGCAACAAAAATTGCTGTTGATGTTGTGCTTGTTGCTGTTGTTGTAAAAGCAATTGCTGTTGCTACTGTTGATCCATTTATGCAAGGAATTCACTCTATTCAATTATGTTTGTCCTCGTTTATCTGTGATTTAAGAGCTCTCCCAATTGTTGTCGATCCATTCAATCTCTTTGCTCTTCCTTGTTCAGAGTTACTTTTGGAACTTCACTTGCAACTCCCTTCTTCCATTTCCTCCTTTCTAACTTTGTGTCTTTCCAACTAGAGCCATGTGGCTGTGTTTTGACAAGAACATAGCTGTATGGCTGTAGTTCTGAAGAACAGAGCTGCACGGCTCTGTCCTTTCGGGCAAAAACTTGAAACTACCCCAGATCAGTTGTAAACAGCCAGTTTTCCCTTTTTTCTATTCGATTGTGATATATTTTAACCCAAACACACCCATACACCATCAAACTTCGGTTTTTGGATTTATATTCATGCGTGTGTGAGATTTTCAGTTTTTACGGTTTCGATTTTCTGGAATCTGGGGTTGTTCGATCCGAATCGGATCCATCGTCCAACAATAGCGGACCCCTAGACTCTATAGAAATCTTGAGGAACCACCGAAATCGAGCGAATCGGCATTTTCAAAACGAGAAAACCCTTTTTTGGGTCCTGGATGCTACAGTCGCATGACTATTTATTATAGTCGCACGATTGTAATTAGAGCCGCATGGCTCTAACTACAATCACATGACTATAATGAAGAGCTGCACAGCTCTAACTACAGTCATATGACTGTAGTCTCCAGAAAGAGACAGAATTATGGAACGACCCGTACAGACGTCGTCGCGCGATGCTGCCTTCAGATTCAAACTGTTTTTGGCATGTTTACTACTTTTGGAACCTAGATGGATGCTGAAATTAGGAAACCTGCACGAACGGAGCCCTGAGTTTCAGGATAATAAACCCACTTAAAAGAGAAAATTTATATGTAACCGAGCCAATTTATTTCCAAAAATAGTTTTTCCAGCACAAAAATTACAGGGTGTTTCAAACCGTTTTCCAGGTCTAACCGGACCGGCTGGCCGAGCCAACCCGGTTACCCCCCAAATGCATGCCCCCGTTCCTCAAAATCCCAATTCTATCTAATCTAAGTTTTATTTGTGTTATGATATAAATTGTGTTAACTGATCTGTTTTACAGCTTTTAGTTTCTTTTTATTTTCATTTTTGATGTAATTAATAGTTTAACTTGTGTATTTTAGGCGGTTGTAATTCCTAGATTCTCATGTATTCTAGGCACTTATAATGTGAGGACGAGAGCTTTTTATTTTCATTCGATCTGGTTGTATAAGCGGCCTCTATTTTTATTCTTTTAAACTGCTTGAATGTATGGTTTACTTATTCTGCAATTTATTTCTGTCATTCGTATGAGCATGGGCTAAATGAACACAAATTGGGTAGATAAAGATAATAAAGCAAATAAAATATGGTAATATGAACTGTAAAATGAAAGCAAGCTTGAGATTGAGTAAGTCACTTGCCCGAACCCTAAATCTCTGGATTAGGTATAGTAGTCTACCCTTAGTAGGGAGCTGTACCGGAATTTCCAGGAATAGCTGATCCAGGTGGCGACTCTGTCACTGATCTTGGAATTTAAGTTTTAAGGTCTTTAAGTTAAAATGGGAAAAGGTTTTCTATAAAAGGGATTTTTCAAACAAAACAACAATTTTCCTAAGGATAATCAAAATCTCGTTTTCTAAAAAAACCAAAACGCCACTCAAAACGCATTTTTCCCAAAAGGTTCCTTTTCCCCGGTTCACTTCGTCGCGTTCCGCTTAGAGGTCGTCTGCTCACAGTGGCGACTGTTGGATATGCCCTAGTCCCGAGGCATTGGTCCTTGTATTTGTATCATACATTAATTGGATTTATGTATTATACTTATTTGTGTTATTAATAAAGGCATTAATTCATTTATTATATCTATCTTGTGCAATATATTAAATGAAGTATCCAATGGACATATCCATATCCATGATGACCAGTGTCATGCACTCGGCAGTAAGACCATGGATAGGGTAAAAGATATGTTCATAAATAGATCCGTAGTCTGTTCTAGTCATGGGAATGAATGGAACAAGAGACTATCATTAACCTGGTTGTATGGCGGTGTCTTACCAGTCATTGGGCATGGAATGTCAACCAAGTTAATTGGTACATGCATAAAGGGCATGATACTGGATAGATCCACTTAACGAGAAATCCACATGGTATAGTATCACAAGTGATTCTCGTGTAGTACTTGTATGGATCCTTTGACCTGACCATATGATGGTGTTGCATGTGAGGTCGCATACTTAGGGGTACGCCTAAAGGGCCTTAATAGGGTGCCAAGTATGGGTGCTTTCGGGTATGTCACTTAGCATAGCAATGCTATGGATATGAAGAAGGGATTTGTCACTCAGTAGTCCACTGAGAAGATATCACCGGCCTCTTGATGAATGTGACTGATAAGAGTGTGGCCACACCCAAACAAGTTTGGAACTTGTTTGTGAGCTTCAGTACATTCGGGATCAAGTTAATGTCCGGACACAAAAAGAGGGTGATCAATCCATGCCTCTGTGTCGGACACCGATATCAACGACATGGGATGTACAAGTTTAAACTACAGGGTTAAGATATTAGTTGGACTGCCATCTCCATCTTAATTGGGGGCTGCAGTGGCTTGCTAGAGCTGAACTGTAGTCTGTGGGCCAAAGGCCCACTGCCAACATAAAGATGGGCCCACGGGATCGTACAAATTGAGCGACTGAACACCGACTTAAGGAACCACATGTATACTTGGAGTATACACTCTGGAGAAAGAGGTATATATATTAATTTCATTATAAAGATCAATTGGATTGATCCTAATAACAAAATTAATATATTTAATTGGCTCTTCATAATTAATTGGATTAATTATGAGATTATTTCCTAGGTAGAAATATTCATATGTATAGGTTTACATATGATTTTATTTTGTGAAGATCTAATTTTAATTTGATGGATTAAATTAATTGGTCAAACTAATTTTAATTTAAATGTAAATAATATATTACTTGGTGTAATATATTAAATACATGGGTATATTAAAGTTGGGCTTGAAATTAATTTAAACCAGATTAATTAAAATAAGATTAGGCCTGAATTAAAAGAAGGAAGCCCACACAAAATGAATGAGCCAAGCTGGGCCTTAATTCCCTGAGGGAATTCGGCCAACCTAGGTTTTAACCCTAGGAGAATTTCGGCCAATAGAATGAGAACACATGATATAGCTGAAATTCACTAGCCCCCTCTCTCTATAGTTTATGTTTTTCCAACGCTAGCACGGGTGGTGTTCGTTAGGCGTTCGTGTATGTGAACGAGGAGGGATTCTACATTGATTCCTGTAGTCTGCATCCGTCTCTGAAAGAGATAATCCGGGTAAGAGAATTATCTCTTTCTATTAAATTGTTGTTTTTACAATTTCCATTTCAATTGCTCCTGGGCACGGATTTGAGGAAATCATCGCGTTCTTTCGCTTTTATCGGGTGATTTCTGGTGAAAAATCCCAACAGCGACTCTGCTGGGGATCTTGGTTTCTTAAAAAGTTTTCATAAAAACTTAAGGAACTTAGGCAACTACCAAAATATAACCTCACTTGCGGTCACTTTACCAAGTTCATAATACCATATTTGTTTATACTTGCACATCATGACATTTTCTTCTTCTCAATCCCTCTAATACGCTGATCAACCCCGGTTTACTCAAGAAGGTGACCTACTTCTTCCTCCAGCATTGGAGGCACCTGAAAGGGTAAACCACTCATAGCACCGCATGACCTTACATCGTGTTCTATGGTAAGGAGTGTATATTCACTATGGGAACCTATACGACCCTTGGTTTTGACTTTAGCCCATATGTAATGGCTTAGCAACTTCCCCTAGGATTACCAAAACATAAATTCAAATTGGATATTGAGTGTGCACCTTTGGTATCCCCCGTTGATGCCAAAGAAACTGAACACCTAGGAAGAACGCAAGACCAATCAAAAGGAGAAATAAGGTTGGAAGGGAGTGCATATTATTGCATGTGCTAACATTTGTTCTGTGGTGTTTTTATTTGATCTTTTCACGAAGTATCGAACATGCATAAGCTTTCATGTGTCATTCTAACCACATCTTTGTGTAGCCATTTTCGAGCATCGACATATGTGTGACACTAATCACATTTTCGTGCGGCCACGACATATTATTCGTGTGCCATTTACATCTCGCGTGCGACATTTCAACAGATGACATCATCCCTTGTGTCATGCATCTTAACCACATTTTCATACAGCCACTTGCATTTTCGTGTGACATACACATTCATGTCATTTCATCCCACCTAACAAAGGATGTTCTGGGTGTGCCCTTCATGATCATTTCATTCCATAACATATCGGGTATCCCAAAACTACCCATGTCTTGCCCTTACACTGGATTCCACTCAGCCATTTCACTATAGCATCAGAAATTTGTCCATGGGATGGTCCCCATGTGACCATTTCATATCATCTCATTGACATACAAAGCGTCGAAACTCTGCCCGTATGCCGGCACACACTCGGCCATTTCATATTAATTCATTAGGTGCCCCAAATGCGCCGAATCTCTGTCCATGTGGCGGCTCGCACAAGACCTTTTTGCACTATTTTTGTATGGCATTGGGCACTCTTGGGACATCCCAAACAAAGGAAATCAAAATGAAAAGTTCATCCTCATTTTCATTTCCATTCACAAAGCATCATCCGAGCATCATACCTCATGTCATCACTTCATTCATTTATCATCCCTAACTCTCCGCGTGTGGTGTAGGACAGTATGTAAGACCAAAGCTCTGCACAGACAGTTCACTGAATAAGCTGGTGTGAGCACGGGTTTTCCCGACCTCGGTGATGAGAATTCATATGTTACCTCTGGAGCAGACGGACGTGAATTAGATCCGAAAGCGACCGGATTGCCACATGGAGTGTCTCAAATGTCCTAAAAACCAAGCTGTCTATGATCCGAAACCCCCCGGAAAGGTCTCCCATGTGGTCTTTAGGGTTTAGGGTGCATGCCTGATGTTTAGTCCTTCGCTCTGGCCTTCGCTAGAACCGGACAACTCTGGTTTCTTGACCCAGAGCCGACCGGCTCTAGACTAGAGCCGCAGCCGACTGTAGTGGGCAAGACAAGTTGCCCTGCAAAAACCAGGCAACTTGTATCGCAGAAGAAAAAGGTATGGGCTGAATCAGATTTTCAGGTCCATTTAACGCGAAGAAAAGAAAGGAGAGAGAGAGATATAAAAAAAAGAAAGGAAATCTGGGGAGAGATTTTTGGCAATCTTAAACCAGAGAAGAAAAAAAAGAAAAAGAGAGGTAGAGAGAAAAGGGAGAGACTAAAAATAGAGAGAGCTGGAAGTTGAGTATGATACTGATATTAAAACCTAAACCAAGATTTGAACATTAAAACTAAAGTTTCATAACCATTTCTTATTGTTTGGAAATCATTCTGGGTTCGTTTCGGTTTGTTACGGATCGGTGTGGTTTTGTCCAGTTGAGACTCCGGCAACAATCTCAAGCTTTCAATCCGTTCATGCATATCTAGTACACTAGAAAGACACCAAGGTAAACTCTGAGAGGCCTTAAACCTGTTTACATTATGTTTTCTACATATTTTTCTCTTTTGAAATTTTTTCCGGAAAACAGACTTAACCGCCATAGCCGTACGGCTATGTCTCTGAAGAACAGAGCCGGCCGGCTCTAACCCTAGAGCCGCTCGGCTCTGTTCCTCAGGGACAGATTCCCGATCTGTCCCGAACGGCCGGAAAAGGGTCCGTTTTCCATTTCATGCTTTTCTGTTTTGTTATTTTCTAGCCCAAGAATGTTTGTACGTTGTTTTGGTTCCGGTTTTCAGATTTGTGGGCATATGAATGTTGGTTTTTTTTTTCGGGTTTTATATTTCGGTTTCGGGGTTGTTTGATCCGTTATGGATCCATAGTTCAGCATTAGCGGACCCCCGAACATCATAAAATCTCAGAAATACATTGAAAACGAACAAGAACATGAATTTTTTGAAATAAAAGAGAAAACCAGTTTCGAGTCTAGGGCTTACAGCCGCCCAGAAAGGATCAGAGCCGGCCGGCTCTAACCAGAGTCGCCCGACTCTATTTCCTGCCATGTGACTGTAATTCCCGGGAAAACGATAGAATTGCGGAACGCCTCGCACGAGTGTTGTTGCGCGATGCTGTTTTCGGATTCAAACGGTTTTTGGCGTGTTTATTACATTTTGAACCCTAGATGAAATGTGTATTTAGGAACCCACACGAACGGAACCCCGAGTTCCGGGATAACTGACCCACAAAAATGGAAATTTGCATGAAACCGAGCCAAATGGTTTTCCAAAATTGATTTTCCAGCACAAAAATCCACAGGACGTTTCAAAACCGTTTTCCAGGTCCAACCAGTCCGACCGGTCGGGTCGACCTGGTTACCCCCTAAATGCATGTCCCTGCTTCCCAAATAGGGCTGAGCATGGACCGGTTAGGTTCAAAAACCGAACCGAACTGAAAAAAACCGATCCAAAAAATGCTGTATTTTCTAAACCAATCCGATCCAAACTAAATTTTGGTTCGATTCAGTCCAAACCGAACTAGTTCGGTTTGGTTCGGTTTGGACTAGCTCGAACAAAAAACATCAACTTTTTTTTCTTTAAATCAAAATAAAAATTTTATATAAGTAGTTTGTTCAAAAAAAAAAGAAATACAAAAAAATTAACTTAAAAAAAAGTAATACTAAATAATACTATTACATCACAATAAAATACTAAAATTCTCTTTCTTTTTTTTTTCAACTCTCAAGTTTTAACAACTATAAATTAGCATAAAAAAAATCACAATATAAAACTATAAAAGAATATAATGTCTAAAATTCTCTACAATTAGTATATATTAATTTTATAATTAATTTTAATATTTTACCAATTTTTCGGTTTTTCGGTTTGGAACCGAACCGAAGTCCAAACTTCTTAATAACTTAAAACCAAACCAAACCAAACTATGAAATAGATCGATTTGGATCGGTTTGGATTTTCGGCTTTTGGACATTGGTTCGGTTTTGCTCACCCCTATTCCCAAATCCTAATTCTGTCCTGATTTGAGTTCTATTTATGTTTATAATATAAACTGTGCTAACTAATCTGTTTTACAGCATTTATTGTTATTTTTTTTGTACTTAATAGACTAATTCGTGTAATTAGGCGGTTGTATTATTTTTAGATCCTCGTGTACTTAGACGTTTGTAAAAGTGAGGACAAGAGTTTTTATATTTTATTCAATTTGGTTGTATAATCAGCCTTTATTATTCTTTTGTATATTTGTGTGGATGGTTTAATTTCCTGCAATTTATTTTATGCATTTTTGCCTTAGCATCGGGTTAATAAAGTAAACAAATTGGGTTAGAGAAAGATAATAAATTGAATAAATATGGTTTTATAAATAATAAACGAATACAAGCTTGAGGTTAAGTAGGTAAGTTGCTGGAACCCTGAATCTCTGGATTAGGTACAGTAGTCTACGCTCGGTAGGGAGCTGTACCGGAATTTCCCCGATGAGCTGATCCGGGTGGCGACTTTGTCACTAATCTCAAAATGTAGGTTTCGAGGTCTTTAAGTAATAAATCGGGAAAACGTTTTTTACAAAATGGAATTTCAAAACAAATAAACAATTTTTCCTAATATAAAATAAAAAAAACCTGCTTTTTCCCAAAATATCACTAAACCATTTCTTTCCTTCGTTTTCACCGGTTTGCTTCGCGTCGTCCCACCTCTTTTAAAGGTCGTCTGCTCACAGTGGTGACTCCGCTGAGGATTTTAGTTTCTTAAAATGTTTTTCTTAAAAACTTATGGAACTTAGGCAACTATTGAAATATAACATCGCTTGTATTCGTTTATCGATTTATAAACATCATATTTATTCATACATTTTCATATCATGACATTTTCTTCTTCTCAACCCCTCGAATACGCTGTTTCACCCTGGTTTACCCAAGAAGGTGGCCTACCTCTACCGCCAGGATTGGAGACACCCGACGGGGTAAACCACTCATAGCTCCGCATGACTTTACATCGTGTTCTACGGTGGGGAAGGGTTTGTTCGCTATGGGAGCCTGTACGACCCTTGGTTTTGACTTTGGACCTCATGTAATGGCTTAGTAATTTCCCCTAGGATTACCAAAACATAAATTATAAAAATGAAAATGAACATCAATCGTATGCCTTTGGTATTCCCCGTTGATACCAAAGAGACCCAACACCTAAGAAGAATGCGAGACCAATCGAAAAGAGAAATAAGGTTGGAAGGGAGCGCATATTTTTGTGTGCTAACGTTTGTTTTCTGATGAGTTCCTTTTTATTTTCGCACGAAGCATCCAATATACATAACCATTCACATGCCATTTCTAATCATCCATATGTATGGCATTTATGTTAACCATATCTTCTTACAGCCATAACATTTTATTCGTGTGTCATTTACACATTTCGTATGTCCACATTTCCATAACATAAACATGACATCATTATGTATGTCATACATCCTAACCACGTTTTTGTGCAGCCATTTGCATTTTATGTGACACTCATATCCATATCATTTCATTACATCAAATAAAGGACGTTCTGAGAATGCCTGTTATGATCACCACATTTCATGCCATATCGGGTACCCGAAACTACTCGTAGTCCACCTGTGCATTAGTTCGCACTCGGCCATTCGCTATATCGCATCATTCACTAGAAAATCTTAAAGATTTTAGGTCTGGTTACACGGCTACCCTTACGACAACATAAGCATTTTATCATCCATGTTTGGTGTCATTTGTTGTTGGTGTCACGGTAACACCAAAACATTGTTTGTATGTCGCAATCCATATCGGGTTCGTTTCATAACATAGAAAAATAATTCAAGGTACTCCACGAGTACCGGATCTTTTTCACATATAGGTATATTCCTTAACATCCTTAAACCATGCAAGGTATTCCATGAACACCAAATCTCTGTCTGTGTTCTTGCGCACACGAGATTTATTTGCGACATCATGGCATATTTGATGCCCCAAAAGCGTCAGATTTTGTCCGGGAAACAATTTCCACGTGACCATTTCACTCCATTTCATTTTGACCTATAAAGTGTCAAACCTCTGTTAGTATGTTGGTGCGTTTGTGACCATTTCACAGCATTCATTAGGTGCCCCAAAGGTACCGATCTTCTGTCCATGTGATGGCCTACGCATGATAGTTGTTTGCATTGTCTCCTGCATGATTTCGGGGCATTCTTGGGACGTTTGAAAAAAAAATAAAGGCAAAAGAAATCACATTCATTATCATTCTCATACTTGAATCATCATTCAATCACAATCGTTCAACAATCATATCATCCATATCATATAGTACTGTACATCTAGGGTCACGACATTCATCTATAATGCTAACCCTATGTTGAATGTGCAGTTTGGCGATGAACTTCAAAACGGCTTGAACGTGTTAGCTCAGGGACCAGACAGTCAATTCAGTCAGTTTACACCTAATCAGCTACAGTGGAGAGGGTTAGAGTCAGTTCAGATTCAGACTCAGAGCAAGAGTTTGTGGAGCAATTGCTGGCAATACCTGTTGACAGTCCATTCATTCTAGAAGAAGTTAACAGAGCTGAAATAGCCCAGGGCGGAAATGGAGGGAGTCCTCCTTTTGATCAGAATGCATTCATGACAGCCTTTCTAAGTTCTGATCAGTTTAAAGCCACCATTAGAGAGCAGGTACAGACTGTAATGTCTGCTGTAAGGGGTGCAACAAGTTAGAGAGTCTAGGTTCCTGTTGAGAATGAAGGGAACGCTATTCAAGGAATCCTAAACCCAGGAAGGAATGCTCCAGGAAGTAGTAGAGTGGTCATCCCATCTAGGGAGGTTGACCATCACTCTGAGGAAGATGAAGCCTTTGAAAGGGCGAGGGACGCCTCAATTGAGACGGCTGCTGAGAAGCGTCTCAAGGAAAAATTTTCTGATTTTGAAGTGCTATTGCCAAAGCTGAAAGAGATGGTCCACTACCAGCTTGTTAAATGTGCAGATCCATCCACTTTATTTGCAGAAGGGGGAGAGCCACTCCTGGTTGAATTCCAGATGCCTTATTTGCCCTTATATACTGGGGAAGGTCCTCTAGAAGCTCATTTGGACAGTTACATTAGGATTATGTCTAGCCTAGGGATTAGGAAGGTCCACCTCCTGAATCTGTTCCCGACTACGCTGCAGGGCACAGCTGCCAAGTGGTATTTGAAAATGCCACTCCACACTCGTTCTACTTAGGAGGATCTATCGGAAGCATTTGTAAAGCAGTACGCTTACAATACCCAGGTTGAGACCACATTGGAAGACTTAGAAAGAATCCGCCAAAGGCCCAATGAATCTTTTTCGGCCTATTACAAAAGGTGGATGGATGTCCAGGTGTTGGTGGATGGAGCCCCTAAATTGGAATCCCTCATTGTGAAGCTTGTGGATAGTAGCTTGCCAACTTATAAGGAGAAAATGAAATTGAAGAGGTTTTATTCCTTCAACGCGATGGTGGATTTCGCAAAATGGGTCGAGAGTTATGATGAAGAGGAACAGCAAAGCAACCAGAATGTGAGTACTTACCGGGGAAGCCGGGGATACACTCAGGGATACAAGGCCAGTGGTTCTACATCTTCTTTGATGAGGACTAGCTCTAAGCCGGCTCTGATTACAGTAGTAGTTAATCAGATGAAAGAGGCTGATGTGACAACGGTGGCCCAAGGTGGGCAAACAAGAACGCCCCAGAGACTCACTAATCCATGGGCTGAGTCCTTGGGCCGTATATTCCCCAAGTGCAGGAAGGCTGGCCTGTTGTAGGGTTTGAAGCCTTATGTTCCCCTTGCGGAAGCTGATAAGGAGAATTTTTATGCCTATCATGTGACTGTAGGCCACCGCACAAACGATTGTACCGGCTTGATAAGGGCCATCCAAAGGTTGATCACTGAAGGAAAGATTGTAGAGCCTGCACTAAAGTCGAACGTGCAAAGGAATCCCTTGCCTAATTTTGGTGGCCAGGTTAATATGGTTCAGTCTGGTGTTCTGACCAATAGCGTTTTTGCACAGATAATTGAAGCAAATCCGAGTGTTCAGGTGGTAGCAGCTAAACTAGAAGAGGAAGAACCAGAAAGCTTGAACTCCAAACTTTAGTAGTGCGGAAGGAATAGATTCCCATTGATCTGAATTATATTGACTTGGAAGGTGAGGATGAAGACTTCAGGTTTGAAGAGCCCAAGCTTGTGTATCCAGTAGAAACGAAGCGAGGGACAGTGGTAATGAAAGACGACCTTGTCATGCATATCACTAGAAGCGGTAGGGTCCATCAACCCATCAATGTAGCTCCTCTGATGTTGCCAAGAAGGAATCTTTCTACTGGAGAATCAAGTGCAGAAGCCCAGGGGTCGAAGGGTAAGGACGATGTCCTAGTAGTCAAGCAGCTGAAAAGGATGCCCGCCAGGGCTAGCATTTGGCACCTCCTCATGGAGTCTAAGAGACATCATGAGTTAGTACTGAAGCAGTTAATGGAGATGGCGGTAACTCCTATGATGTTGCCAGATGAAGTCTATGCAATGATAAAGGGAATTGATCTAAGAGCCAACAAGACCCAAGAAATCAACTTTGGAGTATCCGATCTGCCACCGGAGGGTGTGAATCACAATAGAGCTTTATATCTGAGAGTGCAGATTATGGACAAGACCATGCAGTGCGTGATGGTCGATGACGGATCAACCTTCAATATTTGCCCTTTAAAAGTTTTGCCTTATTTGGGCGTTGAAGTGGAGGCTCTAGGTAAATCTGGCATGGTGATCAGGGCATACGACGACAGTAGAAGATCAGTGATCGGCACCTTTAAGGCCGAGGTCAGTGTGGGGGAGGTCAAGTCCAATGTGCTATTCACATTTACTGACATCCCTGTCATATTTCTTCTCCTAGGGAGGCCATGGTTCCATACCCTAGGAGGTGTGCCTTCCACCTTACACCAGAAAGTTAAGTTTTTGATAGGAGGGAAGGTGGTGACAGTAGAGGCGGATGAGCCGTCAGTGGTAGCTGCCTTAAGAGCCGAGGAGCAGCCAATGACAGGATTTTAAGTGGCTATTGTGTCGGAAGAAGGTTGTGATGGGCCAAAGTTCCCAGATTGGATATATAAATATTTTGCCAAGCAAAAGTTTCAGCCTGGCAGGGGCTTGGGGGTGAGACTACAGGGTGTCCCCAAGTTTGACATAGCACCGGGAAAGTATCATTAATTTAGGCTTGGTTATCGTGAGAAAGGAGGTGAACCGAGCAAGAAGTCTGTGAATTTGGTGGACGCTTTCATCCGTCCATCTGAAAAGGCCTATGACAGGACCTCAGAGTTAGTGGAAATGGAAGGAGAACAATTCCCCGGATTTGAAATTTTTTCGGATGTTGTTGATTTCGAAAAATATGGAGTGGAACCGATTGTCAATATGCCGTGCTGAGGCAAAAAATGACAAAGGAAAAGCTGTGAAAGTGGAGGAGGCAGTGATCAGCCGAGCTGAAGCTGAATTCATGGTCGAGGGAGAGTCCTCTGAAAAGTGGGCCCTAAGAGTAAAGAAGTCAATGAGGCTATTGCAGCCTTTACCAGGGCACCGGTCGCTCTTATGAAAGCCACTACAGGGTCTGAGCTAGAACAGGCGGCTGTGCCAAAAACTCAAAAGGAGTTAGTGAGTCAGGTTGTAAAGGAATTGGCCAAGTTGATGATGGCCGGGAAAGCAAAGATGATCAAGGAAAGCCCGATTGTTGACCAGGAACAGCCTCTGGAAGGTGACCTGGGAGCTTTGTTCAAAGAAGTGGAAGAAGCTGCTGCAAGGGAAGACCCTCCATATGTGGAGGGAGAAAATCACTTTGATGTATCTTCTTTTTTTGTGTTTTATGTAAACACCTCTACCTATAAGGCCTTTAATTCAATGAAATCTGATTTTGCTTACTTGTGTGATGTTTTTCCGGATGGAACAGTGCATCAATACAAACATTCATTTAATGTTTTTAGCATACATGATGCATCATTACATGAAATGAATTTAGGAACAGATAAGGACCCAAAAATGGTATCCGTCTCAAAAGACCTCACAGAGAAGGGAATTGGTGAATGTGCTCCTAAAACATGTAAAGGCCTTTGCCTGGTCTTATGACGATATGCCTGGAGTCGACAGGGAGATTACAAAGCACCGAATCCCAACGGATCCAAAAATGAAGCCTATCAAGCAAAAGCTCCGAAGACTCAGGCCGGAATGGGCAGAAAAAGTTAAAAAAGAAGTGGCCAAGCAAATAAGAGCGAAATTCCTGGAAGTTGTGGAGTACCCGGAATGGTTGGCTAACATAGTACCGGTCGCCAAAAAGGATGGCAGAGTCAGGGTCTGCGTGGATTATAGAGATTTGAATAAAGCGTCTCCCAAGGATGACTTTCCACTCCCGCATATTGATGTGTTACTTGATAGTATAGCTAGAGCCATGATGTACTCATTCATGGACGGCTTTTCAGGGTATAATCAGATCCTTATGGACATAGTTGACAGGGTGAAAACAGCTTTCATCATAGAATGGGGAGTGTACTGCTATAGGGTTATGCCGTTTGGACTAAAGAATGTCGGAGCCACCTATCAGAGAGCTGTCACAACATTGTTGCACGACATGATTCATAAAGAGGTTGAGGTCTACGTGGACGACATGCTAGTCAAATCTATAACCCGAGAAGAGCACCCCGCTATCTTGGATAGATTCTTGACTAGAGTTGAAAAGTACAACCTCCGCCTCAATCCGAAGAAGTGTGTGTTTGGGGTAACCTCAGGAAAGCTTCTTGGTCATATGGTAAGCCAGAGAGGTATTGAGATAGACCCCGATAAGATCAAGGCGATTAGTGAAGTGCCTGCGCCGATAACAGAGAAAGAAGTCAGATCGTTTTTGGGGTCGCTCCAATATGTCAGCAGGTTCATCGTGAGATTGACTACAATTGCGAGCCCATTTTCAAGCTTTTAAAGAAAAATCAGCCGACAGAGTGGAATGATCAGTGCCAATTAGCCTTTGACAAAATCAATACTTATTTGGTAAATCCACTGGTTCTGAAGCCTCTAATGCCGAACAAGCCTTTAGTTCTGTATTTGGCCATTGAAGACACTTCAGTAGGAGCAATGTTAGTTCAAGAGCAGGAGGATGGAAGAGATCATGCGATCTACTACCTGAGCAAGAAGTTGCTTGACTACGAAGCCAAATATACTATAGTGGAAAAGACCTGCACCACTATGGTATGGCTAACTAGGAAGCTGAGACATTATTTCCAATTGTACAAGGTTCAGGCGGTGGCAAAAGTCAACCCGATGAAATATTTATATCAACTCCTACGTTGACTGGAAAGTTATCAAGATGGCTACTTTTATTGTCTGAGTTCAACGTTGAATATGTGACTAAAAAGACAATTAAAGGAAGGGCAATGGCAGAATTTCTAGCTAACCAGCCCTTGGAGTCAGATTATGTTGAGAATCTGGAATTCCCTGATGAGCAGCTGGCTGTAATAAAAACAGAACCAGACAGATGGGTAATGTACTTTGATGGAGCTGTGAACAAGCATGGGGCAGGATTAGGAGTAATCATTGGCACGCCTGATGGAGAAATCATTCCCCTAGCTAAACGCCTATAATTCCAAGTGACTAACAACGCGGCAGAATCTGAAGCTTGCCTGTTTGGGATTGATTCTCTGATTACATTAGGGGCAATGGAAGCACTGATAATTGGAGATTCCGCACTGGTAATTCACCAGATTGTAGGAGAATGGGAAATAAAAGAAGAGTCACTTCGGCCATATCTACAGATGGTTTGGGACAGGGTAGAAGCTTTCAGGCTCTGCGAATTTAGACGCGTGCCGAGAGAAGATAATCAAATGGCAGACTCTCTAGCCATGCTCTCGTCAATGTGGGAAGAACCTCAGAAGCATCCCATGTAGCCAGTGGTGGTGGAAGTTGCACAGAATCCATGTCACTTGTCAGTCAGTGTTATGGCGACGGCCGAAGAACGCCTCTGGTATCATGATATTTTACAGTTGATTCAAAACAGACAGCACCCCTGATGATGCCAGTGAATCAGATAGGATCTCCCTCAGGAGGTTGGCAGCACAGTTTAGATTATTCAAGGGTAAGATCTTCAAAAGAACTGTTGGCGGCTTGCTACTGAAGTGCTTAATAGAAAAGGAGGCTAAAGAAGTCATGAGGCACATCCATGCAGCGACTTGTGGGCCACACATGAATGGATTAGCTTTGGCCAAGAAAGTACTGCGATAAGGCTATTTCTGGCTCAGGTTACAAGTAGAATGTGTCGAAGAGGTTAAAAGGTGCTAGGAATGTCAAATACATGGAGACCTCAGTTATCTTCCCCCGTTCGAACTTCAAATATCAGCAACTCCGTGGCCATTTGCTACTTGGGGAATAGATCTTATTGGGGAAATAAGACCACCTGCGTCTAACGGACACCAATTTATTATTGTGGCTATCGACTATTTCTCAAAGTGGGTAGAAGCGAAGTCATTTGTGCATATCACAGCCAAGAAAATGGCCAAATTCATTGAGAGAAGTATCTTCACCAGGTATGGAATTCCGCACCATGTTGTCACGGACAACGGGGTACAGTTCCAAGGGGCTACCGAGTGGCTGTTTCAGGATAAAGGAGTTAAGCATCACAAGTCATCTTCATATCGTCCACAAGCTAACGGAGCGGTGGAAGCTGCCAATAAATCCATCAACAAGATTCTTTCAAAAATGGTGGTCACCTATTGGGATTGGGCTGACATCTTGCCATTTGCTTTGTGGGGTTATAGAACCAGTATCAGAACTCCCACTGGAGAAACACCATTATGGGTTTATAGAACCAGTATCAGAACTCCCACTGGAGAAACACCATACTCCCTAGTCTATGGGATAGAGGCTGTGCTGCCAGTAGAAATGGAAGTTAAGTCGTTAAGGGTGGTTATGGAATCTCAGTTGCTAGAATCAGAATGGATTCAATCAAGATACGAACAGCTGGCACTGATTGATGAAAGACGTCTTCGGGCATTGGATCATTTACAGATGTATCAACAGAGGATGGCTCGGGCCTACAACAATAGAGTCCGCCACCAGAAGCACCCGCTTAAGGCAGGAGACTTGGTGCTGAAACAGACGAAGCAAGTTAACACGGATGTTAGAGGGAAGTTCAAGCCCAACTGGGAAGGTCCGTATTTGGTGAAGAAAGTACTCTCCAAGGGGGTTATAAAGATCATGGATATGGATGGAAACGAATTTGTGAATCCTATCAACCAGGATAAGCTCAGGTGTTACTATGTATAAAAAAAAAGCAGCACACGGATCGAAAACCGAAAAGGCGATTCGTGTAAAAGTTAGGGCAGGAGGTAGGCGCCATCAGTGGAAAAAGGCTGCAATGACCAGTTAGCGGTATTCCTAAGTTCAGTTGGAACGGATACCATTTTTTATCTTGTTCCTAACTTTATTTCATTTTTGATACATATTGTACTAAAACGTTATTAATGAATAAATGAATGAATGTTTCTTCTGTCCGATTAAATGTCTTGAGTTCGCCTCAAGTCAGATTTTTGTTATATGTTTGTGATTGTGCACTTCCCATGTTTTGCATGCATCATGTAAAAAAAATCTGGTGGATCGAAAACCGAAAGGCGGTCCATGCAAAATTTAAGATACAAATAAGAGTTTGCTGGGTTGAAAACCTGAAAGGGCAGTCCAGGCAAAAGTTAAGACAGTCCGATAGATTGAAAACCCACAAGGGCAGTCTATGCAAAAATAAGGACACAAAAATAAAACATCAAAGTAAATATTATCCAGTGATAACTCCAAATAGCATAAAGGAGATCTACAGGCCGAGATATCTCATGGTTAGGATTCCACGCTCATGCCTTGTAGGGCAGGTCACCAACTCAGATAACCAAGCTCTGTACCGACTATCTATCTCTGTCAAGGCTATTTCATTATACCTCAAAACTTCAAAGTGGGTGGGATTCATCAACTGCTGTTAGACGTGTCTGGGCCACTACTGTGTAAATTCGCCGCACTCTGTGTTCAGTAACCCTTGGAGCATTTGTAGGTTATCTAAATCGGGGTCAGGAACAGCTAATCTGACTCCACGTGGGCAATGAACGAAGAGGATGGCTCCGAATTCCTCTACCATTGGACACAACTCTTATCCGGAGAAGCGAAAAATGTGGTCCATGGGATCCCAAAATCGGGCTGCAGTCGCCAAAAAGGTTCGATTCAGGGGGCACATTCATGTAAAAAAACATGGAATGCAGGCTAAAAGGCGCCAATAAGGCCCAATTGGAAGTGCAGCATGTTCTCTAGTAGTCCCTGAGGTGGTTACGAAATCGATCCATCAGAGGGGGCACGAGAAATGAAATTGAATTATTACTCCTTTCTGCATAGAAAATAGATAAAATGCTATCAGTAAGGTAGGATCCAGCAACGAGAAGATAACAGATCAACAACAAGAGGGAGGAGTTTTCATAGAATATCAATAAAAGTGATACATCAGTCAATGGTCACACGATGAAAATATGTATATGTACATGATGATGTTCTATCCTAGCCCACAGGCAGGCAACATCAACACAAAACTACGAAACTACAAAAAGCAAAGTCTACGACTGTCCCCCATCAATCAAATCGTCATCCTCCTTGTCCTCGGCCTCGA
Source organism: Euphorbia tirucalli (assembly GCA_039660915.1). NCBI lineage: Eukaryota > Viridiplantae > Streptophyta > Magnoliopsida > Malpighiales > Euphorbiaceae > Euphorbia > Euphorbia tirucalli. Next base: position 67,734,392 of record CM077641.1, on the reverse strand, counting down.
CGCCATCACCAAAGACACGCCGACTAGCCTCCCAGTCATCTAGCTGAGTGCGGAGATTCTCATTCATGAATGTGAGGTCTGCGATGGTCCTCTGCATCTCCTCTATCTCCACTCTCGTACAGGCATCATCACACCGGTGAGCAGTGAGTGCAGCCTATACCATAAACAATAAGAGCATCATGTCATGCATGCATGTGCATTTGAAGCATACATACATGCATATGCATTTGTCAACACAGGTACTTACCGTCAACACTCCATTATCTCGAAGAAAGAGATTCCTGAGAGCGGAAGTCGCCTGACATAGGGCCATCCCCTATGTCACTGAAATCTATACAAAGAATAGCACATAAGATTGGATCAGCAGCCAAGACAGTAATCAAAAGAAGGCAGGGGTAGAGATACACACATGTGTCGTGTCAGGAGGAACAGCAGCAGGAGGAGGATGTGACTCGATATGCAAATCTACTCGATAATACTCCCCGGCTTCATTTTGCAGCATCACCCAGGGCTCCACAAAGTACTCTAGACATCCTAGGATGAAGCCAGTAGGATGAACCATCGGAGGGACCATAGGGGGAATAGGCTTAGTGTACCCTGCCTCAGTATCGACATTAGGCACACCAGTATGGGTGGAAGAACTACCATCTCCTCGGCCGCCGGCAGTCCCAGATCCACGTCTGCTAGAACGCCTGTGGGATGAAGAACGTGGATGCTTACCTCTATCAGATGGCTAAAGAGAAAATAAAGAAAGAAATGGTAAGTGGCGGATCAACTTTAAAATAAGCAGATTATAGAGCAAGGTAGAGAAATACCCCGGTTGGAACATCCTTTGGTGGTGTAGTCCCAACAGAAGGAAGAAGCTGTGTGCAGATGAATTGCGGATAGTCGCCATCATCTTCCATAACCGTATAACCAGATCCAAACAAATCCGGATGATCTTGCTCTGACAACAGATATGGCCAGAATAGTCCAACTGGAGGTGTAGGCAGAATCGTACTCTCCTGGGGTCCAGTATGCCAATCAGTGACCCTTTTCTGAGGTACCACTCCAAACTAACAGGGCTTTCCATGACTAATCATTGGGGGACCAGCCTCCGAGCATCTATAAGCTCTATGGACCACACGGCATCTCCCCATGGCTCCTGTATCACCTGAAAAATAGATATACGTAAAAAAAATGAAAATGAAAAATGATGATGATAATGTCTAAATTGGAAGAATACCTGCTCAAAGGTCATATTCGCCAAAAGCTGGCAACAAATCCAAGGGTCGGTGTCTACCTCGCTCCAGCCAAAACCAAGCCATCGCTGTAGTCGAGGAAAGTCAGGAATCACAACACTAGCCGGTATGGCTACTTTAGGTGGAGGAACAAAGGCGTACTCATACGTCCAAATCTGTACCATTAATCAAAACGGTTAATAAAAAAAAGGAAGGTAACTCCCATGAAGGACTATCCAAGCACCCTTCAGCTCCTTGTACCTCCCGTGGGCGCAGACATCAAGGCCATAGTATAGCTGAGCCAGCCCGGCTTGCCCCCAGCTCAGAGTCCCAACATCCTTTAACTGAATCAGCGACGGGAGCATAACAAAGTTCAGGTCACTCTGACCTGTAGGGAATAGTAGAGTGCTCAAGGCGAATAGCAGGAACACCCATGCGTAATGCCTCACATCCCTAAGTGGGAAGGAAGCACCCTCAGGCAAACTGTCTTGACAACTCAACCAATAATCTCGCAGGGTGCTCCCCTGGACCCGCCTGCCCACAGAAGTCAAGCCAATTAGCATGGCAATCACGTCTGGCCTGAAGCCTTCTCGCTCCAGTGACTGATTGAAGTCTATAATGCGCCCATCAAAAGATAGACTGGTAATAGCGGCGAAATCCTCGGGCGTAACAATAAATTCCCCGATCGGGAAATGGAAAGTATGTGTGGAGTCCATCCACCTCTTCAAGAGTGCCGTTAACAAACCCCTACTTGTCCGAGGCACAGTCTCACACATCGAACAAACAAACTGGTCCAGACCGGTCGAATTAACCAGCCCTCGCACATCGTCGGGGAGTCACCGGTACCAGGATAATGCGTCAGTCATAGAACCAGCTCCCTGGTTGTTCAGCCTCGACTGCAAAATAATAAACAGGGAGTTTTATGAATTATGTATTTGTTACTTTGCATGAATAAAGCATTTAAAATAAAATTGGAGGCTTAGAATTCTGGTTTTGGTCGAACCAGAGCCGCCCGGCTTTGTTTAGAGTCGTCCGACCCTAACCATAGCCGGCCAGCTCTATTCTGGCCAGAATAGAGCCGACCGGCTCTGTTCATGAACCAGAGCCCCTGGATGACCAACACAACCGGTCGGCTCTAGTGTTGAGCAGTCCAGCTCTGTTCGAAAAACCGGCGGTTTGCTTCCTAAAACCAAGGTTTTGTGATTTTTCGCTCAAAAATCGATTTTAATCGACTCTAAACCATCAATTAAGTTTCCTAGGAGCAAAATCTACTCTAAACATGCATCAATTTCATGTAATTTCAACTAATTTCGTCAATTTTGCAGGAATTCAAAAATAGAGTAAAGAAAAGAAAATTAACCAAATTTTGCATAATGTGCGCAGATGGCTTTAAAGTCACAGGCACAGGATCATTTCTTCTAACTCCATAATACGAAACTGACTCTCGTAATCCGTATACATCCACTATAGATTCAGTAGGCAGAAAAAATTCTCCCTCAGGTAAAGAATACCTCACATGTAGGAGTATTTAGGAGAACGGCTCTTCGCATCTTTCTCATTTTGTGATAGAAGAGATCAATAAAGTTTTTTTCCAGAGAGAGGGAGAGGCAATGAAGAAGGAGAAGTAGAATGAAAGAATAAAATGTAGGAGCCTTTTTATCTTTCAAATTTAACCCACTAGAGCCATACGGCTCTAACTTGCGTGGAAAGCTAGAGCCAGCCGGCTCTAGTCATGAGCCGCCGGCTCTGCCCCACTAAGGCAGAGCCGCCTGGCTCTGGTTCATCCGACACCGTATTTTTTTCGGTTTTTCACGATTTCCACTTATTCCAATTTAATCCCGGGACGGGTATTATTCAATTTTGCAGGTATTTGGGGGTCAAAAAGCCCCGAGCTGTATTTATTCTTGATCGAATGGGAAAAAATTTTTGTTTTCAAAATTATCGATCAAGGAATAAATACACGCTTTCAACTCTATTTTAATGGTCTACTCCACCACACGGAGAAAACGGTTTTATTCGGTCGCTCCACCACACGAAGAAGAGTTAAAAATCATCACGGGCACACTCCACCACAGCGAGTTGATACCAGGGGCAAACTCCACCACACGGAGAAGAGTTAAAAATCATCACGGGCACACTCCACCACAGCGAGTCGATACCAGGGGCAAACTCCACCACACGGAGAAGAGTTAAAAATCATCATGGGCACACTCCACCACAGCGAGTTGATATCAAGGGCACACTCCACCACAGCGAGTCAATACCAGGGGCACACTCCACCACAGCGAGTCGATATCACGGGCACACTCCACCACAGCGAGTCGATACTAGGGGTACACTACACCACAGTGAGTCGAAGACATGGTACCTCAATAAGGAGCATCAGGTACGTGTTTTCGTCCTTTCTCACCATGCTCTTAGTCGTGAGACCAAACTCGTTCTAGGCTTTATAGCCCACGATGAACCGACTTTGATCTCGCAAGGGGCAGCCTATGAGCACGGGTTTTCCCGACCTCGGTGATGAGAATTCATATGTTACCTCTGGAGCAGATGGACGTGAATTAGATCCAAAAGCGACTAGATTTCCATATGGAGTGTCTCAAATGTCTTGAAAACCAAGTTGTCCGCGATCCGAAACCCCTCGGAAAGGTCTCCCGTGTGGTCTCTAGGGTTTAGGGTGTATGCCTGATGTTTAGTCTTTCGCTCCGGCCTTCGCTAGAACCGGGCAACTCTAAACTAGAGCCGACCGGCTGTAGTGGGTAAGACAAGTTACCTTGCAAAACCAGGCAACTTGTATCGCCGAAGAAAAAGGTATGTGTTGAATCAGATTTTCAGGTGGCCATTTAATGTGAAGAAAAGAAAGGAGAGAGAGAGATATAAAAAAAGAAAGGAAATCTGGGGAGAGATTTTTGGCAATCTTAAAACCAGAGAAGAAAAAAAAGAAAAAGAGAGGCAGAGAGAAAAGGGAGAGACTGAAAATAGAGAGAGCTGGAAGTTGAGTAAGATACTGATATTAAAACCTAAACTAAGATTTGAACATTAAAACTAAAGTTCCATAACTATTGCTTATTGTTTGGAAAGCATTCTGGGTTTGTTTCGGTTTGTTATGGATCGGTGTGGTTTTGTCCAGTTGAGACTCCGACAACAATCTCAAGCTTTCAATCCATTCATGCATATCTAGTACACTGGAAAGACACCAAGGTAAACTTTGAGAGGCCTTAAACCTATTTACATTGTGTTTTCTGCATGTTTTTCTCTTTTGAAATTTTTTCCGGAAAACAGACTTAACCCGCCATAGCCGTACGGCTGTTTCTCTGAAGAACAGAGCCGGCCAGCTCTAACCCTAGAGCTGCCCGGCTTTGTTCCTCAGGGACAGATTCTCGATCTGTCCCGAACGGCCGAAAAAGGGTCCCTTTTACATTTCATGCTTTTCTGTTTTGTTATTTTCTGGCCCAAGAATGTTTGTACGTCGTTTTGGTTCCGGTTTTCAGATTTATGGGCGTATGAATGTTGGTTTTTTTTTCCGATTTTTTCCAGGTTTTATATTTCGGTTTCGGTGTTGTTTGATCCGTTATGGATCCGTAGTTCAGCATTAGCGTACCCCCGAACATCATAAAATCTCAGAAATACATTGAAAACAAACAAAAACATGAATTTTTAGGAAAAAAAACGAGAAAACCGGTTTTGGGTCTGGGCCTTACAGCCACCCAGCAAGGATTAGAGCCGGCCGGCTCTAACCAGAGTCGCGCGACTCTATTTCCTGCTGTGTGACTGTAATTCCTAGTAAAAGACAGAATTGCGGAACGCCCCGCATGATTGTTGTTACGCGATGCTGTTTTCGGATTCAAACCGTTTTTGGCGTGTTTATTACATTTTGAACCCTAGATGAAATGTGTATTTAGGAACCCACACAAACGGAACCCTGAGTTCCGGGATAACTGACCCACAAAAATGGAAATTTGCATGAAACCAAGCCAAATGGTTTTCCAAAATTGATTTTCCAGCACAAAAATCCACAGGGCGTTTCAAAACCGTTTTCCAGGTCTAACCGGTCCGACCAATCGGCTCGACCCGGTTACTCCCTATGTGCATGCCCCTGCTTCCTAAATCCCAATTCTATCCTGATTTAAGTTCTATTTATGTTTATAATATAAACTGTGCTAACTAATCTGTTTTGCAGCATTTTTTTATTTTTGTTGTACTTAATAGACTAATTCGTGTAATTAGGCTGTTGTATTATTTTTAGATCCTCGTGTACTTAGGCGTTTGTAAAAGTGAGGACGAGAGTTTTTATATTTTATTCAATTTGGTTGTATAATCGGCCTTTATTATTCTTTTGTATATTTGTGTGGATGGTTTAATTTCCTGAAATTTATTTTATGCATTTTTGCTTTAGCATCGGGTTAATAAAGTAAACAAATTAGGTTAGAGAAAGATAATAAATTGAATAAGTATGGTTTTATAAATAATAGATGAATACAAGCTTGAGGTTAAGTAGGTGAGTTGCCCGAACCCTGAATCTCTTGATTAGGTACAGTAGTCTGCGCTCGGTAAGGAGCTGTACCGGAATTTCCCGGATGAGCTAATCTGGGTGGCGACTTTGTCACTGATCTTGAAATTTAGGTTTCGAGGTCTTTAAGTAATAAATCGGGAAAACGTTTTCTACAAAATGGAATTTTAAAAAAAATAAACAATTTTTCCTAATATAAAATAAACAAAACCTACTTTTCCCAAAACATCACTAAATCATTTCTTTCCTTTGTTTTCCCCGGTTCGCTTCACCACATCCCGCCTCTTTTAAAGGTCGTTCGCTCATGGTTAGATCGATGGAGGACAAGATCTCAGACTTTGAGCGCTGTTAAGGAACAGAGGACAGTTGAAATAAAAAGTGAGTCTGATTCCGGGGAGGAAGTGGAAATGGTAAACCAAACACCAAGTCTTACTGATGCTCTAAAGGATTTCTTGAGATCTCAGGATGGAACTGTGCATACATACAAACATTCATTTTATGTCTTTAGCATACATGATGCATCATTGCATGAAATGAACCTAGGGACAGATGATGAACCAAAGATGGTATCCGTCTCGAAAGTCCTCACGCCTGATGAGAGGAAAGAACTAGTAAAAATTTTACAAAAACATGTCAAAGCCTTCGCCTGGTCCTACGATGACATGCCTAGGGTTGACAGGGAAATTGCAGAGCATAAAATCCCGACAGATCCGAAGATGAAGCCTGTTAAGCAGAAACTCAGATGACTTCGACCAGAATGGGCTGAAAAGGTTAAGGAAGAAGTAGCCAAATAGATAAAGGCCAAGTTCTTAAAAGTAGTACAATACCCAGAATGGTTGGCCAACATCATGCCGGTTGTGAAGAAAGATGGCCAGGTTAGAGTCTATGTGGATTACCGAGATCTGAATAAGGCATCTCCTAAATATGACTTTCCGCTCCCGCATATCGATGTCTTGATTGACAGTGCCGCCAGGGCAGCTATGTATTCCTTCATGGACGGGTTCTCGAGGTATAATGAGATCCTAATGAATGTAATTGACAATGTGAAAATGGCCTTCATCATAGAGTGGGGGGTTTACTGCTACAGGGTCATGCCTTTCGGGTTGAAGAATGCTGGCGCGACTTATCAACGAGCTGTTACAACACTTCTACACGACATGATCCATAAGGAGGTTGAGGTTTATGTGGACGATATGTTAGTCAAATCTATGACCTAGGAGGAACATCCAGCCATCTTGGATAGATTTCTAACCAGAATCGAGAAATACAATCTTTGCCTCAATCCTAAAAAGTATGTATTCGGGGTGACCTCAGGGAAGCTGCTTGGTCATGTGGTCAGCCAGAAAGGAATTGAGATGGATCCAGACAAGATCAAGGCCATCAGGGATATGCCGGCACCGTAGTTAGAAAAAGAAGTAAGGTCATTTTTAGGTTCACTACAGTATGTCAGTCGGTTCATTGCAAGATTGATGATAGTTTACGAGCCAATTTTTAGACTTCTGAAGAAGAACCAGCCAGTAGAGTGGAATGAATAATGTCAAGTAGTCTTTGATAGAATTAAAACTTATTTGATGAACCCTCCAGTTCTAAAACCACCGATACTAGACCAGCCTTTGATTCTGTACTTAGACATCGAAGAGACTTCTATGGGAGCCCTATTGGTACAAGAGCAAGAGGATGGATGCGAACATGCGATCTATTACTTGAGTAAGAAGCTACTGGAGTATGAGACTAGGTATATGATAGTAGAGAAGACCTATGTGGCTATGGTATGGTTGACGAAGAAGTTAAGGCACTACTTCCAATCGTATAAGGTTTAGGTGGTAGCCAAGGTGGATCCTATGAAATATTTATGTCAAGCTCCAATGTTAGCGGGAAAGCTATCAAGGTGGTCGCTTTTGTTGTCGGAGTTCGATATAGAATATATGACAAGGAAGACAATAAAGGGAAGAGCTATAGCGAAGTTTCTAGCCAATCAGTCGATAGATTCAGACTTTAGAATTCCCCGATGAACAACTGGTGATGGTAGAAGAGGAGTTAAACAGATGGGTAATGTACTTCGATGGAGCAATGAACAAACACGGCGTAGGCTTGGGGTTAATCATTGCTACACCAGAAGGAGAAATCATTCCTCTAGCAAGACGGTTTGACTTTCAAGTGACCAACAATGGGGTAGAATATGAAGCATGTCTCTTTGGTATTGATGCTCTCATCACATTAGGGGCAAATGAGGTGTTAGTTATTAGCGATTCATCTTTAGTGATTTGGTAGGATACCGGAGACTGGGAAATAAAAGAAGAGTCACTCTGACCTTATCTTGAGATGGTTTGGGAAAGGGCAAAGGTGTTTAGCCAGTGTGAATTCTGACATATACCGAGAGAGGAGAATCAGATGGCAGATTCTTTGGCTACACTATCAACAATGTAGGAAGGTCCCCGAAAACAACCAATACAGCTAGTCATCTTGGAAGTCACTCAGAATCCATGCTATTCGTTAGTTAACACAGCCACAACAATTGGGGCATGACCCTGGTATTATGATATTCTGCAGTTCATTCAGAATGGCCAGTACCCCGAAGGTGCTAATGAGTCTGACAAGATTTCCCTTCGGAGGTTGGCAGCACAGTTCCAGATATTTGAGAATCAACTTTTCAAAAGAACATCTAACGAAGTTCTTCTAAAGTGTCTAACGGAGGAAGAGGCAGTTGTGGTTATGAAACAGATACACTCCGGTGTGTGTGGCCCGCACATGAATGGACTGGCCCTGGCAAAGAAAATACTAAGATAAGGCTACTTTTGGCTTACTTTGCAAGCTGACTGCATTAAGGAAGTTAGGAAATGCCATGAATGTCAGGTGTATGGGGACCTCAATCATCTCCCCCCACTTGAACTTCACGTATCTTCGACTCCGTGGCCATTTGCAGCTTGGGGCATAGATATAATTAGAGAGATAAGGCCACACGCCTCAAACGGACACCGATTTATCGTTATGGCAGTGGATTACTTCTCTAAATGGGTCAAAGTAGAATCATTCGCAAATATTAGCACTAAGAAGATGGCCAAGTTCATAGAAAAGAACATCTTTGCAAGATATGGGATCCCTCATCATGTCATGACTGATAATGGGGTACAATTCCAAGGGGTGACGGCACAGTTGTTCTAAGAGAAGGGAGTTGAGCACCATAAGTCATCCTCGTATCGCCCATAAGCCAATGGGGTGGTGGAAGTAGCCAATAAGTCCATAAAGAAGATTCTATCAAAAATGGTAGTAACCTATAGAGATTGGGCCGACATGTTACCATTGGCTTTGTGGGGATACCGGACAAGCATTAGAACCCCTATCGGAGAAACTCTGTATTCACTGGTCTACGGGATGGAAGTAGTTTTGCCGGTAAAGACGGAAGTCAAATCACTGAGAGTGGTCATGGAGGCATAGTTGCCAGAATCAGATTGGCTCTAGTCAAGACATGAACAGCTGGCATTGATTGATGAAAAGTGTCTTCAGGCCTTAGACCGGTTGCAAATGTATCAACAACGAATGGCTAGGATGTGCAACAACAAAGTTCATCATCAAAAGCGTCTGTTTAAGGCAGGGGATCTGGTACTCAAACAGATGAAACAGACCAACACGGATGTACGGGGGAAGTTCAAACCGAACTGGGAAGGTCCGTATGTAATCAAGAGGGTACTTTCGAAGGGCGTTGCAAAGATTATAGACATGGACGGGAATGAATTTGTCAACCCCATCAACCAGGATAAGCTGAAACACTACTACGTGTAAAAAAAAAAAGAGAGAGAGAAGTTAGTAAATACCCCAGCATCAGCATCAACAGATGGCAGAAGCAGATGAACGGCGATAAAATGACTATAATCACCATTCGTGCTGCCAGCCTCATATCCAGTGCCATAAAGGTCTGGGTGCAACTCCAGGAACAGAAGATGAGGCCAGAATAATCCCATCGGTAAGGCGGCAGGAATCCTATGTGCCTCGGGACCGGAGCGCCGGACGTGAGTCCTTTCACCCAGGAACCACTCCTGACCATATGGGCACTCCATCACGAAGCGCCTACTCGATAAGGCCTGCGCATTACAAAGAACCTGGGGCAGATCATTGCCCTCTCGTCTCCAAGGAGCCTTGACGACTTGGAACCGAAAAGTTAGAGCATCGTTAAAAAAAAAAAAGGAAAAGGCGTACCCCTTCGAACATCATCTCCCTCAAGGCCTGGTGACACTCAGCCTCATTCTTGTCGACCTCGCTCCAGATGAACCCCATATACCGTCTGATGTGGGGGAATTCAGCCAGTTCATACCCGTCAGGGATCTGCACCACTGGGGGTAGAATGAAATGGTACTGGTAAACCCAGATCTGCAAAGAGGGAAAGTGAAAACCAGGGCTAAAAAAAAAGGAAGGACCCAAAATACTCACATGCAGCAGAATCCAGAAAGCCTTCAACTCCTTATAAGAGCCTCAAACACAGAGATCCAAGGCATAGTAAAGCTAGGCCAAGGCCGCCCGAGCCAAATTAAGAGCCCTCACAGACTCTAGGTCGATCAAGGAGGGCAACACAGCCAGATTCAGACTGCTTCAGCCCATGGGAAAAAGAGTGGTGGAAAGAGCATGCAACAGGAAGGCTCTACCGTACTTTCTCTCATCTGTCACCTCAACACCAACCCCCTCTGAGAGCGCATGCTGTCGCCCAAGCTAGTAGTCCCGGAGACTCCTACACTGAATCCAGCTATTGAGGGAGTCGATCCCGATGAGCAAAGATACTAACTCCTAGCGGTAGCCTCCATGTGCAAAGACTTGATTAAAATGTATCGTCTATCTAGAGAAAGGAAGACCAGTAATGGCGACGATGTCCTCTGGAGTCACCATGTACTCTCCAGAGGGGAAATGAAATGTTTGGGTGGAATCCATCCACCTCTCCAAGAGTGCAGCTAGAAGCCCTTGGCTTGTGCGAGGAGTAGTGATGGACATGCTGCGAACCAACCGATGCAAAGCAGTGGAGTTCATAATATCTCTCACTCCTTGTGGGAGTCGCCTATACCACTGCAAGGACTCTGTGATGGACCCACAAGCACAATGCTCGCATCTTACTTATAAAATCAATAATCAGGGAGTTTATGAGCTTTTCAGAACGCATATATATCATAAAAATCGAAGAAACGCCATCGAAATCACGAAAAACCTAGCGGCCTTGAATCTATGCACTACAGCCACCCGGCCATAGGTCACAGCCGCGCAGCTGTGATCATGCATGGGGCGGCTGTAGTTGCACAATTTTGGCCAATTCCATTTTTTTTTCGTTTTTTCAGTCAAATCTTATCCTAACTCAAGCCAAATCAACAAATAAACATCCTAAGGGCATATCCTACTCAAATCAAGCACCAATGTTGCATATTTTCTATAATTTTGCAGAAATTTCAAACTTGGAAAAAGTGAAGAAATTTGAGAAAACTAACTGGATTCGTGTAAGCATGGTTCGAAATTTGGAGTTGGATGGGCACTGGGGCATTGATCTTCACCCCACAATACTCATCATCCTCTTTTAGTCCATAAATACACTCCATGGGTTCAAATGCTAGAGTAAAATTTCCCTCCGGAATGGAAAGCCATGTTTGAAACACGGGTTGAGCAGCAGGAACGAGCCGGAGAACTCTACGCATCTTTCTCCTCATGATTTGCAATTTGGGGCAAGAAAATCACTGAGAGAAGAAAGGATTTTCAGTGGAGAGAAATGGGTATGTTTTCATCTTTGATGGCTTTTAAAAAAGCCTTCTGAAACCCACCACTACAGCCGAGCGGCTGTAGTTTAAAATCACTACAGCCGCGCGGCTGTAGTATACAGCTACTCGACTGTAGTTTGTTTCTTTGCAAATCATATTTCTTTTCATCTTTCAAAGCTTATTTTATGCCAATTTGATCCCAAGAAAGGTAGTTTTCATGCCTTGCAGGTGTCAAGGGGCAGGGTATTCGACACGTATTCATTCTTGATCGAAAGGGGCAAAAATTTTTGTTTCCAAAATTGTTGATCAAGGAACGAATACGCGCGTAAAACAACTGTAAAGCTTCGAGAGAGATGATTAAAATTTTCAAATCACTAAAGCATCTTTGCCTCGGATACACTAATTTCGCGGGAAACACAACTACTCTTCCCTTTAGTGACACAAGCATCATTAGAAGTGAAACAACCAAAGTGCCCTTCTGTTAGGAACTGAACTATTGGATGGCCAAAACTCTTCCTTTTAACTACACCAGCTATATGGAGGACCAAATCACTAAAATATTTCGTCTCCTAGTGACACAAGCTCCACTACGGGTGAAAAGACCAAAATACCCCTTTTGTTAGCCACCAAGCTACCAAATGACCAAAATACCCCTTTTCATAAAAAAGGGAACCAAATCATCAAAACTCATTCCTTTTCGTTACATAGGCCCCATGAGAAGTCAAATGACCAAAATACCCTTCCTTCAAAGGGTGCCGACACCCTAAATTATGAAATTACCAAAATACCCTTTCCTTTCATAAACATCAAATGACAAGGAAAATTCAATCCGGGCAAAGTCCTCTGCTTCGCAATGGAGTCGAAACACCTCCTTGGAAATCCAATACAATCTGGGCAAAGTCCTCTGCTTCAGAATGGAGTCGAAGCACGACCCTAGAAAGCCAATACAATCCGGGCAAAGTCCTCTGCTTCACGATGGAGGCGAAGCACGTCCCTGGAGAACATCAAACCAATTCGGGCAAAGTCTTATGCTTCGTAACAAAATCGAAGTAAGTCCCCGAAGAATCAAATCAACCTGGGCAAGATCACTGTTTCGCAAAACAACCGAGATAAGTCCCTATAAACATCAAAGCTGGTCGACGAGGGAGGAGCCAAACTCAAATCGGGCACAAGCACCCGTTCAAGTCGACTTTGGTCAGGCGAGGGGCAGCCTGTGAGCATAGGTTTTTTCCCGACCTTGGTGATGAAAGCTATTGTTACCTTTTTCACGGATAAACATGAAGTAGATTCGGAATGACCAGGATAACGTCAGAAATGTCTTGGGTGACCCGAATGTGTGTGATAAGTATTGGTACGGAACCCCGAAGGAATTCGAGTGAGTATTTAAGAGAACCGAAGAAAAGAACGAAAAATAAGCAAAATAGGCTAATCTGGTCACTACAGCGGCGCCCCTGTAGTGCCCTACAGCCGCACGGCTGTAATCATTAGATTTCCTTTTTTGTGCAAAATTAGCATTTAATCCGGATTTTTAACCAAAATAAGAGATATAAAACACTAATGATCGAGATTAGGGTTAGGACGGCAGACAAAAAAATTACAGAAAAGGGGAGAATTAAGAAATTGAGAGAGAAAGACATCCACAATTAGCGTTTTTGAGAAAAAAAGACTAAAATTGAGCGTTTTAATCCTAAATAATAAAAGAGATCTTAACAAAATTTGTTTAAATCATCATAACTTTGGAGGGATTAGTTTTCTAGGAACGTTCTTAGACCATAATCACTCATTCAATCTCATTTTGGGTTCTGTTTGGGCTTTGGAAATCGCACAAGTTTTTGGCTTGTTCATGATTGCAAGGCGTTCCCGGCATCTGGATTCATCCCTGGTGGTCCAAAACACTGGAACACATATAAGGTACATTCTGAGAGGCCTTAAAAATCCCTTTTTCTTTCGTTTTGATTGCTGTTTGTTGGTGTTTTTGAATTTTTTGCGGTTTTGGAAGTGATTTTTTATTATAGCCGCCCTACTAATGATTACAGCCACCCGGCTATAACCTATAGGGGCGTGGCTGTAATTTCCAGATTACAACCGTGCAGCTGTAACCTACAGGGGTGGAAGCTCCAAACGCCTCGAATCGACCGATAACGCTTCTGTTTTCAAATTAAATGTGTTTTCCATGTTTATTATCGGTCCAATAACATCCATGTATACTTAGATTCCCGGTTTTCTTATTTTAATTGATGGATGTGATTTCAAGTTTGGCGATTTTGAGTTTTTAGGGATTTCTGGACTTATTTCGATCCGTTTCAGATCCGTTTGGTTGAAATTAGTGTGTTTCCAGAAATCCCAGATTACCTGAAATCACTAACTTTGCCAAACGATTTTCAAAAAATGAGAAAAGAAGGTCGGAACACATTCCGGAGTGTTACAGCCGCGCGGCTATAGTTCAGGAGACAGAATTACGATTTTACCCTTTTGGGCCCCAAACTTGTAATTTTGCATCCTTTTTACTATTCAAAATTGAATTTTGGCGTTTTTACATTCTTTTAGACCCTAGATGGATGTTTAATTTAGGCCCACTCACAATGGGACCCCCGGGTCTCGGGATATCCAGCCAGCTAAAAGTTGGAAAATGCATGTAAAATGAGCCAAATGGTTTCAAAATTGGTTTTTCATCCATAAAACCTACAGGGCGTTTCAAAAAAACCGTTTTCAAAATTGGTTTTTCATCCATAAAACCGTTCCAGGTCTAACCGAGCCGACCGATCGGGTCGACCCGGTTAACCCCCTAAATGCATGACCCCGTTTTCTAAAATACTCCTGTTCTGTCCTATGTGAGTCCTTGGTGCGTTTTATTTAATTATGCTAACTTATATTTGGATACAGCTTTTATTTTTCTTTATTTTTATTTTTGGATGTATTTTATAGATTAAATCGTGTATCTAGGCGATTGTAATTTTTTAGATCATCGTGTATTATAGGCAGTTGTAATGGTGATGATGAGAGCTTTTTCTTTTTTATGGGTTGTATAATTTGGCCTCTATTTACTTTTCCCGCACTTTTACTTTTCTGCATTTTATTTTAGCTTTTATATTTATGTCATTTGTATGAGCATTGATTAATAATAAAAAGAAGATAAAATGAGTAGAATTAAGTGAATGCAACATTACATTATGAAATAATAATTGAAAATAAGTGAGGATTACTAGATTTGTTGCCCGTGTTGGTGTGCCCTAGTTCTTAAGGCATTGGATTCTTGTATTTTGTATTATACATTGAGACCCATTGTATGAATACATTATTTGTGTCACATTAATGAAGGCAATTAATCTATTTCATTTATATCTTGTGCTATAATATGAGTAGAGTATCCATTGATTGATAATCACAAAACCTATCCCAGGTCTGTTCTAATTGTGGGAACGAATAGAACCACAGACTTGTATATTCGATGACTGTGTGGTAGTTCTTAACTAGCCATAGTACTTGTATAGTCAGTCATGAATATAGGTATATGTCGTTGACATGGGACTGGATCGATCCGCACAAGAAAGCCACATGGTTGTCGCGTCATAGGTCTTTCTTGAGTAGGTCTCTTTTGTCCTCAGACCAGATTTCATTATAATATCAATATGGAATCCGGTTCACTTTGACATGCGCCTAACAGGTCTGTAAAAGGATGCTAAATACAGGTATGATTGGGTGGACCGGTGAACATGTTGATATTGATGATGAAGTGATGGAATTGCCACTCGGGTAACACCGAGATGATATCATTGGCCACTTGATGAGTGGGACTGATAAGTGTATGGCCATACCCAAATAAGTTGGTTGCTTATTTGATTAATCAGTCAACTCAAGATCAAGAAATATAATAAACAACAGAAGAGGATGACGGACACCATGCCTCTTGTTTATTCATATCGATATCGTTAGGCAAAGGACACTATGAGATTACTATCGGGTGAGTGTCTTCTAAAGACCGCTGCATCTCTGTCTTAATTGGGGGCTGTAATAGTTTGCTAGAACCCACTTACAGTCTGTGGGCCCTAGGCCCACTGCCAACATAAAGACAGACCCATAGGATCGTGCACATAGATCAACTGAGCTGGAACTTATAGATATTGTACATGTAATGTACATTGGAAGGAATGCGTTAATTAATTAGTTGACATTCGGTGTCAAGGTAATTAATTAACATTGGGTTGAATTTAATTTAATTAATTAGTTTACATAATGTAATTAATTAATTTATTAATTAATTGAATTACATAAAGTAAACAATTAATTAAATAGTTATCCTAAGTAGGAAAATTAAATACATGTATTGTATTTACTTAAGTGTGATTTAATTTTATTTAGGGGTAATTAAATTTAGCCAAATGGAATTAAATTACATAGTATATACTTTTTAATTAAAGTTTATTTATGTAATTATAATCCTAGTGGGCTTGGGTTTAATTAACCTAATTAAAACCCAATTAGATAAGGTGTCTATATAAGGGCACACTTAAGCAAGAAAAACCTAATTCAACTCTAATTAATTGCTAGAAATTTCAGCCACCAAGAGCAGCCCCAAATCAGCCAAAAATCCCAGCATTAATCCTCCATTCTTTCGCGTCTTCGGCTAGCACTGGTTCCCGCTCAATAGTTGGTCGTACACCGGACTTTGGAGATCGCAGTTTCAAGAAATGATTCTGCAGCAGTCTCTAGAGGAGATGAATCCGGTGAGTTAATCTCTCTTGATTCTTATTTGATTTTATTCTAATCAATGGTAATTGGACACGATAGGTGGATTCGAGGAAATTTAAAACGGTGTATTTTCCGCTGCGCCACGTTATTTTTCCAATGACGAATCCCAACAGTGGTATCAGAGCCTAGGTTTTGTCCATTAGATTGATTGGAATTGGTTCTTAAATGCATTCTTGAAGAAAGAATGGGTTTCTAACTTGTGATTTTAGGGTTTTTATTCAATTGGTTTTGTTTTTGGATTAACCCTAGAATTATTGGATTGGTGTTTTTGATTATTTTCCCCAATTGGTTTCCATCTAAAGTTGTTTTGGGTTTTATTTGGATATTTTGATGGATGTTTTTTTTAATGATTTAATAAGTTAAAAGAAAAAAGGTTTTGGGTGAAGGGAATCGCAAATTTGCGATTCCCTCACCTGCAGCCGGCTGCTGCTGCAGCGGCACTGCTGCCTCGCCGGGGCAACGGCGCCGCACGCAGGTTTTAGGTCTGGTTTTGGATTTTGCGGGTATTTTTTTTATCCCGGACCCTAATGCAAATTAAATTAAATTTTTTTTAAATTAATTTATATTCAAATTATTTATTTTGTTGGCATGCATATTTAATTTAATTGTTTGCATATTAAATTGAATGTGGACTTTGTGAAATTGGCCCAATAAACCGTGACACCGGTTAAAATTGGGAGAGCTAAATTTTAAATTTGTGACAACCCAAATTCAAGTGGGAGCAAAATTGTTAATTTTGCATTTATGGATGTTATCCATTGGGCCTTCATGGGCCTTTATGGGCCTTAGTCACATTTGTTAAAATTAGCGATTTCACCCTAAGTAACTCGGCTTAATATTTATATTTATAATTTGGAATGCCATGATCATGCATCATATTGGTATGTATGTGCACAACAGGTACTTTGTTTGAAATGTTATGTTGAGTTCTATGGGCCCTAAATTATTATCGGTTGTAATTTAATTTTGGGAAATATGGCCTGCGTGCCATTTTTTTATTTTGATGTAATTTAAGAATAGATTTTATTTTGCAAAATTATTGTAATTGCATCAAGTATGGAGGAAGGCCCAGATGGAGAAAGCCCATGATGGGAGTCCAAGAAGGATTGCAGTCCGGCCCATGAAGAATTAGATAGGACATCTAGTTTTTCATTAGGTTGTAATTAAAGGCCCATAGGATCTCATTTATTTTAAATTAAGTATGCTATTGCATTTGTCATATAATATGGATATATGGATCACCAAATTATTACCCGAGTTTATGCATGCTAAGCCGTATCACTTAATTATAATCCGGAAATTAAAATATTGAGTCGCTTAAAAGTGCTTCCCACATTCACACCTCTTCCTCCCATTGATGCTGCAATATGCGCCATGCCCTAGCTGGGTATATTGTAGTATTCGGTGGGCCGTCGAGGGTTAAGATACTTGGTATGGTTAACATGTGAATGGTGGTTTGACTCAACATGGGTAACATTAGCTCAGAGCGGGCCCTAAGCACAGATTGGTAAAGTGTCAATAAGCCCATCAAACCAAGAGTCCTTCATGGAAGGATTGGATAGGTTGTCCTACCAAACGACTCAATGGTTGGTTAGCGAGCCCTAGTTCGGCCAGTCATTGATAAGTTGTGGATCTTGGTCAAGTCAGCCAATTAACAACACCAACAAACAAATTAAAATCGGATTATTAATTTGAATTGGCTTAAAAGTCCTTTATTTCTAACTCAAGCAATGATTTCTTCCATGTAGATAATCCCATTTCAGTTAAGCAATTTAAATGGCTGCAACAAACAACAACTCACTCTCACTTAGATCACTCTTGGAGAAGGAGAAGCTTTCGGGGACTAACTTCCTGGACTGGGCTAGGAACTTACAAATAGTTCTTAGACAAGAGTCTAAGGAGTATGTACTGAATGCTCCTTTACCAGCTGGCCCTCCCACGAGGCATCACCACGGCGATGGTGGAGCAGTATGATCGGCATGTGAGGGATGACCGAGATGTCTCGTGCCTCATGCTGGGTACCATGGCTTCTGATCTTCAGAAGCAGTTTATGGACGAGTATGCTTATGAGATGATGGATCAGCTTAAAAAGATGTTCCAAGATCAGGCTCGTCAGGAATGTTACCTGACAACTAAGGCACTTTGCACGACTGTGATGGCAGCTGGGACTTCTGTTAGCAATCATGTGCTAAAGTTGAAGGGGTATATTGATACACTTGCCCACCTCAGCTCGCCAGTTCCGTAGGACTTGGCAGCAGACATTATTCTCGGGTCACTTCCTGAGTCTTACAACCAGTTTATCATGAATTACCATATGCAAGGGTTGGATAAATCGGTAGTTGAGCTGCATGGCATGCTCAAGCTTACTGAGCAGTCTCTTAAGAAGACTCCTGAAGTATTATTGTTGAACAAGGGCAATACATCCATTGCTAAGGGAAAGGCCAAATCTAAGGCCAAGGCTAAGGCCCAAAAGGCCAAGGCTAAGGGAAAAAAGGTGGTGGCCTAACCTAAAGCAAGGATTGCTTCTCCTGAAGATGTGTGCCATCAGTGTCATGAGAAGGGGCACTGGAAGAGCTCATGTCCAAAGCTAAAGGAGCAACTTAAGGGCAAAACTGCTGCTTCAGGTATTTATGTTGTTGAGATTAATCTGGCTATTTCTACATCTTGGGTGTTGGACACTGGATGTGGATCTCACATTTGTTCAAATGTGCAGGGTCTAAGAAATAGGAGATTATTAGGATCTGGGGAAGTAGATCTTCGAGTCGAAAAATGGTGCTCGAGTTCAGGCCATGCAGATCGGAAATTATTTCTTGGAGATGCCTAGTGGACTTGTTTTGGAACTAAGAAACTGTTATTTTGTACCTGCGATGCGCAGGAATATTATTTCCATTTCTTTGTTGGATATTTCTGGTTTTGTATTTAATATTGGACATGGTAGAATTTCTACGTAATGTGGTAATATTATTTATGGAACAGCATTTCTTGAAAATGTCTTATATATCCTTGATCTAAAACGTGAAAGTTCAATCTATAACATAAATACTAAAAGGATTAAACAAAATGAAATTAATCCTACTTACATCTAGCATTGTCGACTTGGCCATATAAATGAGAAGCGCATAGCTAGGCTTCACTCTAGTGGAGTGCTAGGGTCATTTGACATCTAGTCTTATGACACATGCGAATCTTGTTTGAGAGGCAAGATGACAAAGGCGCCTTTTAGCAAGATTGCTGAAAGGGCCTCAGAGCTATTGGAGCTAATACATTCCGATGTATGTGGCCCAATGAGCACTAGTGCTAGATCCGGTTTTCTATACTTCGTCACCTTCACGGATGACTTCAGCAGATACGGTTACGTGTATCTGATGAAGCATAAGTCTGAGACTCTCCAAAGGTTCAAGGACTTTAAGAATGAAGTAGAAAACCAACATGGCAAGAAAATAAAAGCACTTCGGTCTGACCAAGGGGGTGAATATTTGAGCCAAGAGTTTGACTCATTTTGAGAGAGTGTGGGATTGTATCCTAACTCACTCCTCCTAGTACACCCCAGTGGAATGGAGTGTCAGAAAGGAGGAATAGGACCTTACTTGACATGGTCCGCTCGATGATGAGTCATGCTACACTCCCTGTCTCCTTTTGGGGATATGCTTTAGAGACAGCTGCTTACATTCTTAATAATACACCAAGTAAGGCAGTTGAGGGAACACCATATGAACTATGGAAAGGCCGAAAGCCCAATGTTTCCTTCTTGAAGATTTGGGGCTGTGATGCACATGTTAAGAAATTGACAAGTGGCAAACTCGAGTCCAAATCTGTCAAGTGCCAGTTTGTGGGTTACCCTAAGGAAACTAAGGGTTATTACTTCTACGATCCGGCCGAAAACAAAGTTTTCATAGCTAGAGATGCAGTCTTCTTGGAGAAGGAATTCCTTTCTAAGAGAGACAGTGGTAGTAATATTGAACTTTCAGAAGTTCAAGACTCACAAACTCCTGCAGCTACTGCTGAGGATGCTTCGGGAACCCATTTGACTACTCAAGAAATTGAGGAACCAGAATCGGTTGCACAGGACCTTAAAAGGACTGGTAGGACATGTCATCAGCCAGAGAGGTATGGCTTTCTCGTGACTGATGATGGGGACCTTATTGTCATTGAGCAAGAAGAGCCCAAGACCTATCAGGACGCTATTGGAAGCCCACACTCAGGTCAATGGCGTAAAGCCATGGAGGTTGAGATGCAATCTATGCACGATAACCAAGTATGGAACTTGGTGGATCCACCTCCGGGTGCTAAGGTGATAGGTTGCAAGTGGTGTTTCAAGTTAAAGGCCCTATGTGTATAAGATGGTTAATGGGAGCGTTTCCACTGTCCTAGTGCTGTATATTGACGACATACTTATCATTGGAGGCGACATACCAACACTGCAAGGAGTTAAGCAGTGGTTGACTAGGTGCTTTGCAATGAAGGACTTAGGCGAAGCTGAGACAATCTTAGGGATCAGGATCTACAGAGATAGATCCAATCGGCTTCTAGGCCTAAGTCAGGCCACGTACATTGACAAGGTTCTGAAAAGATTCAGCATGGACAAGGCAAAGAAAGGATTCTTGCCTATGCGCCATGGGTTGAAGCTGAGTAAGAAAGATGGTCCTAAAACAAAGAAGGACTGGGAGAACATGGAAAAGATCCCTTATGCATCTGCTATTGGATCTATCATGTACTCCATGTTATGTACGAGGGCTGATGTCGCGTTTGCACTAAGTATGACCAGCCGGTACTAGTCGGACCCCAGGGAGGAACACTGGAAGGCTATCAAGGCATTCCTAAAGTACCTTAATCGGACTAAGGATGCTTTCTTAGTGTAGAGAGGTCAAGATGAGCTAGTAGTGTCAGGTTACACTGATGCAAGCTTTGAGACCGATGAGGATGAGAACCAGTCACAGTCTGGTTATGTTTTTCTCCTGAATGGCAGTGCCATTAGTTTGAGGTCCTCAAAGCAGGCCACCATTACTGAATCTACAATGAAAGCTGAGTACATAGCTGCGTGCGAAGCTCAAATGAAGCCGTTTGGATCAAGAAAGTCATAACTGAGTTGGGAGTAGTGCCCACTATCCTAGACCCAGTTGATGTTTTGGTGACAATAACAGGGCCATCGCACAAGCTAAGGTGCCCCGGTCACACAAGAGATCCAAACATGTACTCAGAAAGTTTCACCTCATTCGAGAGATCGTGAACATAGGTGACATATAATTGCAGAGGGTTGACACTAAGAATAATGTCGCTGATCCATTGACCAAAGCGCTGTTGTAGACACAGTACGACGGTCATACCAGATCTATAGGAATTAGGGCAATGCCCACTTGGAACTAGTGCAAGTGGGAGATTATTGGTGTGCCCTAGTTCTTAAGGCATTGCATTCTTGTATTTTGTATTATACATTGGGACCTATTGTATGAATACATTATTTATCTCACATTAATGAAGGCAATTAATCTATTTCATTTATATCTTGTGCTATAATATGAGTAGAGTATCCATTGATTGATAATCATAAAACCTATCCTAGGTCTGTTCTAATCATGGGAACGAATAGAACCAAGACTTGTATATTCGATGACTGTATGGTAGTTCTTAACTAGCCATAGTACTTGTATAGTCAGTCAGGAATATAGGTACCTGTCGTTGACATGGGACTGGATCGATCCGCACAAGAAAGCCACATGGTTGTCGCGTCATATGTCTTTCTTGAGTAGGTCTCTTTTGTCCTCAGACCAGATTTCATTATAATATCAATATGGAATCCGGTTCACTTTGACATACGCCTAACAGGTCTGTAAAAGGATGCTAAATACGGGTATGATTGGGTGGACCGGTGAACATGTTGATATTGATGATGAAGTGATGGAATTGCCACTCGGGTAACACCGAGATGATATTATTGGCCACTTGATGAGTCGGACTGATAAATGTATGGCCATACCCAAATAAGTTGGTTGCTTATTTGATTAATCAGTCAACTCAAGATCAAGAAATATAATAAACAACAGAAGAGGATGACGGATACCATGCCTCTTATTTATTCATATCGATATCGTTAGGCAAAGGACACTATGAGATTACTATCGGGTGAGTGTCTTCTAAAGACTGCTGCATCTCTGTCTTAATTGGGGGCTGTAATGGTTTGCTAGAACCCACTTACAGTCTGTGGGCCTTGGGCCCACTACCAACATAAAGACAGACCCATAGGATCGTGCACATAGATCAACTGAGCTGGAATTATAGATATTGTACATGTAATGTACATTGGAAGGAATGTATTAATTAATTAGTTGACATTCGGTGTCAAGGTAATTAATTAACATTGGGTTGAATTTAATTTAATTGATAAGTTTACATAATGTAATTAATTAATTTATTAATTAATTGAATTACATAAAGTAAACAATTAATTAAATAAATATCCTAAGTAGGAAAATTAAATACATGCATTGTATTTACTTAAGTGTGATTTAATTTTATTTAGGGGTAATTAAATTTAGCCAAATGGAGTTAAATTACATAGTATATACTTTTTAATTAAAGTTTATTTATATAATTATAATTCTAGTGGGCTTGGGTTTAATTAACCTAATTAAAACCCAATTAGATAAGGTGTCTATATAAGGTCACACTTAAGCAAGAAAAACCTAATTCAACTCTAATTAATTGCTGGAAATTTCAGCCACCAAGAGCAGCCCCAAATCAGCCGAAAATCTCAGCATTAATCCTCCATTCCTTCGCGTCTTCGGCTAGCACCGGTTCCCGCTCAATAGTTGGTCGTGCACCGGACTTTGGAGATCGCAGTTTCAAGAAATGATTCTGCAGTAGTCTTTAGAGGAGACGAATCCGGTGAGTTAATCTCTACTTGATTCTTATTTGATTTTATTCTAATCAATGGTAATTGGACACGATAGGTGGATTCTAGGAAATTTTAAACGGTGTATTTTCCGTTGCGCCACGTTGTTTTTCCAATGATGAATCCCAACAGCCCGAACCCTGAATCTCTGAATTAGGTACCGCATCTACACTTGGTAGGGAGCTGTACCGGAATTTCCCGGATGAGCTGATCTGGGTGGCGACTTTGTATCTAATTTCAAAATTCAAGTTTCGAGATATTTAAGTTTAAATTAGGATTTTCTAAAAACCTAATTTCCAAAATTCACACTTACAATTAAGCTTTCTATAGAAGGGTTTTTCCAATGAAATGAAGGGTTTTCTTAAATAAGATTAACCTGTTTTCAAACCACATCACCACACTCTTTGAAAAGAAAATCCCTGGGTCCTGCTTCGCCGCGCGTTCCATAAAAACGTCGTCCGCTCACAAGTGGGTTTCATCAAATATTACAGCTTCAATACTAAGATCCAGGTGAAGCTGTACAACTTCAAAAGGACTAAGCAGAAGCCAACTGAGTCCTTTTGATATCAGAGATGGATGAATAAGACAATTTTATTGAAGAACTGCCCTGATAAGGATGAGTTGATCCAGAAGTTGATTGATGGTAGTAGGGACATCTTCAAGAATAATATGAAATTCCACTCTTTCAGTGAACTCAGTGAAGTGTACAACATGGCTATGAAGATTGAGAGGGATGAAGAAGAAAGGACAGCAAGCTATAACGGTAGCAGAAGCTCTGGGTACAGCTTCGGGTATCGATCGATGACTACGATTGGGTCAAACAGTGGGTCTGGTTCTGGTTCTATAAGCAAGAGGGGGTAGTTTTTAGAGATTAAGCCAGCTGGAGTTGCAGTAGTATCTCAGCAACAAGGAAGCCAAAGTAGAGGTCCAGAGGGTCAAGGCATATCCCCTTAGGCTTTCTCCTTAGCTAAGATCTTTGTGAAGTGCAGGAATGGTGGTCTGTTGAGCTCTCTTAGGCCATTTGAGAAGCCAGCAGATGTGGAGAAGGACAACTTTTGCTCATGTCATGGTGGGACACAGAACCAGCAACTGTTATAAGCTAAAGGATGCCATCCAGAAGCTGATAGACGAAGGAAAAATACAAAAGCCTGCCAAGCCCAGTACCAAGACTAATCTGTTACCAGCATTTGAAAGGCAGATCAACATGGTACAGTTGGGATTTCCGACCAATTTCATTTTTGCACAAGTCCTGCAAGCAAACCCCATCGTGCAGTCTGTGGTGGCCAATGAAACTGAAACAAAGTCAGATTGTGGAAAGTTGACAAAGCAGGAGTAGGTGAAGCCTGTGAGCTTGGATGATCTAGGTTTAGAAAATGAGTACGAAGAACATGGCTGTAATGAGACAGTTAAGCTACCGGTTGTTAAGAAGCCAAAAGTTCCTGAAGTCCAGAATGTAACAAGAAGCGGTAGGGTCTACCAGCTAGTGATTCAGCAGAATGACAAGGCTCCAGTGACTGGGTCAGGCAGCATGTCAGTGCCGAAGGAAGTAGAAAAAGAAGACTCGGTTATTCCTCAATTAAAGAAAACACCAGCTCAGGCCAGTTTGTGGCACTTACTGCTGACCTCCAAGGAGCACAGGGCAGCACTGGTTAAAAAGCTATATGAGATTGAAGTCTCCCCAACTGCATCACCGGAGGCTACGTGCTGCTTGCTGGATAAGGTCCATTCAGGGGCCCCTGACATTATATTTTCCGAGAAAGACCTGTCGCCCGGAGGAAAGGCCCACAACAGAGCCCTTTATGTCAAAGTCAACATAATGGATAGAGTCATGCCCTGTGTGATGGTAGATGATGGGTCAGCTCTGAATATATGCCCATAAAAAATGCTGCTATACTTGGGCTTAAGTGAAGATGCTCTAAAAAAGTTCTCTCCTGTGATTAGAGGTTATAACGACTCGAAGAGGACTGTGATCGAAACTTTTGAAGCTGAGGTGGAGGTGGGACCGGTCAAAATCGACGGTCACTTTTACTATGATTGACATTCCTGTCACTTTCTCCTTGTTGTTAGGGAGACTGAGGTTTCATTTACTTGGAGGTGTTCCTTCCACACTACATCAGAAAATAAAATTCTCAATAGGCAACAAGGTTGTGATGCTGGAGATAGATTCTCAGTCCATGATTGCTATGGTTAATGAAGAGGTTGTACCATTTGGCGGATTCCAAGTCGCCGTGATCAGCGAAGAAGAGACCATGAATGCTCTGATGGTTATCTACAAGAACTACATGTTAGAATGGTTGTCCAAGTACCTGCGTAAGTAGAATTTTATCCCAGGTATGGGACTTAGAGCCAATCTACAAGGGGTACCCAAATTCAACATTGATTCTGGAAAGCCGAGGCAGTTTAGCCTGGGCTACATAGTAGAAGCATCTGAGAAGAAAGATCTAAAGAAAGGAAAGAATGGCAGGCCTATGATGAAGCCATTCTTTAAGGTTGGTGAACAACTATACAAGGGGCAAGCTGAGCCAGTGAAAGTCGGGAGTATTGAATACCTAGGCTTCGAGATATTCTTTGATGTTGTGGACTTTGAAAAGAGCCAGAAAGAGCTAGTTGCACCCGTGGAAGTGGAGGAGGCAATTGTTAAGCCTGTCACCCCCCAAAAGAAGCCATCTGAAGTGATAGCAAAAGCAATGGAAGTGTCCAAGGGAAAAGCTGAAGAAAAAGTCTGTGATGAATCTGTAGAAGCAATTTCGGAGGCACTGGCTGCCGCCCTGAGCAAGGCCTTTGCAAAATCCAAGGAAGGCTCTGGGATGGAGCAGATGACCAAGGCTAAGCTGAATTCTGTGGTTGCTGAAATAGTAGGAATCATGATGAAGGCCAAGGCGCAGGTAGCTGAGATTGAGGAGACTGCTCTTCCTGCGGAACAAGAGTCTGAAATTGCTGCTGACCTGGACAACATTATGAAGCTGAGCAAGGATGGAGAAGTTCAAGGCCCTCTGCCTATGGAGGATGAAAATGATTTTTTTGTATCTATTTCTTCTATTTTTAATGTGAATGATGTACTTTTTAACAAGTTTAATGCAATGAAATCCCAGTTTGCTTACTTGCGTGATGTTTATCCTGATAATTATGTGCATGCATTTGAATCACCATTAAGCATATTTAGCATTCATGACATTGCATTGCATGAAATTAACATAAGTATAGATGAAAATCCCAAAATGGTATTCATTTCACATGAACTAAAAAAATACTGCAAAAACATGTTAAGGCTTTCGCTTGGTCGTATGAAGACATGCCGGGGGTCGACACAGAAATAGCAGTTCACAAGATTCCAATGGATCCCAGATTCAAACCGATAAAGCAGAAGCTAAGCAGGCTGAGACCAGAATGGGTTGCATTAGTAAAAGAAGAAGTGGCTAAGCAGATTGAAGCTAAATTCCTTGAGGTGGTAGAATACACAGAATGGTTAGCCAACATTATGCTAGTGCCTAAGAAAGACGGAAGGGTCAGGATGTGTGTCGACTACAGGGATTTGAACAAAGCATGCCCAAAAGACAAATTCCCCTTACCTCACATCAATGTTTTAATAGATAGCGCAACCAAGGCAGTAATGTACTCCTTTATAAATGGATTCTCGAGATATAACCAGATACTAATGGATGTTGTTGACAAGGTGAAGACATCATTCATTACAAAATGGGGCACTTTCTACTGCAGAGTAATGCCTTTCGGGTTGAAAAATTCTGGGGCCACTTACCAGAGGGCTGTCACAACATTGTTGCATGACATGATTCATAAGGAGGTAGAGGTGTACGTTGATGACATGCTTGTTAAATCAATGACCTGGGAGGAGCACCCTGCTATCCTGGATAGATTTCTTACACACATTGGAGAATACAACCTACGACTTAATCCTAAGAAATGCATATTTGGGGTTACATCAGGGAAACTACTGGGTTATGTGGTCAGTTAAAGGTGAATAGAGATGGATCCAGACAAAATCAAAGCCATTCGAGATATGACAACCCCTAAAATAGAAAAGGAGGTACGGTCATTCTTGGGCTCCTTGCAATATGTCAGCCGTTTCATAGAACGGTTAACTTCGGTGTGTGAGCCAATTTTCAAGCTATTGAGGAAAGATCAGCCGATTGTATGGGATGATAGGTGTCAGTTGGCTTTCAAAAAGATCAAAGCTTACCTAGTAAATTCGCTAGTTCTTAGCCCACCGACTCTGTGAAAGCCCTTGATCTTGTACTTAACTGTAAAAGATTCCTCTATAGGGGTGATGCTAGTATAAGAACAAGAGGGAAGGAAGGAGTGCCCTATCTACTATCTCAGTAAGAAGCTGCTGGAATATGGAAACCAAGTACACACTAGTAGAAAAGACATATGTAGCAATGATTTGGCTGACTAAGAAGTTACGCCACTACTTTCAGTCGTACAAGGTATAAGCCGTGGCTAAAGTGGATCCAATGAAATATCTGTATGAAGCACCGATGTTGGTTGGAAAATTATCTAGGTGGCTATTACTTCTATCAGAATTTGACATTGAGTACATCACAAAAAAAACCATCAAAGGGTGAGCTGTGGTAGAATTCTTAGCAAATCAGCCATTAGAATTGGATCGTATGGAGAACCTAGAGTTCGCTGATGAACAGCTGGCTATAGTGGAAGTAAGGAGATGGGTTATGTGCTTCGATGGTGCCGTAAACAGAAAGGGTGCTGGAATTGGGGTAATCATAGCAATGCCAGATGGCGAGATCATTCCATTGTCGAAGAGGTTGGACTTTCCCATAACTAACAATGGGGTAGAATATGAAGCATGCTTATTCGAGATGGAAGCCCTCCTGACACTAGGGGCAGATAATGTCTTAATCATTGGGGATTCACTTTTGGTGATTAGGCAAGCACAAGGTGACTAGGATTTTAGAGAAGAAGCCTTACGGCCCTACTTAAAGCTGTTGCAGTACAGAAGAGGGTTATTTGACCAGTGTGAGTTCAGGCATGTTCCTAGGGAGGAGAACAAAATGGTAGACGCACTAGCAACGTTGTCCTCTATGTGGGAAGATCCGAAAAAGACACAGATATAGCCTCTAGTTATAGCAATTTCCAGGCAACCCTGCTTTGATATGCATTAAGTGATGGAGTTAACAGCCAGAGAAAAGCCGTGGTTCTTTGACATTTATCAGTATGTGAAAGAGGAAAAGTATCTAGAAGGAGCTAATACTACTGATAAAGTCTCATTAAGAAGATTAGCCAGCCAGTTCAGAATCTTCAAAGATAAGCTATACAAGAGAACTGCGAACGGGGTTCTTCTAAGGTGTTTGACAGAACGAGAAGCAGAAACTGTAATGCAGCAAGTACATGCAGGGTCCTGTGGACTGCATATGAATGGGGTCGCTATGGCCAGAAAGATAATGAAATAGGGATACTTCTGGATGACAATGCAGTCTGATTGTGTGAAGGAGGTAAAAAGATGTCACGAGTGCCAATCTATGCTGATATCAGTCAACTGCCACCACTTGAACTACAGAACCTGGCATCCCCTTGGCCTTTCTCGGTGTGGGGAATCGACATGATCAGAGAAATTCATCCTGCAGCATCTATCGGGCATAGATTTATAGTGGTCGAGGTAGACTATTTCTCAAAATGGGTGGAAGCAGAGTCTTTCTCCAGCGTGACAGTTACGCAGATGGTTAAGTTCATTCAGAAGAACATCCTCTCTCGATATGGAGTCCCTCACCATAAAGTGACTGATAATGGAGTGCAGCTTTAAGGGGCAATAGCTAAGCTATTCACGAATATGGCATCGAACATCATAGATCTTCTCCATATAGACCGCAGGTTAATGGTGCAGTAGAGGCGGCTAACAAGTCGATCAAGAAGATCTTATAAAAAATGGTGACCACCTATAGAGACTGGGCTGATAAGCTGCCATACGCTCTTTGGGGTTATAGAACCAGTATTAGAACACCAACTGGCGAGACTCCCTACGCCTTTGTATATGGGATGGAAGCAGTGTTGCCAGTGGAAATGGAACTCAAGTCACTCAAAATAGCCTTGGAAGCTCAGTTACTAGAAACATGATGGGTTCAGGCTAGGTACAAGCAGTTGGCAGTATTAGATGAAAAGCAGCTAAAAGCACTGGATCATTTGCAGATGTATCAACGTAGAATGGCTAAAGCCTATAATCAAAAAGTGACGTATCCCAGACGACAGCTGAAGGCTGAGGACATAGTTTTGAAATAGTTGAGACCTACAAATGTTGATGCTCAGGGAAAGTTTAGGTTGAATTGGGAAGGCCCATATGTTGTAATGAAGGTGCTATCGAAGGGTGGTGTAAGCATCGCAGACATGGATGGGAATGAATTTGCAAATCTGGTCAACCAAGATCGCTTGAAGCCTTACCATGTTTGAAAGAAAAAGAAGAAAAAGAAGATTGTTTGCTAGGTTGAAAACTTGAATAGGGCAGCCTAGGCAAAAATTAAGACACGAGAGAAAATGATCAGTCAGAAAATCCGCAAGGGACAACTAGTGATGGACTCTGGTTCTATGTGAAATGTATACTATTTTGGGAACCAATCTTTTCAGATGTACTCATATTGATTTCAGCAATAAAGTGTGATGTTTTGTTTAAATATATTCGTATGGTTATGTAAAAATGCATGAACAAAGTTGTCTCGCCTAAACATCCATTTAAAGAAAGCACTTTGCATTTAAATTGATTAAAAAACTCGTATTATTTAACAATGAAAATGTGCTAAATACGTGCAATCTGTAATCCTTTCTTGTCCTCCAAATCTAACTCGTTATTTCTCGAGGTGGCCAAAAATTTCGAAACAAATCCAAGTTCAAATATCACAGGACCTAAAAAAAAAAAGGAGCTCACTAAGGTGAAAACCGAAAAGGCGCCTTAGGCAAAAATTAGAGCAGCTCGCTGAGCTGAAAACCCACATTGGGCTGTTCAAGCAAAATTTAGAGCACTTCCAGATTCACCATTCCAATGGGCAGAAAGGTGGAACCCTTCCACTATTCCCCCACAGGAGCCCTTCCACTATTCTCCAACAGGATCCTCTGCACTATTCCCCAGCGAAACCGTCACAAAGAATGTCACCACCTTCTCCCCGACAGTCATCATATGTCCCCAGTAGAAACGCAAGGATTATATTGCACAAGGAATGTGCTCCCCAAGCTAAGAGTCAATTAATCATGTGACACAACCTCCCCAGCGTCCCCAGTAGGAGCGTGGGATATCAGGGTTGGACATAGTAGGAAATGCAAACTTTAGAGTCTGCATGCATATGCATCATCATGCATGCACACATAAAATACATGGAACATCCCAGCTAGTCTTCATTCTTGATCGAAGGAGCAAAAATTTTTGTTCAAAGTGTCTCAATCAAGGAATGAAGACTCGCCATTTTAAATACAGGAATTCACCAGTGCCGTGGGTACACATAAACTCGGTATCGGCTTATATAAACTTCACCAACAACTTCAGCCTCGGGTACAGATAAATTTGGAACAAGCTCAGTCCACCATCACCTCGGATACAGATAAATCCAGTACAGGTTTAGTTCACCACCGCCTCAGATACAGATAAATCCGGTTCAGGCTCAGTCCACCATCACCTCAGATACAGATAAATCCAGTACAGGCTCAGTTCACCATCGCCTCAGATACAGATAAATCTAGTACAGGCTCAGTTCACCACCACCTTGGATACAGATAAATCCGGCTCAGGCTCATTCCACCATTGCCTCAGATACAGATAAATCCAGTACAGGCTCAGTTCACCATCACCTCGTATACAGATAAATCCGGCACAGGCTCAGTTCCCTATCGCCTAGGATATAGATAAATCCAGTTCAGGCTCAGTCCACCATCACCTCGGATATAGATAAATCTGGTACAGGCTCAATCCACCACCGCCTCGGATATAGATAAATCTGGCACATGCTCAGTTCACCATTGCCTCGGATACAGATAAATCCACCACAGGCTCAGTTCACCATCGCCTCGGATACAGATAAATCCGGTTCAGGCTCATTCCATCACTGCTTCGAATACAGATAAATCTAGTACAGGCTCAATTCACCATCGCCTAGGATACAGATAAATCCGGCTCAGGCTCATTCCACCACTGCCTCGGATACAGATAAATCCGGTACAAGCTCTGTTCACCCTCACCTCGGATACAGATAAACTCGGCTCAGGCTCATTTCACCACCGCCTTGGATACAGATAAATCCAGTTCAGGCTCATTCCATCACTGCCTCGGGTAATGTAGACCCAGTACAGGCTCATTTCACCACCGCCTCAGATACAGATAAATCCGGTTCAGGCTCATTCCATCACCACCTCGGATACAGATAAATCCAGTTCAGGCTCAATCTCAACATCACCTCAGCTAACCTAGACCCGATATCGGTTCAAATCAAACCATTGCTGCAACAATGACACTTTGGCAAGTCAGGTATGTCTTTCTTTCATTTCGTTTATGGTGCTTCAATTCGCATTCTAAAATTCCCCTAAGGTATTTTAAACCTGGTATCGGGTATCGAATTTGATCACGCGATGGGCAGTTATAAGCGCCGGGTTTTCCTGACCTCTATGATGAGAAACTTGTATTACCTGTTAAGCAGACGGACACGAATTGGACTTGAAAATGAGCGGAATGTCACCCAAAACATCTCAAACACTCTAAAAAATGAGCTATCATCAATTCGAAAGCCCCAAGAAAGGTCCCCGGGGTGGTTTTAGGGTTTAGGGTGAGCGTTGGTTTTTTGCAAAATTGGCCCTAGCTCTACCTATAGCCGCACGACTCTAACTTTAGAGTCTCACTACTTTAATGTTAGAGTCGTACGACTCTAACGTTAGAGTCACATGAATCTAATATTTAGAGTCGTGAGGCTCTAGTGGGTCAATCAAGTTACTCTGCAAAGCAGAGCAACTTGACTGAAACGGAAGAAAAGCGGCCGAAATCCACAAAAAAATTAGACGGCTCATTAATTCTTGGAATGATTAGATTATGTGAGATATTAAAGGAAAAAAAAGAGAAATCAAGGGAAGAGAATTAATCTTATAGAGAATAGAAAGAAGGAAAAAGAAGGGAGCAAGGTAGAAACCGTAAACAGAGAGAAGAAGGTGAGAGTAAGAACTTAAAACTAATACCAAAAACAATTTCTAAGCATTGGAGGAAGGTTTCTTGACCTTTACACATTTCATTGGGATCGTTTCGGATTGATTTCGGATTAATTCAGATTTGTTTTTGGGATTTCGGGATGGTTGAGAATTCGGAAGCATTTCAGCTCTTCAATCCGATTCTTGACGTTAAACACATCAAAATAATATCAAGGTAAACTCTGAGAGGCCTTAAACCTGTGTACATTGCTTTTTCTTTGCATTTTTTTCTGTTTCTTAACTTTTCAGAAAATCGATTGCCTAACTAGAGATGTGCGGCTGTGTTTTGACAAGAACACAGCCGCACGGCTGTAGTTCTGAAGAACAGAGGTACACAGCTCTAATCTAGAGCTGCACGGCTCTGTCCTTCCTGGAAAAAACCCAAAACTGCCCCAAATCAGCTGAAAACAGCCCGTTTTCCTTTTTTTCAATTCTATTGTGATATATTTCGGCCCAAACACACCCGTACACCATCAAACTTTGGTTTTCAGATTTATATTCATGCGGGTGTAAGATTTTTGGTTTTCACAATTCTGATTTTCTGGAATCTGGGGTTCTTCGATCCGAATCGGATCCATCGCCCAGCAATAGCGGACCCCTGGACTCTATAGAAATCACAAGGAACTACCGAAATCGAGCGAATCGGCATTTTCAAAACTAGAAAACCATTTTTCAGGTTCTGGATGCTACAGTCGCATGACTATTAATTATAGTCACACGACTGTAGTCTCTAGAAGGAGACAGAATCATAGAACGACTCGTACAGACATAGTCGCATGATGCTGCCTTCGGATTCATACTGTTTTTGGCGTGTTTACTGCTTTTGGACCCTAGATGGATGCTGAAATTAGGAAACCTGGATGAATGGAACCCCGAGTTCTGGGATAACAGACCCACTAAAAAGGAAAAATTTGTATATAACCGAGCCAATTGATTTCCAAAAATTGTTTTTACAGCAAAATAATTACAGGGCGTTTCAAACCTATTTTCTAGGTCTAACCGGAGCGGCTGTCCGAGCCAACCCGGTTACCCTCCAAATGCATGCTCCCGTTCCTAAAAATCCCAATTCTATCCAATCTAAGTCCTTTTTGTACTATGATACAAATTGTGTTAACCGATCTATTTTGCAACTTTTAGTTTCTTTTTATTTTCATTTTTGATGTAATTAATAGTTTAACTCGTGTATTTTAGGCAGTTGTAATTTCTAAATTCTCGTGTATTCTAGGAGCTTGTAATGTGAGGATGAGAGCTTTTTATTTTCATTCGATCTGGTTGTATAAGCGGCCTTTATTTTTATTCTTTTAAACTGCTTGACTGTATGGTTTACTTATTCTGCAATTTATTTCTGTCATTCGTATGAGCATGGGCTAAATGAACACAAATTGGGTAGAGAAAGATAATAAAGCACATAAAGTATGGTAATATGAACTGTAGAATGAAAGCAAGCTTGAGGTTGAGTAAGTCACTTGCCTGAACCCTAAATCTCTGGATTAGGTATAGTAGTCTACCCTCGGTAGAGAGTTGTATCAGAATTTCCCGGATAAGCTGATCCGGGTGGTGACTCTGTCACTGATCTTGGAATTTAAGTTTCAAGGTCTTTAAGTTAAAATGGGAAAAGGTTTTCCATAAAAGGGAATTTTCAAACAAACCAACAATTTTCCTAAGGATAATCAAAATCCTGTTTTCCAAAAAAACCAAAACGCCAATCAAAACGCATTATTCCCAAAAGGTTCCTTTTCCCTGGTTCACTTCACTGCGTTCCACTTAAAGGCCATCCGCTCATAATACGGGATAAGTCAGAAATGGATTTTGGATTCCCTTTCAAAGTCGTGGTAGACTATGATTTATGATAAGTGAGATGATCTTATATGACTTGGCATACGGGATACGTTGGGAATGAATTTTGGCTTCCCTATTAAAGTCATGATGGACTATGATTTGTGAAGACGATCTCGTATGACTTGGTATACGGGATACATCGGGAATGAATTTTAGATTCCCTTTTAAAGTTATAGTGGACTGTGATTTGTGAGAAGTGAGACAATCTTGTATGACTTAGCATTCGAGATACGTCAAAAATGTAATTATGTGGAGTGAAATAATGCATAAAATTGTGCTTATAATGAATTTTTGCAATTTTCTCGGGTATCGTGCCACTGGACGAGGTGGACTGTCATTGGAAAATTTGGGCATCGACATGTTGGTCCTGCAAAATTATTGAAATACTTTCCCGTGGGGGAAATTAAATATTTAGTGATAAAATAGAATTAGAAAATAAATGAAAAAAATTAAACTAATGGGGATTTTAGCACTACATTCGTGTAACTGTATTACCGCCGTGCGACTATAATTATATCCGTGCGACTGTATTGAAGATACAGTCGTACACCTATAAAACACGGGGAGAAAAATTAAAAAGGGGTTATTTATCGCTTCTCCCTCACTCCCATTTGCGATTTCTCCTCTATTTTCTCTTAAAAATTTTGATTCCAAACCTCTAAACCCGTCCAAATATTGAAGAAATTGGGTAAGAAACTAAGGAAGCTCACTCCTGCTCAGATTCAGGGTTCGGTAGTGCATAGGATATCCCGTTCATGAGCATTTCGGATAGGTACGGGCATCATCGGTATACCGACCATTTTGGGGTCTATTTTGGTTTGGACATCCCTATTTTACTAGAGATGGACTCATATCTTGCCTCTCTCCAGGTTAGAACGCAAATCCGAGCTTCAATTTTAAAGTTTTTTGAATTCTTTTTCGTTTGAATTTCCAATTTAATTTGCATTCTTTTATTGCTTTTTGGATGATTTTGTTGAGTAGAATGCATGCTAGGGGTCCCCTATAGTTCAAAGGAATAAGAATCTAGGAAAATGAGTTAAAAATCACGGAAAATCAAACCTGGAACAAAACTGTCGACCCAGACATGAACACTCAAACGAGTGTAATTACAGTCGCACGGTTGTAATAAAAAATTTAGAACTTGGATTTTGAATACAAGCGTACAAGTGTAATTACACTCGTATGCCTGTAACTATAGTCGTATGAATATAGCATGAATTTTTTTTTAAATTACCTTTTATTTTTAGTTTCTAATTTATGCAAAAATTAAATAAATGTTGACTTTACTTCACTGAATGCGTAGGATAGGGAGATATCGGGTTGTGGGAACCTTTCCTTGCCCCAAGTTTGGTGGGGACATCTCTCCAAGGCTATGAAAGCCCACGTCAAAGGTCTTAGTCTAGAGGCTTTCATTCTCTCTTTGTCGGAGAGCATGCTGCATACGACTCACATCGGGATGACGGCCCTGTGTGAGAGGTGGGTCTGCACCACCCACACCTTCCATTTGTCCATCGACGAGTTCATAGTTACACCTTCAGACTTCACCGGGATCACTGGATTCCGCTTTGGTGGGGCCCCGATCCGGTTCAATTACTTTTTGTCTTGGCAGAAGCTAGTGGATGACTACATTAATCGGTTGATCGATTATACCCTTGAGAAGTGGAAGGTCCTCTGTTCTCAAGTGGAGACATGTTGGGCCATCCGCCCAAACTCGTTTGAGGAGGACGTGGAGCGATACACCCTGGCCTACATACTCGTCCTGCTATCTTGCATGTTCTTTCCTACTGGGTAGGTTACATGTAATCTAATTTTGTTACCATCCTTGGTCGATTTAATCATCTTCACAACCTTATATTGGTCTTGAGCTAGGCTAGGCCAGCTGTATTATGCATTAGACCTGTGCGCCAAGGGGAGGCCGCAGGAGATCCTAGGCTTCTGGCTCGGACTTTTGGTATTACCCTTCTCCTTTTTCTTTTCCTTTTCATTTTTTTTAAATCTGTTTTATTGATTGCAGATTTAGGTGTTTGAGCATAGCATTCTGGAACTGCCAACTCTGAGGGATGTGTAGGGCGAGGAGCGCCCTACTGTCTTGCTTACCTGGACGCAGGGATGGCAGGGCATCGGTCGTAATTTGGCGGAGATCCGGTAGGGTCTTCGAGGTGTCTCCTGGGAGAGGGTAAGCAAACTAATTTTGCTAGTTAATAAACTTTTAATTCAGTATTTACTTACTTGTGATTGAATGTTTGCTTCTCTGATTATGTTTTTACAGCTTGATCACTCCCCATGGCTTAGTCAGGGAGTTTAGCCTCCTGTTGTGCAGGCATCTTTGTGGTTTGACACTTGTTGGTTTGTCATGGAGTGTCCTATGTCCCAGGAGCGATACCTGGGCGAGCGTCTCTGCCTTTCGAATCATATGGATGGCCCTGCTGGCCAGGCAGTTCCTCCACTGCTCCTGAGCACCCCCATTTTGGCCCCACCTATCGGAGCTTACTGAGCATATGGATATCTACGAGGATGGATACACTATCGACTCCATCGAGGGTACCTATCTGGCTTTCATCTGAGAGTCCCTCCTGCCATTCCAGCTCGGTGTGCCGGCGGCTCCTTCCTGTCATGTATTTCCTGTCCATTGTTCCTTTACTGTTTGAATTTGATTTTTAGTGTCTAATGTCCCTTCAATTGCATGTCAAGAGACAGAGTGTTGGAAATGCCCTAGTCCCGAGGCATTGGTCCTTGTGTTTGTATAATACATTTGTACATTTATGTAATCTTTATGTATTATACAATTTGTGTTAAGGAAATAAAGGCATTAATCTATTTATTATATGTCTTGTGCTATATTTTAAATAGAGTATCCAATGGACATATCCATATCCATGTTGTCAAGTGTGAGGCACTTGGCAGTAAGACTATGGATAGGGAAAACGATATGGCCATAAAGTTATTCGTAGTCTGCTCCAATCATGGGAATGAATGGAACTAAAGACTATCATTAGCCTGGTTGTATGGCGGTGTCTTACCGGTCATAGAACATGGAATGTCAACCAGGTTAATGGGTACATGCAAAAAGGGCATGGTACTGGATTGATCCACTTAACGGGAATCTACATGGTATAGTATCACAAATGATTCTCGAGTAGTACTTGTATAAGTCCTTCGACCGGACCATATGATGGTGTTGCATGTGAAGTGGCACACTTTGGTGTACGCTCAACGGGCCTGTAAAAGGGTGCCAAGTACGGGTACTTTCGGGTGTGTCAGTGAGCATGGCAGCACTATGGATATGCAGAAGGGAATGTCACTCAGTGATTCACTGAGACGATATCATCGGCCTCTTGAAGAATGTTACTGATAAGTGTGCGGCCGCACCCAAACAAGATTGGATCTTGTTCGTGAGCATCAATTCATTCGGTATCAAGTAAAGGTCCAGACACAAAGAGGGTGATACTTCCGTGCCTCTGTGTTGGACACCGATATCAGCGACATGGGATTTACAAGTTCAAACTACCGGGTTACGTTTTCAGTTAGACTGCTTACTCCGTCTTAATTGGGGGCTGCAGTGGCTTGCTAGAGCCCGCCTGCAGTCTGTGGGCCTTGGCCCACTGCCAATATAAAGACGGGCCCATTGGATCGTACACATTGAACGTCTGGACTTTAACTAGTCGGATTAAGTGTGTACTTGGAGTATACACGTTTGAAGAGAGAGAGATATATTAATTATATTATATGCATCAATTGGATTGATCAAAGTTATATAATTAATATTTATTTTGGCCTTCTCATAATTAATTCAATGAATTAATTTATGAGTTTATTTCCTAGGTGGAAATATTATTATACATGTATAGGTTTACATGTATCTCATTTTATGTATGTCTAATTTAATCCCTTGATTAAATTACTAGGTCAAATGAGTTTTTAATTTCAATGTATGTAATGTATTATATAGCATAATATATAGATACATACATGTTAAATTGGAATTGCATTTGAACTTAATTAAATCAAAGGAAGTCAAATTGGGCTTAAGACGTAAAATGACATTGCCCACCTAAAGTGGGATGAGATGGCCGAAATTTATGGCTAAGGGATGAGTCATGCCTTTTGTGTTAAGAGTGATGAGTCGTTCTTGAAACAAAAGATGAATGATTAAAAAGGGTGAGTCATGGTATGACTTTTTGGTTGCAAAGTTGGACTTTGCTTCCTTAAGGAAATATCTTCTCCTTTCTTTCCTCCTTGGCCGATTATTCATGCATGAATTTGGGTGAGTATGATGACTCATTCATGGGACAAAATAGCTTGGTGAGTCATGCTTGATAAGGAGGTGATATGTGATGAGTCATAAGGTGAGTCATTGGTTTGACTTTGTGATTGCAAGTTGGAGTTTACTTTCTTTTACTTATGACTTCTCCATATCATTTCTTTAGTGTGGGAGAATTTTTGGCCACCACTTTTGCTCCTTTTGAGAATAAAAGAAAAAGAGCTTGAGCTATTTTTGCCCACTTTTCATGCCTTAATTCTTTTGGTAAGAATTAGGTGCCACACTTTGAGAAAATTGGTTCTATCTTTGGATAGATGGATATTTCTTTTGGAAAGAAATAAGGACAGCCATATTTCTTCTTGTGGGCAGCCCTCTCTCCCTCTCTTCTTGTCATCCGAGTCGCTAGCACGGGTTTCGGTCCGAGAGCCGTTCGTGTACGCATCGGTGGAGGAAATCTACACTTGATTTCTGCAGTCCGCATCCGTCTCTTAGAGAGACTTTGTGGTAAGTTTTTGGAACCCTCCTTTTATGCTTTAAGTTTTTGATTTCCACATCTTAAGCTCCTGGGCCGGATTCGAGGAAATCGACACGTATTTCCGCTTTTATCGGTCGGTTTCCCGTGACGAATCCCAACAGTGGTATCAGAGTAGGCTTTTGATCCATGGAAATCTTTAAACTTGGCGGATCCCGTGTTTTAAAATTGGCGATTTTGTGGACGGGATTTCTTTTTGGTTTGGGGTTTGGTGATTTTGCCCCTTGAATTTTACTTATGGAAAATTATTTGCATATGGTTTATGCTTTATTTAATTTTCTATTTGTGAATTGTTTATGGAAAATTATTTTTTGCATATAGGTTTATGCTAGATTTATTTTTCCGTTGCATGATTTTATGTCTTGGTGATTTAATTTCATGTTGCTATATTTTTTGGGCCGGGCCGGATTTAAAATTTTAAAAATATGCGTGTTTAAATTTTGGTAATTTTTATGCGCGTGGGGTTTTAAAATTTCAATTGTTTTTAAAATTGTGCGTGTTTAATTTTGGAAATTTTATGCGCATGTTTTATGAATGAAATTTATTTTTCGTTCATGCGATATTTATTTTGGAAATAAATACGGTTAATTGAAATTGGTTCGGGTTTTCTTGGCACGATTACCCGGACGGCTAATTTTGGAATTCATGGTTTCCCAAGTGGATTGGGAGCAATTTTGCCTGGGTTGGAGGCCCAAAGCCCGCACGGGTTTAGAACCATGATCGGCCAAAATTTGGCGATTTCAAAATAATGGCTATGACCTAAGAATGAAATCGGATTAAATCATGCATTTAACATGCTTATAAAATACATGATGTATTGGTTTACATGTATGATTGAATATGTGGATGGATGTATATGGGCCTAATTTATGTTGGGTTGTAATATTCTTTTGGTTTTACTACCTGCGTGTCGTTTTCCTTTTATGTAATTTTATTATATCTATGTATTCTGAAATTATGTAAGCAAGGAGCCGATTGGATTGGCGAGCCCAGAAGGAATAGGAGGCGACCCACCTGATGCTGTTCTAGTATAGGTTTACTAGAATGATATTAGGATGTAAATTTTGGCCCGTTGCATTCCATTTTTTAATTTAATTATGCGGTATTTATTTGCATGTGCGAATGTATGTACAAACCCTTTTTCACCCGCTTTTGCATCTAAGCCGTTATTAATTGAATCTAATAACCAAAAGGTAATTACTAAGTCTCTTAAAAGTGCTTCCCACATTCATAACCTACTCGAAGTGGGGATAGGCCAGTTGTAGACCAACCCTCGTTGGATGCACTGGAGTATCGTCATTTTGTATTGGGTTGGAGTATTGGTTACTCTAACACTTGGATGGAGGTTTTGACTTAGCGTGGGTAGTAGGATGTTCCTGGCCCTAAGCACAGATGGGTAAGTGCCAACAGACCCATCAAACCGAGAGTCCCTAGGTTCGGATTGGACGGCGTTCCTACCTAAAAATTGGGATATAGTTGTTCCAGGCCCTCGTCTGGCTATATCTTGATATAATATGGATCTCGGCCCATGAGCCCAACAACTCGAGTTAATTAATAACACGATTCATTATTAATTATATATGGGAAGAACATGTTAAGTCCTTTATTAACACTCGTAATTTTTCTGTGTAGAAACCAATGGCTATGAATGATACTTTATCACTACGATCTTTCTTGGAATGGGACAAGCTTTCTGGCCTTAACTTTTGGGACTGGTCTATGAACTTAAGGAAAGTTCTAAGACAAGAGTCTAAAGAGTATGTGCTCGAAAAGCCTGTACCGGCTGTGCCAACGGGAAGTAATCCACCGGCTGCCCAGCTGGAGGAATACTTGGCACATGTAAAAGATAACCGGGATGTGACATGCCTGATGTTGGCTAGTATGGTTCCTGAATTGCAAAAGCAGTTCCTGGATCATCAGGCCTTTGCTATGATGACAACTCTTAACGAGATGTTTTATGAGCAAGCTTATCAGGAAAGGTACCTGATCCACAAGGCATTCCGCAGCTGTAAGATGGGAGCCGGGACATTTGTGAGTGCACACGTGCTCAAGATGAAGGGCTATCTGGATAATTTAGCCCATCTCGGAACGCCTATCTCACGGGGGCTGGCGGTTAGCACGATCCTGGCTTCTTTACCGGACTCTTATGATCAATTCATCCTAAAATTTTACAAGCAAGGGATGGACCGTACTGTTGGTGAGCTGCATTGGATGCTTGAGCTCGCTGAACTGTCGATCAAGAAGACTCCGCCGGTACTTGAGGTTAACAAAGGGAAACCTCCTTTTGCTAAAGGCAAGGCCAAGGCCAAGGCCAAGGCTAAGGAAGCCAAGGGTAAAAAGGCTAAAGCCCAGCCCAAGGCCCGTTCCAAGGATGTCTGCTTCGGGTGTAAGCAGGCAGGACATTGGAAAAGATCGTGTCCCAAGCTTGTGGGAGAGAAAAGGAAGACGCAGGGCGTGTCTTCATCAGGTATATATGTCATAGACATTAACCTCTGTTTCAACATCTTATGTATTGGATACTAGATGTGGTTCTCACATTTGTTGTAATTTGCAGGGACTTAAGAACAGGAGATCACTGGGATCGGGACAAGTGGACTTACAGGTCAGAAATAGAGCAAGGGTTGCTGCCATAGAGATCAGCGGGACCAGCTTATGATGCCTAGTAGATTAGTTTTGTTACTGCTGAAACAATGTTATTTTGTACCTGTTATGTACAGGAATATTATTTCTGTTTCAGTTTTGGATATTTCTGGATGTACATTTACTATTGATAATAGTAAAAAGGGTTTATCTAGAAAAGAATTATTTTATGGAGTAGCTCTATTAAATAATGTCTTTTATATCCTGGATCTAAATGAAACTAATCATGTCTATACTATACATACTTAAAGGGTTAAGCCTAACGAACTTAATCCGGTTTACCTTTGGCATTGTCATTTAGGCAACATAAACAAGAAGCGCATAGCTAGGCTTCACATAGCTTGAATCCTAGGATCATTTGACATGGAGTCACTTGATATATGCGAGTCTTGCTTATAAGGTAAAATGACTAAAGAACCTTTTAGCAAGGAGGCTAAAAGGGTCGCTAGCTTATTGGACCTAATGCATTGAGATGTATATGGACCGATAAGCATAGCAACTAGGGGTGAACATCTATATTTCGTATCCTTCACAGACGATTTCATCAGAAATGGCTATGCCTATGCAATGAAATAAGTCTGAGACCCTTGGTAGGTTCAAGGGAGTAAGGAACAAAGTACAGAACCTACTAGGCAGAAATATCAAAGCCTTTCGGTTGGACCGAGGTGGTGAGCATATAAGCCTATAGTTTGACTCATTTTGAGAGAGCATGGAATAGTTCCACAGCTCTCTCCTCCAGGAACACCACAATGGAATGGGGTGTCCGAACGGAGGAATAGGACCCTGTTGGACATGGTCCGCTCAAACGATGAGTCATGCCTTTCTCCCAATAAGTGTTTTAATGGATACGCTCTTGAGACAATGGCTCTCAATTTCTATTATACTCCGACTAAGGCTTTGAAAGACCCCATTTGGAATATGGATGGGCAGGGTGCCTAAATGTGTCTTTCTTACGGATTTGGGGTTGTTATGCACAAGTCAAGAAATTGACTGTGAGCAAAACTAGCACCCAAAACCAACTAGTGAGCTACCCTAGGGAAACCAAAGGGTATTACTTCTACGACCCCGCTGAGAACAAGGTGTTCATGGCTTGATAGGGGGTCCTTCTTGAAAAGGGGTTTCTTTCCAAGAAAGACAGTGGGAGCGATGTTGAACTCAGGGAAGTTCAAAGCTCAGAAACTCTTGAAAAGGATAACTAGGAGACCAGGGTGAAGCTTCCAAAGGTAGAAGCACCAGCCCAAGTCACACAAGGACCTAAAAGGTATGGTAGGGATCATCAGGAACATGAGAAACATCGGTTTTTGTTTCTAATGATTGCACTCCTTTTGTCTTGGACGAAGAGGAGCTCAAAACCTACTAGTAGGCTATAGCTAGCCCACTGTCTGCCATGGTGGTGGATTTGCAATCTATGTACGATAATCAGGTTTGGAACCTGGTTGATTCACCTCCAGGTGCTAAGGTAATAGGTTGCAAGTGGTGCTATAAGCTATAGGCTGACAATGCCTTTAAGGGTGTGTATAAGAGGTTTAGTGGGAGCATAGTAACTTTCTTGGTATTGTATATGGATGGCATCCTTCTGATTGGAAGCGACATACCAACACTACAAGGGAAGTGTAATGGTTGTGTCAGTGCTTCGCAATGAAGGACTTAGGCGAAGCTAAGACGATCCTAGGGATCAGGATCTACAGGGTTAGATCCAATCGACTTCTAGACCTAAGTCAGGCCAAGTACATAGACATAGTTCTGAAAAGATTCGGCATGGACCAGGCTAAGATAGATTTCTTGCCAATGGGTCATGAGCTGAAACTTAGCAAGAAGTACT
This sequence comes from Euphorbia tirucalli, assembly GCA_039660915.1. NCBI lineage: Eukaryota > Viridiplantae > Streptophyta > Magnoliopsida > Malpighiales > Euphorbiaceae > Euphorbia > Euphorbia tirucalli. The sequence continues at coordinate 67,691,021 of CM077641.1, read as the reverse complement.
ATAGGGAGAACATGAATTGGTTCTATATGCTTCGGCTATAGGATCAATCATGTACTCCTTGCTATGTACAAGACCTGATGTCGGCTTTGCACTAAGTATGATGAGCCGGATCCTGAATGGATCACAGGTAGGCTGTCAAAGCAATCCGGAAGTACCTTAACCGGACTAAGGATAGCTTCTTAGTGCATGAAAGTTAGGAAGAGCAATCAGTTACTAGGTACACTGATGCAAGCTTCCAGACCGACCAGGATGAATATAAGTCGCAGTATAGGTATGTGTTCATGCTAAATGGTGGTGCTATTGTTGGAGAGGCTCCAAGTAATGGACCATCACGATTTCTATCACAGGAACTGAGTACATTGCAACGTGTGACACAGCTAGGGAAGCTATGTGGATAGAGAAGTTTATCACGGAACTGGGGATATTATCTACTATCCGGGAACCAGTTGATATCTTCTGTGACAACTAGGGGCTGTTGCACAAGCTATGTGCCCCGGTCACACATATACACGAAGCACGAACTCAGGGAGTTTCACCTATTGTGAGAAATCACTGAGGGGGTGACATCTCATTACAAAGAGTGGACACCAAAGACAATGTCGCAGATCTTTTGACCAACATGCTTGGCTATGCCTCTGCACGATGGTTATACTAGATCTATAGGGATTAGACCCATGCCTAGTAGGTACTAGTGCAAGTGGGAGATTATTGGAAATGCCCTAGTCCCGAGGCATTGGTCCTTGTGTTTGTATAATACATTTGTACATTTATGTAATCTTTATGTATTATACAATTTGTGTCAAGGAAATAAAGGCATTAATCTATTTATTATATGTCTTGTGCTATATTTTAAATAGAGTATCCAATGGACATATCCATGTCCATGTTGTCAAGTGTGAGGCACTTGGCAGTAAGACTATGGATAGGGAAAACGATATGGCCACAAAGTTATCCGTAGTCTGCTCCAATCATGGGAATGAATGGAACTAAAGACTATCATTAGCCTGGTTGTATGGCGGTGTCTTACCGGTCATAGAACATGGAATGTCAACCAGGTTAATGGGTACATGCAAAAAGGGCATGGTACTGGATTGATCCACTTAACGGGAATCTACATGGTATAGTATCACAAATGATTCTCGAGTAGTACTTGTATAAGTCCTTCGACCGGACCATATGATGGTGTTGCATGTGAAGTGGCACACTTTGGTGTACGCCCAACGGGCCTGTAAAAGGGTGCCAAGTACGGGTACTTTCGGGTGTGTCAGTGAGCATGGCAGCACTATGGATATGCAGAAGGGAATGTCACTCAGTGATTCACTGAGACGATATCATCGGCCTCTTGAAGAATGTTACTGATAAGTGTGCGGCCGCACCCAAACAAGATTGGATCTTGTTCGTGAGCATCAGTTCATTCGGTATCAAGTAAAGGTCCAGACACAAAGAGGGTGATACTTCCGTGCCTCTGTGTTGGACACCGATATCAGCGACATGGGATTTACAAGTTCAAACTACCGGGTTACGTTTTCAGTTAGACTGCTTACTCCGTTTTAATTGGGGGCTGCAGTGGCTTGCTAGAGCCCGCCTGCAGTCTGTGGGCCTTGGCCCACTGCCAACATAAAGACGGGCCCATTGGATTGTACACATTGAACGTCTGGACTTTAACTAGTCGGATTAAGTGTGTACTTGGAGTATACACGTTTGAAGAGAGAGAGATATATTAATTATATTATATGCATCAATTGGATTGATCAAAGTTATATAATTAATATTTATTTTGGCCTTCTCATAATTAATTCAATGAATTAATTTATGGGTTTATTTCCTAGGTGGAAATATTATTATACATGTATAGGTTTACATGTATCTCGTTTTATGTATGTCTAATTTAATCCCTTGATTAAATTACTAGGTCAAATGAGTTTTTAATTTCAATGTATGTAATGTATTATATAGCACAATATATAGATACATACATGTTAAATTGGAATTGCATTTGAACTTAATTAAATCAAAGGAAGTTAAATTGGGCTTAAGACATAAAATGACATTGCCCACCTAAAGTGGGATGAGATGGCCGAAATTTATGGCTAAGGGATGAGTCATGCCTTTCGTGTTAAGAGTGATGAGTCATTCTTGAAACAAAAGATGAATGATTAAAAAGGTTGAGTCATGGTATGACTTTTTGGTTGCAAAGTTGGACTTTGCTTCCTTAAGGAAATATCTTCTCCTTTCTTTCCTCCTTGGCCGATTATTCATGCATGAATTTGGGTGAGTATGATGACTCATTCATGGGACAAAATAGCTTGGTGAGTCATGCTTGATAAGGAGGTGATATGTGATGAGTCATAAGGTGAGTCATTGGTTTGACTTTGTGATTGCAAGTTGGACTTTACTTTCTTTTACTTATGACTTCTCCATATCATTTCTTTAGTGTGGGAGAATTTTTGGCCGACCACTTTTGCTCCTTTTGAGAATAAAAGAAAAAGAGCTTGAGCTATTTTTGCCCACTTTTCATGCCTTAATTCTTTTGGTAAGAATTAGGTGCCACACTTTGAGAAAATTGGTTCTATCTTTGGATAGATGGATATTTCTTTTGGAAAGAAATAAGGACAACCATATTTCTTCTTGTGGGCAGCCCTCTCTCCCTCTCTTCTTGTCATCCGAGTCGCTAGCACGGGTTTCGGTCCGAGAGCCGTTCATGTACGCATCGGTGGAGGAAATCTACACTTGATTTCTGTAGTCCGCATCCGTCTCTTAGAGAGACTTTGTGGTAAGTTTTTGGAACCCTCCTTTTATGCTTTAAGTTTTTGATTTCCACATCTTAAGCTCCTGGGCCGGATTCGAGGAAATCGACGCGTATTTCCGCTTTTATCGGTCGGTTTCCCGTGACGAATCCCAACACAGAGGGCACTGAGCTCTGCTCGGCAATCTGCCCCAGAAGATGAGGACTCTGAGGCCATTACTATGGGAGGGTCTGCTCCTACTTAGGACTGAAGACACCCTGTACATTCTGTAAGTGCTGCAACATCCACTTCCCAAGTTGCTAGGGTAGTGGAGGGTCTGTTGGTAACGCAGCTGAGGATGAGCTTCAATCTGATGGGGCTAGGTGGTAGATATGCTGTGAGGGAGCTGCCCTCTTATCAGGACCATCAGATCATATTTGCCCCGGAGCACACTACTCATGTAAGTCTTCAGCCTATTTTGTCATTTTTATACTTCCTCACTTTTCTTATACTGCTTTTAACTCTTGGATGTCTTTTGAATTTTTTTTCAGATTCCTCGGGTTCAGGTGTCGGACATGGCTTGGCAGTACTTGGGCATAGAGATCGTGACTCAGGAGAACATCGCCTAGGTGGTAAGTACTCTGTAATCCCTATATTTTCACATGATTTATGCAATGCATGAATGAATGTGTATACATGTATGCATGTTAATTTGTATTATCATTTTGTAGTCTCGAGTACTGATGCTGCAGAAGCACGCTAGACAGACATCGATTTTTGAGGTTGAGGGTGTGAGCTGATTATCAGGCTCAGTTGAGCCAGGTGCAGGCTGACTACGATGCCTATAGAGTAGAGCATCCGAGTGAGTCGGAGTATTTAGAGGAGGAGAGAGATGAGAATTAGATTAGGGCTTTTTGTATTATGTATTGAATTTCTACCCATCGTATGAAGAGTTCAGCACCATCCTTAATATCCCGTGTTGCAAAGGATCAACATTGCAATTCCTGAGTTCACCTTCGACAATACTCCTTCGTTGGCGAGCTTGTTCAGGCTCCCCAATCCTGAAATGGAAGCTGTACTCTTTACTGAATCTTCTTCTCCTGGTCTTGACTTGGAATCCATACTAGAATGGTGTATGAATGCCCCTAAGGACCATATTGGTTGGGCTAGCATGGTTAGCCTACTGCTGGTGAGCTGATACTTTTATGATGCTGGCAACAGGGTTGCCTCCTTTAGGACTATTTCCCTTATAAATGGCTGCCGAAGTGTCTCCGGCTCTGTTTGCACTCGCTGAGACCCTAATTAATCTACATGCTTCCAAGATGAAAGGTTCCCTCTGAGTTGGCCCCCATCTTATGTTGCTCTAGGTAATTCTTTTCATTGGCTTGTGTACATTTTGGTGTCCAAATGAGTTTCTCACGTCTGCTTTAAACTATGCTGCAGATCTGGCTATTGGAGAAGTTATCAATTCTTAAAATTCCCAGAGGAAATTTTAAGAAGTATCACCCGACTAACTTCAAGGAAAGAGGCTTCTCTGTAGACTCTTACATTGACATGTCTGCCAATGAATGGGCCGCTTGGTTAGCTTGCATAACCGATAATCAGATTAGATGGGTCATCACCTGGTGGAAGATTACCCATGTGGTTGTATAGATGTGGGCTCATGGTGTCCAATTGTTAAGATTGACCAAAGTGACCTTTTATTCTCCAAGTCACCTTTGTCGGTAGTACAACCAATCACAGAACATTGCTAAACTTTCATGTATTACCATGTCTGTGGAATACATTGCTTCTTAGCCAGATCATATCAGGTTTCGCTAGACTAACAATACTCGCCATGTGACATTGAACTATGCTTCCTTTGCTTCTGTGGAGACGGATGAATGGTATAAACTTTGGTTGGCTGAGATTAAGGACCTACCGACCTGTGAGGCACATGAACGTATGACTCGCCATTGGCTAGGTTCTTCCGAGAGTGCAAAACTGCATCCTGGCAAGAAAAGAAAAATATGACAGAAACATGATTCGTATTACCATTTTTTTAATTTTTTAATTTAATTTAATTTTTTTAATGTTCGCAGTTCGTATGCCTAGGCATATAAATGACTTTGTTTCTCTGGATGTTTCAACACATGAATCATGTAACATACTCCAAACATTCATGCAATATGTTGAGCAATATGCACTTTATTAATGAAATTCAGTTATTGTAACAATTAAAAATGCCAAAGTTGGTACATATCTCGAACGAACTCATTCCTGTTATCAACCATCCCGTACAGGTTTTTTGGCTGCTAAACTACCTCTCATTGCCTTTTTTGCTTAAGCCGCCCTTACGAATTTTCAACTTAATAGACTTTTTTTTACACATGGTAGTGTTTGAGATGATCCTAATTGATCGGATTGGTGAGCTCATTGTTGTCCATGTCCATAATCTTTACTTTGCCTTTAGAGAGTACCTTCTTAACTATATATGGCCCTTCCCAATTGGGTTTGAATTTGCCCCTCACATCCCTGTTGGATGGTCTCATCTGCTTCAACACCAGATCCCCCGTCTTTAAAGGATGTTTCTGATAATGAACTCGTTGATTGTAGGATCTAGACACCCTTTGATGGTACATTTGTATATGTTCTAAAGCTTTGAGATGCTTTTCATCAACCATAGCTAGTTGTTTGAATCTTGCCTTTACCATTATGTCTCGGGCAATTGAGCTTCCAGGATGATCCTTAAGGACTTTAGTTCCATTTCAATAGGAAGGAATACCTCCATCCCACAAACCAGCGAATACAATGTTTCCCTTGTCGGTGTTCTAACACTGGTTCTGTAACCCTATAGGGCATACGACACTTTATCCATCCAGTCTCTGTAGGTCAAGGTGGTCTTTGATAAGATCTTCTTAATAGACTTGTTCACCACTTCCACTGCTCTGTTGGCTTATGGCCTATAAGGTGAAGACTTGCGATGTTCCACAGTGTGTTCTTCAAGTAGCTCAACTGTTGCTCCTTGAAACTGTACTCTGTTGTTAGTCACCACATGGTGTGGTATACCATACCATCCGAGATGTGCCTCCTTATGAATTTATCCATGTTCTTAGCCATGACTTTGGCATAAGACTCAGCTTCAACCCACTTGGAAAAGTAATCCACTACCACTACAATGAACTTGTGACCGTTTGATGTTGGAGGCCGAATCTCACCGATTATGTCTATCCCCCATGTTGAGAATGGCCAAGGGGTCATAAGATTCTATAATTCCATTGGTAGAAGATGGCTGATATCCCCATAGATTTGGCACTCGTGACACTTCTTCACTTCTTCGTTACAATCTATCTGCATGGTGAGCCAGAAGTACCCTTGTCTCATAATCTTTTTCGATAAAGCTAGGCCATTCATGTATGGGTTGTAGATTCCAGAATACATGTCTTACATAACCCTTTTGGCTTCCGTCTCCATCAGACGCCTTAATAACAATCTGTAACAATCTGTCGGCAGTCCTTCTGAAGAGTTATCCGTCAAACCATCTGAATTGAACTGCTAGTTTCCTGAGTGTGGTCTTATCTACTGAATCTGCTTCTTCAGGATACTAACCATTCTGTAGGAAAATAGCTATGTCTTGGTACCAGGGCTTATCATCCATTGTTAGAGTAGTTAGGACATCGCTAGAGCAATGGAATGGTGTTCTAGCAGTTTCAAGGATCAAAGGCTGCATTGGTGCCTTCTAAGGTCCATCCCACATGGACGATAAGGTTGCTAATGAATCAGCCACCTAATTATCATCTCTGGCTACATGTTTGAATTCAATGTGCCCAAATATCTTCACTAGCTCCCATAAAGTCTCCAGGTATGGGCGAAGAGATTCTTCTTTAATTTCCCATTCTCTTGTGGCTTGGCGGATCACCAGTAATGAATCTCCAATAATGGTCACATCATTTACTCCTAGTGTGATAAGAGCATCAATGCCAAATAAATAGGTTTGTATTCAGCACCATTGTTGGTTACTGGGAATTCCAGCCGTTTTGACAAAGGAATTATTTCCCCCTCTGGAGTTACAATGATTACTCTGAGACTTGCCACCCTTTTGTTCATAGGCCCATCAAAGTGCATGATTCATTTCTTGGTTTCCACCTCCACCATAGCTAACTGCTTATCTGGAAATTCTAGATTCTTCACATAGTCAGATTCAAGTGGCTGATTCACTAGGAACTCTGCCATTACTCTTTTTTTTATCACCTTTTTTTGTCACATATTTGATTCAAATTCCGATAGCAAAAGTAGCCACCAGGATAGTTTTCCTTCTAGAATGGAGCAAAACAAAGGTATTTCATTGGATCAATCTTAGCCATTGCTTGTATCTTGTATGATTGGAAATAGTGTCTCAATTTCTTTGTCAACCAGACCATGTCAGTACAAGTCTTTTCCACCATAGTGTACCAGGTTTCATAAACAGCAGCTTCTTATTAAGGTAGTAAATAGTATGCTCCTTCTTATCATCTTATTCTTGTACCAATATTACCCCTATAGAGGTTTCTTCAATGGCTAGATACAATATCAAAGGTTTGCCCGGAGTCGGAGGTCTCAGCATTGGAGGATTGGTTAAGTACTTTTTGATCTTATCGAATGAAACTTGACATTAGTCATTCCACTCGACTAGCTGTTCTTTCCGAAGTAGCTTAAAAATAGGTTCACAAATAGTAGTCAATCTAGCAATGAATCTGCTAACATATTGAAGTGGCCCCAGGAATGATCTGACTTCCTTTTTTGTTTTTGGTACTGGCATATCCCGAATATCTCAATCCCCTTCTGACTAACAAAGTGCCCCAACAGTTTGCCTGATGTAACTCCAAATACATATTTCTTTGGGTTGAGGTGCAAGTTATACTTTTCAATCCTGGTTATGAATCTATCTAGGGCAGCAGGATGCCCTTCCCGGGTCATGGATTTGACCAACATATCATCAACATATACCTCGACCTCCTTGTGGATCATATCATATAGCAGCATTGTGATAGCCCTTTGGTAGGTTGCCCCATCAGTCTTCAATCCGAAAGACATCATCCTATAGCAGTACACCCCCCACTCAGTAGTGAAAGTTGTTTTTAACTTTATCAATGATGTCCATCAAAATTTGATTGTATCTGAAGAACCCATCCATAAATGAGTACATGATTGCCCTTGCTGCACTGTCGATTAGGACGTCAATGTAAGGGAGTGGAAAATCATCCTTTAGAGAGGCTTTATTCAAATCCCAGTAATCCACATAAACCCTAACCCTTCCATCTTTCTTGGTCATTGGGACTACATTGGCTAGCCATTCTGGGTATTCTACCACTTCTAGGAAGTTAGCCTTAATCTACCGTGCTACTTCTTCTTAGACTTTCTCGCCCCATTCTAGACATAGACGTCTCAGCTTCTACTTTACTGCACTGAACTTAGGATCTATTAAGATTTTATGTTTTGCTATTCCTCTATCAACCCCTGGTATGTCGTCGTAAGACCAGCTAAACTCTCCCACATGCTTTTTAAGTACTTTTATTAATTCTCTCTTTTCCATAGGGGTGAGTTCATTGGAGATAGATACCATTTTAGGATTTTCAATAGTACCCAAATTAACTTCATGTACTGTAGTGTCATGAATGCTGAAAACATTGAATGAATGTTTGCATGTATACATAGAGCCATCGGGAAAAACATCATACAAGTAAGCAAAGTTGGAGTTTATTGCATTCATCGCCTTATAGGTAGAATTGTTCACATAAAAAATAGAGGAAATGTTTACATATAAGTTGTTTTCTTCCTCCATATATGGAGGGTCTTTGACAGTAGTATCCTTGGGGTCAGCAGGTCCCTTTTTAAATAGGTCATTCAAGTCCTCCTCCAAACTCTCTTTCTGTGCCTTTGACAGAGTAGCTTCTTCCTCCTTTGCTTTTCCCTTGGCCATCATCCAAGTCAGTTTGGCTATGGCCTTCACCACCAATTCAGCTTGATCCGGGGCATTTTCTTTCTTTGTAGGACAATCCTTCAGGCCTTTCTTCGACAGAGCTGAAAATACTTTGGTGATGGCATCCACCAGTGCATCCACCTCCTCTTCCTTTGGCTTCTCATCCGGAAGGATAGGAGCAACCACTTCATCTTTCTTGGTTAGAGCCTTCTCTTGGATCACTGGAGAGATGATCTCAGCCTTCATTTCATATTTAAGCATTTCCTTGATAGAGTCAACCCCATACTTTGAGAAGTCTATTACATCATAAAATATTTCAAACCCGCGAACTGTTTCCCCCTCAACTATCACTAGTTCCAGCTTTCCATCATATGGCCCATCACTTGTATGGACAAATGTGTCCACAAGGTGGACTCCCTTCAATTCAAGCCCTTCCTTCTTAGTGGCTCCTTTGTAACCGAGACCCCTATGGTGTGACTGTCCTGCTTCGATGTCAAATTTCGTGACCCTTTATTGATGAGCTCCGAGCCCCTTGCCCAGAATGAACTTTTGCTTCTGAAAGTACTTATAGATCCAAGGAGAAAACACAGGATCTTTCCCCTCTTGCTTCGAGATAACCACTACATAAAAACCCGTTATAGGTTGCTCGTAGGCATCCAATGCTGCCACCATTGATGATTCATTAGCCTCAAGGGTCACTATTCTTTCTCCCACTGGGATCTTCACCTTTTGATGTAGGGTTGAGGCACCCCTCCTAATGCATAGAACCATAGTCGTCCCAAGAGCAAAGAAAATGTCACCGGGATATCAATGACAATGAATAGTACTTTGGATCTTATCTCTCTGATTATCACCTTCGCTTTGAAAGTGCCAATCATCGTGCACTTTGAGTCATCATAAGTAGATATCACTATGTTGGATTTCAGGAGAGCATCTTCACTCATGTTGAGGCCTGGGAGCACTTTTAGGGGGTAAATGTTCAATGCCGAACCATTATCAACCAATACACAAGGTAGCATCCTATCCATCATCTCAAACTTTAAATACAATGCCTGATTATGGTTGATACCCTTGGGTGGTAGGTCATCATTAGTGAAAGTGATTAATTTGGGGCTGTTGGCTCATTGTTAGTATTATCGATCATCATACATACCTCCTCAGGTGATGTCAACGGAGTTGCATCCATCTCCATAAGCCTTTTGACCACTGCTACCCGGTGTCTTTGGGACTCCATAAGTAAATGACACATAGACACTCGTGCAGGCATTCTCTTTAATTGTTCAATTACCAAATCTTCCTTTTTATCAATCTTGACTAACACATAGTCTTAGGTCAGGGCTTCAGCTCTCCGACTGGGCTCCTCTTGCCGTTGTGGCTCGGGTTGGTATACTCTCCCGCTCCTTATGATGTGATTCACAGAAGCATCCTCCTTTCTCAAGTACATCCCCCTTTTGGTGCAAACATGATCCATGGGCTTTGCTTGGCTTAAGGGCTTGGGCTGGCTCATCATCTCAAATTCATCTGTATCATTATCTAGTTCTATGTTGTTTAGATTGATAGGTTCAATCTCTTTTGCAACTGGCTTAGTTTCTTCACCTATCACCACTTGTATTGTCGGGTTTGCCTTTGCAATTTGGGCAAGCACAAAATTTGCGGGCAATCCCATTTGCATCATATTGACTCTCCTTTCAAACTGAGGCAAAGGGTTGTTTTGAACATTGGGGTTCGAACGGGGCTCTTCTATTTTCTTTTCATCAATTAACTGCGGGATAGCCTTCTTCAAACTTTAGTAATCATTGGTACGATGCCCCTTTAACACATGGTAGGAGCAAAGTTGTTTTTGTAAACCTCAGCCCAAGACGTGTACGGTTTCAGGCTTTGGAGGAAACCTAGATTTCTGCACTGTAGGGGAATCCATCCCAAAGAATCCTCCCACGGGGAGATCCCTTTACCAATTGCTTGTTGGTTCATTCCTTGCATTACAACTACTGCATCTGCTTGTCTAACAGAAGTAGAAGACTGACTTGGTTTAGCATCTACCGAGGAAGATGCTGCGGGATTGTTGTTGCTCTTATATCCCGATGAATACTTCCGACCTTGATACTCTCCTCCTGAACTATTTGGGATGGAATCAACCTCATACTTCTCCATTTTTTGGGCCATCTCATGCACCTTTTCCAAAGAATGGAGCTTAATGTACTTCATCATGTTCCGGTATACCTCCAAACTGGCATCGATCGGATTCACAATCAACTCATCCTCTAATGGCTTTTCGGTGAACGAGGATCATTTTGTCCATCCACCTTTGGTAGTATTCAGAGAAGGTTTCATTAGGCCTCTGTCCTATGGCTTACAAATCTTGCAGTTTGACCTCCAACTGAGTGTTGAAGCTTAGCATTTCACGAATGAATCGGATAGTGCATTCCAATTTCCTTTGACACTTCCTGGTTGCTTATTGTATTAGTTAATTGCCCCACCTTTTAGAGTAGTGGGGAATAACCCCACTAGTTAGTTCATTGTGAGCCTGGCCATTAGCATAATCTGTACATATTGGTTCAGGTGTGTAGTAGGAGGACTTTTCCCGGCATAGGGAGCAATTTTGCCCATTTGGAAGCCCACTGGTAGTATCTCGATACCTCTGCCCATAAGTATAGTTGGATCAATGCATTTAGAAGTGTGAGCTTTGACGCTCCCACGAATTTCGGCCATGAATTCTTCCATCTCATTACATTTTTCCTTCCACTTCTTCTCTATGGTGGACTCAGTTGGCCTTTCATCACTATTCCTTTGAGCTTCCCCCATGTTAGACAGTCCATCATTCAACCTCCCTCTGTTGCCCGGTTCTTAGGTAACTCTTTCAGCCCGATGAGAAGATGGCTTATCCATGGCAGCTTAGACTTGATTCCTGATGAGGTTTTTAAACTCATCTGAGTTCATAAATTCATGAATAGCAGCAGTGGCCAACATAGCAGCAGCAATTTCAGGTGGGATTGCCATTTCTTGGGAGTCTCGTTGGAGTTTTTTGAGTTCTGGCAAAAGTTCAAATTCTGAGTTTGTCTCGAATGCTATCTCAACCTCCTCTGACTGGACCAACTCTTCAGACACACTAGATGTTGAATCCCCATGTTTTACTCTTTTAAGTCCACCTTCTGGTATGTGCCAAACTATAAAATATATCAAACCAGAGTTATTGTGAAATATGTTCACCCAAAGAGTTATGAACTCTAGGTGATATGCATGTATGCATGGCGTGTCGAATGAATGGTGCTTGGATGTTGTATGAAATAGCCTCATAATGTGAACCTTGAACAACTGACCAACTGGGTGGTGAAGTGTATATAAAGATGTGGACAATACTCTTGCACTGTTGGAGTATTTAAGTACATGAACTGAAATGCAGTCCTCAGTACTCATAGAGCACCTATATGAGAAATGATGGAATTGAGCCTTCGGTACTCATGGAGTACCTAAATGGGTGAATACGTGATGGGGTGGTATTCTCATCACTTATGGAGTACCTAAACAAATTCCTACTTGAGCAGGTCATGTATTGACATTCGTGTGATTGGCACAAGGACAAAACTTCACCACTCGTGAAGCACCTAGAGGTTTCATGTATTGATATTATGTGCTTGGCACACTGACCAAGTTTCAACACTCGGGGAGTACCTTGGGCTTTTTATGTCGTGATAGGGGATGAAATGAAAGCATGCATGGCACACGAGTGGAATTTCGACGCTCAGGGAGCACCTTGGGCTTTTATGTCGTGATATGAGATGAAATGAATGCGTGCTTGGCACACAGGTGGAATTTTGAAGCTCGGGGAGCACCTTAGGTTTTAATGTCATGATATGAGATGAAATGAATGCATGCTTGGCACACGGGTAGAGTTTCGGCGATCGAAAAGCACCTTGGGGACATAATGTATGGGATTTTTTGATGTTCGTGGAACACCTATGCATGAAGTGGAATTTTCAGCGCTTATGGAGCGCCCAAATGACTTGATGTGTTAAATGAAATTTTTCAGTGCTTGTGGAGCACCTAAATGGATTGATGTGTGAAATGAAGTTTTCGGTGCCTGTGGAGCACCTAAATGGATTGATGTATGAAGTGAAGTCTTCGGTGCTCGTAAAGCACTTAAACGGATTCCTACTTAGGAGGCGATGTGATGTGTGCAATCCTTATGGGATTATTCAAGGCCCACATCAATGTTTTATGCATGACATGCATTCCATATGGCTACAAAATAAATTGGTTAGTGCTTATGACATTCAAGTGATGTGCATGAATTAATGCTTTTCACATAATGAGGGGACACATGGCTATAAAAGAAATGGTTAGTGTGAATGTCAAATGGGTGATTAATGTATTTACACACGAAAAATGCAAGTGGCTGTACAAAAGATGTAAGTTAGTATCACACAAATGATTCACGTGTTGCATATTATGTTCATGGAAAATGTTGATGATGGTATGATACAAAGATATGAAAAACACGTAGCATATAGCATGCAAAACGTATTCCTCCAACCTTATTCCTCTAGTCGTGGTCAATTTTTTAGAAAATTCTAATCAAGTCCTAGGAGGGGTTCACTTCGATCACCAACCAGGGATGATAAAGGCTTAATTGTAACATTCATGTAATTTTTTTTGGTATCCTAAGGGAATCCAACTAAGGTTGCCTACATGAGTTCGGTCCAAGTCGGGATAAAATCAAGGTCCCCATAGCAAAATATACTCCTCACTTCTTCCCACTCAATGGTCCAAATGAAGGGGTATGTACGAGGCTATGGGTGATGTTTTGTATCCGTGCCCTTAAGACCATGAGGAACATAAGCGACACTTCAACAATTCACCGGGCTAAAAATTGGATACTCAACCTAATGCAAGTATATCTAACTAAAATGCAAGATAAAATGCTAAAAGGATAGGAAGTATGGTAGACCAAGTACAATCGTACTAATGTAATTAGAGGCGTACGACTCTAATTACAAGAGTACGACTTTTCATCTTGCCCAGAAACAGCAAACGTGTATTTTGGGTTTTAGGTATTTTATGCATGAAAATGAACCAAAACACCCAGAAAATGAAGCAAAATACTAGTTTAGGTTGTACTTACCCTTGTAGTGCAGATCCACCATCGATTTTTGACTGAAGAAAACACCTTGAATTGGCTCCAGATTGCTTCTCCTCCTTAGAATGTTAGGGTACAAGGATAAAGTCCAAAAATCTCTACAAGTTATGGATTTAATTGGGTTTCAGTGTTGGAATTAATTATCTTTAAGTGATAGATTCTTAATCTATAATTTTTATCAATTTCAACTCACAATACAAAGATTCAAAAAGAATAGAGTAGGAGAAAATAAGTAGATGTGTCTACAAAAATAAGTAGACATGTATTTCAAAATAAGTAGATGTGTATTTTCCCCAGTAGAGCCACCACTGTGAGCGGATGACATTTTTCATGGGATGAAAAGAAACGATAAGAGAGGAGCACCACGAGGCGGGCCTCTTTTCGGGGTTTTGGTTTTAATAGAAATTTGGCTTTCGGTTTTGGAAAATTCATCATTTATTTCATAAAAGAATTGAGACCTAAATCTCGAAAGAAAATATAAGAGTCGCCACATGGTTAAGCTCAACAGCAAAATTAGAGCGTAGCTGAACCAAACGAGGGTCGTTACACTTTCGAGAGATCTAGGTCCGAACAAGTCCCTTATTTCATGTCTAATAAATAGCCAATGTTCATTGATAGCATTTTTATATTTCTAAGGTTGATTTTCCATTGATTTAATCATGCGGCGTACATGCAGATAAAAGCGATAAATGAATTAGTTATTTACAACCCAATCAAATCATAACAAAACTATACTAGGGGATATATTTGTATAATTTAGGGATCGGGGTACAATCGCCTATTTTACACGAGTATCTAATGCGTTAAAATTAGAATAAATTAAATTAAATTCCTGCAAAACAAAGGTTAGCACAAATATATGTAACAAGTAGGACTCAAGTAAACAGAACAAGGAGATTGGTGATTTGGGGACATGCATTTAGGGGGTAGTCGGGTAAACTCGGCTAGTTCTTCATACTAGACCTAGAAAGCAGTTTTGAAACATTCCTATATTTTTGTTTTATGAGAAAATACATTTTTGAAAATATTTTCTTTTACCGGTTTATTTCCATTCAGCATGTAAATGTGGGTTGGTTTTCAGGAGATTTGGATCTTCGTCGTTGCATTTTTTTCATCTCAACAACTTCAAAGATTAAGTCTAAGGTCGTGAATGCATGAAATAAATTTATTTTGAATGATTTTGATGACTGTCTAATTTTTATACATTTTCCATGATTTTTCCAATTTTTTTGGTATTTTTTCTGGACTTTTTTTCAAATTTTTTTGTGATTTTCTGTTCCTGACCAGGATTTAAAGTCGTGCGACTGAGATTAGATCCGTACGACTGTAACTGTAAATAAATCCTAGTCAGGAAATTGCTGAGGTGAGATTAAAATGATAGGAAGTATGGTCGTGGTGACCAAGTATATTCTTACAACTGTAATTAGAGGCGTACGACTCTAGTTACAAGAGTACGACTATTCATCCTGCCCAGAGACAACAAACGTGTATTTTGGGTTTCAGGTGATTTTATGCATGAAAATGAACCAAAACACCTAGAAAATGAAGCAAAATACTAGTTTGGGATGTACTTACCCTTGTAGTGCAGATCCACCATCGATTTGACTGAAGAAAATGCCTTAAATTTGCTCTAGATTGCTTCTCCTCCTTAGAATGTTAAGGTACAAGGATAAAGTCTAAAAATCTCCACAAGTTACGGATTTAATTAAGTTCAAGTTCTGGAATTAATTATCTTTAAGTGATAGATTATTAATCTATGATTTCTATCAATTTCAACCTCACAATACAAAGATTCAAAAAGAATAGAGTATGAGAAAATAAGTAGATGTGTATTTTCTACTCTTCTATCCTCTTCTCTCAATGGCCCTTGAGCTCTCTTCAATCCAAATTTTGTTTATTCTGGTTCTTTCTTCTTTTTCCTCGCCTGCAATTATTTGGCTTAAATATGGGACCAAAAGACAAGAAAACATCTCAAAAATCTGCCCATTTCTCTCCCAAGTGGGTTTGGTCGGAATCAGTAGAAAATGGATCTACAGTCATATGACTGTAATTACAGTGATACGACTATAAAATTAGTTCATTGACTTTTATTTTTTTGACTTTGATCGAGAATTTTAACTACAAACGTGAAAACCACATTACAGTCGTACGACTGTAATTGCAATTGTACGACTTTAACTGCATTCGTACAACTGTAGTACTTAATTTTCTCGATTTTCTGTTTTTGAACCCCGTTAGTTCATAGATATCAAGTCTTAGAAAATCCTATGTTCACAAGAGTATTTTTTAAAGTTGAAGAGATGACACAAATAAAAAATGTAGCAGCCTGATAAGTGAGAAATATAACAATAATTTCATTTGTTAATTGGAATTAAATTGAGCTTAATTGGATAATTGTTTGCTAATTGGAGCTAATTTTAGGCTAAAAGATAAAATAGAGCTTAAAATCAGGTAACCTCAGCAAACAAGCTGGAAAGTAGGTTGAAAGTGGCTGGAAGAGAGAAGAGGATGGACTGAATTTAAGGCCATGCCGTGGGCCCAATATGGAGTGAAGGAGAAGAAGATTTGATGTTTAAAAAGTATATTTGACTTTCGCTACAAGTTAAGCTTTAGTTGGTGAACAAATTCATATTTTAATATGTGGTTGATTGTGAACCACCAAGGCTTTAAGTCTTTTATTATTATTTTATTGTTAGGTCTAGATTGATCCTTGGAGTACTATAAATACTCCATTTCTTTGTTAGTTTAGGAGCTTTTAGCTCAATTTCTCTCTACTCTTGTAACTCTCTTCTTCTAATTAATTTTCTTTTAATTTTATTAAGGTCATGTATGATTGAGTAGTCTGTTTGTGAGCACGGGTTTTTTCCCGACCTCAGTGATGAAAGCCATTATTACCTTTTTCATGGATAAACGTGAAACGGATTCGGAATGACCGGGATGACGTCAGAAATGTCTCGGGTGACCCGAATGTGTGCAACAAGTCTTGGTATGGAACCCCAAAAGAATTCGAGTGAGTATTTAAGAAAACCAAAGAAAAGAATGAAAAATAAGCAAAACAGGCTAATCTGGTCACTACAGCCACTCGGCTGTAGTGCCAACAGCCACGCTGCTGTAGTACATTACAGTCGCACGGCTGTAATCATCAGATTTTCTTTTTTGTGCAAAATCAGCATTTAATCTGGATTTTTAACCTAAATAAGAGATATAAATAGATTGTGAATGGATTTTAGGGTTGACACAGCAGACTAAAAAATTGGAAAAGAAAGAGAATTGAGAGAATTAAGGGAAAAACACATCCACACTGAGGGTTTCTGAGAAGAAAAGATTAAAATTAAGCGTTTTAATCCTAAACAATCAAAGAAACCTTAACTGAAATTTGTTTACATCATCATAACTAGTTTTCTAGGGACATTCATAAACCATAATCACTCATTCAATCTCGTTCGGGTTTCTATTTAGGCTTCGAAAATCGCACAAGCTTTTGGGTTGTTCGTGATTGTAAGGCATTCCCGGCATCCAGATTCATCCCTGGTGGTCCAAAACACTGGAACACAAACAAGGTACATTCTGAGAGGCCATTAAAATTCCCCTTTTCTTTCGTTTTGATTGCTGTTTATGGGTGTTTTTGATTTTTTTTTTTTTTTTGCGATTTTGGAAGTGATTTTTTATTACAGTTGCCCCACTCATGATTACAGCCGCCAGGCTGTAACCTATAGGGGCGAGGCTGTAATTTTTAGATAACAGCCGCGTGGCTGTAACCTACAGGGGCATAAGCTCCAAACCCCCCGAATCGACCGATAACGCTTCCGTTTTCAGACTTAATGTGTTTTTCATGTTTATTATTGGTCCAATTACATCCATGTATACTTAGATTCCCGGTTTTCTTATTTTAATTGATGGATGTGATTTCAAGTTTGGCGATTTCAAGTTTTTAGGGATTTTTGGACTTATTTCGATCCGTTTCATATCCGTTTGATTGAAGTTAGTGTGTTTCCAGAAATCCCAGATTACCCGAAATCGCTAAATTTTTCAAAACGATGTTCAAAAACGAGAAAAGAAGGCCGAAACACATTCTGGAACATTACAGCCGCTCAGTTGTAGTTGAGGTAGAATTACAGTTTTGCCCTTTTGGGCCCCAAACTTGTAATTTTTCATCTTCTTCCTATTCAAAACTAAATTTTGGTGTGTTTACATTCTTTTTGGACCCTAGATAGATGTTTAATTTAGGCCCACCCACGAACGGGACCCCCGGATCCCGGGATATCCGGCCTATTAAAGTTGGAAGATGCATGTAAATGAGCTAAATGGTTTTCAAAATTGGTTTTTCATCCATAAAACCTACAAGGCGTTTCAAAAAACCGTTTTCCAGGTCTGACCGGGCTGACCGATCGGGTCTACCCGGTTACCCCCTATGCATGATCCCGTTTCCTAAAATACCCTTATTCTGTCCTATATGATTCCTTGATGTGTTTTATTTACTTGTGCTAACTGTATTTGGATGCAGCTTTTATTTTTCCTTTATTTTTATTTTTGAATGTATTTTTTAGATCATCGTGTATCATAGGCGGTTGTAATAGTGAGGATGAGAGTTTTTTTCTTTTTATGGGTTGTATAATTTGGCCTCTATTTACTTTTTCCCGCACTTTTACTTTTCTGTATTTTATTTTGGTTTTATATTTATGTCATTTGTATGAGCATTGGTTAATAATAAAAGAAGAGATAAAATGAGTAGAATTAAGTGAATGCAACATTACATTATGAAATAATAATTGAAAATAAGTGAGGACTAGTAGATTTGTTGCCCGAACCCTGAATCTCTGAATTAGGTATTGCGTCTACACTTGGTAAGGAGCTGTACCAGAATTTCCCGGATGAGCTGATCCAGGTGGCGACTCTGTATCTAATTTTGAAATTTAGGTTTCGAGATCTTTAAGTTCAAATTGGGATTTTCTAAAAATCTATTTTTATCAAAATTCACACTTACAATTAAGTTTTCTACAAAAAGGTTTTTCCAATAAAATGAAAGATTTTCTTAAGAAAGATTAAAGACCCCGTTTTCAAATCATATCATCACACCTTCAAAAAGAAAATCCCCGGTTCCCGCTTCACCGCGCGTTTCGTAAAAACGTCGTCCGCTCATACTGGCGACTCCGCTGGGAATTAACGGTTTCTTTTAAAAGTTTTTCATAAAAACTTAAGGAACTTAGGCAACAATCGAAGTACATCCTCACTTTTAGTCAATTATTAAATCATAATTTGATGTTCCATTCGCATTTGCATAAGCATGACATTTTCTCTTCTTAAATCCCTCCAACACTTGTTTAAGCCCAGTTTATCTTCAAAAGTGACCTACCTCTTCTGCTAGGATTGGAGGCACCCGAGGGGTTAAACCACTCATAGCCTCGTACGAACCCTTTCATTTGGACCCTTGAGTGGGGAGAAGTAAGGAGTATATTTTCACTATGGGAACCTGTACGACCCTTGGCTTGACTCATACCTTCATGTAATGGCCTAGCAACTTCCTCTTAGGGTTACCAAAATATATATTTGAAAATGGAAATTGAGAGTGCACCTTTGGTATCCCCGGTTGATACCAAAGAGACCCAACACCTAGGAAGAATGCGAGACCAACCGAATGGAGGAATAAGGTTGGAAGGGTGAGTATATTGTTGCATGTGCTAACGTTTGTTCTATGGTGGTTTCATTTTTGACCTTCACATGTAACATCAAACACGCATCATCTATGTGCCATTTTCTAACCACATCATACGTGTGTGTTATAATGACCACGTTTTCTTGCAGCCATAACATCTTACTCGTGTGTCATATACATCTTGTGTGCTTGCATTTCATAAAGCATACATGACATCATCTCGCATGTCATGCATCTTAACCAAGTTTTTGTGCAGCCATTTGCATTATGTATGACATAAGCATTCATGTCATCTCATCCCACCTAAAATAAAGGATGTTCTAAGCATGCACCTTACGACATTTCATTTCATGACATACCAGGAGTCCCCAAGATTACCTACGTTCGCCTATGCACCGGATTGCACTTGGCCATTTCATTACATCACTGCACCATTAGAGGACCACAATGGTCTTAGGTTCGTGTTCGTGTGTCGGACCACACAATACCATTACATGACATCATATCCATTCATCATGGTGTCATGGCGACACTAAAGTCTTATTTGTGTGTCACAATCCACATCTGATTGTTTCATAACATTAAGGTACTCCACGAGTGCCGAATTAGAACTTGTACTAGGACATTTCATAACATGCCTAAATCATGCAAGGTGTTCCATAAACGCCGAAATGCTGTCCGTGTCTCGAGTTACACGCGACTTGTTTGTGACATCATTTCATCCGAGATGCAACAAAAGCATTGACCCTCTGTCTATGGAACGGTTCCTATATGACCATCACATACCATTTCATCGACCTACAAAGCATTGAACTACTGTCCGTGTGTCGATACACATATGACCATTTCACGACATTCGTTGGGTGCCCCAAAGGCATTGAATTTCTATCCGTGTGCTGGCCCACATGTGACATTTCCTTTTACATGGCATGGGATATGCTTGGGACATCCAAAACAAAAAGAAAGAAAATACAAAAGTCATTTTCATCATCCGTATCCATAAAGCATCATCCGATCATGAACATGAACACACCATACATGTCATTTAGGGTGTCGAGTCTAGGTCCATGATATCCATCCGCGACTCTAACCTTGTGTTGAATGTGCAGTTTGGAGACGAGCCTTAAAGCGGTTAGTTCGTGTCGAGTCAATGCCAAACCCATCAGTTTAATCAGAGCTGGTCACCATGGAGGGGATCAGTTTAGGGTCAGACTCAGATCGAGAGATTGAAATTCAATTGCCTACTTTACCAGCTGACAGTCAGATTTTGTTAGAGGAAGCAGATAGAGCGGGGATGGCCGACGAAAACAGTGGAAACTTGCCCTTTGATATGGCTGCTTTTATGAGGATTTTTCTCACCTCAGATGAGTTTAAGAATACTCTTAGGGAATAAATGCAGGCTGTGATAGGCACCCTCCCTATTCAATCTATTCCACTGGCTTCGACTTCGGTTGGAAGTGAGGGACAACAGTTTGTCCAAGTTAACCACAGAGAACCTGACCGTCAGTCCGAAGAGGATGAAGCCTTTGAGAAGGCAAGGGAAGCCTAAATTGAGACGATGCTAGAGAAGCGCCTCAATCAGAAATTTTCTGATATTGAAGCCATGCTACCTAAACTGAAGGAGATAGTCCATTATAACCCTGTTAAGTATATCGACCCGACTACTTTAATGGCTGATGGAGGAGAGCCACTCCCAGCTGGTTTTCAGATGCCTTACCTACCTCCATATACAGGAGAGGGCCCACCAGAAGCCCATTTGGATAGTTATATGAGGTTGATGACTTGCATGGGGATTGGGAAAGGTCATCTCTTAAATCTGTTTCCGACTACACTGAGGGGTGCTAGGGCAAAGTGGTATATGAAGATGCCTCTCTACACCTGTTCTATTTGGGAGGACCTATCTGAAGCTTTTGTAAAGTAGTACGCTTACAATACCCAAGTAGAGACTTCCCTCGAAGACCTGGAAAGAATCTGCCAGAAGCAAAATGAGTCCTTCCCGACTTACTACAAATGGTGGATGGATGTGCAAGTTTTGGTGGATGGGGCACCAAAGTTGGAGTTGCTTGTTATGAAGCTAGTAGATGGTAGTCTTCCCCAATACAAGGATAAGATGAAGCTAAAAAGATTCCACTCCTGCAATGAGGTGGTGGAGTTTGCCAAACATATCGAGCGATACGAAGAAGAGAAGCAGAGGGGCAGACAGAGTTCGGGCTCCTACAAAAGCAATTAGGGGTACTCTCAAGGGTACAAAGGCAACAGCTATGATGCTACTCTAGTGGGGTCCAATGCTAACTCGACTCAAAATGTAGCCCCGATCGAAGTATAGTGGGAGGATGTGGCTGCTATGAACCTGGGAAGACAGACTCCTCAAAGGGTCACCAGTCCATGGGCTAAGTCAATAAGCTGGATTTTTGCTAAGTGTAGAAAGGCTGGATTATTACAGAGCTTGAAGCCATTTTCGCCTCCAGCTGAGGCAGATAAAGATAATTTCTGCACTTATCATGTGATGACGGGTCACAGTACAAATGAGTGTACCCAGTTGATTAGAGCCATCAAGCAGTTGGTCATTGATGGAAGGATCATCAAGCCGGATTTGAAACCTAGCATTCAGAGTAATCCTTTGCCCAACCTCGGATGATTTGACTACACAAGAAGCTATTAAGGACCATGATGCTGCAATAAAAGAAGACCCTCCGCATGTGGAGGACGATAGTCATTTTAATGTTTTAGTTTGTTTTATTATCTTTATCCTTTATTCTGTGAACAATTCAACCCCTCAGTGTTTAATTTAATACAATTTGATTTCAATTACTTGTGTGATATTTTTCGGATGGAACTGTGCATGCATCCAAACATTCATTGAATGCCTTTAACATACATGATGCATCAATGCATGAAATGAATCTAGGGACAGATGATGACCCAAAAATGATATCCGTCTCAAAAGACCTCACGCCTGATGAGAGGAAAGAAAATTAAAAGTACCACAAAAGCACATGGAAATCTTTGCCTGACTAAACGATGTCGTGCCGAGGTGACAGAGAAATCACTGAACACCAAGTTCCAAAGGGTTTTAAGATGGAACCAGTGAAACAGGAGCTTCATACACTCAAACCAGAAAAAGGAGGATTGTCACAACATATTGACAGTTTCAGCAAAATAAAACCACTGGCGTCGAACGGACATCACACCATGGTCGCAACCGTCGACCAATTCTCAAAGTGGGTAGAAACAAAACTATGTATGAATGTCACTTCTAAAAAATAAAAAAATAAAGTATCATGACCAGTGATGGACTATAATCCCAAGGGACAATAACACGTTACTCCAAAACAAAGGGTTGAACATCATAGACCATCTCCATATCCCTCACAAGTCAACGGAATGACAGTTGCGACCAATAAATCCATCAAAAGGATTCCGTCAAAAGTAGTGGTTACCTATAGAATATGGGTCGACAAATTACCATTTGCTTTGCAAGACACAGAAATAGCATCAGAGTATGCACTGAAGAAACGTCATACTCCTTAGCCTATAGGATAGAAGCGGTTCCACTAGGGGAGACAAAGGCTAAGTCGTCAACCCCATCAACCCAGGTAAGCCCAGGCGCTGTTACATGTAAAAAAAAAAGAGGTCCGATGGGTCGCAAATCGAAAAGGTGATCCATGCAAAAATCAGGACAGTCCGATGGATCGAAAACCGAAAAGGTGATCCATGTAAAAGTTAGGACAGAGAGGCGAGCACCATCAGCAGGAAAATCTACAAAGACCAGTTGGTGGCAGGTATGGGTCCGGTCAAGATGGATACCATTACTGATTCTGTCCTTAGCTTCATTTCATCTTTGATGTGCATTGTGCTAAAGCATTATAAATGAGTGAATGAATGAATGCCATTTTCTATTCAGGTTAAATGTCCCAAGTCTGCTTGAAATTGAATTCATATGGATGTGCATATTTTCTGTTTACATGCATCTCACTTCAAAAAAAAAAGTCTGATGGATCGAAAACTGAAGAGGCGGTCCATGCAAAAATTAGGACAGTCCGATAGATCGAAAACCTAAAAAGGGTGGTCTATGCAAAAGATAGGGCATAAAATAAAGTCTGCTGAATTGAAAACCCGAAAAGGCAGTTCAGGCGAAATTAAAGACAGTCCGATAGGCCGAAAACCTAAAAGGGCGACCAGTGCAAAAATTAGGAAAAGCAATGAAAATAAAACAAAATTCATACAGTAGTATCAAGCTTAGACAACTCTAATCCTGTAAAAACCGGGGTATATCAAAGCCAGTGCCTCATGTCCACACCTCATGGAGCAAGCAACCAGGTCAATCAACCAAGCTTCAATGTGATATCCCACTAAGGATAGACTCATTTGGGCATCCCAATCGTTCGTCTTGTCCCTGAAAATCTGATTCATGACCTCCAGCTCGGTGACCCGCCGACGCAACTGATCAACCTCTGCTCTCAAACGAGCAAAGTCATGGCGCTAAATCCTAATCACTGTCTACACCAAGCAAACCATAAAAAGCACCACAATCATATGCATATGCATCTAGGACATGCACATACACATACACTCAAAACATGCACACACATATGCATACACGCATCAATGTGTACTCAAGTACAGGTACATGTTGTCATCATCAGGCTGTCTCAAGCCATGAGTACTCCAGAAGCGGAAATAATCTGACACTGGGGCATCCTTAAATCCTAAGTAAGAGACTTTTCTCAATTTCAGAATTCATCTTTACGCTAATATAATCCCGAGAAGGGTATTCCTTCTCTTTTACAGGTATCCAGGGGTAAAACAATCAAGCCGTATTTATTCTTGATCGAAGGGGCACAAATTTTTGTTTCCAAAATTATCGATCAAGGAATAAATACGTACCCCCGATCCAGCTTCAAAGGTATTGCTCCACCACAGAGAGCCATTTTCAACAGTATTGCTCCACCACAGAGAGCCGATTTCAACGATATTGCTCCACCATAGAGAGCCGGTTTCAATGGTATTGCTCCACCACAGAGAGCCAATTTTAATGGTATTGCTCTGCTACAGAGAGCCCATTTCAACAATATCAAGGGGCAAGATATTCAGTCCATATTCATTCTTGATCGAAGGGGCAAAAATTTTTGTTTCCAAAATTATCGAGCAAGGAACGAATACGTACCCGAAACAACTTCAA
The DNA here is from genome assembly GCA_039660915.1 of Euphorbia tirucalli. Taxonomy (NCBI): domain Eukaryota; kingdom Viridiplantae; phylum Streptophyta; class Magnoliopsida; order Malpighiales; family Euphorbiaceae; genus Euphorbia; species Euphorbia tirucalli. Next base: position 67,666,388 of record CM077641.1, on the reverse strand, counting down.
AACATCAAAGGAGATCATCAAGCTTCTCAAATCACCAAAGCATCTTTCCCCAGCCACAAAAGCTTCACGGGAAACACTATTATCCTTTCCTTCAGTGACACAGGCCCCACTAGAAGTGAAATGACCAAAATGCCCTTCTGTTAGTAACCAAACTACCAAATGGCTAAAACAACTTCCTTTTTGTGACGCAAGCTTCACGGGAAACCAAATCATTGAAATATGTCTTCCCCTAGTGACATAGGCTCCACTAGAGGTGATATTACCAAAATGACCTTCCTCCAAAGGGCGCCAACTTTCCAAGCTATAAAATTACCAAAATACCCTTCACCTTCATGAACATCAATTCACAAGGAGAATCTGATCCGGGCAAAGTCCTCTGCTTCATAATGGAGTCGAAGCACGTCCCTAGAGGATCAACCCAATTCGGGCAAAGTCCTCTGCTTCGCAATGGAGTCGAAGCACGTCCCTGGAGCATCAACCCAATTCGGGCAAAGTCCTCTGCTTCGTAATGAAGTTAAAGCACGTCCCTAAAAAACCAATACAATCTGGGCAAAGTCCTCTGCTTCGCAATGGAGTAGAAGCACAACCCTAGAAAACCAATACAATCTGGGCAAAGTCCTATGCTTCACGATGGAGTCGAATCACGTCCCTGGAGAGCATCAAACCAATTCGGGCAAAGTCCTATACTTCGTAATAGAGTCGAAGTAAGTCCCCGAAAAATCAAATCAACCTGGGCAAGACCGCCGTTTCGTAAAACAACTGAGACAAGTCCCTACAAACATCAAAGCTAGTCGACGCAGGAGGAGCCACCAGGTACGTCCTCTTCTCCTTCTCATCGTGCTCCCTATCACGGGACCAAACTTGAACCGGGCACAAGCACCCGTTCAAGTCGACTTTGGTCACGCGAGGGGCAGCCTGTGAGCCGGGTTTTTTCCGGACCTTGGTGATAAAAGCCATTTTTACCTTTTTCACGGATAAACGTGAAGCGGATTCGGAATGACCGGGATGACGTAAAAAATGTCTCGGGTGACCCGAATGTGTGCAACAAGTCTTGGTACGGAACCCTAAAGGAATTCGAGTGAGTATTTAAGAAAACCGAAGAAAAGAATGAAAAATAAGCAAAATAGTCTAATCTGGTCACTACAGCTGCGTGGCTGTAATACAGTCGCGCGGCTATAGTACATTACAATCGTGCGGCAGTAATCATCATATTTCCTTTTTTTGTGCAAAATCAGCATTTAATCTGGATTTTTAACCTAAATAGGAGATATAAATAGATTGTGACTGGATTATAGGGTTAACACAGCAGACTAAAAAATTGGAAAGAAAGAGAATTGAGAGAATTAAGGGAAAAACACATCCACACTGAGGGTTTTTGAGAAGAAAAGATTAAAATTGAGCGTTTTAATCCTAAACAATCAAAGAAACCTTAACTGAAATTTGTTTAAATCATCATAACTAGTTTTCTAAGGACATTCATAAACCATAATCACTCATTCAAACTCGTTCAGGGTTCCATTCGGGCTTTGGAAATAGCACAAGCTTTTGGGTTGTTTGTGATTGTAAGGCGTTCCCGGCATCCGGATTCATCCCTGGTGGTCCAAAACACTGGAACACAGACAAGGTACATTCTGAGAGGCCATAAAAATCCCCTTTTCTTTCGTTTTGATTACTGTTTGTTGGTGTTTTTGAATTTTTTCTTTTACGATTTTGGAAGTGATTTTTTATTACAGCTGCCCCACTCATGATTACAGCCTCCCGGCTGTAACCTACAGCCACACAATTGTAACCTATAGGGGCACGGCTGTAACCTATAGGGGTAGAAGCTCTAATCACCCCGAATCGACCGATAACGCTTTCGTTTTTAGATTTAATGTGTTTTTCATGTTTATTATCGGTCCAATTACATCCATGTATACTTAGATTCCCGGTTTTCTTATTTTAATTGATGGATGTGATTTCATGTTTGGTGATTTTGAGTTTTTAGGGATTTCTGGACTTATTTCGATCCGTTTCAGATCCGTTTGATTGAAGTTAGTGTGTTTCCAGAAATCCCAGATTTCCCGAAATCGCTAAATTTGCAAAACGATTTTCAAAAACGAGAAAAGAAGGCTGGAACACATTCTGGAACATTACAGCCACGCGGTTGTAATCTACAGGGGCACGGCTATAACCTGCAGCCGCGCGGCTGTAGTTGAGGCAGAATTACAGTTTTGCCTTTTTGGGCCCCAAACTTGTAATTTTGCATCTTCTTCCTATTCAAAACTAAATTTTGGTGTGTTTACATTCTTTTTGGACCCTAGATAGATGTTTAATTTTGGCCCACCCATGAACGGGACCCCCGGGTCCCCGGATATTCGGCCCATTAAAGTTGGAAGATGCATGTAAATGAGCCAAATGGTTTTCAAAATTGGTTTTTCATCCATAAAACTTACAGTGCGTTTTCAAAAAACCGTTTCCAGGTCTAACCGGGCCGACCAGTGGGGTCAACTTGGTTACCCCCTATGCATGATGCTATTTCCTAAAATACCCCTATTCTGTCCTATATGAGTCCTTGATGTGTTTTATTTACTTGTGCTAACTGTATTTGGTTGCAGCTTTTATTTTTCCTTTATTTTTATTTTTGAATGTATTTTTTACATCATCGTGTATCATAGGCGGTTGTAATGGTGAGGATGAGGGTTTTTTTTTCTTTTTATGGATTGTATTTATTGGCCTCTATTTACTTTTTCCCGAACTTTTACTTTTCCGCATTTTATTTTGGTTTTATATTTATGTCATTTGTATGAGCATTGGTTAATAATAAAAGAAGAGATAAAATGAGTAGAATTAAGTGAATGCAACATTACATTATGAAATAATAATTGAAAATAAGTGAGGACTAGTAGATTTGTTGCCCGAACCCTGAATCTCTGAATTAGGTACCGCGTTTACACTTGGTAGGGAGCTGTACCGGAATTTCCCGGATGAGCTAATCCGGGTGCTGACTCTGTATCTAATTTCGAAATTTAGGTTTCGAGATCTTTAAGTTCAAATTGGGATTTTCTAAAAATCTATTTTTACCAAAATTCGCACTTACAATTAAGTTTTCTACAAAAAGGTTTTTCCAATAAAACAAAAGATTTTCTTAAGAAAGATTAAAGACCTGTTTTCAAACCATATCATCACACCTTCAAAAAGAAAATCCCCAGTTCCCACTTCATCACGCGTTCCGTAAAAACATCGTCCACTCACACCATCCAGCAGGCTCGAGCCAGGTTGGCTGGCATGAGTAGGTGACTTTTCTCCTTCTTTATTATGGGTATTATGTATGGTGATGATTGTTTCTTGGTGTGCTTCATCTTTCTTTGAGACTAATCACCTCATATGCTAGTGGTTAGGATGAGACCGAGAGGAGATTCTTAACCAAGGAAATACCTTGAAACACATGCATGTTTATTGCTGAAGAAATTTGAGTAGACTGCATGCTAGGGGTTTTTTATCTTTGATAAAATGCTTGCAGTATCTTAATGCATGATTAAGTAGTCTTTTGCTGAAGAGATTTGATTAGGCTGCTTATCATAGGATCCACATGTTCAGAGGTTCTCAGTGTGGTGATTGAAGAGTAAGATGCCCTAGATTTATGTTCTGTAACCCTGCTCATAATGTTTAATGAGACAAATGTCACTGAAATTGCCTGATCTTGCTTAGTTTGAGTCTGCTGCCTTATATCATTGTTTTATCTTTATTATTATTTCCAGCAACCTTAAATCTGTATGTATTGTATTTTGTTTTAGCTTTCTTAGTTATTTGTCTTTAAATCTTTATTTATTTATTGGAAGAAATCATGTCTGCTTTTTTGATTAAAAATTTAAGATTGTTCACATCAATACCTATGGAAAACGATACTTGGACTCACCACCGTGCTACAACCAACCTAGTGCACTTGCTACTGTGGCATTTGGGAACAACTCAACCTCATTATAAGGTATTAACAATTGAGATTTGTTTTTTTTTACTAAAACGATGGGTTATCGCATTCTATCAAAAGAAATTACATCACTAATAGGGCTAGGGAGTGTATCAATGTGAGAGCAAAATGAAGCTAGAGAATAAGCTACCTCATTAACTTGTTTTTAAACAAAAGTAAAATTAATAAAGATAGAATGAGGAAGAAGATTAGTACCGAATCATGATAGTTAATTAAAGAATTATGATATTCAATCGGACTCTAAAGGTCCTAACTAGGCTAGCTACAATACTAAAAGGGGGGTGAATAATACTGTATACCAAACAAAAAAAATTTTGTAAACTCTTTTTTTTAATTCTTTTTAATGAAAAATAATTTTCACCAAATAAATACAAGTTTCACAGGATGCAGAATAATGAAACTTGTGAATATAAATATGCTTGACTAATATAAAAAGTGCCTTTAAAAATAATACTATCGATTTCAATTATAGAAATTTAACTAGCAATAAAAATAAAAAGTATAGGGATAGAGAAATGAAGACATGAGATTTATACTGGTTCGACCCAACTGGTCTATGTCGAGTGGCCAAGCCAATCACTTGAGATTTTCCGCTAACGTTTCCTTTACAGGCAGGAAATAAGTCTGTGTTACTTTTTACGAGTTCAAGTAACAAATTCAATACTTTTGCAGACCAAGTATCAAACCTCTATCGTTATTTTTTCCGAGCTCAAGTAACTAAACTCTTCCGATGATTTTTCAAAGCTCAAGCACCAAACTTATACAAACTTTATTCATCACAATATCAACAAAGAAAAAACCCTTTCACACAAATCCCTTATGTGAAAATACAATCCCCTTGAATAAATATTTGAAAGAATGAATAAGATGAAGCTTTTTCTCTTAATTTGCTCTTTGTAGGAATTGTGGAAGATTTGAATATAAGTAGCTTAGAATGTGTGAATGTCGCTTAAAGCCTCCCACTTTGCTCATTTGAATTCATCTTGTTTTTATAGGTGATGGAAGACTCTTCATAAGCTAAACTAGAGTTTAGATTCAATGTCTTGAAGTGTTATGGCTGTTGCCTCTAGGTCACAAGAGGAATATTGTTGGGATTCATCACTGGAAAAATAACTAGGCGCAGCGGAATTTGGCTGATTAAAATTTCCTAGAATCCGCCTAATCGTGTCTGATTACCATCGATTAGAATCAAAACCTGTATGAATAAAGAGAGATTAAACTCACCGGATTCGTCTCTTCTAGAGACTACTGTAGAATCAATTCTTTAAGCAATTTCCAAAGTCCGGCGCATGACCAATTATCCAGCGAGAATCGGTGCTGGCCGAAGAAATGAAGGAACGAAAAATTTGAGCATAAAAATTTTATTAAGGGGGCTGCTATGGGGGCCAAAATTTTCAACTTCAATAATAGGGTTAGGGCTGATTTTTTTTCCACCTTAAGTGTGCCTTATATAGTTTTGGGATTTTTCATCGTAAATCAACCGATAAAGCGGAAGAACGCGTTAATTTCCTCAAATCCATGCCCAGGAGCAGATGATATGGAAATAAAAAAAAAAGAGAATAAGATTCTCACCCAAGATATCTCTTCTAGAGATGGCTGTAGAAATCAACAGAGACTTCCTCCATGTTCCAGTACACAAACGGCTAACGAACTCAACCCGTGCTAGCGATTCGATCGGCCGGAAGAGAGAATTTTGGGGCTAGAAATTTTCTGCAATTTTTCACTCTAGTTGCCTAAAATTTTTACTTGGTTATTAACCTAGTTGGCCGAATTCCCTTAGGGAATTTTAGGCCGAATTTTCCTTTTAATTTTATATGGGCTTTCTCCGTTTTAAGCCCATGTCTGTATTAATTCCTTTGGTCCAATTTAATTTCAAATATAACTTTAATTCAACCCGTATGTCTATATAGTTATATCATATAATATATTGCATACATTTAAATGAAAATTAATTTGACCAATTAATTTAACCGAGGAATTAAAATTAGACTTCCATAAAATTAAACACATGAAAACCTATACATGTAAAATTATTTCCACCTAGGAAATAATCTCATAAATTAATTCATTGAATTAATTATATAAAGGCCAATATAAAATTAATTATATTATTTTGATCAATCCAATTGATCTATAGAATATAATTAACGGTATCTCCTCTCTCTCCGGCGTTTATACTCCAAGTATACGGTGGATCTTTTAGTTCGAGTTCAGAAGTTCAATGTGTATGATCATGGAGTCTTTATGTTGGCCATGGGCCTATGGCCCACAGACTGCAGGTAGGCTCTAGTAAGCCACTGCAGCCCCCAATTAAGATGGAGATAGCAGTGCAACTGTAATCATAATCCTGTAGTTTAAACTTGTATATCCCATGTCATTGATATTGGTGTCCAACACAGAGGCATGGATTGATACTTGATCCCAAATGAACTGATGCTCATTAACAAATTCCAAGTTGTTTGGGTGTGCACTCTTATCAGTTGCATTCATCAAGAGGCCAGTGATATCTTCTCAGTGGACTACTGAGTGACATTCCCTCCTGCATATCCATAGCATTACTTTGTTCACTAACTTACCCAAACGTACCCATACTTGGTACCTTGTTACAGGCCCTTTAGGTGTACACCAAAGTATGCAACTTCACATGCAGTACCATTATATGGTCAGGTCAAATGATCCATACAAGTACTACGTTAGAATCACTTGTGATACTATACCATGTGGATATCTCGATTAGTGGATCTATCCAGTACCATGCCCCTTTTGCATGTACCCATTAACTTGGTTGACATCCCATGTCCAATGGCCAGTAAGACACCGCCATATAACCAAGCTAATGATAGTCTCTAGTTCCATTCATTCCTATGACTGGAACAGACTACGGGTGATTTTATAGTCATATCGTTTTTCCTATCCATGGTCTTACCGCCAAGTACATGACATTTGTCAATATGGATATGGATATATCCATTGGATACTCTATTCAAAACATATCATAAGATATATAATAAGTAGATTAATGCTTTTATTTAATGACACAAATTGTATATTACATAAATCCAATAACACAGTGTAAATGTACAATATAAATATAAGGATCAATGCCTAGGGACTAGGGCACATCCAACAATCTCCCACTTGCACTAGTTCCAACTAGGCATGGGCCTAATCCCTATAGATCTAGTATGACCCTCATGCTTGGGCTGAGCCAGTGCCTTGGTCAAAGGATCTGCGACATTGTCCTCAGTGTCCACTCTATGTAATGAAATGTCACCCCTCTTGGCAATTTCTCGTATGAGGTGAAACTTCCTGAGCATGTGCTTCATGTTCTTGTGTGACCGGGGCTCCTTAGCTTACGCAACAGCCCCATTATTGTCACAGAAGATATCAACTGGATCCTGGATAGTTGGTACTACTCCCAATTCAATGATAAACTTCTTCATCCACACAGCTTCCTTGGCTACATCACACACCGCAATATACTCAGCTTCTATAGTAGAGTCCACGATGGTCAGTTGCTTGGAGCTCTTCCAGCTAATAGTACCACCATTTAGCAAGAACACGTACCCAGACTACGATTAGTACTCATCGTGGTTGGTCTTAAAGCTTGCATCAGTGGAGCTAGTAACTTACAGCTCTTCCTGACCTCCATACACTAAGAAGCTATCCTTGGTCTGGTTAAGGTACTTCAGGATTGCTTTGACAGCCTTCCAGTGATCCTCGTCGGGATCCTGCTAGTATCGGCTCGTCATACTGAGTGCAAAGGTGACATCAGTGTCTTGTACATAGCATGGATTACATGATTGATCCTATAGCTGATGCATATGGGACCAACTTCATCCTCTCCCTGTCCTGCCTTGTCTTAGGATAGTTCTTCTTACTAAGTTTCAGCCCATGGCTCATTGGCAAGAAACCTTTCTTGGCTTGATCCATACTAAATCTTTTCAGAACTTTGTCTGTGTACGTGGCCTGACTTAGGCCCAGAAGCCGATTGGATCTATCCTTGTACATCCTGATCCCTAGGATCATCTCAGCCTCGCCTAAGTCCTTCATTGTGAAGCACTTACACAACCACTGCTTTACTCCTCACAGTGTTGGTATGTCGCTTCCAATGAGAAGGATATCATCTATATATAATACCAAGAAGGTGACAATGCTCCCACTAATCCTCTTATACACACAAGACTCATCTTAATTCTATATAAAGCTGTATTCCTTTATGGCCTTATTTAATCAAAGATTCCAACTTTAGGATGCTTGCTTCAATCCATCAATGAACCTTTGAAGCTTGCATAGCTTTCCAGGATGCTTTGAATCGACAAAACCCTCAGGTTGTGTCATGTACACATCCTTGAGTAGCCTTTTGTTAAGGAGAGCAGTTTTGATAACCATCTGCGGACTTTATAGTCGTACCAAGTGGCTATGGCCAGCAGGATCCTTATGGATTTGAGCATAGCAACTGGTGAGAAAGTTTCATCATAGTCTATTCCATGGACTTGTCTGAATTTCGTAACCAGCCGCCCCTTGAAGGTATTATCGGCCTTTAGCTTTTAGCACCATTTGCAACCTATCACCTTAGCACCTGGAGGTGGATCTAGTTATCATACATAGATTGCATCTCTACCTCCGTGGCCTTACGCCAGTTGGCAGACTGTGGGCTAACTATAAGCTCCTGGTAGGTTTTGGGCTCTTCCTCATTGAAGATGAGAAGAGTGTGATCATTGGTGACGAGAAACCCATATCTCTCTGGTTCCCGACGATCCCTACTAGACCTTCTAGGTCCTTGTGTGACCTGGGTTGGTGCTTCCTCCTGTGGAAGCTCTACCGTGGTCTCTGATTTATCCTCTTTAGGAGTTTGTGAGCTTTGAACTTCCCTGAGTTCAACATTGATCCTATTATCTTTCTTGGAAATGAATTCCTTTTCAAGAAAGACCCCCTTTCGTGCCACGAACACCTTGCTCTCGACGGGGTTGTAGAAGTAATACCCTTTCGTTTTCCTAGGGTAGGCCCATAAACAGGCATTTGTCGATTTTGGGTTCCAATTTGCCCCCAGTCAATCTCTTGACATGTGCATCATAGCTCCAAATCTACAAGAAAGACATATTGGGTGCCCTGCCTGTCCATATATCATATGGGGTCTTTTCAACAGCCTTAATCGGAGTATTATTCAAAATGAGAGCTGTTGTCTCAAGAACGTATCCCCAGAAACCTATTGGGAGAGAGGCATGACTCATCATTGAGCAGCTACGTCCAACGAGGTCTTATTCCTCTGTGCGGACACCTCATTCCATTGTGGTGTTCCTGGAGGAGTGAGCTGTGCAATGATTCCATGCTCTCTCAGATATGAGTCAAACTCTATGCTCATATACTCGCCTCCTCGGTCTGACCAAAGGGTTTTGATATTTCTACCTAGTTGGTTTTGTACTTCATTTCTAAATTCCTTGAACCTATCAAGGGTCTCAGACTTATGTTTCATCAATAGACATAGCCATATCTGCTGAAATCATCCGTGAAGGTGATGAAGTACAGATGTACACCTCTGGTAGCTGCGCTTATGGGCCCATATACGTCTGAATGTATTAGGTCCAATAAGCCAGTAGCCCTTTCAGGCTTCTTGCTAAAAGGAGCTTTTGTCATTTTACCTCGTAAACAAGACTCCTATATATCAAGTGACTCCATGTCAAATGATCCTAGGATTCCAGCTTTGTGAAGCCTAGCTATGCGCTTCTCATTTATGTGGCTTAAACGACAATGCCAAAGGTAGACAGGATTAAATTCGTTAGGCTTAACCCTTTTAGTATTTATATTATAGACATGATTAGTTTCATTCAAATCTAGGATATATAGGCCATTATTTAATAAAGCTTCTCCATAAAATAACCCCTCTCTAGAGAAACCAATTCTACCATTTGCAATAGTAAAATTAAATCCAGAAATATCCAGTACGGAAACAGAAATAATATCTTGCACATAGCAGGTACAAAACAACATTGTTCCAGAATTAAAACTAATCCACTGGGCATCATAAGGTGGTATTCATCGATCTCTATGGAAGCTACTCTTGCTCCATTTCCGACCCATAAGTCCACCTCCCCAGATTCCAGTGATCTCCTGTTCTTGAGTCCCTGCACATTACAACAAATTTGAGAACCACATCCAGTATCCAATACCCAAGATGTTGAAACAGTGAGGTTAATGTCTATGACATATATACCTGATGAAGATGTGCCCTGGGTCTTCCTCTGCTCGCCCAACAGTTTGGGACACGATCTCTTCCAATGCCCTGCCTTCTTGTACCCAAAATAGACAACCTCGGGACCGGCCTTGGGCTGGGCCTTAGCCTTCTTAGCCTTTGCTTTCTTAGCCTTGGCCTTGGCCTTGCCCTTTGCAAGAGGAGGGTTCCCCTTATTGACCAGCAGTACTGGTGGAGTCTTTTTTATCAACTGCTTAGTGAGCTTAAGCATCCCATGTAGCTCACTAACAGTACGGTTCATCCCTTGCATGTTATAGTTCAGGATGAACTAATCATAATAATCTGGCAAGGAAGCTAGGATCGTGTCAACCGCCAGCTCCTGTGAGATAGGAAATCTGAGACGGGCTAAAGTATCCAGATAGCCCTTCATCTTGAGCACATGTGCGCTCACAGATGTCCCAGCCCCTATCTTACAGGAGTGGAATGCCTTGTTGGTCAGGTACCTTTCCTAACAAGCTTGCTCTTGAAACATCTAATTAAGAGTTGTTATCATAGCAAAGGCCTGATGGTCCATGAACTACTTTTGTAGCTCAAGGACCATACGTGCCAACATTAGGCATGTCACTTCTCGGTTATCCTTTACATGCAACTCGTATTCCTCTAGCTGGGCAGCCGGTGGATTACGCCTTGTTGGTGCAGCCGGTACAGGCCTTTCCAGCACTTACTCTTTGGACTCCTGTCTTAGAACTATCCTCAAGTTCCTAGACTAGTCCAAAAAGTTAGGCCAGAAAGCTTGTCCCTTTCTAGGATAGAGAAAAATTATAAGAGTGTTAATAAAGGTCTTACTTTGTTTTTCCCATATCTAATTAATAATGAATCATGTTATTAATTAACTTAAGCTGTTGGGCTAATGGGCCGAGATCCATATTTCATTAAGATATAGCTAGACGAGGGCCTGGAAAAACTATACCCTAATTATTTAGGTAGGAACGCCATCCAGTACCAACCTAGGGACTCTCGGTTTGATGGGCTTGTTGGCACTTACCCATCTGTGCTTAGAGCCAGGAGAATCCTACTACCCATGCTAAGTCCAAACCTCCATCCAAGTTTTAGAGTAACCAATAATCCAACCCAATACAAAATGATGATACTCTAGTACATCCAGCGAGGGCATGGTCTACAACTGGCCTATCCCCACTTTGAGTTGGTTTTGAATGAGGGAAGCACTTTTAAACGACTTAGTAATTTCCTTTTGGTTATTAAATTCATTTTAATAACAACTTAGATGCATAGGCATGTGAAAATGGGTTTGGATCATACATTCATACATGTAAATAAATAAAGCATAATTAAATAAAATGGATTGCTATGGGCCTATGTTACAACATAATATAATTCTAGTAAATCTATACTAGAAAATACACCAAGTGGGCTTCCTCTTCTTCCTTCTGGGTTCGCCTATCGAATGGGCTTCTTCTTTACAATTTTATAACAAATAAATAAAATAAAATTACATAAGAAAGAAAAACGGCACGCAGGCCGTATTTACCCAAAAGAAAAATACAACCCAACTTGAATAAGGCCCAATAGCATCCATACACATATTTAATCATACAAATATGTAAACCAATACATCAATTCATGAACATGTTACAATGCATGAATTTAATCCCATTTTAATATGTCCTTAGCCATTATTTTGAAATCGCCAATTTTGGCCCATCATGGTTCTAGCTCTTTATGGGCTTTGGGCCTCCAGCCCAGGCAGAACACTCAATTTCAATTATACCATATTAATTTCTAAAATTAATATCTCATGAATAAAATTAAAATTTCATTCAAGAAACCATGCGCATTTAAATTACAGAAAATTTAAACACACAAAGTTTTAAAACTCATTAAAATTTAATATTGTGTCTCGGGCCTAAAACCCGCCAAATCCAAAATAGGGTCTGGCCCACTGCAGTTAGGGCAATTGCCCTAGCAGCAGCAGCCACCGCTGCTAGGGGCAGCAGCGGCCCTGCTGCTGCGACTGGACTCAGCGACTGCTACTGCTGTTTCTACCGCTACGGTAGCTGCCGACGACGATTCCGCTGCCGGCACCTCGTATCCGTAAAAACAGCTAGTGATTTTTATAGAAAAAAAAATTAGCAATAAAATAAATCACCAAGAAACATTCACAAAACAGAAAATTAAACCAAACATAAACCAATATGCATATTAATTTTCCAATTTCAAAATCCAATGGGGAAAATCACAAAACCCCAATCCAAAGAATCCCAAATAAAATCACTAATTACAAAACAAGAGATTCAATCCTGTTACTGATTTTCATGGATCAAAAGCCCACTCTGATACAACTATTGGGAATTTTCACCGGAAATCAACCAATAAAGCATAAAAATGCATTAATTTCCTCAAATCCGTGCCCAGGAGCAGATGATATGGAAAAAAGAAATTGGAAGAGAATAAGATTCTCACCCGAGATATCTCTTCTAGAGATGGCTGCAGAAATCAACAGAGACTTTCTCCACGTTCTTGTACATGAACGGCTAACGAACTCAACCCGTGCTAGCGATTTGATAGGCCGGAAGAGAGGATTTTGGGGCTGGAAATTTTCTGCAATTTTTCACTCCAGTTGGCTGAAAGTTTCACTAGGTTATTAACCTAGTTGGCCGAATTCCCTTAGGCAATTTTAGGCTGAATTTTCCTTCTAATTTTATGTGGGTTTTCTCCCTTTTAAGCCCATGTCCGTATTAATTCCTTTGGTCCAATTTAATTTCAAATGTAACTTTAATTCAATCCGTATGTATATATATTATACCATATAATATATTGCATACATTTAAATTAAAATTAATTTGACCAATTAATTTAACGGAGGAATTAAAATTAGACTTCCATAATATTAAACATATATTAACCTATACACGTAAAATTATTTCCACCTAGGAAATAATCTCATAAATTAATTCATTGAATTAATTATATGAAGGCCAATATAAAATTAATTATATTATTTTGATCAATCCAATTGATCTATATAATATAATTAATTTTATATTGGCCTTCATATAATTAATTCAATGAATTAATAATTATATTATTTTGATCAATCCAATTGATCTATATAATATAATTAATGGTATCCTTTCTCTCTCCAGCGTGTATACTCCAAGTATACGGTTGATCTTTTAGTTTGAGTTCAAACATTCAATGTGTACGATCCTATGAGCCCGTCTTTATGTTGGTCGTGGGCCTATGGCCCACAGACTGTATGCGGGCTCCAGCAAGCCACTGCAACCCCCAATTAAGAAGGAGATAGCAGTCCAACTGTAATCATAACCCTGTAGTTAAAACTTGTATATCCCATGTCATTGATATAGGTGTCCAACTGTAAGCGCTGGAATTTTTCGTACATCACAAAAAAAAATGCGTCACACGACTGTAATTACAGTCGTGCGACTGTATTTACAGTCGTGCGACTGTATTTACAGTCGTACGACTGTAAGATCGTAGCAGGTAGCAGAAGCCCAAACCTTAAGAATAAAAAATTGAGGTGATTTGAAGGGCAATTAATGCCCGGTTTTGCAGCAGCAAGCAAGAGGAAATAAAGGGGAGAAAAAGAAGAAAGAGAAGGACTTTTTCTTTTGGATAGATTGAGAGAGGGAAAGTGAGAAGAAAAGAAGGAAAAAGAAGAGGAGAAACCCAACACAAACCACCATTGTTCTTCTACTCTTTTTCTTTCAATTCTAGTGTGATAAAGCTTAAAAGTTGTTAGAAATCATAAGTAATAACTTGAATCATTAAACTAAACCAATCTTAAATCCATAACTCAATCAAATCCATGACTTTCTGGGAGATTTCAAACTCATTTTGGAACCTTAACACACAAAGGGAGGAGAAGCAATTTGGAGTCGATCAAGGTGTCTCCAGCGGTCAAATCGACGGTGGATCAGCGCTACAAGGGTAATTACACTTGAAACCCTTGTTTTATTTTGCTTTCTGGGTGTTTTGGTGCATTTTCGTGCATAAAAATCCATATTTTCGGGCTGCTATTCCTGGAAAATAAGAACAGTTATACGACTGTTCTTGTAACTGTGAATAGTTGCACGATTGTAATTACAGTCGTGTGACCATAGCTACAGTCGTACAACTGTTTTTAAAATTCCCTCTTCTTTTCCTATCACTGAATAATTTTGGCGATTTTCTATAATTGGGAGAATTATAGTCGCACGATTGTAGTTACAGTCGTACGGCTATAATTACAGTTGCACGGCTGTAATCACAGTCGGGCAACTGTAATTTTCGTCCCGGAGCAAAATATCCAGAAAAATCCATAAAAATTCACAAAAATCATAAAAATTCAAAAAAATCAGAAAATCATAAAAATAAATTTTGTTGTATGCATTCACGACCTTAGATTTAATTTTTGAAATTATCGCACTTAGAACAATGCAACGACAGAGACCCGAATCTCCTAAAATCCGACCCACCTCACATGCTAAATGAAAGTAAACTGGAAAAAGAAAATATTTTCAAAATGTGTTTTCTCATAAAACAAAAATACATGGACATTTCAAAGCCATTTTCCAGGTCTAGTCAGGCGAACTAGCCGAGTTCACCCAACTATCCCCCCTAAATGCATGTTCCAATCTCTAATTTCCCAATTTTGTCCTATTTGAGTCCTATTTGTGGTGTGCTAGAAATTGTGCTAATCATTTGTTTTGCAGCTTTTAGTTTCTTTTTATTTTTATTTTTAATGTAATTAATAGTTTGATTCGTGTATTTTAGGTGATTGTAATTCTCTAGATCATCGTGTATTCTAGGCGTTTGTAATGTGAGGACGAGATTTTTTATTTTATTCGATCGAGTTGTAATAATTTATTTATTTATTGCTTTATTTTTATTCGTGTGTACGCTGCATGTTTCAATCAATAAAATAAATTTTAGAAATATAAAATATCATCAATAAACATTGGCCAAATTTATTTTGATTAGACACGAAATAAGGGACTTGTCCGGACCTAGATCTTTGGAAAGTGTAGTGGCCTTCTTCCAGTTCAGTTACGCTGTAATTTCCTGGCTGAGCTAAGCCAGGTGGCGACTCTTACACTCTCTATCGAGACTTAGGTCTCGATTCTTTTATGAAATAATCTAATTTTCCAAAACCAAAATTCTATTCCAAAAACCCCTGCGAGGGAGGGTTGCCCGATATCAAGGCTCCCTTCCGAGAGGTCAAAAACCGTAGTCTGCTTACAGTGGCGACTCTGCTGGGAATTTTCTTACAAAAGTTTTCTAAAAACTTGAAGGAATTTGACAAGCCCTGAAAAATGTCTAATCAAAATAAGGTGGATGATTCTTGTATGGTATTTTATTTTGCATTTTTTAGTTAGACATTTTTGCATTAGGTTAAGTATCCAATTTTTAGCCTAGTGAATTGTTCAAGTGTCGCCTATGTTCCTCTTAGTCTTAGGGGGACGGATACCGAAACACCACCCATAGCCTCGTACGAACCCCTTCGTTTGGATCCTTAAGTGGGGAGAAGTGAGGAGGATATTTTGCCATGGAGCCGTGATTTTAACCCGACTTGGACCGAACTCATATAGGCAACCTTAGTTGGATTCCCCTAGGATACCAAAATAAATTGTATGAATGCTATAAATTGCGCCTTCATCATCCCCGGTTGATGATCAAAGAGAATCCCTCCTAGGACTCTGTTAGAATTTTCTCAAAAATTGACCATGTTTGGAGGAATAAGGTTGGAAGAATACGCTTCATGTGCTATGTGTTTCTCACCCTCTTATGACATACCATCATCGGCATTTTCCATGAACATAGCACACTATACATGTGAAACATTTGTGTGATACTAACTCACATCTTTTGTGCAGCCCCTTGCATTTTATTTTCGTGTGTGAAAACATTAAATCATCCGTGTAACATTCATACTAACCATGTCTTTTGCAGCCATAACTTATATTCGTGTGTGTTAGCATCTTCACAAAGCATACACGACATCATTATGTATGTCATGCATCCTAACCATATTTTTGTGCAGCCATTTGCATTTTGTGTGACATAAGCATTCATGTCATCTCACCTCATTTAAATTAAGGACATTCCAAGGGTGCCCATCACGGTCATTTCATGTCATAACATAGTGGGAGTCCCAAAACCACCCGTGTTCTGCCCGTGTACCGGATTGCACTCGGCCATTTCAATACACCATGTCATTCAATATAAGACCACAATGGTCCTAGGTCTATTTCCGTGTGGTGATTCACATGATGTCATTTCATGACACCATACTCATTTATCATAAGTATCATATAACACCGGGGTCCTGTTTGCATACCGTGGTCCATATCGGATCATTTCATGACATTATTAAATCATTCAAGGTACTCCCTGAGTGTAGGATTAGTACAGATATAAGTCCATTTCATAACATTACTAAATCATGAAAGGTGTTCCCCGAACGCCGAACCTCTGTCCGTGTCCTCGGTCACACGTGACTTTCTTATAACATCACTTCATATCATATACCTCAAAAACATCAGAACTCTATCCATGTGGCAGCCCCATGTGACCATTTTATGTCATCTTATAGATCTACAAAACGTTGAAACCCTGTCCATATATCGGTACACATGCGACCATTTCACAAAATTCACTAGGTGCTCTAAAAGCGCTGAACCCCTTATCCGTGTGGCGGTCCACACGTGATCTTTTTGCATTATCTCTTGTATGGCATTGAGTGTTGTTGGAATGTCTAAAAAAGGAAAAAATAATAAATAGAGATCATCCTTATCATCATTTCACTCACTACATCATTTCATTCATTCATCATAAATCACCTTTAGTGCATCACTCTTCATGTCACCATTCCATTCATTCATTGTCCCTAATATTTTCCGTGTGATGTCAAGCAGAGTACACTGGATTGACCGAGGACAAGGTCTCAGACTTTGAGGGCTGTTGGGGAACAAAGAGCAGTAGAAACAGAAAGTGAATCTGATTCCAGGGAAGAATTTGGGATGACCAATCCAACACCAATTCTTGCTGATGCCCTAAAGGATTTCCTGAGATCTCAGGATTTCTATGACATGTTGAAGGAAGAGATGTGGGCTGTTGTGAGAGAAGCCGATGAAACCGGCGCTGGTGGAGCTAGAAAGGAAAAAAAGGCTGAATCGTCTCAGCAAGGTGCTAATGCCTCAACTAGTTTAGAGAAGCTGCAAGAAATTGAGGCAGCTGTGGAAAGGAAAATGAAGGTGAAGTATTCAGAATTGGAGGAAGTTGTGGCCCAGCTGAAGAAAGGGGCCAGTGTCAGTTCGGACTCTAAGAAGGGGGTTAATGTAGATGCCATGATCAACAAAGGCATTGAGAATTTTCCTATTGGCGTTCAACTACCAAAAGTTCCCTCCTACAAGGGAATGGGTTCACTAGAAGCCCACGTGAATCTCTATGCACGAGTCATGCTGACGGCAGGCGCCACTAAGCAACAACTTATCAATCTCTTCCCCGACTACACTCGAGGGAGGAGCATTGAGCTGGTACAATTCCCTATCTGAAGAAGAGCAATCGGACTGGGAAGCTTTATCGATGGCTTTTATCAAATACTACAGCTTCAATATCAAGATTCAGGTGAAGCTGTATGACCTGGAAAAAATTAAGCAAAAGTCAAATGAGCCCTTTGATGAATACTATCAAAGGTGGATGAACAAGATGATTTTGCTAAAAAACCGCCCTGATGAAAATGAATTGATCCAGAAGTTGATTGACGGTAGTAGGGACATCTTCAAGAACAACATGAAATTCCACCCTTTCAGTGAGCTCAGCGAAGTATACAATATGGCTATGAAAATTGAGCAAGATGAAGAGGAGAAAGCAACAAGCCATGGAGGTGGTAGAAGTTCGAGATATAGCTCCGGGTACAAGTCAATAGCTACGGCCGTGTCTGGTAGTGGCTCTGGCTCAGGTTCCGAAGGTAAAGGGGGACAGTCTTTGGAGGTAAAGCAGGTCGAGGTTACCACGGTAACCCAGCAGCAAAGCAGTCAAAGTAAAAGGGTATATCCCCTTGGGTTCTCCCCTTGGTTAAAATCTTTGCAAAGTGCAGAAATGGAGGTTTGTTGCAGTCCCTAAGACCATTTAAGAAACCTGCTGATGCGAATAAAGATAATTTCTACACATACCATGTTGTGACTGGCCACAAAACCAATAATTGCTACAAATTAAGGGACGCCATCCAAAAACTGATTGATGAAGTGAAATTGCAGGAGCCTCTTAAACCCAATACAAAGACTAACCCATTGCCAGCATTTAAAAAGCGGGTTAATATGGTACACTTAGGATTGCCAGCCAATTTGATTTTTACTCAAGTCCTATAGGCGAATCCTGCTATACAATCTGTAGCAATTGGTGAAGCAGAGGTAGAGTCAGGATGTGTGGGGCAGACGGAACAGAAAGAAATCAAGTGTGTGAGCTTGAATGACCTCGACTCAAAGGACGAATATGAGGAGTTTAGTGGGAATGAGATAGTTAAGACTCCAGTTATAGAAAAGCTAAAAATTTAAGAAGTGTAGAATGTGACCCGAAGCAGCAGGGTTTATCAACCGGTGACCCAATTGAAAGACAAGGCCTCGATGACTGGGTCGGGTAGCACATCAACATAGGAGGGAGTTGAGAAGGAAGACCTAGTTATTTCTCAATTAAGGAAAACCCCTACCCAAGCTAGTTTGTGGCATCTACTGTTGACCTCCAAGGAGCATAGAGCGGCCTTAGTAAAGAAGTTGTCAGAAATCGAGGTTTCCCCCATTACATCTCCGGAAGCCATGTGTTGTCTGCTAGATAAGATCCATTTTAGGTCTCTTGACATTGTGTTTTCTAAAAAGGATGTGCCCAGCGAGGGAAAGGCTCATAATAAAGCCCTCTACATCAGAGCCCATGTTATGGACAAAGTAATGCCATGTGTGATGGTAGATGATGGGTCGGCGCTGAACATATGTCCGTTAAAAATGCTACCATGTTTGGGCTTGAGTGAAGATGCCCTAAAGAAGTCCTCAACAATGATTCGGGCATATGATGACTCCAAAAGAACTATAATTGGAACTTTCAAAGCTGAAGTGGAGGTCGGGTCAGTCAAGTCAATGGTCGTTTTCACCTTGATAGACATCCCGATCACTTTCTCCCTACTGTTGGGAAGACCATGGTTCCACCCATTAGGTGGTGTCCCTTCTACTCTGCATCAGAAAATAAAGTTCTTAATAAACAAAGAGATCATGATTGTTGAGGCGGATGCCCAATCCATGATTGCTGCCGTAAATGAAGGGGTCATACCATTTGGCGGATTCCAAATCGCCATGGTTGGGGAAGAGGAAGACACGGACACCCCGATGGTCATATACGAAAACTATATACCAGAGTGGCTGTCCAGATATTTGCATAAGCATAACTTTGTCCCAGGCATGGGACTCGGAATTAACCTGCAAGGGGTGCCTGAGTTTAACATTGACTCAGGAAAACCAAAATAATTCGGGCTAGGGTATGCAGCAAAAACATCTGACCAGAAGAATCAAAGAAGGGGTAAGTATGGCAAGCCTATGATGAAACCATTCATAAAGGCGGGGGAAGAGCTGTATAATGGCCAAGCTGAGCCAGTGAGGGTCGGGAACATTGAATACCCGGGCTTTGAGATATTTTCTAATGTCGTAGACTTTAAGAAGAGCCGGGAGGAACCAGTAGCCCCTGTGATGGTGGAAGAGGTAATTACTAGGTCTGCTGTTCTTCCAAATGAGCCGCCTGAAGAGATAGCAAAAGTAGTGAAGGTACCCAAGCAGAAAACCAAAGAGAAAGTCTGTGATGAATCAGTAGAAGTAATTTCAGGGGTGCTGGCTGCTGCTTTTAGCAAGGCATTTGGGAAGTCCAAAGAGGGTTTGAAGAGGAGCTGATGACCAAGGTAAACTTAGATTATGTGGTTGCTGAGATAGCTGAGATCATGAAGAAGGCTAAGGCGCATGTGGCTGAAATTAAGAAGACCATTATTCTTGCTGAACAAGAAGCCAAAGTAGCTGCATATCTGGATGATGTCATAGAGCTGAATGGGAAAGCTGGAGAAGTGCAAGGCCCTCCGCCTGTAGAGGATGAAAATGATTTTGTTGTATCTATTTCTTCCATTTTCAATGTGAATGATGTACTCTATAACAAGTTCAATGCAATGAAATCTCAGCTTGCTTACTTGTATGATGTTTATCTTGATAATTCTGTGCATGCATTTGAATCACCATCAAGCATATTTAGTATTCATGACACTGCATTGTATGAAATCAACATAAGTATAGATGAAAACCCCAAAATGGTATTCATTTCACATGAGCTAAAGCCCGAGGAAGAGAAAGAACTTACAAGAATATTACAAAAACATGTTAAAGCTTTTGCCTGGTCATACGAGGACATGCCGGGTGTAGACACGGAAATAGTAGTTCACAAGATCCCAACAGACCCTAAGTTTAAGCCAGTGAAGCAGAAACTGAGAAGATTGGGGCTAGAGGGGGCTACGTTGGTGAAAGAAGAAGTGGCTAAGCAGATAGAAGCCAAATTCCTTCAAGAGGTGTAGTATACAGAATGGCTAGCCAATATTGTCCCAGTACCTAAAAAGGAAGGAAGGGTCAGAGTATGTGTTGACTACAAGAACCTGAATAAGGCATGCCCAAAAGATAACTTCACGTTGCCTCACATCGATGTCCTAGTTGATAGTGCAACAAAAGCAGCAATGTACTCCTTTATGGATGGGTTTTCAGGATATAATCAGATCCTCATGGACGTAATTGACAAAGTGAAGATGTCATTCATCACAGAGTGGGGTACTTTTTGCTACTGAGTAATGCCCTTCGGGTTGACGAATTGTGGAGCCACTCACCAAAGGGCTGTCACAACTTTGCTGTATGATATGATCCACAAAGAAGTCGAAGTGTATGTCGATGATATGCTTCTTAAATCAATGACTCGGGAGGAACATCCTATTATCCTGGATAGATTTCTTACACGCATTGGAGAGTATAACTTGCGACTCAACCCTAAGAAGTGCATATTCGAAGTCATATCAGGGAAGTTGTTGGGTCATGTAGTCAGCCAGAGAGGAATAAAAATGGACCCAGATAAAATCAAAGCTATTCGAGATATGCCAGCTCCAAAAACAGAGAAGGAAGTCTGCTCATTCTTAGGCTCCTTACAGTACGTCAGTCGCTTCATAGCACGATTGACCTCTAGTTGTGGGCTAATTTTCAAGCTGTTAAAGAAAGATCAGCCGATTGTATGGGATGACAGATGTCAGTTGGCATTCGAGAAAAGCAAGGCTTATTTGGTAAATCCACCACTTCTAAGCCCACCAATTCCAGAGAAGCCTTTGATCTTGTATTTGGCCGTTGAAGATTCCCCCGTAAGGGCAATGTTGGTGCAAGAACAAGATGGCAGGAAGGAGTACCCTATTTACTACCTTAGCAAGAAGCTGTTGGAGTATGAAACCAAGTACACACTGGTAGAGAAGACATGTGTGGCAATGATCTGGCTGACCAAGAAGTTACGCCATTACTTCCAGTCATACAAAGTGCAAGCCATGGCCAAAGTGGATTCGATGAAGTATCTTTATGAAGCATGCATGCTAGTTGGGAAATTATCTAGGTGGCTCTTACTTTTGTCAGAATTCAACATTGAATACATCACTAAGAAAACCATCAAAGGGCGAGCTGTAGCAGAATTTCTAGTAAATCAGCCACTATAATCAGATTACATATAGAATTTGGAGTTCCCGAATGAATAGCTGGCCATGGTGGAAGTAAAGAGATGGATTATGTGCTTCGATGGTGCTGTGAATAAGAAGGGTACTGGAATCAGGGTACTCATAGAGACACCGGACGATGAAATCATCCCCTTGTCGAAGAGATTGGATTTTCCTATAACCAATAACGGAGCAAAGTATAAAGCATGCTTATTTGGGATGGAAGCTATGTTGACAATAGGGGCAAATGATGTCTTGATCGTTGGAGATTCACTTTTAGTGATTAGGCAAGCTCAAGGCGAATGAGAGTTAAAAGAAAAAGCCTTACGGCCCTACTTGGAGTTACTACAGTACAAAAGGGAGTTATTTGGCCAATATGAATTCAGACATGTTCTTAGGGATAAGAATAAGATGGCTGATGCACTGGCAACACTGTCTTCTATGTGGGAAAATCCAGAAGAAACTCAAGTATAACCACTGGTTATAGCAACTTCTAGACAACCCTGCTTTGAAATGCACGAAGTAATGGAATTGACAACTGAAGAAAAGCCATAGTTCTTTGACATTTATCGGTATGTGAAGGAAGGAAGATACCCAGAGGGAGTCAGTACTGTTGATAAGGTTTTATTAAGAAAGCTAGCCAGTCAGTTCAGAATCTTTGAAGATAGACTATACAAGAGAATAGCAAATGGTGTTCTTTTGAGGTGCTTGACAGAACAGGAGGCAGAAACAGTGATGCAGCAGGTGCATGCAGGGTCTTGCACCCCACATATGAATGGACTCGCTATAGCCAGGAAGATAATGAGACAGGGGTATTTCTAGATGACTATGCAGGCTGATTGTCTAAGGAAAGTAAGAAGATGTTACGAGTGTCAGATCTATGCTGACATCAGTCATCTTCCACCACTCGAACTACAGAATTTGGTGTCACCTTAGACGTTTTCCATATGGGGGATTGATATGATTGGTGAAATTCATCCTGCAGCATCTAATGGACACCGATTCATAGTTATGGCAGTTGACTACTTTTCAAAATGGCTAGAAGCAGAATCCTTTGCTATTGTAATGGCTAAGCAGATGGTCAAGTTCATTCGGAAGAACATCTTTGCCCGATACGGGATCCCCCATCATATAGTGACTGATAATGGCGTGCAGTTTCAAGGGGCATCAATCGAGCTACTCGCAGAACATGGCATCGAACACCACAGATCTTCTCCGTATAGACCACAGGCTAATGGTGCCGTGGAAGCAGCCAACAAGTCAATAAAAAAGATCTTGTCAAAAATGGTAACCACCTATAGAGATTGGGCTGACAAGCTACTATATGCCCTTTAGGGTTACAGAACCAGTGTCAGAACACCAACAGGGGAAACCTCCTATGCCTTGGTGTATGGTACGGAAGCAGTTTTGCCAGTAGAAATAGAGCTCAAGTCACTTAGAGTCGCCTTGGAAGCTCAGTTACCAGAGACTGAGTGGGCTCAAGCTAGGTACGAGCAATTGGTGGTGCTAGATGAAAAGCGGCTGAAAGCACTAGATCATCTACAGATGTACCAATGCAGAATGGCTAGAGCCTATAACCGGAATGTGAAGTACCCTAGACGCTAGTTGAAAGCAAGAGATTTGGTTCTGAAACAATTGAGGCCTTCAAATGTCGATGTTAGGGGGTAATTTAGGCCTAATTAGGAAGGACCTTATGTTGTGAAGAAAGTGCTATCGAAAGGTGGTGTCATCGTCATGGACATGGATGGAAATGAGTTCACAAATCCTGTCAACTAAGACTGCTTAAAGCTTTACCATGTATAAAAAAAAAATTCTGTTAGGCTAAAAACTCAAAAAGAATGGTCTAGGCAAAAGTTAAGACACGAGAGAAAATGATTAGTCGAAAAATCTGAAAGGGACGACTGGTGACGGGTTCTGGCTCTGTGTGGAGTATATACCATTTTGGGAACCAATCTTTTCAAATGTACTCATTTTGATTTTATCAATAAAGTGAAATGTTTGTTTAAATATATTTGAGTGGTTATGTAAAATGCATAAACAAAGTTACCTTGCTTAAACATCCATTTAAGGAAAGCACTTTGCATTTAACTAGTTGAACATATCACATTATTTAACAAGGAAAATGTACTAAATACATACAATCTGAAATCTTTTATCATCCTCCAAATCTAATTAATCCTTCTAAAGAGCAACAGTGGTTGTCCAAAAACTTGACTATTGAAGAAATCAATCTGAGTAAAAGCTACACTGGCCTGATGAATTGCTCTTTTCATCTGCTCTCATGGACTGATTCTGTGAAACCTTATTTTTCTACCATCAAGGGTTTCTAACAAGAAATTGAACCCCAATGATGCTCCATATAGCATTTTTCTGCATCATATCACCACCAGAAGGATGACGGGACAAGTAGTCATAGCGCCATCTTAGTCGGTCTTTGTCATCTTAAACTTATAAAAAAAAGAAGAGCTCGCTGGGGTGAAAACCGAAAAGGCACCTTAGACAAAAGTTAGAGCAGCTCACTGGGATGAAAACCCACATTGGGCAACCCAGGCAAAATTTAGAGTACTTCCAGATTCATAAATCACAGGGGCAGAAGGATCGAACCTTTCTACCGTTTCCCCATAGGAATCTTTACAACATCCTCTAGCAGGATTGTCCACATTATTCCCCAGCATAACATTTACAAGGGACACTATGATCCTTTCCTCAGCAGTTGTCACGCATCCCCAGTAGTCATCTCATTTCCTCAGCAGCCCTCATATCTTCAACAAGGAAAAGCTTTGTGTAAAGAGGTCTTCCACCAGCTGGGGGCAAAACATACCTTCCCCAGTAGAAAGGAGAAACATCAATATTAAACAAACAATGAGAAATGCATCCTTTAGGATCTATGTGCATATGCATCATCATGCATATATACCCAACATACATAGAGCATTCATCCCCAGAAGGTCTTCATTCTTGATCAAAGGGGCAAAAATTTTTGTTCAAAATCTCTCGATCAAGGAATGAAGCCTCGCTATTTCAAATACAGGAATTCGTCATCACTGTCTCAGACACGGATGAATCCCCAACAGATCCACCTCGGGTAACATAGACCCGGTATCGGCCCAGATTGGCTTCATTTCAGATCCCTAGCAGACTCACCTCAGGTAACCTAGACCCGGTATCGGCTTATTTCATCTTCAACCTCGCCTCGGGTAACCTGACCCGGCATCGGCTTATTTCATCTTCAACCTTGCCTTGGGTAACCTAGACCCGGTATCGGCTTATTTCATCATCAACCTCGCCTTGGGTAACCTAGACCCGGTATCGGCTTATTTCATCTTCAACCTCGCCTCGGGGTAACCTAGACCCGGTATCGGCTTATGTCAAATTCGTTGTTTCAGAAACTCAGCAGATCCGCCTCGGATATATGGAAATCCGGTATTGGCCTAGATCAGCTTCACCTCGGGTAATGTAAACCCGGTGTCAGCTCAACTCATCCAATCAACTCAGTTCATCATCACGGTAGTGAGACTTCAACAAGTTAATGTGAGTTTCTCTTCTTGTATCTACGGCGCTTCAATCCACACTCTCAAATTCATCACCTCAGGTATTTTAGACCTGGAGTCAGGTGTCGAATTTGATCACGCGAGGGGCAGCTGCAAGCGTCAGAATTTTCTACACATCACAAAAAAAAAATTACATCACACGACTGTAATTACAATCGTATGACTGTAATTTATAGTCGTACGACTGTAAGATCGTAGCAGGTAGCAGAAGCCTATACCTTAAGAATAAAAAATTGAGGTGATGTGAAGGGCAATTAATGCCCAGTTTTGCAGCAGCAAGCAAGAGGAAATAAAGGGGAGAAAAAGAAGAAAGAAAAGGACTTTTTCTTTTGGACAGAGTGAGAGAGGGAAAGTGAGAAGAAAATAAGGAAAAAGAAGAGGAGAAACCCAACACAAACCACCATTGTTCTTCTACTCTTTTTCTTTCAATTCTAGTGTGATAAAGCTTAAAAGTTGTTAGAAGTCATAAGTAATAACTTGAATCACTAAACTAAACCAATCTTAAATCCATAACTCAATCAAATCCATGACTTTCTGGGAGATTTCGAACTCATTTTGGAACCTCAACACACAAAGGGAGGAGAAGCAATTTAGAGTCGATCAAGGTGTCTCCAGCGGTCAAATCGACGGTGGATCAGCGCTACAAGAGTAATTACACTCGAATCCCTTGTTTTATTTTGCTTTCTGGGTGTTTTGGTGCATTTTCGTGCATAAAAATCCATATTTTCGGGCCACTGTTCCTGGGAAATAATAATAGTCGCACGACTGTTCTTGTAACTATGAACAGTCACACGACTGACCATAGCTACAGTCGTACAACTGTTTTTAAAATTCCCTCTTCTTTTCCTATCACTGAATAATTTTGGCGATTTTCTGCAATTGGAAGAATTACAGTAGCACAATTGTAGTTACAATCGTATGACTGTAATTACAGTCGCACGGCTGTAATCATAGCCGGGCAACTCTAATTTTTGTCCAGGAGAAAAATATCTAGAAAAATCCATAAAAATTCACAAAAATCATAAAAATTCAGAAAAATCAGAAAATCATCAAAATGAATTTTGTTGTGTGCATTCACGACCTTAGATTTAATTTTTAAAATTATCGCACTTGGAACAATGCAACGACAGAGACCCGAATCTCCTGAAATCCGACCCACCTCACATGTTAAATGAAAGTAAACCAGAAAAAGAAAATGTTTTCAAAATGTGTTTTCTCATAAAACAAAAATACAGGGACGTTTCAAAACCGTTTTCCAGGTCTAGTCAGGGGAACTAGCCGAGTTCACCCGACTATCCCCCCTAAATGCATGTTCCCAATCTCTAATTTCCCAATTCTGTCCTATTTGAGTCCTATTTGTGCTGTGCTATAAATTGTGCTAACCATCTGTTTTGCAGCTTTTAGTTTCTTTTTATTTTTTTAATGTAATTAATAGTTTGATTCGTATATTTTAAGCGATTGTAATTTTCTAGATCATCATGTATTCTAGGCGTTTATAATGTGAGGATGAGAGTTTTTATTTTTATTCGATCAGGTTGTAATAATTTATTTATTTATTGCTTTATTTTTATTTGTGCGTACGCTGCATGTTTCAATCAATAAAATAAATTTTAGAAATATAAAATATCATCAATGAACATTGGCCAAATTTATTTTGATTAGACATGAAATAAGGGACTTGTCCGGACCTAGATTTCTGGAAAGTGTAGCGGCCTTCGTTCGGTTCAAATACGCTATAATTTCCCGGTTGAGCTGAGCCGGGTGGCAACTCTTACACTCTCTATCGAGACTTAGGTCTCGATTCTTTTACGAAATAATCTAATTTTCCAAAACCGAATTTCTATTCCAAAAACCCCTACGAGGGAGGGTTGCCCGATATCGAGGCTCCCTTCCGAGAGGTCAAAAACCATCGTTCGCTCACACCAACATAGAGGCATGGATTGATCACCCTCTTTTGTGTAAGGACATTTACTTGATCCCGAATGAACTGATGCTCACAAACAAGTTCTAACTTGTTTGGGTGTGGCCACTCTCTTATCAGTTGCATTCATCAAGAGGCCGGTGATATCTTCTCAGTGGACTACTGAGTGACATTCCCTTCTACATATCCATAGCATTGCCATGTTCACTGACATACCCGAATGTACCCATACTTAGCACCTTGTTATAGGCCCTTTAGGCATACACTAAAGTATGCCACTTCATATGTAGCACCATCATATGGTCAGGTCAAAGGATCCATACAAATACTACACGATAATCACTTGTGATACTATACCATATGGATATCTCGTTTACTGGATCTATCCAGTATCATGCCCCTTTTGCATTTACCCATTAACTTGGTTGACATCCCATGTCCAATGGCTGGTAAGACACCACCATCCAACCAAGCTAATGATAGTCTCTAGTTCCATTCATTCCTATGACTGGAACAGACTACGGATGATTTTATGGTGATATCGTTTTCCCTATCCATGGTCTTATTGCCAAGTGCATGACACTTGTCAACATGGATATGGATATGTCCATTGGATACTCTATTCAAAACATAGCACAAGATATATAATAAATAGATTATTGCCTTTATTTAATGACACGAATTGTATAATACATAAATCTAGTAACACAGTATAAATGTACAATACAAATACAAGGACCAATACCTTGGAACTAGGGCACATCCAACATATAGTCCTTCTATAATTAGGATTTTAATTAGGTTAATTAAACCCAAGCCCACTAGGATTTGGATTACATAAATAAACTTTATTTTAAAAGTTTATACTATCTAATTTAATTCCATTTAGCTAAATTTAATTACCTCTAAATAAAATTAAATCACACTTAAGTAAATACAATACATGTATTTAATTTTCCTTCTCAGGAAAATAATTTAATTAATTATTTACATTATGTAATTCAATTAATTGATTAATTAATTAATTACATTATGTAAACTTATTAATTTAATAAAATCAATCCGATGTTAATTAATTACCTTGACACCAAATGCCAATTAATTAATTAATGCATTCCTTCCAGTGTACATTACATGTACAAGTTCTATAAGTTCCGGCTCAGTTGATCTATGTGCACGATCCTATGTGTCTGTCTTTATGTTGCTAGTGGACCAAAGGCCCACAGACTGTAAGTGGGATCTAGCAAACCATTACAGTCTCCAATTAAGACAGAAATACAACAGTCTTTTGCCCAGTAGTAATCTCATAGTCTTCTTTGTCAAATGATATCGATATGAATAAACAAGAGGTAAGGTGTCCACCATCCTCTTCTGCTGTTTATTATATTTCTTAACCTTGAGTGAACTAATTAATCAAATAAGCTACCAACTTATTTGGGTATGGCCATACACTTATCAGTCCCACTCATCAAGTGGCTAGTGATATCATCCCAGTGTTACCCGAGTGGCAATTCCATCACTTCATCATCAGTATCAATATGTTCACCTATCCACCTAATCATACCCACATTTAGCATCCTTTTACAGACATGTTAGGTGTATTTAAAATTGAACCTGATTCCATATCGATACTATAGTGAATCTAGTCTGAGGACAAAAGAGACCTACTCAAGAACGGGATAACCATGTGGCTTTCTTGTGCGAATCGATCCAGTCCCATATCAATAACATGTACCTATATTCATGACTGACTATACAAGTACTATGGCTAGTTAAGAACTACCATGCAGTCATCGAATATATAAGTCTATGGTTCTATTCGTTCCCATGATTAGAACAGACCTTGGATAGGTTTTATGATTATCAATCAATGGGTATTCTATTCATATTATAGCACAAGATATAAATGAAATAGATTATTGCCTTTATTAATATGACACAAATGATGTATACATACAAAAAGTCTTAATGTATAATACAAAATACAAGAATCCAATACCCTAAGAAGTAGGGCACACCAAAAAATATAAATGTTGAAATCACCTTTTGATGAATAAGTGGCCGTTGGAGCTCTTGAAGCATATTGTGACCATTGCCGTCAAGCTCACAAGTGAAATATGGTTGTTGTAATCAGCTCCTGAACAAGATATGGCTGTTGCTTGTAGCTTGTAATCAAGAGTATAGTTATTGTCTTCAAGTTATAAGAGATACATGATTATTGCTTCTCCTTATGAAGGAATATTTGAAAAGATCTTTTATATCCTTATAAAGCTTGTAGCTCTTGAGGTCACTTTCATTTCCAAGAAGTTTGTAGCTCTTTAAGCAAATTCTTTCTTTTGAAGTTAATGATCATTAGTTGTTTACCTTTTCAAAACAATCTTTGACATAGAGTACTCTTCTCATCTAATGAAGCTCTTTATGGCCTTATGTCATAGAATTTTAATTTCAATTATTCTTTATTAAATATAATTTACAATTATATTTAAGTAAGAATTACTTTTTCATAAATGTCAACATTTGTGATCATCACAACGAAAGTCAACATACTCCTACTAGCATTCTATAGATGAGATATGATAGTTAACGCATCTTCTTCTATAATAACTAGGGGAGAGCAAAGATCAATTCGATCCAAGAACTTAATCGAACCTAATAGTGGAAATATTTAAGATAAAAAACCTAATAGACTTAGATTCGGTTTGATTTAAACCGATTTTTGGTATATGTACCAACAACAAGTTTCAGTTAAACTCTATATTATATTTGGATTTTATTTTCCATAACTAGTCTTATCTACTGCTTTTTATTTTTGGGTGAAATGAAAGTGTTATTTGTTGCTTAATTAGGACAAATTAAACTAATTAGACAAAACAAAACAAAAGATGTCTACTTTAATTATTTTATTATTACTTTCATTAGTCTAATTGAACAAAAAATTACATAATATTATTTTGTTCAAAATCTTTTAATTAACATATCAACATTAAATATAATAGTTAAATAAAATAATATAAAGACTCACACTACAAAATAACAATTTAAACTTTTAAAGAACATAAAAAATTAATTTAAGTACACTAATAAAAAAAAGTCCTAAATGATATTAATGATCATTCAATCTAATATAAAGTACAAAAAAAAACCCACTAAAAAATTGGAGATTACAATCTAATAATTTTAATTATAATCAAACTTGAAATTATAATATTTAAAACCTAAAGTGACAAAGCATTCATTCTTAATCTTCAACTTTGACTTGAAAATCCAATTAATTTATTAAAGTTGTACCTTAAAAATAAGAATACCAAGTTATTAGCAAAATTTTATTATTATTATTATTATTACTTTTATTATGTTCGGTTTTCAGTTTGTTAGGTTTTTTTTAGTAAAAACCAAAAACCGAAATTATCTCATATATAGACCGAGAACTGAATAATTGGTTTGGTTCGGATTTTTAGATTTTTTGCTCTTCTCTAATAATAATTTGCTTGTACAGGAGACTCTTCAATCAAGTAAGGGCTTTTTTACTGCTAAGCTCTTCAGCTAGAGCGCAATCAGGAGGGCACAAGCTTCCCATATGGAAAGCCTAGGACAGCACCATTATTGTCTCTTAAAACACAATAAAAAGTGATAAAACATTGATTCTCTTACAATATATGTAAGCATGCACTTTTGTGTCCCACTTATTGATGAAAATTAGGAATCTTTATAATTTTAGCCACCGTTTCCGTGAAAGCAAAAAATATTCTAGGTTATTGATTGATACCTATTATGGGCTATTGTTTTAGGTTCCCTCCATGCTTGAGTATTTCTTTTCTTGATAATTGGTTTGATTTCTATCTAGAATTATTTATTTCATTGAATATTTAGAATACATTTTTTTTAAACAAATTTACTTGAATCTAATGATTTATATGAAATCCATTGTCAAATGAAATCATTTTTTTATGTGAAAATAAATTTGATTCAAAGTGTATATCTTTCATAAGTGTCTTCATAAAGTTACTATTGTACATATTTATTCTTTTCTTTCATGTTCTTTATTGTTTTAAAGTCACATTCTAAACTAGGTACATAATTGTAACAATAATGATCTTTTATAAAATTATAGTACTAAAAAGTAAAATTTAATTTAGCTTTTATTAAAAAGAATATATAATTGTAATTAGTAATACTTAACAGAACGACACAGAGAAAGACACACACACGGGCGACGGCAGCGACTCTGAGAAATCCTATGTCAACGGCAGCAATCGACGACGGGAACGATGAGAAATCCGAGACGATTGAAGAGGACGCTGACCAACGCCGGCGAAGCGTGAAGAAAGCGAAGGTTTTGGGGGGTGAAGATGTCATGAGTATGGAAGCAGAGGGTGATTCCTTAGCATCCCCAATCAGGAAGAAGACGTCATACCGGAGTAAGTTGTTGGGTCTGGAGGATGAAGACGAAGTAATGGAGTTCGTGCCAGAGACTAACCCAGGCATGGATGCAGATTGGGCAGCATACGATTCAGATGAAGAGGAGGAGGAGGAAGAAGGGGATCCCAAATGTCCCACAATTAAATTAACTAAAGAGGAGAAACAGAGTCTGTGGAAACCATGGGGCACTTCTATAATTATGAAGGTGCTAGGCAAAAAGGTTGGATTCCGGTACCTGCAGTAGCGTTTGATAGTACTATGGGGATTGAAGGGCACTGTCACCTTCATTAACATGTTCAATGACTATTATATAGCCAAATTTTCAGTAACAGAGGAGTATAAGAGAGTATTGAGTGGAGGTCCCTATTTAGTAGCAGACCATGTCCTCGCCCTTCAACCATGGCGTCCTAATTTCGATCCAAATGATGATACCGTGCAGAAAATTCTCACTTAGGTAAGATTCCTAGGCCTCCCAATGGAATATTATAATATGGTTTTCTTAACTAGACTAGGACGTATGGTTGTTAAGGTTCACCATATTGATAAATGCACTGTTGATGTTGAAAGGGGTAAATACGCTCGTGTTGGGGGTAGAAGTGGACCTTAAGAAACCTTTACCTGCTAAATACAGACTTAGAAGAAAGGTCTACCATATTGAGTATGAAGGTTTACATAATATTTGCTACGAATGTGGGAAATTTGGCCATGTGAATTCGGTTTGCCCTAACCTGGGCACAGGAAAAGAGTTGGAAGTGGGACTGAAAGATAGAGGGGAAATACCAAAAGGAGAGGAAGGTATTCGAGAGGAGGTAATTAATGATTATGGTCCTTGGATGGTAGCTAAACGTAAGGTTAGGCAATGACATAATGGGGGTCAGGCAGAGGGAGCTAGAACACCTCAACAGGGGCGAGACAAAGCAATGATTGAGAAAGTAACTGCTATTGCTAATCAGATGTTGCCACAACAAGTAGGGATTATGGAAGTAGAAAGACCAATGTAAGAACAAATTGAGGGATCGCGTTTTGCTGTTTTGGAAGCGGAGGTAGGCGATTCAGATATTGCCAAGCAATTGATGGAACAGTCAGAGACGGGAGGGGCAGACTAAGATAGGCAATCTGGTTTGGGAGAGACACGGTTGGAACGATAGCAGAATGACAGGAACATGAAGGTGCATAGCACTATGCAAAATCCCCTATTTATTACGGAAACTAGAATAATCTCAGAGGTAGGGGGCAGCATTGGCAAGGCCAAAATGAAAGGTGAAAGAGGCACTCATAAAAGCACCTCAATGCGCTAGTTTCCAGACATACAGGGAAGCAAACCACAGATCAAATCAAGAAGTGGTGAGATTGAGAAAGGTAATAAGTTTATAGAGAAAATGAGTAACCTAAGCAGGAATGCTGGATTAAAATCTAATTGATTCAGTAATTTTCTTGTCCTTGGAGGCGTGTTCTGGGTTTATCTTCTGATGTTTTGCTATATGGGTTTTCTTATTTGGAATGTTTGCGGTGCAGCTAGTAAGTCGACTAGCTTACACCTTAAAGATTTGTTGAAACTTCTTAAGCCCGTTTGTTTTGCCTTGTTAGAGACAAAAATAAGTGGGGTTAATGCTGACAGAGTAGTGGAGAAATTCAAGAAATGGCAGAATTTCGTTCGGAGGCTAGAGGGAGGGCAGGAGGTATTTAGATCTTTTGGAAGAAAGATTATCTGGATATCCAAATTATTTCCTCCAACAGTCAATAATTCATTGTGAGGTTATGTATAAAAGGAATTATAGAATGACTTTTTCTTTTGTGTATGCTTCCCCGAACCCGGTAAAACGAGAGCAACTTTGGGCTAATCTGGAAATATTTGGGAGAAATGTGTAAGGTCCTTGGTTTGTGGGGGGATCTCAATGACATCGAAGATATTAAAGATCAGAAAGGGGGCGGTATACATTATCATCACCGTATTCGTAAGCATACCTAACAGGTCAGTAAATGCTCTCTTATTGACTTTGGTTTTTCTGGACATAGATTCACCTGGAGATGGAAATAGACAATGGTAAGGCTGGATAGGATATATGGCAACTATGTAGCTAGGACACAATTTCCTGAATCTGTGGTTCTCAATCTCCCTTTCCGCCACTCAGATCACTGCCCCATTTTCCTTAAGTTTGATGGTATTGTGGGTGCTCGGGAACTCAGGCCATTCCGTTACCTTTTAACTTAGGTATCCCATCCTGATTTTGATGATTTTGTTCGAGAGACTTGGAAGCCGACTGATAATCCGATCCGGGCTACTCAAGAATTTCAGAACAAAGTTGTAAATTGGAATAAGTAGGTGTTTGGCAACATCTTTAGTAAGAAGAAAGAACTCTTGAGACATATTAGTGGGGTTAACTGATGTTTGTAAAGAAGAAAGGAGGACAACTTAGTGCTTCTTGAATAAAAACTCCAACTGGAGTTGATAGAAATTCTGCACAGGGAGGAAATTATTTGGTACCAGAAATCTAGAAAGAAATGTGTGAGCTGACGACGCGTTTTCGACGGGACGCGAGACTCCCTTTAAGAAGGGGCGCCTCGATCTCGGGCAGGCCCCTCCCTTGCGTGGGGTTTTGTAAGTGGAAAACGGGTTTTCAAAAATAAATGGAATTAATGCATAAAAGAACCGAGACCTAAGTCTCGATGAATATTGTAGAGTCGCCACCCGGCTCAGCTCAACCCGGAAATTTAAAATGCAGCTGAACCGGACGAACGGCCGCTACACCATCTAGAGATTTGGGTCTGGACAAGTCCCTTATTTCGTGTCTAATTAAGATAAATATTGCCAATGTTCTCAAATGGTATTTCAAAAATCTAAAGTTAATTTTATTGAATATAAAAGGGCATACAGCGCGCATACAAATATTAATACAAAAGTAAGGAAAAGAAATAAATATTAATTGGCTTACAACCAAATCGAATGAAAAAAAATAAAAACTCTCGCCTCACTTATACAATCACCTAGGATACACGAGAATCTGAAAATAATTACAACCGCCTAAATACATAATTCATACGGCACGCCACAAGTTGGACTCAAATAGACAGAATTGGGAAATCAAGAATTGGGGGCATGCATTTAGGGGATAACCGGGTTGGCTCGGCTAGCCGGCCCGGTTAGACCTGGAAAACATTTTGAAACGTCCCTGTATTTTTGGTTTTTGTGGGAAAATCATTTTGAAAACAATTTTTTTCGGTTTACATGCATTTTTATATTTAAGTGGGTCGGTTTTCGGGAGAACTGGATCTCCGTCGTGGCATTGTTCTAAATGCAATTTTACTAAAAATTGAATCTACGGTCGTGAATGCACACAACAAAATTCATTTTTGGGATTTTCTAATTTTTATGATTTTTATGGATTTTTTGGAAAATTTTTAGGGATAAAAGCTGAAATTCTAATTCTGGAACAAAGGTTACAGTCGTGCGACTATAAACAGTTTAGGATCAGAATTTCGCCAAAAATTCATTTTGAATCAAAATTGAAGAAAATCAACTAGAAATTAAGAACAGTCGTACGACTGTATATACAGTCGTACGATTGTTTATGAAAACCAAGAACAGTCGTGCGACTGTTCTTAATTTCCAGAAGCAGAAACACGAAAATGCAGCAGAAAACGCACAAAACTCACTTCAAACACCTAGAAAGCGAGAAAAAGTGTAAGGAAAGGGAGTGTCTACCTTTTTACAAGCTAATCCAAGTCGTTTTGACCCCTGGCGTTGCTCCGATCCTAACAAATTCGCACTTCTTCCTTTGAAATTGAAGTTGAGAACTTTATGTCCAAAAATCCAAATTGCAAGGGATTCTGATGATTTAAGTCCGGATTTTTGATTTGGTTGTGAAGTTAATTGATTAACCTAGGGATTTCTAACAAGTTTTAACCCTAATTCTGAGAATTAAAAGAAAATAAAAGAGGAAAAGATGAGTTTCTCCTTCTCTCTCTAAGTTTTTTTCACCAGCAATCCAACCTACCCCTTTTTCTACCTTTTCTACTTCTTTTCTACTCTGATTTTTCGACTTACTTGCTGCAACACCGGAGCAATTAATGCTCCTTCTTCTCTCTCCTCCATTTTCTGCTGCAGAGGTATGGGCTCCTGCAATTTTTCCGACATTACAGCCATACGACTGTAATGATAGTCGTACGACCATAAACTTTTTTTTTTAAGTATAGAAAATTCCGGCGCTTATAGCTGCCCCTCGCGTGATCAAATTTGACACCTAGCTCCAAGTCTATAACACCTGAGATGATGAATTTGAGAGCGCGAATCAAAGCGCCGCGAACACTGGAATGAACCCTCTAATGGGATAAGCCGATATCGAGTTTAGGTTACCCGAGGCGATGCTGGGGAGGAAATAAGCCGATATCAGGTCTAGGTTACCCGAGGCAAAGAAATGGGTGAAATTACGGATTGGCCGATATCGGGTCTATATTACCCGAGGCAAAGGAAGATGAAATTGTGTTAAGCCAATATCGGGTTTAGGTTACCCGAGGCAAAGGAAGATGAAATTGTGGTTAAGCCGATATCGGGTTTAGGTTACCTGAGGCAAAGGAAGATGGATTACGGATTGGCCGATATCGGGTCTAGGTTACCCGAGGCAAAGGAAGATGAAATTGTGGTTAAGCTGATATCGGGTTTAGGTTACCCGAGGTGAGATTGACGAAAAGATTGGCCAATATCGAGTCTAGGTTACCCGAGGCGAGCTTTACTGAGGAAATAGATGAAGCTGATCTGGGCCGATACCGAGTTCACATTACTCGAGGTGGATCTGCTGGGGAAATGGATGATGAAGCCGATCTGGGCGAATACCAAGTTCACATTACTCGAGACGGACTCGATGGAGAAGTTTAAGGATATTAAACTGGGGATGAATCCTTGCACTTAAAATGGCAAGTCTTCATTCCTTGATCGAGAGATTTTTAAACAAAAATTTTTGCCCCTTCGATCAAGAATAAAGACTAGCTGGGGATGAGTGATCGATATATGTAATGTATGAATGCATGATAATGCATGTGTACGTGTATACATTTTCCGTTATTTGACGTTTCCGCCTTCCCCTGGAGAGGGATATGTTGTGCCCCTGGTTGATTGTGCTTTCTTCAGGGCTTTGCTTGGTGATTTTCGAAGGAATGAGGTGACTATTAGGGATGTGTGATGCTGCTGGGGAGATACTCATAGTGCTCCTTACAAAGATTCCGCTGGGGAAGAGTGTAGTAACTCGATTGGGAAATAATTATGGTGTTCTTTATGTAGATTCTGCTGGGGAATTGCATGGTGATTCTATGGGGAGTCGATGTGATGACTTCTGTGGGGAATGTTGGGGACATTCAGCTTTTCCTGCCTTATGGGGAAATTATGAGTTTGTAAGTGCTCTAATTTTTGCCTGGGTTGCCCAATGCGGGTTTTTAGCCCAGCAAGCCGCTCTAATTTTTGCCTAAGGCACCTTTTCGGTTTTCGTCTTAGCGAGCTTTTCATATGCCCTAACTTTTGCCTAAACTGCCCAATATGAGTTTTCAGCTTAGCGGGCCGCTCTAATTTTTGCCTGAGGCGCCTTTTCGGTTTTCATCTCAGCGAGCTCATTATTCTTTTTTTTTTTTTTTAGATGTCACCATGACCATTTTATTGCTCTTTTAGGAAGATGAACTAGATCTTAGAGGTCGACAAAAGATTTCGAATTACATGTATTTAATACATTTTCACTTGTTAAATAATGCGATGATTTCAATCAGTTGAATGCAAAGTGCTTTCTTTGGATGAATGTTTATGCAAGACAACTTTGCATGTGCATTTGTCATAACCGTGCAAACATATTTAAACAAACACTTCACTTTATTGATGAAGTCAAAATGAGTACATTTGAAACAAGTTGGTTCCTAAATGATACATATTCCACACTGAGCCAGAATCCGTTATCAGTCGTCCTTTTCAGGTTTTCTGACTAATTATTCTCTCTCGTGTCTTAACTTTTGCCTAGACTGCTCTTTTCGAGTTTTCAGCCTAGCAGATTTTTTTTTTATACATGATAAAGCTTTAGCCTGTCCTGGTTGATAGGCTTAGTGAACTGGTTTCCATCCATGTCCATGATGCTGACAGCGCCTTTTGCTAGCACCTTCTTCACCACATAGGGTCCTTCCCAGTTGGGTCTGAACTTGCCCCTAATATCAACATTTGAAGGCCTTAGCTACTTTAGAACCAAGTCACCTGTTTTCAACTGCCATTTGGAATACTTCACATTCCGATTATAGGCTCTGGCCATTCTGTGATGGTACATCTGAAGATGATCCAGTGCCTTTAATCGCCTTTCATCTAATACAGCTAATTGTTCATATCTAGCTTGAACCCATTCAGTTTCCGGTAATTGAGCTTCCAGGGCAATTCTGAGTGATTTGAGTTCTATCTCCACTGGCAATACTGCTTCCATTCCATATACCAAGGCATAAGGAGTTTCCCCCGTCAACGTTCTGACACTGGTTCTGTAGCCCCAAAGAGCATAAGGCAGTTTATCGGCCCAATCTCTGCAAGTGGTTACCATTTTTGATAAGATCTTCTTTATTGCCTTATTAGCGGCTTCCACTGCACCATTAGCCTGAGGCCTGTATGGAGAAGACTTATGATGTTCAATTCGATGCTCTGCAAGTAGCTCAGCTGTTGCCCCTTGAAACTGTACTCCATTGTCAGTTACTATGTGATGAGGAATCCCATACCGAGTGAAGATATTCTTCTGGATGAACTTGACCATGTGCTTGGCTGTCACATTAGTGAAGGATTCTGCTTTGACCCATTTGGAGAAATAATCAACTGCTGCAACTATGAATCTGTGCCCATTAGATGCAGCTGGATGAATTTCACCAATCATATTTATCCCCCATGCTGAAAATGGCCAAGAAGATGCTAGATTCTGTAGCTCAAGTGGAGGAAGATGACTAATGTCTGCATAGATCTGACATTCATGACATCTCTTCACTTTCCTTACACAATCTGCTTACATCGTCATCAAGAAGTAGCCTTGTCTCATAATCTTTCTAGCCATGGCAAGTCCATTCATATGTGGTCCACAGGATCCTGCATGTACCTGCTGCATCACTTCTTCTGCTTCTTGCTCTGTTAGACACCTTAAAAGGACTCCATGTGTTGTTCTTTTGTATAACTTGTCCTCGAAGATTCTGAATTGACTAGCCAGCTTTCTTAGTGTCAACTTATCAGTAGCACTGGCCCCTTCTGGGTACTTTCCCTCTTTAACATACCGGTAGATGTCAAAGAACCATGGCTTTTCTTCGGCTGATAATTCCATTACTTCGTGCACTTCAAAGCAAGGATGTCTGAAAGTGGCTATGACTAGTGGTTGAACTTGTGTTTCCTCTGGATTTTCCCACTTGGAGGACAAAGTTGCTAATGCATCAGCCATCTTATTCTCATCCCTAGGGACATGTCTGAATTCACACTGGCTGAATAAACCTTTTCTGAATTGTAGCAGATCCAAGTAAGGTCGCAAGGCTTCTTCTTTCGACTCCCACTCACCCTGAGCTTGCCTGATCACTAGAAGTGAATCACTGACAATTAAGACATCGTTTTCCCCTAAGGTTAACAGAGCTTCCATTCCAAACAAGCATGCTTCATATTCCGCCCCATTATTGGTTACAGGAAAAATCAGCCTCTTGGATAAAGGAATAATCTCACCATCCGGTGTCGCTATTAGTACCCCGATTCCAGCGCCTTTTCTATTTACTATCCCATCGAAGTACATGACCCATCTTTTCACATCCACCATGGCTAGTTTCTCATTGGGGAATTCTAAATTCTCTGTATAATCTGATTCTAGGGGTTGGTTTGCCAGAAACTCTGCCACGGCTCGCCCCTTAATGGTCTTCTTCATGATGTACTCGATGTCGAATTCAGACAAAAGTAACAGCCACCTGGACAGCTTCCCAACCAATGCTGGTGCTTCATAGAGATACTTCATTGGATCCACCTTAGCCACGGCTTGTATTTTGTAGGATTGGAAATAGTGGCGCAGCTTCTTGGTCAGCCAAATCATCGCCACACATGTCTTTTCCACCAGTGTGTATTTGGCTTCATACTCTAGTAATTTCTTGCTAAGGTAGTAGATAGGATATTCCTTCTTGCCATCTTGTTCTTGTGCAAGCATTGCCCCTATAGAGGATTCTTCAACTGCCAGATACAAAATCAGAGGCTTCCCTGGAATTGGAGGACTCAACACTGGTGGCTTTACCAGATAAGCCTTGATCTTCTCAAATGCCAGTTGACACTTGTCATCCCACACAACTGGCTGATCTTTCTTTAATAGCTTGAAGATTTGCTCACAAGTGGAAGTCAATCGTGCTATGAAGCGGCTGACATACTGCAAGGAACCCAGGAATGATCTAACCTCCTTTTCTGTCTTTGGTGCTGGCATATCTTGGATGGCCTTGATTTTGTCTGGGTCCATTTCTATCCCCCTCTGGCTGACTACATGGCCCAACAGCTTTCCTGATGTGACCCCGAATATGCACTTCTTGGGGTTAAGCCGCAAGTTGTATTCTCCAATGTGTGTTAGAAATCTATCCAGGATAACAGGATGTTCCTCCTGGGTTGTTGATTTAACAAGCATATCATCGACGTACACTTCGACTTCTTTGTGGATCATATCATGCAACAGAGTTGTGACAGCCCTCTGGTAAGTGGCACCAGCGTTCTTTAACCCGAAGGGCATCACTCTGTAATAGAAAGTATCCCACTTTATGATGAATGATGTTTTCACCTTGTCGATCACATCCATCAAAATCTGGTTGTACCCTGAACAGCCATCCATGAAGGAGTACATTACCGCTTTTGCTGCGCTATCAACTAGGACATCGATATGTGGCAGTGGAAAGTTATCTTTTGGGCATGCTTTATTCAGGTCCCTGTAGTCAATGCATACTCTGACCCTTCCATCCTTTTTAGGTACGGGGACAATGTTGGCTAGCCATTCTGTATACTCCACCACTTCGAGAAACCTGGTGTCTATCTATTTGGCCACTTCTCCCTTCACCAGCGTAGCCCATTCCGGCCTTAGCCTTCTCAACTTTTGCTTTACCGGTCTGAACTTGGGGTCAGTTGGGATTTTGTGCACTGCTATTTCTGTATCCACACCTGGCATGTCTTCATACGATCAGGCGAAAGCTTTAACATGTTTTTAGAGTATTCTTATTAATATTTTCTCTTCCTCAGATTTAGCTCGTGTGAAATGAGTACCATTTTAGGGTTTTCATCTGTACTTATATTGATTTCATGCAATGCAGTGTCATGTATGCTAAATATGCTTGATGGTGATTTAAATGCATGCACAGAATTATCAAGATAAACATCACATAAGTAAGCAAACTGGGATTTCATTGCATTGAACTTATCATAGAGTACATCAGTTACATTGAAAATGGAAGAAATAGATACAACAAAATCATTTTCATCCTCCACAGGCGGAGGGCCTTGTTCCTCTTCAGCTTCCATCTTCCCTTTCAGAACATCATCAGGGGCTATAGCTTTCTCTGCTTCTTTTTCAGTCACTTACATCTTAGCTTTTTCCATAATCTTGGTAATTTCAGTGACCACAGAGTCTAAATTCACTTTGGCCATCAGCTCTTCGCCAAATCCTTGCTTGGTCTTTCCAAAAGCTTTGTTCAATGTAGCAGTCAAGGCACCTGAGATGATTTCTGTAGTTTCAGCACAGGCTTTCCTTTCATCCTCTTCCTCGGCCACATTTACTGTCGCCTCCATCTCTTTATGCGATTCGCCTTGCAGCACATCAGATTCAGCAATGGTTTCTTCTACCATTTCAGGGGCTACTGGCTCCTCCTGGCTTTTCTCAAAATCCACAACATCTGCAAAGATCTAAAAGCCAGGGTACTCGACATTTCCAACCAGCACCGGCTCAGCTTGGCCCTTGTAAAGGCTTTCTCCTGCCTTCAGAAATGGCTTCATCATGACCTTGCCATTCTTACCCTTTCTCAGGTTCTTCT
Organism: Euphorbia tirucalli; assembly: GCA_039660915.1. NCBI lineage: Eukaryota > Viridiplantae > Streptophyta > Magnoliopsida > Malpighiales > Euphorbiaceae > Euphorbia > Euphorbia tirucalli. Next base: position 67,624,538 of record CM077641.1, on the reverse strand, counting down.
GCTCGGACGACCCCTCTACAAAACCAAGGCCGCTCTACTTCGACTTTCCCGAGTCGATCTTGAATTCTGGCACACCTTGCAAATTAATCCCGAGTCCCATTCCCGGGAGAAAGTTCAGCTTGTACAGATATCAGGATAGCTACTCCGGCATGTAGTTCTTGTAAAGGACCATAGGGGCATCTGTGGTTTCTTCCTCCTTAATGACAGAAACTTGAAATTCGCCAAAAGGAACCATTCCTTCATCCACTGCAGCTACCATCGACTGGGCATCCGCCTCAACAGTCACAATCCTGCCATTCATAGAGAATTTGATCTTTTGATGCAATATGGAAGGGACACCTCCCAAAGGATGGAACCAGGGCCTTCCAAGCAACAGGGAAAATGTGACTGGGATGTCAATCACCATAAAAGCAACTGTGGACCTAACTGGCCCAACCTCTACTTCCGCCTCAAACGTCCCTATTACTGTTCTTTTGGAGTCATCATATGCTCGAATGACTGTTGAGGATTTCTTTAGCACTTCTTCACTCAGCCCCAGAAATGGCAACATCTTTAGTGGACAAATATTTAGTGTCGACCCATCATCCACCATGAAGTAAGGCATGACCTTATCCATCACATAGGCTCTGACATAAAGAGCCTTGTTGTGGGCCTTCCCTTCAGCAGGAAGGTCTTTCTCGGAGAAGACAATATCAGGGCTTCCAACACGGACTTTGTCTAACAAACAGCACATAGCCTCTGGTGAAGCTATAGGGGAGACTTCAATCTCTGACAGTTTCTTTACTAGAGCAGTCCTGTGCTCCTTGGAGGTCAGAAGCAAGTGCCATAAGCCAGCTTGGGCAGGAGTTTTCTTCAGCTGGGAAATGAGTAGATCCTCCTTCTCAACTCCTTCCGGCGCTGAAGTACTGCCCGACCCATTCATCGGTGCTTTATCTTTCATCAGATCTGCAGGCTGATACACCCTTCCACTTCGGGTCACGTGCTGCACTTCTGAAATCTTCAGCTTCTCAACAACTGGGAGTTTAACTGCCTCTCTTCTGTCAAATTCTTCGTACTCATCTTCGGAGTCAAGATCATCCATACCTATGGGCTTGATCTCCTTACATCCCTCTTTTTTCTCACACTCGAGTTCCACTTCGGGTTCCCCTACCGCCACTGCCTGAATCGTAGGATTGGCTTACAGAACTTGTGCAAATATAAAGTTAGCCGGCAACCCCGACTGGACTATGTTAACCCTCTTTTCAAATGCCGGCAGTGGGTTGGTTTTAGTGCTAGGTTTGGGTGGCTCTTGCAGCTTTCCTTCGTCGATGAGCTTCTGGATAGCTTCCCTTAGCTTGTAGCAGTAGTTGGTTCGATGGCCCGTCACTACGTGATAAGTGCAGAAATTATCTTTGTCAGCTTCAGACGGCTTCTCAAATGGCCTTAAAGACTGTAGCAGGCCACCATTCCTACACTTGGCAAATATCTTTGCCAAAGTAAGAGTCTAGGGTGTTATGCCTTGTCCTCCAGGACCCCTATTCTGGTTGCCTTGCTGCTGATTCATAGTAGCCACTTCAACCTGCTTCACCTCTGATGATTGCCCCTACTTGCTACCGGAACCTGAACTAGAACCACTGCCAGACCCAGCTGCTGCGGTTGATCTATACCCTGAGCTATACCCTGTACTTCTTCCCCCTTTCTGACCAGTTGGCTTCTCCTCTTCATCCCTTTCTATCTTCATAGCCATGCTGTAAACCTCACTGAGCTCCTTGAAGGGATGGAATTTCATGTTGTTCTTGAAAATGTCTTTGCTGCCGTCGATGAGCTTCTGTATAAGCTCGTCTTCATCAGGGCGGTTCTTCAAGAGGATCATCTTGTTCATCCACCTTTGGTAGTATTCATTGAAGGGCTCGTTGAATTTCTGCTTCACCCTCTCCAAATCATACAGCTTCACCTGGATTTTGGTGTTGAAGCTGTAGTATTTGATGAAGGCTGCCAATAATACTTCCCAATCAGATTGCTCCTCCTCTGACAATGAGTTATACCACCCTAAAGCGCCTCCCTCCAATGTGGTGGGGAATAGATTGATCAGCTGCTGCTTCGTGGCGCCCGCCGTCAGCATAACTCGGGCATATAAATTCACATGGGCCTCCGGCGAGCCCATTCCTTTGTAAATGGGGACTTTCGGCACTTGGAAGCCGATAGGAAATGTCTCGATGCCCCTACTGATCATGGCATCAATGTTCACCCCTTTCTTGGATTCAGCACTGATTCCGACCCCCTTCTTTAACTGGGCCATGACCTCGTCTAATTCAAAACACTTTGCCTTCATCTTCTGTTCCATAGCTGCCTCTATCTCCTGCAGTTTTTCCAGGCTAGCTGAAGCGTCACCACCATGTTGGGATGACTCAGCTTCTTTTTCTTTCCCGGTTCCCCTATCACTGGTCTCACCAGCTTCTCTAACCACTGCCCTCATTTCTTCCTTTAACATGTCGCGGAAATCCTGCGACCTAAAGAAATCCTTCAAAACATCAGCCATACTTTGTGTCTGTTCTGCCATATTCGCTCCTTCCCTAGGTTCAGAGTCACTGTCACTCTCAACTACCCTCTGTCTCCTAGCTGCCCTTGAAGCTTGGGATCTTGTCCAAGGTCGCTCCAGTGTATTCTGCTTGGGAGTAGATAGGAGGTATTAGGATCGTGAATGAATGACGTGATGTGACATGAAAATTAAGGCATTGAGAATGCTTACAATGAATGGAATGGGATTATGTATGAAATGATGGTATGAATGTTTTCTTTTTATTATTTTTTTTTTCTTTTTGGGGCATTCCAAAAACACCCAATGCTTATGCAAAAATGTCACGTGTGGGTCGTCACACGGACAGAGATTCGGCGCCTTTGGGGCACCTAATGAATTCGTGAAATGGTCGCGTGTATACCGGCGCACGGACGGAGTTTTGATGCTTTGTAGGTCTATGAGATGATACGAAATGGTCGCATGGGCCAGGCCCACAGACAAGGTCTTGATGCTTTTGAGCATATGATATGAGATGATGTTATGAAAAAGTCACGTGTAACAGGGACACGGAAAAAGATTCGGCATTCGAGGAACGCCTTTCATGATTTGGTGAAGTTGTGGACCTGTATGTATACTAATTGGGTACTCGGGGAGTACCTTGAATGGTGAATTAATGTCATGAAGTGGTCGGATGTGGACCACGGTGTTATATGATGTTTATGATAAATGGGTGTGATGTCATGAAATGCATCGTGTAAATTGTTACACGAAAATGGGCCTAAGACCGTTGTGGCTTTTATTGAATGAAATGATTTTGGTGGAATGGCCGAATGCAATCCAGTGCATCGGCAAAACACGGGTAATTTTGGGTACCCCGATATGTTATAAAATGGAATGGGATGGTCATGATAGGCGTCCTTGAAATGCCCCTTAATTTAATTTAGGTGATATGTCGTGAATGCTTATGACACACAAAATGCAAATGGTTGTATAAAAACGTGGTTAGGATGCATGACATACATAATGATGTTATGTATGCTATGTGGAAAAATGCTAATCACACAAATATAATGTTATGGCTGAAAAAGAAAGGGTTAGTATGAATGGCAAACAATTGATATAATGTTTTCATACGAAAATAAAATGCAAATGGCTGCATAAAAATGTGGGTTAGTATCACACAAAATGTTTTGTGAATGGTATGTCACGTGTATGGAAAATGGTGATTATGGTATGTAGTGAAATGTCGAGAAGCGTGTAACACGTAGCACACGAAGCGAATTCTTCCAACCTTATTTCTCCAAGCGTGGTCGGTCTCAAAAATTTCTAACCGAGTCCTAGGCGGGGTTCACTTCGATCACCAACCGGGGGTGATGAAGGCGCGATTTTATTATTATTATTCACACAATTATTTTGGCATCCTAAGGGAATCCAACTAGAGCTGCCTATATGGGTTCGGTCAAAGTCGGGATAACATCAAGTCTCTCATAGCAAGATATACTCCTCACTTCTCCCCACTCAAGGGTCCTAGCGAAGGGGTTCGTACGAGGCTATGAGTGGTGTTTCGTATTCGTGCCCCTAAGACCAAGAGGAACTTAGGCGACACTTCAACAATCCACCGGGCTATAAAAGGATACCTAAACTAATGCAAAAATGGCTAACTAAAATGCAAATAAAATACCATAAGAGAATCATCCGCCTTATTTTAATTAGACACTTTTCAGGGCTTGTCAAATTCTTTTAAGTTTTTAAGAAAACTTTTTGAAGAAATCCCCAGCGGAGTCGCCACTGTGAACGGACGATGCGTTTTCGACGGGACGTGAGACTCCCTTTCGGAAGGGGTGCCTTGATCTCGGGCGGGCCCCTCCCTCACGTGGGGTTTTATAAGTGGAAAACAGGTTTTGGAAAATAAATGGAATTAATGCATAAAAGAACCGAGACCTAAGTCTCGATGAATATTGTAGAGTCGCCACCCGGCTCAGCTCAACCGGGAAATTTATAATGTAGTTGAACCGGACGAACGGCCGCTACACTATCCTAAGATTCGGGTCCAGACAAGTCCCTTATTTCATGTCTAATTAAGATAAATATTGCCAATGTTCTCAAATGGTATTTCAAAAATCTAAAGTCAATTTTATTGAATATAAAAGGGCATACAGCGCGCATACAAATATTAATACAAAAGTAAGGAAAAGAAATAAATATTAATTGGATTACAACCAAATCGAATGAAAAAAAATAAAAACTCTCGCCTCACTTATACAATCGCCTAGGATACACGAGAATCTAAAAATAATTACAACCGCCTAAATACACGATTAATTCTATTAAAATACAAATAAAATAAAAAAAATAAATATAAATAAAAGCTGCAAAACAAAGGTTAGCACAATTCATACGGCACGCCACAAGTTGGACTCAAATAGATAGAATTGGGAAATCAAGAATTGGGGGCATGCATTTAGGGGATAACCGGGTTGGCTCGGCGAGCCGGCCCGGTTAGACCTGGAAAACATTTTGAAACGTCCCTGTATTTTTGGTTTTTGTGGGAAAATCATTTTGAAAACAATTTTTTTCGGTTTACATGCATTTTTATATTTAAGTGGGTCGATTTGCAGCAGAACTGGGTCTCCGTCGTGGCATTGTTCTAAATGCAATTTTACTAAAAATTAAATCTACGGTCGTGAATGCACACAAAAAAATTCATTTTTGGGATTTTCTAATCTTTATGATTTTTATGGATTTTTTGGAAAATTTTTAGGGATAAAAGCTGAAATTCTAATTCTAGAACAAAGGTTACAGTCGTACGACTGTAGTTTACAGTCGTGCGACTGTAAACAGTTCAGGTTCAGAATTTCGCCAAAAATTCATTTTGAATCAAATCTGAAGAAAATCAACTGGAAATTAAGAACAGTCGTACGACTGTATATACAGTCGTACGACTGTTCATGAAAACCAAGAACAGTCGTGCGATTGTTCGTAATTTCCAGAAGCAGAAACACGAAAATGCAGCAGAAAACGCACAAAATTCACTTCAAACACCCAGAAAGCGAGAAAAAGTGTAAGGAAAGGGAGTATCTACCTTTTTATAGGCTAATCCAAGTCGTTTTGACCCCTGGCGTCGCTCCGATCCTAACAAATTCGCACTTCTTCCTTTGAAATTGAAGTTGAGAACTTTATGTCCAAAAATCCAAATTGCAAGGGATTCTGATGATTTAAGTCCGGATTTTTGATTTGGTTGTGAAGTTAATTGATTAACCTAGGGATTTCTAACAAGTTTTAACCCTAATTCTGAGAATTAAAAGAAAATAGAACAGGAAAAGATGAGTTTTTTACTTCTTTCTTTTCCTTCTTTCTTTTCTCCTTCTCTCTCTAAGTTTTTTTCACCAGCAATCCAACCTCCCCCTTTTTCTACCTTTTCTACTCCTTTTCTACTCTGATTTTTCGGCTTACTTGCTACAACACCGGAGCAATTAATGCTCCTTCTTCTCTCTCCTCCATTTTATGCTGCAGAGGTATGGGCTCCTGCAATTTTTCCGACATTACAGTCGTACAACTGTAATTTTTAAATTACAGTCGCACGACTGTAATGATAGTCGTACGACCATAAACTTTTTTTTTAAGTATAGAAAATTCTGGCGCTTACAAAATGGTTAGAGGATGGGGACTGGAACACTAAATATTTTCATCTCTCGACCTTAATTCGGAGGAAACGGAACAAGATTGAGAGTATAAAAGATTTAGAAGGTAGATGGATTATGGACCAGGAGGAAATAAAAGCTACAGCAATGGGATTCTACTCCAACCTGTTTACGGAGGAGATTGCTCATAGGCTGAAATTGTCTACCCACAATGGATTTCCGAGGTTAAATGCTGAGCTGAAAGATAAAGCTTTTAAGATGATAACGGATACTGAAATTGAGCAGGCGGTGTTTGAATTGGGATCTCACAAGGCCCTTAGAATTGATGGGCTACCAGCAATCTTTTTCCAACGGCATTGGCAGTAGTTAAAGAAGGGATTCTAAAATTTGTTCACGGAGTCTTTGATGGAAGATATGAGGTGTCTGCAGTAAATGAGGTTCTCCTGGTTTTAATTCCAAAGGTGCAAGACCCGGACTCTTTTACTCAAATGAGACCTATCAGCTTATGTATTGTTCTGTATAAGATTGTTACAAAAGTCTTAGCAAACCAAATTAAGCTCCTTCTGCCTTCTCTGATTGATGAACAACAATGCAGCTTTATTCCAGGCCGACAAATTCAAGATAATATTGTTATTGCTCAAGAGATAATGCATTCAATGAGGGTGAAAAAGGGGAAGAAAGGAATCTTGGCTTTGAAACTTGACCTGGAGAAAGCATATGACAGATTGAATTGGGATTTTATTACGGACTCTTTAATTCTGTTTGGTCTTACGAGCAATTGGGTTAGGATTATCCAGCAGTGTTTAGCTTCTACTTCAATCCGGATCATGGTGAACGAAGAGATTTCTGATCATTTTAAGCCATCTCGTGGAATTCATCAAGGGGACCCTCTCTCTCCTTATATTTTTGTTATCTATATGGAAAGACTGGCTAATTCGTTAAAAGATGGAAGGGAGGAAAAGTTTTTAAATCTGGTTAGAATCTCTAAATCAGGCCCTCTTCTTACTCATTGATTTTTTGCAGATGATGCAATGATCTTCTTGGAAAGCAACATGGACCAGCTAGGGGCTTTCTTCAGCATTCTTGATAATTTTTGTCAGGCGTCCGGGCAAAAGATTAATATTCAGAAATCAAGAATGTGTGTTTCGAAGAACATTTCCAAAAACTTGGCTAGCTCGTTGAGCAAGGCCTATGGTATTCCTGTGCTTTCCAATTTTGGGAAGTATCTTGGTATGCCCCTATTTCAGGATAGAGTCACGAAAGGCGTGTTTACTGAGCAAGTGGACAGAGTGGCCCAACGGCTAGCCAATTGGAAAGCAAAATCCCTATCTTTGGTGGGCAGAATAACTTTGGTGCAATCGGTAGCGGCTATGATTCCCAATCACTTGATGCAGTCCACCCTGCTGCCTAATGGAGTTCTCGACGAGTTAGATAAATTATATCACAGCTTTATTTGGAATAATACAGGGGAGGAGAGGCATATTCCACTAGTGAAGTGGAAGGAGGTTTGTAGACCGAAAGCTTTGGGAGGTTTGGGTCTTTGTACAGCCAAAGATAACAACAATGCTCTGGTTATGAAACTCTTGTGGAGACTTTGGGAGGAAAAAGACTCGCTATGGGCTAGGGTCCTTTTTGGGAAATATTGGCCGGATGGGGAGTTGTCCTCAATTAGGAAACAAAGAAAATCAGTGTCCTTCATATGGAAAAGCATTACTTCGGTGGTGGAAGATTTCCAGCAAGGTGTAATGTGGAATGTGGGAAATGGTGAAAGAGTTAAGTTTTAGATTGATGTTTGGATGAAAAACATCAGATTAGTGGATGTTGCGGCAAAGGTAGTGCCCAGTGATCATCTTCATCATCCGGTGGCCGAATATAGAAGAGTTGAAGGTACTTGGCAATGGGATATATTATCAACCTTCCTTGATCCTATATGGTTGACGCAACTCAACTGTATTAAATTAGATCTGCGGGAGGAAGCAAGGGATATTTTGATTTGGGGAGCCAGCTCATCTGGAAAATTTACGGTTAGCAGTGCCTACAATTTGATTACGGATAACATGGATGTAGCTCCGGAACCGACGGTGACCAGTATCTGGAAAGCGAAGGTCCTGCAGAGAGTGCGGGTTTTTTCTTGGCTTTGTTGGCAAAATAAGCTGCTAACGAATGCCGAGAGAATGCGAAGACATTTGGTTACGCAAGACACTTGCACCAGATGTAATATGCAGGGGGAGAATCTGGCACACGCGTTGCGGGATTGCCCGGTAAGTTACCAAACTTGGAAAAACTTGTTGCCCCATCAATTTCATAATGATTTCTGTACTCATCCCCGGATTCTTGGTTTAATTGGTGTTTGGGAAACATTAGTTTAAGGCAAATTAATAAAAATTGGGTCTCTATGTTCATCTTCACCTGTTGGTACTATTGGAAATGGAGAAATGAGGCATTATTCCAAAATGACCCTCATATTCTGCTAAATACTGCGAAGGTAGTGAGAGTCAGATTTAGGGAGGTTGAGCAGGTGCGAGATTATATGGATTGCAATAGGGGTGATAAGGGGAAGCAAAGAGAGAATGCTCACTGGTATAGTCCTCCACCGAATGTGTATAAATTGAATACAGATGGTGTTGGGATTTTTCACCGGAAATCACCCGATAAAAGCGGAAGAACGCGATGATTTCCTCAAATCCAGTCCCAGGAGCAATTGAAATGGAAATTGTAAAACATAAAATTGAAATAGAAAGAGATTAAATTCTTACCCGGAATATCTCTTTCAAGAGATGGATGAAGACTGCAGAAATCAAATTAGATTCCCTCCTCCTTTTCGTACACGAGCGCCTAAAGAACACCACCCGTGCTAGCATCGAAAAATCACAAAATTTCAGAGAGTGAGGAGGCTAGGGAATTCGGCCAAATGGTGGCTTACACACTTGTGTATGTTGGCCGAATTCTCCCTTGGGTTTTAACCCTAGGGTTTCCAAATTCCCTTATAGGAATTTAGGCCCTGTTTGGCTTCTGTGTCTGTGTGGGCTTCCTTCTTTTAATTCAGGCCTAAACCTATTTTAATTAGTCTGGTTTAAATCAATTTCAAGCCCAATTTTAATTAACCCATGTATTTAATATATTACTCTAAGTAACATATTATTTACACTTAAATTAAAATTAGTTTGACCAATTAATTTAATCCATCAAATTAAAATTAAGTCTTCACAAACAAATTCATATGTAAACCTATACATATGAATATTTCCACCTAGGAAATAAATCCATAATTAATCCAATTAATCATGTATGGCCAAATATTAATTTTTTATTATAATGATCAATCCAATTGATCCTTATAATATAATTAATATATATACACCTCTCTCTCTAGTGTGTGTACTCCAAGTATACATGTGATTCCTTAAGTCGGTGTTTAGTCGCTCAATGTGTACAATCCCGTGGGCCCATCTTTATGTTGGCAGTAGGCCTATGGCCCACAGACTGCAGTTGGGCTATAGCAAGCCACTGCAGCCCCCAATTAAGATGGAGATGGCGGTCTAACTGTTATCATAACCCTGTAGTTTAAACTTGTATATCCCATGTCATCGATATCGGTGGCCAACACAGAGGCATGGATTGATCACCCTCTTTTGTGTCCGGACATCAACTTGATCCCCAATGCACTGAAGCTCACAAACAAGTTCCCACTTGTTTGGGTGTGGCCACACTCTTATCAGTTGCATTCATCAAGAGGCCAGTGATATCTTCCAAGTGGACTGCTGAGTGACAAATCCCTTCTACATATCCATAGTATTACCATGCTAAGTGACATACCCGAAAGTACCCATACTTGGCACCCTATTATAGGCCCTTTAGGCATACCCCTAAGTATGTGACCTCACATGTAACACCATCATATGGTCAAAGGATCCATACAAGTACTACACGAGAATCACTAGTGATACTATATCATGTGGATTTCTCGTTTAGTGGATCTATCCAGTACCATGCCCCTTATGCATGTACCCATTAACTTGGTTGACATTCCATGTCCAATGACCGGTAAGACACCGCCATACAACCAGGTTAATGATAGTCTCTTATTCTATTCATTCCCATGACTAGAACAGACTACGGATCTATTCATGGTCATATCGTTTACCCTATCCATGGTCTTACTACCAAGTGCATGACACTTGTCATCATGGATATAGATATGTCCATTGGATACTTCATTTAATATATTGCACAAGATAAATATAATAAATGAATTGATGCCTTTATTAATAACACAAATGAGTATAATACATAAATCCAATAAATGTATAATACAAATACAAGGACCAATGCCTCGGGACTAGGGCATTTCCAACAATCTCCCACTTGCACTAGTTCCAACTAGGCATGGGCCTAATCCCTATAGACCTAGTATGACCCTTATGCTTGGGCTGAGCCAGCGCCTTAGTCAACGGATCCGCGACATTATCCTCGGTGTCCACTCTATGTAATGCAATGTCACCTCTCTCCATAATTTCTCGTATGAGGTGAAACTTTCTGAGCACGTGCTTTGTGTTCTTGTGTGACCGGGGCTCCTTAGCTTGTGCAACAGCCCCATTGTTGTCACAGAAGATATCAACTGGGTCTTGGATAGTTGGTACTACTCCCAACTCAGTGATAAACTTCCTTGTCCATACAGCTTCTTTTGCTGCATCACACGCCGCGATGTACTCAGCTTCTGTTGTAGAGTCTGCGATGGTTGGCTGCTTTGAGCTCCTCCAGCTTACAGCACCACCATTTAGCAAAAACACATATCCAGACTATGATTGGTACTCATCCTGGTCGGTCTGGAAGCTTGCATCAGTGTACCCAGTAACTGACAGTACTTCCTGACCACCATACACCAAGAAGTTATCCTTAGTCCGGTTAAGGTACTTGAGGATCGCCTTGACAGCTTTCCAGTGATCCTCCCCGGGATCCTACTGGTACCGGCTCGTCATACTTAGTGCAAAGGCGACATCAGGTCTTGTACATAACATGGAGTACATGATTGATCCTATAGCCGAAGCATATGGAACCAACTTCATGTTCTCCCTGTCCTCCCTTGTTTTAGGATAGTGTTTCTTACTAAGTTTCAGCCCATGGCCCATTGGCAAGAAACCTTTCTTGGCCCGGTCCATGCTGAACCTTTTCAGAACTTTGTCTATGTACGAGGCCTGACTTAGGCCCAGAAGCCGATTTGATCTATCCCTGTAGATCCTGATCCCTAAGATCATCTCAGCTTCGCCCAAGTCCTTCATTGCGAAGCACTTACTCAGCCACTGCTTTACCCCTTGCAGTGTAGGTATGTCGCTTCCAATGAGTAGGATGTCGTCTACATAAAGTACCAAGAATGTGACAATGCTCCCACTAGTCCTCTTATACACACAAGGCTCATCTTGATTCTGTATGAAGCCATATTCCTTTATGGCCTCATTGAATCTTAGATTCCAACTTCGGGATGCTTGCTTCAGTCCATAAATGGACCTTTGAAGTTTGCATACCTTTCCCGGATACTTTGGATCGACAAAACCCTCAGGTTGTGTCATGTACACATCCTCGAGTAACTTTCCATTAAGGAAAGCGGTTTTGACATCCATCTGCCATACCTCATAGTCATACCATGCGGCTATGGCCAGTAGTATCCTGATGGATTTGAGCATGGCGACTGGTGAGAAGGTTTCATCATAGTCTATTCCATGGACTTGTCTGAAACCTTTTGCAACCAGACGCCCCTTGAAGGTATTATCAGCTTTTAGCTTGTAGCACCACTTGCAACCTATTACCTTAGCACCCGGAGGTGGATCAACCAAGTTCCAAACTTGGTTATCATACATAGATTACATTTCTGCCTCCATGGCTTTATGCCAATTCGCAAATTGTGGACTAGCCATAGCCTCCTGGTAGGTTTTGGGTTCTTCCTCATCCCAGATGAGAAGAGTTTGATCATCGGTGACGAGGAAACCATACCTCTCCGGTTCCCGACGATCCTTACCATACCTTCTAGGTTCTTGTGCGGGCTGGGTCGGTGCTTCCCCTTGTGGAAGCTCCACCTGGGCCTCTAAGTTATCCTCTTCAGGAGCTTATGGACCTTGAACTTCCCTGAGTTCAACATTGCTCCCACTGTCTTTCTTGGAAAGGAACTCCTTTTCTAGAAAGACCCCCTTTCTTGCCATGAACACCTTGTTCTCGGCGGGGTTGTAGAAGTAATACCCTTTGGTTTCCCTAGGGTAGCCCACAAACAGGCATTTATCGGTTTTGGGCTCCAGCTTGCCACTAGTCAATTTCTTGACATGTGCTTCGCATCCCCAAATCCTTAGGAAAGACACATTGGGCTCCTTGCCCATCCATATCTGATATGGGGTCTTTTCCACTGCCTTGGTCGGAGTATTATTTAAGATGAGAGCTGATGTCTCGAGGGCGTGTCCCCAGAAACTAATTGGGAGAGAGGCTTGACTCATCATTGAGCGGACCATGTCCAACAGGGTCCTGTTCCTCCGTTCGGACACCCCATTCCATTGTGGTGTTCCGGGAGGAGTGAGCTGTGGAACTATTCCATGCTCTCTCAAGTATGAGTCAAACTCTGGACTCATATACTCATCGCCTCGGTCCGACCGAAGGGTTTTGATATTCTTGCCTAGCTGGTTCTGTACCTCGTTCCTAAATTACTTGAACCTATCAAGGGTCTCGGATTTGTGTTTCACCAGATAGACATAGCCATATCTGCTGAAATCATCCGTGAACGTGACGAAGTACAGATGCCCACTTCTGGTCACTGCGCTCATAGGTCCACATACATCTGAATGTATTAGGTCCAATAAGTCAGTGGCCCTTTCAGCCTTCTTGCTAAAAGGCGCCTTTGTCATCTTGCCTCGTAAACATGATTCGCATGTATCAATTGACTCCAAGTCAAAAGACCCTAGGACTCCAGCTTTGTGAAGCCTAGCTATGCATTTCTCGTTTATGTGGCCAAGACGACAATGCCATAGGTAGACAGGATTAAGTTCGTTAGGCTTAACCCTTTTAGTGTTTATGTTATAGACATGATTGGTTTCATTTAAGTCCAGGATATATAGGCCATTATTTAATAGAGCTTCTCCATAAAATAATCCCTCTCTAGATAAAGAAATTCTACCATTGGAAATAGTAAAATTAAATCCAGAAATATCCAACATTGATACAGAAATAATATTCCTGCACATAGCAGGTACAAAATAACAATGTTCCAAAATTAAAACCAATCCGCTGGGCATCACAAGGTGATATTCGCCGATCTCTATGGCAGCAACCCTTGCTCCATTTCCGACTCGCAAGTCCACCTCTCCTGACCCCAACGACCTTCTGTTCTTAAGTCCCTGCACATTACAACAAATGTGAGAACCACATCCAGTATTCAATACCCAGGATGTTGAAACAGTAAGGTTAATGTCTATAACATAAATATCTGAAGAGGACGCACCTTGGCCCCTTATTTGCTCTCCCATCAGCCTGGGACATGATCTCTTCCAATGGCCCGTCTGTCTGCACCCGAAACAGACATCTTCAGGACCTGCCTTCTGTTGGGCCTTGAGTTGGGCCTTGGCCTTCTTAGCCTTGGCCTTCTTGGCTTTGGCCTTGGCCTTTTCCTTGGCCTTACCCTTGGCAACAGGAGGGTTCCCCTTGTTCACCAGCAGCACCAGCGGAGTCTTTTTGATCGACTACTCAGTAAGCTTAAGCATCCCATGCAGCTCACTGACAGTGCGGTTCATCCCTTGCATGTTGTAGTTTAGGATGAACTGATCATAAGAATCCGACAAGGATGCAAGGATTGTGTCCACCACCAACTCCTGAGAGATAGGCGATCCAAGACGGGCCAAAGTGTCCAAATAGCCCTTCATCTTGAGCATGTGTGCGCTCACAGATGTCTCGGCCCCCATCTTACAAGAGTGGAATGCCTTATTGGTCAGGTACCTTTCCTGACGAGCTTGCTCCTGAAACATCTCGTTTAGAGTTGTTATCATAGCATAGGCTTGATGGTCCATAAATTGTTTTTGAAGTTCAGAGACCATACAGGCCAACATAAGGCATGTCACATCCCTATTATCCTTGATATGCGCCTCGTATTCCTCCAGCTGGGCAGCCGGTGGATTACGTCCTTGAGGCGCAGCTGGTACAGGCCTTTCCAGTACATACTCTTTTGACTCTTGTCTTAGAACAATTCTTAAGTTCCTAGACCAGTCCAAAAAGTTAGGACCGGAAAGCTTGTCCTTCTCAAGAATAGATCTCAGTGATAAGGTATTGTTGTTTGCCATTTAAGAGTTTCTACATAGAAAAAAATTTAGAGTGTTGATAAAGGACTTTAATTTGTTATTCCCATATAAAATTAATAATGAATCATGTTATTAATTTAAACCGAGTTGTTGGGCTCATGGGCCAAGATCCATATTTCATAAAGATATAGCCAAACGAGGGTTTGGTACAACTATACCTTAATTATTTAGGTAGGAACGCCGTCCAATCCCAACCTAGGGACTCTCGGTTTGATGGGCTTGTTGGCACTTACCCATCTGTGCTTAGGGCCAGGAGAATCCTACTACCCATGCTAAGTCAAAACCTCCATTCAAGTGTTAGAATATCCCATACTCTAACCCAATACAAAGTGACAATACTCCAGTGTATCCTGCGAGGGCATGGTCTACATCTAGCCTATTCCCACTTCGAGTCGGTTTTGAATGAGGGAAGCACTTTTAAGCGACTTAGTAATTCCATTTGGTTATTAGATTCAATTTATAACGGCTTACATACATAAGGCGGGTGAAATGTTGTTGGATCATACATTCATACAAGCAAATGAACATAAAGCATAATTAAATAAAAGTAAAATGGATTGCTATGGGCCTATATTACATCCAAATATTATTCTAGTAAGCTTATACTAGAAATAGATATCAGGTGGGCCTCCATCTTTCCCTTCTGGGCTTGCATCTCCACTTGGGCTTGCACCTCCACTTGGGCTCACCACTCCATGGGCTTCTTCTTTTACAAATTTTATAATAATTGAATAAAATAAAATTACATTAAAAAAAGAAAAACGACACACAGGCTGTATTTACCCAAAAAGAAAAATACAACCCATCTTGTACAAGGCCCAGTAGCATCCAACCATACAGACATTTAATCATACATATGCACCCAATACATATAATTCATAAGCATGTTATAATGCATGATTTAAGCCCATTTCAATTATGTCCAAGCCATTATATAGAAATCGCCAATTTTGGCCCACCATGGTTCTAACCCTTAACGGGCTTTGGGCCTCTAGCCCAGACAGTCCAACTGCTCCCACTGGAATTGGGAAACCATGGGTCCAATTCAGCCGTCCAAGTAATTGTGCCAAAATTACCCAAACCAATTTCAATTAACCATATTAATTTCCAAAATTAATATCACATGAATAAAATAAAATTTCATTCAAGAAACCACAAGCATTTAAATTGCATGAATTTAAACACACGAATTTTAAAACCAATTAAAATTTCAAAACTGGGCCCCAGGCCCAAGACCCGCCAAATCCAAAACACTGGGCCCGGTCCGCTGCAGCTAGGGCAACAGAGTTGCCCTAGCAACAGCAGCGGCGCAGCCGCCTAGCTGCTGCCCGCTCCTGCCGCGGTGCAGCCACTGCCCAGCAGTGGCTGCCGCCAGCAGCTGCCACCCAGCGGCCGCTGCTGTCCAGCGGCGGCTGCTGCTGGCGCTGCAGCAGGCAGCCGCTGCCGCTGCCGCCGCCACTCCCGCGGCATGTGGCGGCCGCCGGCGGTGATTCCGACGCCGGTAGCCCCGCACCCCGGGAGCCAGATTTTTTTTTTTTATTTAAAACAGAAATAAATAAAAAAATGAACAAATAAATATTACATCCATCAACAATAAGAAATTCACCAAGAATTCCAAAATCATATAATTAAATTAAACTAACATAAACCTATATGCAAATTTAATTTCAATTGTACAAAACAAATGGGAAAAATCTTAAACCCAAACCAAGAACCCCAATAAAAAATCTCCAATTTTAAAACATGGGATTCAACCAATTTTAACAATTTCCACGGATCAAAAGCCCGCTCTGATACCACTGTTGGGATTTTTCACCAGAAATCACCCGATAAAAGCGGAAGAACGCGATGATTTCTTCAAATCCAGTCCCAGGAGCAATTGAAATGGAAATTGTAAAACATAAAATTGAAATAGAAAGAGATTAAATTCTTACCCGGAATATCTCTTTCAAGAGATGGATGAAGACTGCAGAAATCAAATTAGATTCCGTCCTCCTTTTCGTACACGAGTGCCTAACGAACACCACCCGTGCTAGCGTCAGAAAATCACAAAATTTCAGAGAGTGAGGAGGCTAGGGAATTGGGCCAAATGGTGGCTTACACACTTGTGTATGTTGGCTGAATTCTCCCTTGGGTTTTAACCCTAGGGTTTCCAAATTCCCTAATGGGAATTTAGGTCCAGTTTGGCTTTTGTGTCTGTGTGGGCTTTCTTCTTTTAATTCAGGCCCAAACCTATTTTAATTAGTCTGGTTTAAATCAATTTCAAGCCCAATTTTAATTAACCCATGTATTTAATATATTACTCCAAGTAACATATTATTTACACTTAGATTAAAATTAGTTTGACCAATTAATTTAATCCATCAAATTAAAATTAAGTCTTCACAAACAAATTCAAATGTAAACCTATACATATGAATATTTCCACCTAGGAAATAAATCCATAATTAATCCAATTAATCATGTATAGCCAAATATTAATTTTTTATTATAATGATCAATCCAATTGATCCTTATAATATAATTAATATATATACACCACTCTCTCTAGTGTGTATACTCCAAGTATACATGTGATTCCTTAAGTCGGTGTTCAGTCGCTCAATGTGTACGATCCTGTGGCCCCATCTTTATGTTGGCAGTAGGCCTATGGCCCACAGACTGCAGTTGGGCTATAGCAAGCCACTGCAGCCCCCAATTAAGATGGAGATGGCGGTCTAACTGTTATCATAACCCTATAGTTTAAACTTGTATATCCCATGTCATCGATATCGGTGTCCAACACAGAGGCATGGATTGATCACCCTCTTTTGTGTCCGGACATTAACTTGATCCCGAATGTACTGAAGCTCACAAACAATTCCCACTTGTTTGGGTGTGGTCACACTCTTATCAGTTGCATTCATCAAGAGGCCGGTGATATCTTCCCAGTGGACTGCTGAGTGACAAATCCCTTCTGCATATCCATAGTATTACCATGCTAAGTGACATACCCGAAAGTACCCATACTTAGCACCCTATTACAGGCCCTTTAGGCGTACCCCTAAGTATGCAACCTCATATATAACACCATCATATGGTCAGGTCAAAGGATCCATACAAGTACTACACGAGAATCACTAGTGATACTATACCATGTGGATTTCTCGTTTAGTGGATCTATCCAGTACCATGCCCCTTATGCATGTACCCATTAACTTGGTTGACATTCCATGTCCAATGACCGGTAAGACACCGCCATACAACCAGGTTAATGATAGTCTCTTGTTCCATTCATTCCCATGACTGGAACAGACTACGGATCTATTCATAGTCATATCGTTTACCCTATCCATGGTCTTACTGCCAAGTGCATGACACTTGTCATCATGGATATAGATATGTCAATTGGATACTTCATTTAATATATTGCACAAGATAAATATAATAAATGAATTGATGCCTTTATTAATAACACAAATGAGTATAATACATAAATCCAATAAATGTATAATACAAATACAAGGACCAACGCCTCGGGACTAGGGAATTTCCAACAGATGGGTCGGTGTATGGAGGTACTGGGTCAGCTACGGCTGGAGGGCTCATTCGAAATGATAAAGCGGAGTGGATTGCTGGTTTCATGTGTCACCTCGGACCCGATATTTTGATTATATCCACAAAATTATGGGGGATATACCAAGGGCTTTGCTTAGCTAAGAGTATGGATGTTAAACGGCTTATAGTGGAGGCTGATAATTTGGAAGTGATTGAAGCTCTCACTGAAACAACGGATGTGTTTTGCCTCGATAGAAACTTAATACAAGAAATTAAGGAGATAAGTATAAACTTCCATGGCCTTGTGTTTCAACATGTGCTTCGGGAAGGAAATAGATGTGCAGATTGGTTGGCTCAACAAGCGCATATGGCTAGTATTGGATTTACCAGAGTTCAAACTCCTGCGGAGTATCTTCGTCGTCTATTAGATGAAGACAAGATAGGGATTTCTGTCCCTTGATCTGTTTAATTTTTCGTTTGTTGCTTTTTGTTCCTGTTTTGTTCTTTCTGAGTTTTACCAAAAAAAAAAGAATATATAATTAAAAAAACAATAATTCATATCATAATAATAACCATTAATTGGAGTCTTTTGGGTCAAATTACGCCATAAATTATTCTTCGAAAGTCGATTTAGTCACTAACCTTTCAAAATTATCAATGCCAACCTCCACCTTCTAAAGGAATTTGGACCACTCTATCTAGCAGGAATTCTCCTAATTATATTATCATAATTTTTAGCAGTTTTTGTTGCTTGCTTAATAACATTTTATCATCTTCTTAATAACCTTTTTTTTTTTTTTACCTGAATTCCTAAATTTAGTGGAAATATCACATTTTCAGTGGCAAGCGATGGCTCGGAAAAATAATTTTTATTTAATAATTATTCGAATCATACTAATATAAATTTTCAACAACAAGCACCAACAACTATTGGAAGAGGGGGCCAAATTATTGAAAACTTAAAGATGAAAAGGATATTGAGAATTTCAAAGGTTGTGTCGGTGGATCGGCTTTTGGAGAATAGTATTTGAATAATTTGACTCCAAAACCTTAACTCGGAGAATAGCTATCGATTCTCAAACCAAATAATAAAAAATTTTAGAAAAACAATCATATATACAATAATAATATTTGATCAATGAACAGAAATATAAACACTGACAAATAATGTCTAAAAAAAACCACACACAATCACTATATTAATTTTTTTATCTAACTAAAATTATATTAATGTAAACTAATAGAATGACATTGTAAATTATATTTATAAACTATATAAGTCGAGTAAAACAAACTTGAATAACAAAATACAAAACAAAATGAATCATAAGAAGTTGATGTCTTCCATCTTATATCAAGCAAGTATGATGCATATTAACTGATACCTGAGACTTTAATTGCGTCGATCTTTACTCCATATACCACCTCTAAACCCAATTTCTTCAATTGGAAAAGATACTAAATCTGGACACCAATTAGCATTCACAATTTTCAAACATGGCATCACTTGTTGTACCTTTAACCAGTCCATTCCCAATTCTGATAATGATTCGACCAACAAGGCTTCAATTTTCCACACCATGTTATCCTCACCCCAAAAGCTTTGATGCATCTTGCTAAGATTTCCAGATGATAATGAAAGATACCTCAACATAGGCAGTGAGACCGGATTGAGCCAGATAGGACTGATCTTCCCCGGATAAAACTGGAGAGCAAGTTCATAAAGTTCTGGTGGAGGATACAGCCGGTCGATTTTCCCAATGAGTTCCGAACCGTGGCTATCAAAGCAACTTATTTTCAAGACTTGAAGTTCCTGAAGCTTGACAAGTGCATTGACTTCATCATCTTCAATCTCATCACTGCGAGTTAAATGTAAACCAAGTGTTCTTAGTCGAGTCAAATTTCGTAGCTCACCTATCCTACACCCATCTGATTGGCTTGCTCTAGCCGGTCTAAACCCCAATAAAACTTCGAGGTTCGAAAGCCTTCCCAATCCTTTTGGTAAGTATTCAAGCGAACCACAATGGCTTGCGTCTAAAACTCTGAGCTTCTTGAATCTCATGAGATATAGAGGTAAAGATTTAAGATTTTGGCAATAGCTCACGTCTAAAATCTGCAGGTTGGTAAGTTTTTCGAGTGAAGGAGGAAGTTGAATCAAAGGATGAGTATTGCTTAAGCTAAGGTATGTTAAATGTTGAAGATGGCCAATCTGATATAAAAGACATGTAAGAGGCATTTCGAAGAGTGATTTGCAGACATCTAAAACTCTCAAATATCTGCACTCACTGAACTTTTTAGCTATGGTCGATGAAATCTTGTTCAGTTCACCGGTCTTAGTTGTCGACAGCAACGCCCGTAACTTTTGATTGGAAGCAAGCTTTTTCTGATCCATATTGCTATTAATGCCTAAATGTCGGCTGCCTATACCGTCTAGTCGAAAGAATGCATCATCTTCTGCCATCTTGATCACCAAATCACGAACCATATCATGAATCCTGCAAGCATAGATAGTTCCATTGTAAGTCTTGTCGACCACTTCGACCAAACATCGATTCGTTAACCCTGAGAAACAACTTTCACCAGCTTCGATTGATGATCTACCAACCCGCAGAGGAACAAACCCCTCCCCAATCCACCAGCGAATCAACTGTTCCTTTTCTATAATACAGTCCTCTGGGTATAGAGTGAAACTGAGAAAACAGGATTTAAGGTATGGGGGAAGCTCATCATAGCTCAATTGTAATGAAGCCATAACAGAATCATCATTTTCTGCTAATTCATCTCGGAAGTTACCTGCAATTCGCTTCCACTCGTGATAGGATGACTTATAAAGCAGTAGTCCCCCAATGGCCTTAACTGCCAAGGGAAGACCTTTACATTTCTGTACAATCTCCTTTCCAATCTTTTCTAAATCATCATGCCTACATTCACCTCCAGTTGCCGCAAAAGCAATCTTCCGAAATAGCAACCAACTGTCATCTTTGCTGAGGAACTTGGGCCGGTGGATGCTTGCTTCGTTAACTCCCATCTTTCTTGCAACTTCCTCGATCCTCGTAGTTATGATGATGCTGCTTCCATTTCCTTTTGGCAAGCCATCATATATTCTACGAAACCAATTAACATCCAAGCTCCACACGTCGTCCATCACAATTAAGAACCTCTTGCCCAAAAGATATTGGTTTATCTTCTTCAGCAATTCACCTCGATCATCCCCGACGCTTGCATCTCCCAAGTTTCTTAGTATGCTTCTCATTATTTGTTCCTCGTCGAGTGTTTGAGAGACGGATACCCACATTCTTCTTTCAAAGTGGTCCTCTATCTCTCTTTCGTTAAAGACCTTTTGAGCAATTGTTGTTTTTCCTAATCCACCCATTCCAACAACACCAATAGCTAAAATCCCTTGATCTGCTGCAAAAAGCCACTCTTTCATCTTTTTCGTGTCATCTTCCAATCCAACCACTTGTGTATGATCATAAACTGGAGAGCTCCATCGAGGCATTTGGTTATTCTGTGGATCTATTCTACCCATTTCATTGCTGCCTGACAGACCAAGCAAGGACATGTGTTCTTTAATTTTAGTTATTTTCTCGTTTATTTCCCTGAGCCGCTTTCCGGTTTTATATTGGAAATGAAGCTTTGGTGGATGGAAACAAGTTAGCCAGCCATTGGAAAATGGGTCATCTTCCTTTGACTGAAGCTGGCAGTCAGCTAATATATCTTCAGCTTCATATATCAGCTCCCGTAAATTGCCCATGATAGAGCGCAAAGTCTGGTCTTTCCTTTTTCTTTTGTCTGCATCTTTGAGGACGCATTGCATCAGTTCAAGCTCCTTTTGCAGGTTCTCAAATTGGTCCCTAAATTCATTCACTATGCGGCCCTCCTCCACTAGAGTATTCAAAAGCCTCTCCAAGAAGACAGTAACTACCGCATCCACCATATCTTTGCCTTAAAATGGTTTCATACTAAGAGGAAAACATTACAGTCAATAATTGATCCAATCAACCATCATGTACTCTCATCAAAACTTGCACCAAAAATAAGCATAATACAAAAGTGAAATTCAACTTCAGAAGGAGAAGTGTTCAAGTTTACGGGATCCAATCAAAGTTTAAGCTCAAGGCGAGCAGGGAGTTGAAAACATGATAGTATGCCCATTAAGTCATTACATGCTAACAACAATCAAAGTTCAGTGGCCAAAATTTCAGCAAATCCAAATTAAAGTTCAGGGTAGAAAGTTAAAAGTTGACTTGAGTACAGGTTCAAAAATTTTGTTTTGCCCATTAAATTCCCACCAGAATCACTCAACATTTGTTTGTTGCACCAATTTTTACAAAGATTACCAAAATATTCCCAAACCCTTTCTTGTTGTCTACATCTTCTAGTATTTGAATTTAGCTAATGAGCATAAGCTATTAATTTACAGAACTATGAAAATTGATATATTTAATTTACATACATTTTCTAATCCTGTTGTTTCTACTTTTGTGCCTAAATCCAATTAAAAAGGAATAATTTGTTCAAATGAATATCAAATTCAACCCAGAAACAAGAGAAACAAGTCAAAGAATTATAACCCAGCTATAATTGATAATTAAACAACAGAAAAATTGTAGAAAAAGAAAGTGATGAAGGTTAAAGAGATAAGATATGATACTAACAGTTGAAAAGGGTAGCAAGCAGCTTCAATTCGTCCTTGATGAGAATTTAGTGAAATTTACAGGAATATGCGTCCGCTTTATTTCACATACATAATAATAAATATATTCTTTTCACACACAAAAAAAAAAAGAAAAAAAAAAAAAAAAGAGTGATTAAATTAGTCATCGTTTTAGATTCAACTCAAAGGCAGGGAAGTCAACCGCAGTCATACGCGGTTCTCAGCAACTACCAAGCCAAAGACTAAGTATGTAAAGTTGTAATGGATTTCGATCCCATTGAAACCACTCTCATCCCTCTTTTGCCCCTCAATCTTGTAAACAAAGTCACAAATTTGGACTCCAAATAATTCCGTTCCGTTTGTATCCGCTGAAACTACGTCGTTCCTCTGTTGATCAAAGTAATTGTACTCCCTCTCTCCCAATTTCAATTTGTTAGAGGATAGCTAACATGGTTTAAAGACAATTTTTATTTATAATTTTTCTTACATATTTTTATTTAACTTTTCAATAGGAGCTGTTGAATATTAAGTTATTACAATTTTTAATTAAATTTTTACATTAGATTAGTAGAATATTTAAAAACATTGATGTATTTTATTAATTATTAAATATAATAAATAAGGGCATATTAAGAAGATTGGAAATAATTAATTTTTATAAAAGGAAAGTTCTCTATAAATTTGGAACAAACTAAAATGGATAAATGCATTATTTCTAGTCAGCCATGTTTAGGCTAGCTTGTATTAATAATATTAATGCTTCTCCTTGAGGGGGAGGATGAAGTTCCAACCCCCCCTCTTTTTAAGGGATTTTACATAAATACTTACATTTTGCAACCCTGTTTCTTTTTTACGTGAACAGAAAATCTTTGCTTAAATATCTTAAAAACTTTTCAAAATTTCAAAATTATGTGATTTAAGCATTCATATATTACATGATTTCTTTGAGAAAAAACACCACAACAAAGAATCGAAATCTCTAAAATACCTCCATTGTGATTGAAATCGCAAAACACAACAATCTGAAAACATAAAAATTGCACAATAACAGAAATTGCAAATCGTAAACTCTCCATAACTGCTTCATTGATACAATCGAAGACATTGCTGCATCGCAAAAACATAGAAAATCGATCATAGACATGGAAGAAAATTGTAATTCTGCTCAATCATATTAGAACTTGGACTGAAGAACACATATTCATAAAAATCGCAAATATCTCTCCATCACTGCCTCACTAATTCAAACAAACACATTGCAGAAACACAAACATCAAGTCGATCACAAACATATGAAATAACTAAGGTATAATAAGAGTATCAAAGGTATAACTAAGGTATAAATAAGGTATAATAGTTGTACAAAGGTATAAATAAGGTATAACAGTTATAAGGAAGGTATAAATAATGTCTATAGTTAGAGTATCAAAGGTATAACTAAAACATAACAAGAGTATCAAAGATATAACTAAGATATAGCAGTTATGCAAAGGTATAACTAACATATAATAAAAGTATCAAAGGTATAACTAAAGTATAACTAAGATATAACAGTTGTACAAAAATATAAGGTTTAACAGTTGTACAAAGGTATAACTAACGTATAATAAGAATATCAAAGGTATAACTAAGGTATAACAGTTGTACAAAGGTATAACTAAGGTGTAATCAGTATATCATAAGCTATAATAAGTGTATCTTAAGATATAACTAATGCATAATTAGTGTGTCAATATATCAGATGGTATAACTAAGGTATAATCTATGAATCTTAAGGTATGAACAAGGTATAATGTATACCTAACCTAAATAACTATATCAAACTATACAAAAAAAAGTATATAGAATGTATATGACAATATTATGCAGATTTGATACAAAAAACTAACAATAGAACCACACCAATACCAAATAAAATACAATTAGAGTATCAATAAGTTATAAACAAGGTATCAAAGTATAAACAAAGTATAATCAGTGAATTAGAATATATAATCAGAGAATCATAAGGTATAATCAGTTTAAAAGTGTATTGGTAAGTATAATTAAGGTATAAGTAGGTATAATCATTGTAAAAGTCAAGGTTATGAAAACCGGACCGGACCGGCCGGTTCGACCGGTTTTACCGCGAACCGGCCATGGGTCCGGTCGGTTTAATTGAAATCAACGGTTTATTATAAAACCAGAATTGACCGGTTCGAACCACGGAAAACCGGTGAACCGACGAACCGGTCAAAAACCGGTTTTCTTGATCAATGCTAAATAAATTTCAGAAAATGTCATATGTTGGATTTGAACTCACGACCTCTCAAGATGAATCCAATGCCTTAAACCACTTAGCCACCCTGAATTTATTGATAGGTTTTACTGAAATTTGTAATATATCAATTAAATAAAAAGGTATCATAAAGAAAACATTTTCATGAAATTATTTACTTATATCACAAAAAAGTAAAGTCAAAATGATAATTTTCATCCTTAATCTTGAAAAACGTACATCAATTGAATTTGAATTTATGATTTTGCATCGTACAA
Source organism: Euphorbia tirucalli (assembly GCA_039660915.1). Taxonomy (NCBI): domain Eukaryota; kingdom Viridiplantae; phylum Streptophyta; class Magnoliopsida; order Malpighiales; family Euphorbiaceae; genus Euphorbia; species Euphorbia tirucalli. Next base: position 67,599,344 of record CM077641.1, on the reverse strand, counting down.
TGAAACTGAAGTGACTACATTAGTTCATTATATTTTATTGAATCATACCATTTTAGTAGTTAATTTTTGATTCCAAATCCAGTGCACTGCTTGCTTCATTTAGTAGTAGTACTTTTGATTTCTTTAGTATTTCTTTGCTATTGCTAGTCTCTGTTTTTGCCCTTACTTTTACTAGTTTATTTTTATTATTTAAGGCTTGTATTTGCTTAAGTTTTAAGATATTTTATGACCTTATTTTTAATATTAAATATTTAAAACTTGTGTTTGATGAATTTATAAGCTTATTTATTATTTAAATAATATTTTTTCTAAAAAAATCAATAATCCGGTATAACCACCGGTAAAATCCGGTTGAACCGATTGAACCACGTACCAGTAGCTTCACCGATTTGATGTGCTGTACGGTTATGATAACATTGGTAATAGTGTATCCTAAGATATAACTAAAGTATAATCAAAGAATCATCACTGTAATAGTGTATCTTAAGGTATAATCACTGTAGTAGGGTTATTATACCTTAATTATTCTTTAGTTATACCTTTGATACTCTTATTATATCTTAGTTATTACTTACTGATAAATTAATACACTCATTATATCTTAGTTATACCTTTTAATACACTAATTATACTTTATGACACACTGATTATACCTTATTTATACATTGTTTGTACCTTATTTATTCATTGTTTAAGCATTATAGTGTATAAGAAATGTATAACAGTGTATAAGCAATGTATAACACTGAATAAGTATTATATAATAGTGTATCAGAAGGTATATATAAGGTATAATCAGTGTATCAGAAGGTATAACGATGTACAATTAGTGTATTATAGTATCAAAAGGTATCACTAATGTATAATTAGTGTATCAGAAGGTATAACTAAGGTATAATAACACTATTACAGTGATTATACCTTAGTTATACCTTAAGATGCACTATTACAGTGATTATACCTTACTTATACTTTAAGACACTATACTTTTCTTAATTGCACTTTCCAAACATGGCCATTAAGTACCTTTAGTTTAACTACATTAGACAGTTCATCTCTATATTTACTCACAAACTTCAATGCAACACTCTGCCCAAAATGATACAAGAAATCCATAACCAAAATCAAACAGAGCATTTCAAAGAAAGTCTCTGCCGAAAAAGATAAAAGAAATCCATAACCAAAAACAACAGAGCATTCATATGAAGATTATATGAACAAGGAGATGAACTCTTCAATGTAGAAAAGATAACAATACCTAATGGTCATGTTTGGAAAGTCCAATTAAGAAAAGAAAAGGATCACATTCTCTTTGGTCGCGGTTTGAATGAGTTCTTTCAATAAGTAACTGTATCAAGGTATAATTAACGTATAACCAATGTATCATTAAATGAATAAGTAAGGTATAACTAAGGTATAATTAAGATATAACACTTGTACAAATATATAACTAAGGTATAATCAGTATATAATAAGCTATGATAACTGTATCTTAAGTTATAAATAAGATATAACTAAGGTATAATTAGTGTGTTAGTGTATCAGATGATATAACTAAGGTATAATCAATGAATAAGTAAGTATAACTAAGGTATAAACAAGGTATAAATGTATCAGTAAATATAATTAAAGTATATCAGTTTATCCTAAAGTATAACTAAGTTATAATCATTATGTTAACAAGTATAACTAAAGTATAAAAGAGGTATAACTAAGATATAAAAAAGCTATAACTAAGTTATAATCAACGTATCGACAAATCTAAAGTATAACTAATGTAAAATCAATGAATCAGTAACTATAAGGGATAAATAAAGTATCAGAAGGTATAAACAAGCTATAATCAACAGTCTATGAAAACAAAGTAACACAAACATATAATCAAGGCATCTAAAAAACTATAACTAGTATATGGTCTCTTAGAAATAGAATTCTAACAATCCTTCACCATTTTTACGTCAGAAAACAATAAGAAAAATGAACAATCTAAATGCATGCAACAAAAAATGAAAACAAAACAAAACAAACACAAAAATAAATACGAAAAAATGGAGAAAAAAAACCTTATTATCTCTGAAATGCAAGTTCTGAAGATGAAGAAGAAGATAACATCGAGAACAACAACAAATCCATGAAAAACAATTGAGTACGTGAATAAGAGCATATGAAAAGGCAATACTCATTTTTTTTATATATAGGTCTACCAGCCTACACATATAATAAAAATATATTAAAAAAATGTATCATAAATATATAAACAATATAACAACAACATATATCATTAACAATACAACAAACTATGGTATAACTAAGGTATAATCAGTATATAACAAAGTATAACTAAGTTATAAGGTATAATTAGTGCATATCTAAAGTATAACCGATATATTAGAGGAATAACTAATCTATAATCAGTGTACCAGAAGGTATAACCAAGGTATAATCAGTGTAAAACAACATATAACTAAGGTATAATCAGTGTATAATTAACAATAAACTAAGGTATAAGTAAGATATAAACAATGTATAACTAAGGTATAAATAGTGATTATACAATGTATAACTAATGTATAATCTGTGTATAATCAGTGTAACATTAACCAATAAAACAAACTAAGGTATAATCAGTGTACCAAAAGGTATAACCAAGGTATAATGAATGTATAACAACGTATAACTAAGATATAATCAGTGTATAATTAACAATATAACAAACTAAAATATAAGTAAGGTATGAACGATGTATAACTAAGGTATAACCACAGATTATACAATGTGTAATTAAGGTATAAATCTGTGTATCATTAACAACATAACAAACTAAGGTATAATCAATGTATCAGAAGGTATAACTAAAGTATAATCAGTGTATAACAACGTATAACTAAGGTGTAATCAGTGTATGATTAATAATATAACAAACTATGGTATAAGTAAGGTATAAACAATATATAACTAAGGTATAATCAATGATTACACAACGTATAACTAAGGTATAATCCGTGTATAACCAATGTATCATTAACAATATAACAAACTGACGGTCCCAAATGGCTAGCTACAGTACTAGTGGGGGGTGAATAGTACTGTAGGGAGAATAAAATTTTAGCAAACTTTCTTTTCAAAATTCTTTTTGAAGAAACACAAGTTTCTTTCTCAAAAACAAGTTTTATAAAAAATGCGGAATTAATTAATATAATAAAACTTGTGAATATAAAATTGCTTTTGTAAAAAATAAATTTAAATAATAAAGCGATTCATTTATATTGCTGGAATTTAAATAACATGAAATATAGAGAGAGTAGGGATAGAAAAATGTAGACGCCGAATTTTATGCTGGTTTTACCCAACTGGTCTACGTCTAGTTCTCAAGCCAACTGCTTGATATTTCCATTAACATTTCCTTTACGGGCAGGAAACAAGCCTGTGTTACTTTTTGCGAGTTTAAGTAACAAACTCAATACTTTTGCAGGCTAAGTATCAAACCTCTACCGTTACTTTTTAGAGCTTAAGTAACAAACTCTACCGATGCTTTTTCGAAGCTCAAGCACCAAACTTTTATAGACTTTATTGATCACACCACCAACAAAGTAAACCCCCTTCACATAGCCTTGTGTGAATATACAATTCTTGAATAAATATTTGAATGAAACAAATGTAGCTCTTTTCTCATTTCTCTCTTTGGGAATTTGGAAGACTAGAAATGTATGCTTAAGAATGTGTGAATTACTTATTGGTCTTCCTTGCCTTCAAGTCTTCATCTTCATTCCTTTTATAAGAAAAAGTAGCATTATGGCCGTTTGATACAACTCATAAGGAATGATGGCCGTTTGAACTAACTCTTAAAGAGAGATGTACTTTGAACTCAAGTAATAAGCACTATGTAGCTGTTTGAACTTATTCACAAAGAGAGATAGATGTTAATTTCAAGTAGTAAAGGATTGATGGCCGTTTGAATTATCTCACAAAGAGATATGGATGTTGTTTTCAAGTAATAAAGCTGTTTGATTCATTTCATAAGTAGAAGTGGATGTTGATCTTAACTAATAAAGCCGTTTGACTTAGCTTATAATCAAAAGTGTATGTTGATCTCAAGTCACAAAGCCGTTTGTCTTTTCTATGTAAGTCATAAGCTATTGATGATTTCAAAAATCAAGCTTGTGTTATCTGTTGATATCTTTCCATAAAGAGATCTCAAGTAGTAAACCATTTTCTTTAAGTCATAAAGAAATTCAAGTAGTATGGTGTTAAGTGAGTGTCAAATCAGGTTAGGGCCGAATGTATGTATATCTTATAAACTCAAATCTTTCAACCCATAAGCCAATATCTTTCAATATCTTTCAATATCTTTCAACTCATAAGCATATATCTTTCAATATCTTTCAACTTATAAATCTAATATCTGTTAATATCTTTCAACTTATAAGCCAAAGTCTTTCAAGTGATAAGGTAGTTAAAGTTAACTTATAAACCAAAGACTTCAAGTAATATTTGAAGTTAACATATGAGCCAAAGTGTTTAAAACAATATGTGGCCGAATACTCTACTTTCAACTCATAAGTAGTTTTTGACTTTATAAAAGAATTTTTAAGTCATAAAGAGAAATATATAACTTATAAGCATGAGGTCTATTTATCCTTTTATATAAAGTGGAATTCTCACCTCATAAAGTACTTATGTGACTTATAAAATCATTTCATCTAATAAGGGGTAATTCTTAACTCATAAAGTGCTTTAACACAAATAGTTTAAGAACCTTATTAAATTAAATGTCAACTTGTGATCATCAAAACCGAAGTCAACACAAACTAAGGTATAACTAAACTATAACCACTGATTATATAATGTATAACTAAGGTATAATCTAACCAATGTATCATTAACAATATAACAAACTAAGCTATAACCAATGTATAACTAAGCTAAAATCAATATAGCAAAAGGTATAACTAATGTATAATCAGTGTACAAAAAATGTATAACCAAGGTATAACTAAACTATAATTAGTGTATCAAAAGATATAACTAATGTATAATCAGTGTATAAAAAAGGTATAATAAGGTATAATCAGTGTATCATTAACAAAATAACGAACTAAGGTAAAAGTAAGGTATAATCAATGTATAAATAAGGTATAATCAAGGTATCAGAAGGAATAAACAATAACTAAGGTATAACCAATGTATCATAAAGTATAACTAAGGTGTGAGCGGATGACCTTTTAGCAGAACGTGGTGAAGCGAACCGAGGAAAGGGAAAAGAGAATTTTTTGGATTTGGATTGAAAATAGGTTTGTATCTTGTTTAGGAAAACCATTGATTTGTTTGGAAATCCTTTTTGTAGAAAACCTTTTCCTTTGAATGTGAATTTTAGAAAACTGGTTTTGCATTTTCTAGAAAATCCCATTTTATTAACTTAAAGACCTCGAAATCTAAATTTCAAGATCAGTGACAGAGTCGCCACCCAGATCAGCTCATCTGGGAAATTCCCGTACAGCTCCCTACTGAGCGTAGACTACTGTACCTACTCTAGAGATTTAGAGTTCGGGCAACTTACCTATTCAACCTCAAGCTTGTTCTCATTTATAAGTGCATAAGACAATATTTTACTCACTTAATTCTCTACCCATTTTATCTTGCATTATTTAGCCCATGCTCATTTAGATGATAGAAATAAATTACATAAAATTAAAGTGCAGAAATATAAACCATACATCCAAACAACCAAAAAGAAATAGAGGTCACTTATTACAACCCAAAAAGAGAAAAACTCTCATCCTCACCAATACAATCGCCTAGATACACGAAGATCTAAAAAATTACAATCGCCTAGAATACATGATTAAGCTATAAAATACACCTAAAATAAAAATAAAGAAAAATAAAAGCTGTAGAATAGATTGTTAGCACAATTATATTACAAACACAAGTATGACTCACATAAGACAGAATGGGGAATCTTAAAGAATGGAAGCATGCATTTAGGGAATAACCGAGTAGTCCGAGCGACTTACTCAGTTAGACTTGCAAAATGGTTTTAGAAACGCCCTGTAGATTTTATGCTTGAAAACAGTTTTGGAAAACAGTTTGGCTCGGTTACATGCAAATTACTTTAGTTTAGTGGGTCGGTTATCCCAGAACTTGGGGTTCTGTTCGTGGGGGTTTCCTAATTCCAAACATCCATCTAAGGTCTAAAACAGTAAACACATCAAAAACAGGTTTGATTCTGAAGACATCATCACGCGATGACGTTCGTATGGGTCATTCTGTGATTCTGACTCCTGCCTATCACTGCAGCCGTGTGACTATTGTGAGCGGATGACCTTTCGAACATGAAAGCGGAATGCGGCAAAGCAAACTGGGGAAAAGAAAGAAAGGGTGTTTTGGATTATTTTGCTTTCAAAATGGGTTTATAGTTGCTTAGGAAAACCATTGATTTATTTGGAAATCCTTTTTGTAGAAAACTTTTCCTTTGAATGTGAGTTTTAAGACATTTTAGAAAACCCCATTTTATTAACTTAAAGACCTCGAAACCTAAATTTCAAGATCAGTGACAGAGTCGCCACCCGGATCAGCTCATCCGGGAAATTCCGGTACATCTCCCTACCGAGCGTGGACTATTGTACCTAATCTAGAGATTTAGGGTTAAGGCAACTTACCTACTCAACCTCAAGCTTGCATTCATTTGTAGTTTGTATCACCATATTTTTATTCACTTAATTATCTACCTATTTTATTTATTATATCTTTTTTTGTTATTAACCCATGCTCATTCAAATGAAAGAAATATATTGCATGAAAATAAAGTGCATAAAAATAAACCATACATCCAACAAATCAAAGAATAAAAGTAGAGGCTGCTTATTACGACCAAATTGAATGAAAAAAAGAACTCCCATGCTCAACGATATAACCCCCTAGATACACAAATATCTAAACGAAAAATTACAATCGCCTAGGATCCACTAATAATCTATCAAATACATCCAAAATAATAAAAAAAGACTGAAAAATAGATATTAGTGCAAATATATATAACAAGCCAGACTCAAATAGATAGAACGGGGAAATGAGATATTTGGAGACATGCATTTAGGGTGTAGTCAGGTAAACTTGGCTAGTTCCCCCGATTAGACCTAGAAAACGGTTTTGAAACGTTCCCATAGATTTTTGTTATGTGTTGGAAAATAATTTTGAAAAATGGATTAGCTCGATTACATGCAAATTTATCCATTTAATGGGTCGGTTATCCTAGAACTCGGGGTTTCGTTCATGCGGGTTTCCTAATTTAACATCCATCTAGGGTCTAAAAACGGTAAACAAGCCAAAAACAGTTTGATTCTGAAGACAGCATCCCCGACGACATCCATGCGGGTCATCCCATGATTCTACCTCCTTCTAGAAGTTACAGCCGTATGGCTATAACCATTACATCCGTATGGCTGTAATACCCAGAATCTGAAATTGGTTTTCTTTGCTTTGAAAATCACTGTTTTAATCTGTTTCAATGATTTCTAGGAATTTTATGGAATTCAGGGGTCTGCTAATATTGGATAATGGATCCAATTTGGACCAAACGACCCTGAATTTTAGAAACCGAAATCAAAGAAACCAAAAACCTCATATCCACACTATTAGAAATCTGAAAACCAAAGCTTTGTAATGCAAAAATGTGTTCTGACCGGATTGAATCATAACAGAACAAATAAAAGTGGAAAACTGGCTATTTCTGGTCGATTTTGGGCTTTTTAGGTTTCATCCCTAAAGAACATAGCCGTGCGACTATAGTTTTATAGCCGCACGGATCTGTTCTAAGCAATTATAGCCGCACGGCTGTAATCAAATAGCCAATTCCAGAAATTTTATGGAACAAAGGAAAATATACAACAAAAGCAAACAAACACAAGTTTAAGGCCTCTTAGAGTTTACCTTATTGATATTCCAGTGTGTTTGACATCCGAAAATGGGTTGAGAAGCCGGAATGCACTTAGAGTCCTACTAACATCCCAAAATACCAGAATACGCGTCTCGAATTAAACGAACGAACCCGAGAAAAACCCGAACGAATGTGACACAGCCAGGAACTTAGCACTCTATGTTTCTAGTGTATTTTTATGTCCTTTTGTTTTGGTTTCTCTCTTTTTCTTCTTCCTCTATTTTTCTTTCTTTCTTCCTCTATTTTTCTTCTTTCTCTCTCTCTCTCTCTCTCTCTCTAATTCTCTGCTTTAATCTCCTTTCTCTCTAATTGTTTTTCTCTCTTTCCTTCTCCTCCTTTTCTTCTTTTGTTTTCCAATCTTAAGACCTCCTTTCTAAATCCCGGCCAAAATCCACCTAATTTGAGAAAACCCATCCCCTGTCATCGAATGATTCTGATTTTTGGTTGAAAATCTAATCGGTCGCTAGAGCCGTGTGACTGTAGTATTATAGCCGTGCGGCTCTAGCATTATAGTCGTGTGGCTATAGTTATGAAACTACAGCCGTATGACTCTAACCAAAGCCGTGACAGATGCACCTAAATCCTATACTCACCTTTAAGCCTCTTAATCACTCGAAGGACCTTTCTCGGGGTTTCAGATCGAGGACCGTTTGGTTTTCAGAGCATTTAAGACATTCCAGGCAACATCCCATTCATTCTCAAATCCAATTCACATTCGTCTGCTTAACAGGTAATATAGGACTCTCATTATAGAGGTCAGGAAAACCCGTGCTCACATGCTGTCCCTTGCAGGATCAAAGTCGACTCATGGTCAGGCTATTATACCTGGTTCAATTTTGGTCTGGCGATAAAAAGCATGGTGAGAAAGGAAAAAGAAAACATACCTGACATGTTAGTTTGTCAAGGAAATTAGGCACAACGTCTAGCTGGGGGACATATCTCAGCTCTTCGTGGAGTGATGGTTGTGTGTCGGCCTCGGAGGCTTTGGTTTGAAGTTGGCTCTAGGAACTTTGGTTTTGAAGTCAGCCCAGGGGGCGTTAGTTTTGAAATTAGCTTAGGGACATTGGTTTGAAGTCGGTCTAAGGGGCATTGGTTTGAAGTCGGCCCAGGGGGCGTTGGTTCTGAAGTTGGCCCAGGGGGCATTGGTTTTGAAGTCGGCCCTGGGGGTGTTGATTTTGAAGTCAGCCCATGGGGCGTTGGATTGAAGTCGGCCTATGGGGTGTTGGTTTGAATTCGGCCCAGAGGGCGTTGGTTCTGAAGTCGGCCCAGGGGGCGCTGATTCTGAAGTCGGCCCAGGGGGCGCTGATTCCTGAAGTTGTGTTGAGAATACGTATTTATTCCTTGATCAATAATTTTGGAAATAAAAAGTTTTGCCCCTTTGATCAAGAATAAATATGGCTTGATTGTTTTGCCCCTGTACACTTGTAAAAGTCAAGAAATACCCTTCTCAGGATTAGATTAGCATGAATGGAAATTATGAAAAATTAAGAAAACTTTCTTAATTAAGAGTTAGAGCCATATGGCTATAATTTGTAAGATACAACAGCGTGACTGTAGTACATAGCTACGCGGCTGTGACTTGCCACCTCGCGTAACATGGGCAGACCTTTTAAAAAAAGGCAAACGACTCATTTAACCAAATACTCCCACTTCTTCTTCTCCTTCTATTTCTCTTTTTCTCCCATCTCCTTTAACCAATTTTCAACCTTCAAGATGATGAAGAAACTTAGAAAGTAATTCGTCTGGCTGCTCCTTCACAGCCCGCCCCTCACACGACATACATGATGCTAGAGGGGGAGTTTTTCTTGTCCACTGAGACTACAGTGGATGTATACAGACTCTAGGACTCGGTTGCATACTGCGGGGTCAAGAGGAATGATCCCATACCGGTCACACTTCAACCGTCTACACATGTGTCCCAAAAATTGGTTAGTTTTCCTAATTTTCTCTTTTTTTTTTCAATTTTTCCAATTCCTGCAAATGTAGATGAAATTAGACAAAATTGATACATGTCTAGGGTAGATTTTGCCCCTAGGAACTTTAATTGATGATTTGGTCATGATTAGAGTTGATTTAGGGTTAAATTTATGAAATCTAGAGTTTTTCCAAAACTTCTGTGTTTTTCCAGATAGAGCCACGCGGCTCTACGTTATGGCCGTACGACTTTGTTCTAAAGCTTGGCCGAAAATACTTGAATAGAGCCGCGCAGCTCTATACCTGATAATTACAGCTGTGCGGCGGTAATTACAGCCGTATGACTATGACTACAGCCATGCGGCTATAAGGGACAAAATATAAATTTCTTTATTCTTTCCTTCAATTTCAATGCTTTTTATTTGGTTCATGTGACTCATGTGTAACTCCGATAACTCATAGAAATTCCTTGTACATTATTTTGCAGGATCAGTCCCATAATCATAGGGTCCGGACGCTATCGAATGCTTTGAGGTGGTACAGAAGGCTTCCAAACATGGTGAGGAGGATAGTCGATGCTACAGGGCTGGAGATGATGGTGTGCTCAATGTGTGAGCATCCTCCCCAGATGAGCCATGTCTATTGACGGTGTTGATTGAGTGGTGGATGGATTCCGCACACACCTTCCACTTCTCGACTGGGGAATACACCATCACACTTGAGGATTTTGCGGCTATCACTGGGCTTCCTTTTGGAGGGTGCATTATCTACTTCAACTAGATGGTGGAGAAAGGAGGCTTCAATCCTGAGATCATAGCAATGCTGATTGGTTTGTCTCTTCGGGACAGGAGGATTTAGGGTGGCACCCTCCAGGACTATTGGTTGGGGAGGTAGGCTGAGCTTCCTGAGGACTCTACTTTCACGCCCGAGGATGCGAGGTGCTATGCTAGGGCTTTCCTCCTTCATGCCCTTGGCACCTTGGTTTTCTCTATAGGTCAGAGCAACATGAACTTAGATATCCTCCCCTCACTGATCCAACTAGGTGACGTGAGGGACTTAAGTTGGGGATGAGCCAACTTCACTCAGTTGCACTATTTCCTCGATATATATGCCCAGGGGAAGCATAGAGGGTTGAAGGGCCTTGGATCATCCTTCATGTGAGTTTCTCCAACTTTTTTTTAACTTTCTTATTATGCATCCTTTGCAGATTTGGGCGTACGCGTATGGGTTCATCTCCCAGCTGGTGGTACATATTCCTGAGACCACATAGCTCCCTGATTTCCCCCGATTGGGATGGTGTTGGGTTTCAGCTTGGGTGAGGTGGACAGGACTATGGAGGACTGCTGATTATTGCTGACCCAAATGACGTTTAAGGAGGTATACATCTCCCCCTTTTATGCATTCTGAATTCTGGTACTTCATAACTATTTCTCTGATCTTCTAACTTCTGGTCTTCTGATTTTAGCTGACTAAGGAGCCTTGGAGGGGGGCTATGTTGCCCCGAGAGGTGATGGATGCTCAGAGGCTGATGACCAGGAGATTTGTGATGGAATGCCTCTTTGGTCTGGAGTGGTATTTCGGAGAACGGGTCTCCGATTAGCGTTCAGGTCCTACAGGGTGCAAGATCTCGGCCGCTCTGCCTGTAGGATTGTTTTGGCCACACCTTTTATCAGCAACGGATCATTCTGATCTTTTTAGGTCCGGGTACGTGGTAGATGGAGTGGAGGGAGACTACCTCCAATTTCCTACCACACACCTCTTCCCTTCTACCGGAGCAAGGCAGGTAGGGATATGTTTCCTCTTCCGCTTTTTGTTTATTTGTACTGAATTGCTGTTCACTGACATCATTCTTTTTCTACCTGTAGCCATTATGGAGGAGCAAGCGTCCTCGTACTTCATCTGGCAAGCACTCTAGCGGTCGGGGATCCCAGACTATCGGTGGTCGAAGTGATGGGAGCTCCTCTGCGTATACTACCGAGCACAATGCTGATGCCAGGATGGAGGGCGCTCCACCTATTCCTCTGGTGATTCCTCCAATGGTCCCCCTTGCTGGTTTCATTCCTGGACGACTAGAGTTCCCGATAGAGCCATCCATTCAGCTACTCGATGAGTTCAGGTATTCGTATCTGGATGACCTCTTTCTCTAGGACCACCTCTACCTTGCTGCTGACCCTTCTGATACCACTCATGTGAGTACTCTTGCGTTTATCAAAACTTTGATTCTCAATGTTACCCACTCATCTGATTAGTATAACTATTTCCCATGCAGATTTTGGTATCTCAGGGGATGGCTTTGTGTTAGGCTGTTTCCGCACTTAGGATGCTTACGATCCGAGACAACACGATGATGACAGTAAGTACCTACATTTGAGTTAGTGTTGATATGTGTATGCATGTGTGTGTGTATGTTGCAAGTGTATGCACTTATGTGACATGATGTTCATGTTGTTAATTCTGGTGTTGTCCACAGTTGCTGTTCATCGACGTGCGGAAACTCGTCTGAGGTTAGAGGTGGACCGGCTACAGAGGCGTGTCTCGAATCTAAAGTTTATGAACCGGAGCTTCCGCAGGCAGGTGGGCACATTGGAGTCTTAGCTTGCTTTCTATGAGGATACTGGGGATGAGAACTAGGTGGACGATCAAGATGACAGGGGACAGCCTTAGGCTTCTTCCCCCCCCCCCCCACCCCTTTTTTTTTTGTGACAGCCTGCCTGTGGGTTTAACTCTCTGCATTGTAGTACATTTTGCCTATCTGTGGGCTTTATTCCATTACACTTATTCATTTGACTTGGTACACTGGCTACCCCGATATTTCTTCTGAGATTCACTGCTTTCTTCTGCTGAATTTACATTTCTGATTGAATTTTCTTTAGCTATACTTGTCTTTATTATGATTTGAACCAATTTAAAACCTTTTGGACTTGATTCAATGATTTTAATCCTGATTCTCTCCGAAAACCACTCCTGAACAATAGAGCTGCGCGGCTATAGGTTTGGATTCTGTGTATAAGTATAGAAAGAGTGTTGTCCCTGAATTACAACCGCACGGCTCTATATACAGCCGCACCATTACAATTACAACTATACGGCTTTGTATACAGCTACACCACTACAATTACAGTCGCGTGGCTATAAGTGAAAATTTAGTTAGAGCCGCACAACTATAGGTGACTTTCAGTAGCTTTCCTTCTTTCTACACCCCTTTCTAATGGATCAACTCCACGATTGCCATAGAGATTACTGGAGGACTTCCCGCTCTTCTAATTAGGCCTTGCTGGCTCCTTTCGGTCTGCAATCCATACGGTTCTACATGACTCTGACTCTGAATCAGGCTTTTCTGGCGGCTGCGGCCAATTTATGGGATTCGATGGATAATGTTTTCCACTTCTCTGGGCAAGAGCTGTGCCCTATACTCGAGGTGTTCAGTGCCATTCTCTGCATCTCTTACCCCCACAGAGTTAGGTTAGCTATCCCTGAGTCCGATCCGGATAGTTTACATACACTTCAGAGGTTGTTCGTATTGGACACGACAGGTTTAGGCCATTTGCTTTCTAGTGGGGCTACCCCTAGGAGTTTCAGCCTGTCTACTATCATGGATCTATGCTCCACCTTAACCACTTCTGCCCCTAGATGGGCCCCTTTGATGAGTCTACTGTTGATGTCTAGTTACTTGTGCGAGTCTATAGATGGGACTTGCGACTTCCAATTAGCCTCGTTAGTGGCCCAGATGGCCAACAGTGCCTCACCCATGGGGGTTATCTTAACTGAGATGCTAATTTATTTAGATTCTATTCACTCTAGCTATTCCATCGAGACCAATGGATGTTCCTTCCTACTTCAGGCATGTCCGTACCCCATGTTTTCTCACTCTGATTCTTTCAACATCCTCCTAATTGGCTGGCTATTGTGCAGATCTGGTTACTGGAGAAGTTGAGTCTCCTGAGTATCCCTTCACTTTATCCAAGATACACATTGAAGTGTTATTGGGCCCTACATATTAAGGTCACAGACTTTGCCACCCGGTCTACAGAGGAGTGGTTTACTTGGCTTAGAGGGAGGACAGATCCATCCATCCGCTGGGTTTGCCCCTCGTGAGATATTTCACATATGACTATCGAGACTTAGGCAGGAGGTGTGCAGCTGCTTGGGTTGACCAAGGTGACATCCTACTTGCCTGCATGGTTATGCAAATAGTATAGGCAGGTATAGGGAGTGCCTCGTTCCTTATGCACGACCGAGTGTGGAGAGTTCACACGGCGATGGCCTAGACATGCGCAGCAGTAGTGGATGAACCTTATTCACTTTGAAATCTTGAGATATGACAGCATAGCTCCAGCAGAGATGGATGGCCATTATAAAGCTTGGTTGGCCAACTTAGTGACTTGCCCTACGAGATGCAAGCGTGAGGCACTGACTTTGAGATATCTGGGTCTGTAGGGTATTTGGATTGTATAGAGCTGCTATTGACTGATTTTTATTTGTTTTGTTTTATGTCCTTATTTTTGCATAGACTATCCTTGCAGGTTTTCAATCTATCGGACTGTCTTAATTTTTGCCTGAACCGTCCTTTTGGGTTTTTGACTCAACAGTCTTTTATTTGTATTCGAAATTTTGCATAGACTGCCTTTTGGTTTTTAGTCTATCAGATTTTTATTTTTTATTTTTTTTTTGGTATGATGAAGTGAGACACATGCAAACAGAGAATGTGCACAGCCATATGTATAATATGAACTCAATTTCAATCAGACTTGAGACATTTAAACGAACAGAACAAAGCATTCATTCATTCATTCATTAATGATATTTTAACACAATGTACACCAAAAGATGAAATGAAGCTAAGAACAGAATCAGTAATGGTATCCGTCTCGACTGAATCTATGACTGCCACCAACCGGTCTTTGTAGATTTTTCCGCTGATGGTGCTCACCTCTTTGCCCTAACTTTTGCATGGACCGCCCTTTCATTTTTTGATCCATCGAACCTTTTTTTTTACACGTAATAGCGCCTGAGCTTGTCTTGATTGATAGGGTTGATGAACTCATTTCTATCCATATCCATGATCTTCACAGCACCTTTTGAAAGTACCTTCTTGATCACATATGGACCTTCCCAGTTAGGCTTGGACTTCCCCTGCACATCCGTATTGGTCTGTTTCATCTGCTTGAGTGCCAAATCCTCGGCCTGGAGGGGGTGCTTTTGATGATGGACTTTATTGTTATAAGCCCTGGCCATTTGCTGCTGATACATCTGTAAATGATCTAATGCCCGAAGATGTTTCTCGTCGATCAACACCAACTGCTCATATCTCGACTGAACCCATTCCAATTCTGGCAAATGCGCTTCTATGACTACCCTCAATGACCTAACCTTAGTTTCCACTAGTAAGACAGCTTCCATCCCATAGACCAATGAGTACGGTGTCTCTCCAGTAGGAGTTCTGACGCTGGTTCTGTATCCCCATAAGGCAAATGGCAATATGTTAGCCCAATCCTATAGGTGACTACCATTTTTGACAAAATCCTTTTGATGGACTTATTGGTCGCTTCTACCACACCATTGGCTTGTGGGCGATACGGAGATGACCTGTAATGTTCAACTCCTTTATCTTGGAACAATTGTGCTGTTGCCCCTTGGAACTGTACCCTATTATCAATCACGACATGATGTGGAATTCCATACCACATAAAGATGTTCTTCTCGATGAACTTGGTCATTTTCTTAGCCGTAACATGTGTGAATGATTCCACTTGTACCCATTTTGAGAACAAGTCAACAGCCATGACTATGAAGTGGTACCCATTTGATGTAGGCGGCTTTATTTCGCCAATGATGTCTATCGCCGAAGCAGTAAATTGCCATGGAGTCGCTAATATCTGAAGTTCGAGTGGTGGGAGACGATTGAGATCTCTGTACACTTGGCACTCGTGGCATCTTATCACTTCTTCGATGCAGTTGGCTTCCAGGGTAAGCCAAAAGTAGCCTTGCCTCAATACTTTCTTGGCCAGGGCTAACCCATACATATGCGGTCCATAGGTTCCCGCATGGATCTGTCTCATGACCTTCTTTGCTTCTTCTTCTATCAAACATTTCAGGAGTAAGCCGTTGGCGGTTCTCTTGAAGAGATGATTCTCGAATATTCTGAACTATGTTGCTAGCCTTCGAAGAGAAATCTTATATGCCCCACTAGCATCTTTGAGGTATTGCCCATTCTGAATGAACTGTAAGATATCATGGTACCAGGGACGTTCTTCCACTGCTGCTATAACCTTGGCTGATAGGTAATAGGGGTTCTATGTGGTTTCTAGAATTACTGGCTGTATCGGATGCTTTCGGGGTTCTTCCTACATTGATAAGAGCATGGCTAAGGAGTCCGCCATCTGATTTTCTTCCTTCAGGACATATCTGAACTCACACTGCCTAAATATTTTCACTTTCTCCCAAACCAACTCGAGTTATGACCGAATGTGGTTTCTAGAATTACTGGCTGTATCAGATGCTTTCGGGGTTCTTCCTACATTGATAAGAGTGTGGCTAAGGAGTTCGCCATCTGATTTTCTTCCTTCAGGACATATCTGAACTCACACTGCCTAAATATTTTCACTTTCTCCCAAACCATCTCGAGGTATGACCGAAGTGATTCTTCTTTTATCTCCCAATCCCTAGTAATCTGTCGAATTTCTAAAGCTAAGTCTCCGATAACTAACACCTCATGTGCCCTCAGCGTGATTAAGGCATCAATTCTGAAGAGACAGGCTTCATATTCTGCCCTATTGTTAGTTACTGAGAACTCGAGGCGTTTCGCCAGAGGGATGATTTCTCCATCAGGTGTACCGATAATTAATCCTAGGCCTGCACTATGTTTGTTCACAGCCCCATCGAAATACATCACCCATCTGCTCAGTTCTATGTCTACCATCGCCAGCTGTTCATCTGGGAATTCCGAATTCTCGACATAATCTGATTCTAGAGGCTAGTTGGCTAGGAATTATGCTACAGCTCTTCCTTTGATAGTTTTCCTGGTTACATATTCAATATCATATTCTGATAATAAGAGTAACCATCTCGATAGTTTCCTAGCCAACGCAGGAGTTTGGCATAAGTACTTCATCGAGTCAACCTTAGCCACTGCTTGAACCTTATACGACTGGAAGTAATGCCTTAACTCTTTGGTTAGCCACACCATAGTAGTGCAAGTCTACTCCATCACAGTATATCTGGTCTCATAATCAAGCAGTTTCTTACTCAAGTGGTAGATCGCATGCTCACGCCCGTCCTCTTGCTCTTGTACTAACATTGCCCCTACTGAAGCATCTTCGATAGCCAAGTACAGGTTCAAAGGCTTATTTGGCACTGGGGGCTTTAGGACTAGTAGATTCATCAAATAAGCTTTGATCCTGTCAAAGGCTAGCTGGCATTGATCGTTCCATTCACTAGCTGATTCTTCTTCAGGAGTTTGAAGATGGGCTCGCAGGTTGTTGTTAATCTTGCGATAAACTAACTGACATACTGCAATGATCCCAAAAATGATCTCACTTCCTTTTCTGTCTTCGGTGCGGGCATATCTCAGATGGCCTTGATCTTTTCTGAATCCAATTCAATTCCTTTCTGACTTACCACATGACCGAGAAGCTTCCCTGAAGTTATCCCAAACACATACTTCTTGGGATTCAGGTGGAGGTTATACTTTTCAAACCTAGTTAGGGATCTATCCAGTATAGCGGGATGCTCCTCCTGGGTCATTGATTTAACTAGTATATCATCTACATAAACTTCAACCTCCTTATGAATCATATCATGTAGAAGTGCAGTGATTGCCCACTGATAAGTCGCCCCGGCAATTTTCAACCCAAACGGTATAACCCTATAGCAATAGACTCCCCATTCTATAATGAAAGCTGTCTTCACTTTGTCGACAATGTTCAATATAATCTGATTATAACCCTGTGAGTGGATGACCTTAAATG
Source organism: Euphorbia tirucalli (assembly GCA_039660915.1). Classification (NCBI taxonomy): domain Eukaryota; kingdom Viridiplantae; phylum Streptophyta; class Magnoliopsida; order Malpighiales; family Euphorbiaceae; genus Euphorbia; species Euphorbia tirucalli. The sequence continues at coordinate 67,581,527 of CM077641.1, read as the reverse complement.
GAATGCGGTGAAGCGGACCGGGGAAAAGATGATTAGATTTGATTTTGGGAAAATGGGTTTTATTTATTTTGAGTTAGGAAAAAACCATTAATTTGATTTGGAAATCCTTTTATAGAAAACATTTTCCCGTTTTTACTTAAAGACCTTGAAACTTAAATCCCGAGATCAGTGACAGAGTCGCCACCCGGATCAGCTCATCCGGGAAATCCGGTACAGCTCCCTACCAAGGGTAGACTACCTTAACTAATCCAGATATTTAGGGTTCGGGTAAGTGACTTAATTAACCTCTAGTTTGCTTTCACTTTACCGTTCATATTACCATATTTAATTTGCTTTATTATCTTTTTCTAACCCCAATTTGTTTATTTTAATCGGCCAATGCTAAAGCAAGATGCAGAAAATAAATTGCAGAAAAAAGAAAGAAACATACATCCAAAATATACAAGAAAATAGTAGAGGCCGATTATACAGCCCAATCGAATAAAAGATAAAAACCCTTAACCTCACTTTACAATCGCCTAAAATAAATGATTTATCTAAAAAAAGTACAATCACCTAGGATACATGGATAAATCTATTAAATACATCCAAAATAAAAATAAAAACCTGCAAAACAAAGGGTTAGCACAATTTACAGCATATCACAAGTAGGACTCAAATAGGATAGAATTGGGAAATTAGAATTCGGGAACATGCATTTAGGGGATAACTGGGTCGGCTCGGCTAGCCGGCCCGATTAGACCTGGAAAACATTTTGAAACGTCCTTGTATTTTTGTTCTGTGAGAAAATCATTTTGAAAACATTTTATCTTCCGGTTCACTTTAACTTAGCATGTGAGGTGGTCGGTTTTCGGGAGAATCGGGTCTTCGTCGTTGTATTGTTCTAAATGCAATAACACTAAAAATTAAATCTAGGGTCGTGAATGCACACAACAAAATTCATTTTGATGATTTTCTGGTTTTTTTTCTGATTTTTTTTTAGGATTTTTAGAAATTTTTCTGGATTGCCCCTGGATGAGCATTACAGTCGTGCGACTGTAAATCATCCAAATGCAGAAAATCGCCAAAATTTTATTCAAAAGAAACTGAAAATTTGGAAGGAAATCAAGAACATTCGTACTACTGTATTGACTGTTTTTCAACTCAAGAACGGTCGTACGATTGTTCTTGATTTCCAGAAATAGCAAACAAGAAAATTGAACTTTTATGCACCAAAACACACCAAATCACCCAGAAAACACAAGAAAATGAGGGATTGAAGTATATTTACCTCTTTGGTGCTGATCCACCGTAGGAATGACCCCTGGAAATACCCCAATCCACTCCAAATAGCTTCTTTTCCTTTGAGTTGAGGTTTGAAAAGTTAAGTCTAAAATCTCCAAAATGTTGAGGTTTCTGAGAGTTTTTTAGTCCGAATTTGATTGAGCTTTAAGTGTCAAGTTATTAACCTATGATTTCTAACAAATTTCAACTTTAACACTTAAAGATTAAAAGAAAAAGAAGAGGAAAAGCTTGTGTTTTTGTGTTGGTTTTTTCCTTCCCTTTTTCTCTCTTTTCCCTATCAAATTCTCTCTCTAAACTCTCTGATTTTCCGAACCAAAAATCCTTGATTTTTCTTCTTTCTCCCTTTTTATCTCCTTTTGCTTGCTGCCAAGGGCGGAGCAATTAATGCCCCTCTTTTCTTCCTCAGTTTTCTACTCCAGGTATGGGCTGTTGTACCTGCTCTGAGGTTATAGTTGTACGACTGTAACGACAGTCGCACGACTGTAATTTTTAATTACAGTCGCATGACTATATTTACAGTCGTGTGACACGTGCTTCTTTTTTTCTATTTTTTTCTTTTTTTTTTAGGACAAAAAATTCTGGCGCTTACAACTGCACCTCACGTGATCAAATTAGACACACGGATCCAGGTTTAAAATACTTGAGATAATCAATTTGAGAGCGCGAATCAAAGCGCCACAGACATAGGAAAGAAACCACAGTTGAAATAAGCCGATACCGGATCTAGGTTACCCGAGGCAAGGAGGGTGGAAGGCGAATAGGCCGATACCGGGTCTAGGTTACCCGAGGCAAAGGAAGATGGAAGGCGGATAGGCCGATACCGGGTCTACATTACCAGAGGCAAAGGAAGGTGGAAGGCGGATAAGCCGATACCGGGTCTAAGTTACCCGAGGCAAAGGAAGATGGGCGGCGGATAGGCCGAAACCGGGTCTAGGTTACCCGAGCCAAAGGAAGATGGAAGGCGGATAGGCCGATACCGTGTCTAGGTTACCCGAGGCAAAGGAAGGTGGAAGATGGATAGGCTGATACCGTGTCTAGGTTACCCGAGGCAAAGGAAGATAGAAGGCAGATAGGCTGATACCGGGTCTAGGTTAGCCAAGGCAAAGGAAGATGGAAGGTAGATAGGCCAATACCGGGTTTAGGTTACCCGATGCAAAGGAAGGTGGAAGGCAGATAGGTCAATACCGAGTCTAGGTTACCCAAGGCAAAGGAAGATGGAAGGCAGATAGGCCGATACCGGGTTTAGGTTAGCCGAGGCGAAGGAAGATGGAAGGTGGATAGGCCGCTACTGGGTTTAGGTTACCGAAGGCAAAGGAAGATGGAAGGCGGATAGGTCGATACCGAGTCTAGGTTACCCGAGGCAAAGGAAGATGGAAGGCGGATAGGCCGATAGCGGGTCTAGGTTACCCGAGGCAAAGGAAGGTGGAAGGCGGATAGGCCGATATCGGGTCTAGGTTAACCGAGGTGAAGTTTGCTGGGGATTCAAAGATGGAGCTGATCTGGGTCGATATCGGGTTTACATTACCCAAGGCGGATCTGCTGGAGAACTAAGATGTAGCTGATCTTGGTCGATACCGGGTTTACATTACCCGAGGCGGATCTGCTGGAGAACTGAGATGTAGCCGATCTGGGCCGATACTGGGTTTACATTACCTGAGGCGGATCTGCTGGAGAACTGAGATGTAGCCGATCTGGGCCGACACCGGGTTTACATTACTCGAGGCAGATCTACTGGAGATTTGTTCGTGTCTGAGACAATGATGAGGAATTCTTGCATTGAAAATAGCAAGTCTTCATTCCTTGATCGAGAGATTTTGAACAAAAATTTTTGCCCCTTCTATCAAGAATGAAGACTAGCTGGGGATGAATGGTTGATGTATATTATGTATGTATGCATGTTGATGCATATGCACATGGAGATTAAATGATGCATCTCTTATAGTTTATGTAAGATTGATATTTCTACTTTCTGCTGGGGAAGGTACATTTTGCTCCTGGCTAGTGGAAGATGTTCTTTGCATAAGGCTTCCCCTTGTTGAAGATATATGTGAAGACTGCTGGGGAAATGAGATAGTTGTTGGGAATGCATGACGATGCTGGGGAAAAGGATCATAGTGTCCTTTGTAACTATTTCACTGGGGAGTGATGTGGAGAATCCTGTCGGGGAGATGATGGAAAGACTTTGCTTCTTACAGATGTGGAGAATCCTGCTGGGGAGATGATGGAAAGACTTTGCTTCTTATTCCTGTAATTTATGAATCTGGAAGTGCTCTAAATTTTGCCTGGGTTGCCCAATGTGAGTTTTCAGCCCAGCGAGCTGCTCTAATTTTTGCCTGAAGTGCCTTTCGGTTTTCAGCCCAGTGAGCTGCCCTAATTTTTTTTTTTTAAATAAAGACCGACTGCAACAGCAAGTTCTTGGACAATCACTGTCGCTCTTTGGAAAGATGAATTAGATTCGGAGGATGACGAAGGATTTCGGATTGTATGTATTTAGTACATTTCCATCTGTTAAATAACGTGATATGTTTGACTAGTTAAATGCAAAGCGCTTTCCTTAAGTGGATGTTTAAGCAAGATAACTTTGTTTATGCATTTCGTCATAACCATGCAAATATATTTAAACAAACATTTCACTTTATTGATGAAATCAAGATGAGTACATTTGAAAAGATTAATTCCTCGGATGGTATACATTCCACACAGAGCCAAAATCTGTCACCAGTCGTCCTTTTCAGATTTTCCAACTGATCATTTTCTCTCGTGTCTTAACTTTTGCCTAGACCGCTCTTTTGAGTTTTTAGCCTAGCAGACTTTTTTTTAAACATGATAAAGCTTTAAGTGGTCTTGGTTGACAGGAATTGTGAACTCATTTCCATCCATGTCCATGATGCTGACACCACTTTTTGATATCACTTTCTTCACAACATAGGGCCCTTCCCAGTTGGGTCTGAACTTCCCTCGAACATCAACATTTGAAGGCCTTAATTGTTGCAGAACCAAGTCTCCTGCTTTCAACTACCGCCTAGGGCATTTCACATTCCGGTTATAGGCCATAGCCATTCTGCGCTGGTACATCTGTAGGTGATCCAGTGCTTTCAGCTGCTTCTCATCTAGCACTGCTAATCGCTCATATCTAGCTGGAACCCACTCAGTCTCTGGCAATTGAGCTTCCAGGGCAACTCTGAGTGACTTGAGTTCTATTTCTACTGGCAACACTACTTCCATACCATATACTAAGGCATAGGGAGTTTCCCCTGTTAGCGTTCGGACATTGGTTCTGTAGCCCCAAAGAGCATATGGTAGTTTGTCAGCCCAATCTCTATAGATGGTTACCATCTTTGACAAAATCTTCTTTATCGCTTTATTAGCTGATTCCACTGCTCCATTGATGAGTGCATTTTATGCACGAAATCTATCTTTGTTTATGGGCTCTAATTGATATATTTTTAGTTAACTTAGGGAGATTTATTTCATTTTGTGCAATTACTCGTGCTAGGGACTCTGGAGTTGAAAATGAGCTTAAAGAGCCTTATTTGGGAGCTTGGAGTGTCATGAAGTTGGATCTTGAAGGCTTAACCCATGGGCATGGCTTATGGAGTGCTGTTTATGCTGAAAATGGGCCTAGGAGACTGTTTTGCATAAGCCATGATCATGGCTTATAGGGAGCTGCGAATTTGAAGAACTTTTGTGGGATTAGAAGACTTTTTATTTTAATTTAAGTTTATTTAATTCAGCCCTTTATGAAAAACTTTTGGGGATTATTTTATTTTATTTATTTCCATTATAGCTCTAATTAGATTTTCCTAGAAAAATCTTAATTAGAGTTATTTCCTATTTAGAAGTCTTTCCTTAATAGCTTAGGTTTAAATAGGATTAGGTCTTTTGTTTTTGGGGACTCTCTTCTTCAATTTTGGCTGTAACGTGATTCTTGGTGGGACAGCAGATTTTCTTCTCTTCCTGGAACGTGTTCTCTCTTCATGGAGAACTAAAACTTTAATCTCTAGCTAGTGGGCAATTCAGTCTTGTAACGTCTAACTGTGAGATTATTTGTTCTTTCTTTCTTCTTTAATTCAAGTAATCGATTCCCTTCTGTTTTTACTACTTTTGCATGATTTAATTAAGTTCTTAATTTAATTATTTACATGTGATTTCTCTGCTAGTTAAGTAATTGAATACGTAATTGTTTAATTCACTTAACCTAGGTAGCAAATAATACGATTAATTACGGACAAGTTTTAATTCGTGTTATGGATGAAATCGATATGCTTTAAATAATCCCGCTTGGGTGATGATTGGGTAGAATTAGTGTCTCTTTCGTTTGTTAAAGCTTTTAATTGAATTAAATTCCGAAGCTTGTTCGGGACTGTTTGATTAATTAGAGATAATTAACGAGCTTCTCTTGGTTATCTATTCCATAAGAAGAGATTAGGCGATTCATGCTTTATGATTGCTATAGCTAATTTATTTGAATGTATTGGAGTTATCTTTTGTGTTTGATCGATGATCAGTTGGATTGATTTAAGACTCGAATTCGCCTTTTAGCTGGAGTTCACCTCAGATAGATTTTTACCCAATTGATTTATTTCTGTTAATTTGGTTACTTTAATTGCAATTCTTAAACACCCCTTTTTTACTTTTATTGTTTAACTTTTGAAGAAATAATCAGCCAATCCCTGTGGACTCGACCCTGCTCCATCTGTACTACAAAATTTTGTGTCCAAGAGTAGGAATTTATTTTTGGTGTGTTCGGCACGCATCAAATTTTGGCGCCATTGCCGGGGATTGGTGTTCCAATTAATTTATTTCTTCTAATCTGTACTTTTTAGTATATGCCACGTTCTTCTCGTACAGGTGAACTCATGTTTGATTCCGAAATAGAGAAAACTGCTCGTCGATTGAGAAAGCAAACAAAGGAAAAAGAAGCACGGGAATTACTTGCACCAGACGTAGTAGCTGATTTGTTAGAATCAAGTGAGAGTGAAATTGAAGAAGTAGAGATGGCTTTTGTAGAACAAACATTGAGAGCCATGGCTGAACCGGATATGGATCAACAACCTCTATGCATATTATATCCGGAAAATGAGGTAAATTTTGAATTAAAATCTGGTTTGATTCACTTATTGCCTACTTTCCGTGGACTTTCAGGTGAAGATCCCCATAAACATTTGAAGGAGCTCCATGTAGTATGTTCGAGTATGAAACCGCCAGGGAATGCAGTTTCTGTGGAGCAAGTGAAAATGAGAGCCTTTCCGTTTTCACTAACTGATAAAGCTAAGGATTGGTTGTATTACCTCCCATCTGGATCAATCACAACTTGGGGCGAGATGAAGAAGCAATTTCTTGAGAAATTCTTTCCTGCTTCACGAGTTTCTTCAATCCGCAAAGATATATCGGGCATTCGCCAATATGCTGGGGAGAATCTTTACGAGTATTGGGAAAGATTTAATCAGCTTTGCACCAGTTGCCCAAATCATCAGATAAAGGACCAACTTTTACTTCAATATTTTTATGAAGCACTAACCTTATCTGACAGGAATCTAATTGATGCATCCAGTGGTGGATCCTTGGCCGATAAGACGATTACCAATGCAAGAGAGCTGATTTCAAGAGTGGCTGCTAATACACAACAGTTTGGCACTCGACAAGAACATCCTGCGCAGAAAGTGAATGAGGTAAGCACTTCTGCTATTGAAAAAAGACTTGACACCCTTACTTCACTCATGCAGAAAGCATTTTTGGAAAAACAACAACAAGTGAATGTTTGTGGGATCTGTTCGAGTTTTGATCATCCTACGGATTCTTGTCATACTCTGCAAGAGGAAGAACAAGTGCATGCTGTTGGTAATTTTCAGAACCAACAACATTAGAGGAGATATGATCCGTATTCCCAAACTTACAATCCTGGAAGGAAGGACCACCCGAATTTCAGCTATGCACCTAAGCCAAATAATTTCCAGCAAGGGCAGCACTCAAATAATTACCATCCTAGGCCACCAGTACATACACCACAACCGCCCCCTCCTAAGCCAACCATGTCTCTAGAACAAATCGTATCTGCCTTGGCTACCAATGTGCAACAATTCCAACAAGACACTAAGACAAGCATCCAGAACCTAGAAACCCAAATGAGCCAATTGGCCACTTCAATGAGTAAGTTAGAGTCATAAACTTCTGGACGCCTGCCATCACAGCCTGAAATAAACCCAAGGCAGAATGTTAGTGCCATCACTTTGAGGAGTGGCAAAGAGATACCATCTGCTGGAGTTTCGAAGCATGAGGTGGAGAAAGAGCTGGAAAAAGAGGAGGTAACTCCTGTACCAAGTAAGTCAAAGTCGCCACCATCCGTTGTCATCCCACCCCCATTTCTGAGCCGATTCTCCAAATCTTTAAAGGAAGACCAAGAGAAAGAGGTACTTGACTTGTTCAGAAAAGTCCAGGGAAATATTCCTCTTCTTGATGCAATTAAACAAGTTCCTCGATACGCTAAATTTCTTAAAGAATTGTGTACTAACAAGAGGAAACTAAGGGGTAATGAAAAGATAAGTGTGGGAGAGAATGTATTTGCCGTCTTTCAAAAGAAACTTCCTCCAAAATGCAAGGATCCAGGTATGTTCACTATCCCTTGTACTATAGGGAGTAAAAAAATCGAACGAGCTATGCTAGATCTAGGTGCTTCAATTAATGTCATGCCACGTGCTATCTATGATTCTTTGAATGCTGAACCATTAAAAGAAACGGGTGTGATAATACAATTAGCTGATAGATCTAATGTGTATCCTGATGGTGTGTTGGAAGATGTTCTAGTCAAAGTTAATGAATTGGTCTTTCCTGCTGATTTTTATGTGTTAGACATGGAAGAAGAAAAATCCTCTAGTTCTGTGCCTATTTTGCTAGGAAGACCTTTTCTGAAAACATCTAGGACTAAAATTGATGTGCATGAAGGTACTTTAACTATGGAGTTTGATGGTGACACTATAAAATTTAATATCTATGATGCCATGAAATACCCTAGTGAAATGCACTTTGTTTTTGCTTTGGATGTTTCTAATTCATTGGTGCAGAAAGTTTTTGATATGGAAGAGGAAGATGGATTAAACTTTGTACTTTGCTACAACTTCAACAAAAGAGAGATGGATGATGTTGCCAAAGAATTTGTGGTTAACCAAGCAATAGAAGACACTGTTTTTGAACTTCAAACTCTAACATCATTAAGTCCAAATGTGTCTTACATCGATCTACCAAGATCAACTGCTAAACTTCTTCCTTCTACTGTGCAGGTGTTGGGATTTTTCACCGGAAATCACCCGATAAAAGCGGAAGAACGCGGTGATTTCCTCAAATCCGGTCCCAGGAGCAATTGAAGTGGAAATTGAAAAACATAAAATTAAATAGAAAGAGATTAAAATTTCATACCAGAAAAATCTCTTTCAGAGACGGATGATGACTGCAGAACTCAATTTAGAATTCCTCCACTCTCACGTACACGAACGCTTGGCGAATGCAACCCGTGCTAGCGTTGGAAAAAATTGAACAAAGGAGAGGAGAGGGGAGAAATTTCGGCTAGGAGGCTCTAAGCTTTGCTTGGCCGAAATTTTTCAACCCTAGGTATTTATACCTAGGGTTGGCCGAATTCCTTAGGGAATTCTGGCCCATCTTGGCTCATCTCTATTCTGTGCGGGCTTTCTAGTTTTAATCTAGGCCCAGTCTAATTTTAATTAATTTGGTTCAAATTAATTCAAGCCCAATTTTAATATACCCATGTATTTAATATATTACTCCAAGTAATATATTATTTACATCCAAATTAAAATTGGTTTGACATTTAATTTAATCCATCAAATTAAAATTAACTCTACACAAAATAAGATCATATGTAAGCCCATACATATGAATATTTCCACCTCGGAAATAATTTCATAATTAATCCAATTAATTATGAAGAGCCAATAGAATATATTAATTTTATTATTATGACCAATCCAATTGATCTCTATAATATAATTAATATATACACACTTCTCCCTCCATTGCGTATACTCCAAGTATACATGTTATTCCTTAAGTTTGCATTCTATCGTTCTATGTGTACGATCCGTTGGGCCCATCTTTATGTTGGCAGCGGGCCTTTGGCCCGCAGACTGCAGTTGGGCTCTAGCAAGCCACTGCAGCCCCCAATTAAGATGGAGATGGCAGTCTAACTGATATCATAACCCAGTAGTTAAGCTTGTACATCCCATGTCATTGATATCGGTGTCCAACACAGAGGCATGGATTGATCACCCTCTTTTGTGTTCGGACATTAACTTGATCCCGAATGTACTGATGCTCACAAACAAGTACCAACTTGTTTGGGTGTGGCCACACTCTTATCAGTCACATTCATCAAGAGGCCGGTGATATCTTCTCAGTTGGTTACTGAGTGACAAATCCCTTCTGCATATCCATAGTATTACCATGTTCAGTGACATACCCAAAAGCACCCATACTTGGCACCCTATTACAGGCCCTTTAGGCGTACCCCTAAGTATGCGACATCGCATGTAACACCATCATATGGTCAGGTCAAAGGATCTATACAAGTACTACACGAGAATCGATTGTGATACCATACCATGTGGATTGCTCGTTTAGTGGATCTATCCAGTACCATGCTCCAGGCATGTACCCATTAACTTGGTTGACATTCCATGTCCAATGACCGGTAAGACACCGCCATACAACCAGGTTAATGATAGTCTGTTGTTCCATTCATTCCCATGACTGGGACAGACTATGGATCTATTTATGGTCATATCGTTAACCCTATCCATGGTCTTACTGCTAAGTGCATGACACTAGTCGTCATGGATATAGATATGTCCATTGGATACTTCATTTACTATACTGCACAAGATAAATATAATAAATGAATTGATGCCTTTATTAATGACACAAATAAGTACAACACATAAATCCAATAAATGTATAGTACAAATACAAGGACCAATGCCTCGGGACTAGGGCATTTCCAACAATCTCCCACTTGCACTATTTCCAACTAGGCATGGGCCTAATCCCTATGGATCTAGTATGACCCTCGTGCTTGGGCTGGGCCAGCGCCTTGGTCAATGGATCTGCGACATTATCCTCGGTGTCCACTCTGTGCAATGCAATGTCACCTCTCTCCGCGATTTCTCGTATGAGGTGAAACTTTCTGAGCACGTGCTTTGTGTTCTTGTGTGACCGGGGCTCCTTAGCTTGTGCGACGGCCCCATTGTTGTCACAGAAGATATCGACTGGGTCCTGGATAGTTGGCACTACTCCCAACTCAGTGATAAACTTCTTCATCCACACAGCTTCCTTAGCTGCATCACACGCAGTGATGTACTCAGCTTCTGTTGTAGAGTCCGCTATGGTTGGTTGCTTTGAGCTCCTCCAGCTTACAGCACCACCATTCAGCAAGAATACATACCCTGACTACGATTGGTACTCATCTTGGTCTGTCTGGAAGCTTGCATCAGTATACCCAGTAACTGATAACACTTCCTGACCACCATACACCAAGAAGCTATCCTTAGTCCGGTTAAGGTACTTGAGGATTGCCTTGACAGCTTTCCAGTGATCCTCCCCGGGATCCTGCTGGTATCGGCTCGTCATACTCAGTGCAAAGGCGACATCAGGTCTCGTACACAACATAGAGTACATGATTGATCCAATAGCCGAGGCATATGGAACCAATTTCATGTTCTCCCTGTCCTCCCTTGTTTTAGGACAGTTCTTCTTACTAAGTTTCAGCCCATGGCCCATTGGCAAGAAACCTTTCTTTGCCCGGTCCATGCTGAATCTTTTCAAAACTTTGTCAATGTACGAAGCCTGACTTAGGCCCAGAAGCCGATTTGATCTATCCCTATAGATCCTGATCCCTAAGATCATCTCAGCTTCGCCTAAGTCCTTCATTGCGAAGCACTTACTCAGCCACTGCTTTACCCCTTGCAGTGTAGGTATGTCGCTTCCAATGAGTAGGATGTCTACATACAGTACCAAAAATGTGACAATGCTCCCACTAGTCCTCTTATACACACAAGGCTCATCCAGATTCTGTATGAAGCCATATTCCTTTATAGCCTCATTCAATCTTAGATTCCAACTACGGGATGCTTGCTTCAGTCCATAAATGGACCTTTGAAGTTTGCATACCCTTCCCGGATACTTAGGATCGACAAAACCCTCAGGTTGTGTCATGTACACATCCTCGAGTAGCTTTCCATTAAGGAAAGCGGTTTTGACATCCATTTGCCATACCTCATAGTCATACCATGCGGCTATGGCCAGTAGTATCCTGATGGATTTGAGCATGGCTACTGGTGAGAAAGTTTCATCATAGTCTATCCCATGGACTTGTCTGAAACCTTTCGCAACCAGACGCCCCTTGAAGGTATTATCAGCTTTTAGCTTATAGCACCACTTGCAACCTATTACCTTAGCACCCGGAGGTGGATCAACCAAGTTCCAAACTTGGTTATCGTACATAGATTGCATTTCTGCCTCCATGGCTTTACGCCAATTCGCAGACTGTGGGCTAGCCATAGCCTCTTGGTAGGTTTTGGGTTCTTCTTCATCCCAGATGAGAAGAGTTTGATCATCGGTGACGAGGAAACCATACCTCTCCGATTCCCGACGATCCCTACCAGACCTTCTAGGTTCTTGTGTGGCCTGGGTCAGTGCCTCCATTTGTGGAAGCTCCACCTGGGCCTCCGAGCTATCCTCTTCAGGAGCTTGTGGACCTTGAACTTCCCTGAGTTCAACGTTGCTCCCACTATCTTTCTTGGAAAGGAACTCCTTTTCCAGAAAGACCCCCTTCCTTGCCACGAACACCTTGTTCTCGGTGGGGTTGTAGAAGTAATACCCTTTGGTTTCCCTAGGGTAGTCCATAAACAGGCATTTATCGGTCTTGGGCTCTAGCTTGCCAGTAGTCAATTTCTTGACATGTGCTTCGCATCCCCAAATCCTTAGGAAAGACACATTGGGCTCCTTGCCCGTCCATATCTGATATGGGGTCTTTTCCACTGCCTTAGTCGGAGTATTGTTTAAAATGAGAGCTGCTGTCTCGAGGGCGTGTCCCCAGAAACTAATTGGGAGAGTTGCTTGACTCATCATTGTGCGGACCATGTCCAACAAGGTCCTATTCCTCCGTTCGGACACCCCATTCCATTGTGGTGTTCCGGGAGGAGTGAGCTGTGGAACTATTCCATGCTCTCTCAAGTATGAGTCAAACTCTAGGCTCATATACTCACCGCCTCGGTCCGACCGAAGGGCTTTGATATTCCTGCCTAGCTGGTTCTGTACCTCGTTCCTAAATTCCTTGAACCTCTCAAGGGTCTCGGACTTGTGTTTCATCAGATAGACGTAGCCATATCTGCTGAAATCATCCGTGAACGTGACGAAGTACAGATGCCCACCTCTGGTCGCTGCGCTCATAGGTCCACATACATCTGAATGTATTAGGTCCAACAAGCCAGTGGCCCTTTCAGCCCTTTTGCTAAAAGGCGCCTTTGTCATCTTGCCTCTTAAACACGATTCGCATGTATCAAATGACTCCAAGTCAAATGACCCTAGGACCCCAGCTTTGTGAAGCCTAGCTATGCGCTTCTCGTTTATGTGGCCAAGACGACAATGCCATAGGTAGACTGGATTAAGTTCGTTAGGCTTAACCCTTTTCGTGTTCATGTTATAGATGTGATTGGTTTCATTTAAGTCCAGGACATACAGGCCATTATTTAATAGAGCATCTCCATAAAATAACCCCTCTCTAGATATTGAAATTCGACCATTTATAATAGAAAATTCAAATCCAGACATGTCCAACATTGATACAGAAATAATATTCCTGCACATAGCAGGTACAAAGTAACAATGTTCCAAAATTAAAACCAATCCGCATGGGCATCAATAGGTGGTATTCGCCGATCTCTATGGCAGCAACCCTTGCTCCATTCCCGACCCGCAAGTCCACCTCACCCAACCCCAGCAACCTTCTGTTCTTAAGTCCCTGCACATTGCAACAAATGTGAGAACCATATCCAGTATCCAATACCCAGGATGTTGAAACAGTAAGGTTAATATCTATAACATAAATACCTGAAGAGGACGCACCTTGGCCCCTTCTCTGCTCTCCCATCAGCTTGGGACACGATCTCTTCCAATGGCCCGCCTGTCTGCACCTGAAACAGACGTCCTCAGGACCTGCCTTCTGCTGGCCTTTGGGTTGGGCCTTGGCCTTCTTAGCTTTGGCCTTCTTGGCCTTAGCCTTGGCCTTTTCCTTGGCCTTACCCTTAGCAAGAGGAGCGTTCCCCTTGTTAACCAACAGCACCGGCGGAGTCTTCTTGATCGACTGCTCAGTAAGCTTAAGCATCCCATGCAGCTCACTGACAGTACGGTTCATCCTTTGCATATTATAGTTTAGGATGAACTGATCATAAGAATCCGGTAAGGATGCCAGGATCGTGTCCACCGCTAACTCTTGAGAGATAGGCGATCCAAGACGGGCCAAAGTATCCAAATAGCCCTTCATCTTGAGCACGTGAGCACTCACAGATGTCCCGGCCCCCATCTTACAAGAGTGGAATGCCTTATTGGTCAGGTACCTTTCCTGACGAGCTTGCTCCTGAAACATCTCATTGAGAGTTGTTATCATAGCATAGGCTTGATGGTCCATAAACTGCTTTTGCAGTTCGGGGACCATGCACGCCAACATAAGGCACGTCACATCCCGGTTGTCCTTGACGTGCGCCTCGTATTCCGCTAGCTGTGCAGCCGTCGGATTACGTCCCTGAGGCGCAGCCGGCACAGGCCTTTCCAGTACATACTCTTTCGACTCTTGTCTTAGAACTATCCTCAAGTTCCTAGACCAGTCTAAAAAGTTAGGACCGGAAAGCTTGTCCTTCTCAAGAATCGATCGCAATGATAAGGTATTAGTGTTTGCCATTTGGGTGTTTCTACACAGAAAAACATTTAGAGTGTTAATAAAGGGCTTTACTTTGTTGTTCCCATAAAATTAATAATGAATCAAGTTATTAATTTAACCGAGTTGTTGGGCTCATGGGCCGAGATCCATATTTCATTAAGATATAGCCAAACGAGGGTTTGGTACAACTACACCTTAACTATTTAGGTAGGAACGCCGTCCAATCCCACCCTAGGGACTCTCGGTTTGATGGGCTTGTTGGCACTTACCCATCTGTGCTTAGGGCCAGGAGAATCCTACTACCCATGCTAAGTCAAAACCTCCATCCAAGTGTTAGAGTATCCCATACTCTAACCCAATACAAAGTGACAATACTCCAGTGCATCCTGCGAGGGCATGGTCTACAACTGGCCTATTCCCACCTCGATTCGGTTTTGGATGAGGGAAGCACTTTTAAGCGACTTAGTAATTTCCATTTGGTTATTAGATTCAATAATAACGGCTTACATACATAAAGCGGGTGAATGAGCTATATGTAACATACATTCATATATGCAAAAGAATATATAAATGATTAAATAAAATAAAATGGACTGCTATGGGCCTATGTTACATCCTAATATAATTCTAGTAAACCTATACTAGAAATACATATTAGGTGGGCCTCCTCCTTCTCCTTCTGGGCTTGCACCTCCATTTGGGCTTGCACCTCCAATTGGGCTCACCACTCCATGGGCTTCTTCTTTTACAAATTTTATAATATTTAACTTAAATAAAATAAAATTACATTAAAAGAAAACGACACGCAGGCCGTATTTACCCAAAAGAAAAATACAACCCAACTCGTAAAAGGCCCAATAGCATCCAATCATACATTCATTCAACCATACATATGCATCCAATACATACAATTCAAAAGCATGTCAAAATGCATGATTTAAGCCCATTTAAATTATGTCAAAGCCATTATTTGGAAATCGCCAATTTTGGCCCACCATGGTTCTAACCCTTAACGGGCTTTGGGCCTCCAGCCTAGGCAGTCCAACTGCTCCCACTGGAATTGGGAAACCATGGATCCAATTTAGCCGTCCGAGTAATTGTGCCAAAATTACTCAAACCAATTTCCATTAACCACATTAATTTCCAAATTAATGTCACATGAACGAAATTAAAATTCATCCAAGAAACCATGCGCATTTAAATTGCATAAATTTAAACACACGAATTTTAAAACCAATTAAAATTTCAAAACTGGGCCCCGGACCCAAAACCCGCAAAATCCAAAAACTGGGCCCGGCCCGCTGCAGCTAGGGCAACAGAGTAGCCCTAGCAGCAGCAGCGGCTGCTGCCGCGCCTCCCGCCACGTGCGGCGGCCGCTGGCGGCGATTCCGCAGCCGGCAACCCCGCCGTCGGGAGGCCGATTTTTTTTTTTTTTTATAAAAAACAGAATTAAATCAATCAATAAAAAAAAAAATACCCAATCATCATCCATAGCAATTCACCAAGAATTACAACAATACAATAAAATTAAAACAACATAAACCAATATGCAATATTAATTTTCATTGTATTAAAACACATGGGAAAAATCATAAAAACCCATACCATGAATCCCAATCAAAAAACATCCAATTTCAAAATAGGGATTCAACCAAATTAATCAATTCCCACGGATCAAAAGCCTGCTCTGATACCACTGTTGGGATTTTTCACCGGAAATCACCCGATAAAAGCGGAAGAACGCGGTGATTTCCTCAAATCCGGTCCCAGGAGCAATTGAAGTGGAAATTGAAAAACATAAAATTAAATAGAAAGAGATTAAAATTTCATACCAGAAAAATCTCTTTCAGAGACGGATGATGACTGCAGAACTCAATTTAGAATTCCTCCACTCTCACGTACACGAACGCTTGGCGAATGCAACCCGTGATAGCGTTGGAAAAAACTGAACAAAGGAGAGGAGAGGGGAGAAATTTCGGCTAGGAGGCTCTAAGCTTTGCTTGGCCGAAATTCTTCAACCCTAGGTATTTATACCTAGGGTTGGCCGAATTCCTTAGGGAATTCTGGCCCATCTTGGCTCATCTCTATTCTGTGCGGGCTTTCTAGTTTTAATCTAGGCCCAGTCTAATTTTAATTAATTTGGTTCAAATTAATTCAAGCCCAATTTTAATATACCCATGTATTTAATATATTACTCCAAGTAATATATTATTTACATCCAAATTAAAATTGGTTTGACATTTAATTTAATCCATCAAATTAAAATTAACTCTACACAAAATAAGATCATATGTAAGCCCATACATATGAATATTTCCACCTCGGAAATAATTTCATAATTAATCCAATTAATTATGAAGAGCCAATAGAATATATTAATTTTATTATTATGACCAATCCAATTGATCTCTATAATATAATTAATATATACACACTTCTCCCTCCATTGCGTATACTCCAAGTATACATGTTATTCCTTAAGTTTGCATTCTATCGTTCTATGTGTACGATCCTGTGGGCCCATCTTTATGTTGGCAGCGGGCCTTTGGCCCGCAGACTGCAGTTGGGCTCTAGCAAGCCACTGCAGCCCCCAATTAAGATGGAGATGGCAGTCTAACTGATATCATAACCCAGTAGTTAAGCTTGTACATCCCATGTCATTGATATCGGTGTCCAACACAGAGGCATGGATTGATCACCCTCTTTTGTGTTCGGACATTAACTTGTTCCCGAATGTACTGATGCTCACAAACAAGTACCAACTTGTTTGGGTGTGGCCACACTCTTATCAGTCACATTCATCAAGAGGCCGGTGATATCTTCTCAGTTGGTTACTGAGTGACAAATCCCTTCTGTATATCCATAGTATTACCATGTTCAGTGACATACCCGAAAGCACCCATACTTGGCACCCTATTACAGGCCCTTTAGGCGTACCCCTAAGTATGCGACATCGTATGTAACACCATCATATGGTCAGGTCAAAGGATCTATACAAGTACTACACGAGAATCCATTGTGATACCATACCATGTGGATTACTCGTTTAGTGGATCTATCCAGTACCATGCTCCCAGGCATGTACCCATTAACTTGGTTGACATTCCATGTCCAATGACCGGTAAGACACCGCCATACAACCAGGTTAATGATAGTCTGTTGTTCCATTCATTCCCATGACTGGGACAGACTACGGATCTATTTATGGTCATATCTTTAACCCTATCCATGGTCTTACTGCTAAGTGCATGACACTAGTCGTCATGGATATAGATATGTCCATTGGATACTTCATTTACTATACTGCACAAGATAAATATAATAAATGAATTGATGCCTTTATTAATGACACAAATAAGTACAACACATAAATCCAATAAATGTATAGTACAAATACAAGGACCAATGCCTCGGGACTAGGGCATTTCCAACAGCAGGCACCGAAGCTTGAATTGAAGACGTTACCCAATCATCTTAAGTATGCCTACTTGGGTGATGGAGAGACTCTTCCTATAATAATTTCCAACAAACTTACAGAGCTAGAAGAGCAAAAGTTGCTTCGAGTGTTAAGGGTTCATAAAGAAGCTATTGGTTGGACAATAGCTGATATAAAAGGCATTAGTCCATCTACGTGCATGCATAGGATTCTACTGGAAGAAGAAGCCAAACCCTCAAGAGATGGTCAACGCCGTTTGAATCCACCTATGATGGAGGTGGTGAAGAAAGAAGTACTGAAACTTTTAGATGCTGGTATGATTTATCCGATCTCAGATAGCAAATGGGTAAGTCCAGTGCAAGTTGTCCCAAAGAAAACTGGAATCACGGTAGTAAAGAATGACAATAATGAGTTGGTGCCCACCCGAATTCAGAATGGGTGGAGGGTTTGTATAGACTATCGTAAGCTGAATGCTACGACTAGAAAAGACCACTTTCCTTTGCCTTTTATTGATCAGATGTTAGAAAGGTTAGCAGGTAAATCTTATTTCTGTTTTCTTGACGGCTATTCAGGTTTTAATCAAATTCCCGTAGCACCCGAAGATCAAGAGAAGACGACATTCACATGCCTATTTGGAACATTTGCTTATCGACGAATGCCGTTTGGCCTTTGCAATGCACCTGCTACATTCCAAAGGTGTATGGTTAGTATATTCTCCGACTATGTAGAGAGCATCATAGAGGTCTTCATGGATGATTTTACAGTATATGGTGACTCTTTTGATTTGTGTTTATCTAACCTCACCAAAGTGCTTCAACGTTGTATTGAGAAAAACCTTGTACTTAACTTTGAGAAATGTTATTTCATGGTTGACCAAGGTATTGTGCTAGGACATGTTATTTCTGCTAGGGGGATAGAAGTTGACAAAGCTAAGGTTGATCTTATAAAATCCTTACCCTACCCCACAAATGTGCGGGAAGTTCGCTCTTTTCTTGGTCATGCAGGATTTTATAGGAGATTCATCCGTGATTTTTCGAAGATAGCTCAGCCTTTGTGTCGACTCATGCAGAAGGATGTTGTGTTTGAATTCGACAGTGCGTGCAAAACCGCTTTCGACCAGCTGAAGGAAGCACTCACTTCTGCACCTATTGTGCAACCCCTGAACTGGGACTTACCGTTCGAGATCATGTGCGATGCTAGCAATCATGCTATCGGTGCAGTATTAGGACAAAAAGTTGGCAGAGCCTCACATGTGATCTACTACGCTTTAAGGACGTTGGATAGCGCTCAATGCAATTATTCAATAATGGAAAAAGAACTTTTAGCTATTGTATTTGCTTTAGAGAAGTTCCGTTCTTATTTGATTGGCACTAAAGTGATTGTTTATTCTGATCATGCAGCATTGAAGTACCTTCTCACCAAGAAAGAAGCAAAACCCAGGTTAATTCGATGGATCCTCCTACTACAGGAATTCGATCTAGAAATACGAGATAAGAAAGGAACTGAGAACTTGGTGGCAGATCATTTAAGCCGCTTGGTTCGGTCTGAAGAGCCATTACAGTTACAAGACTCATTCCCCGATGAACACCTCTTCGCTATCCAAGAGAATGCTCCATGGTATACCGATATTGTAAATTTCCTTGTCACCAAAACCTTACCTAAGGATTTGACTCGTGCCCAGAGAGACAAGGTAAAAAGCGATTCTAAATACTATATCTGGGATGAACCATACTTGTGGAAATATTGCTCTGACCAGATAATAAGGAGGTGCGTAAATGACTCTGAAATTTCATCTATATTGTTTTTTTGTCATTCTCATGCCTGTGGTGGACATTTCGGTCCTAAAAGAACAGCTCGTAAGGTACTTGAATGTGGTTTTTACTGGCCCACCCTTTTCCGGGATTCATATACATTCTGTAAAGCATGTGCTAACTGTCAGAAAACAGGGAACATCAGTAAACGAGATCAGATGCCCTTACAATCTGTGTTAGTATGTGAAATATTTGACGTATGGGGTATAGATTTCATGGGCCCGTTTCCATCATCCTTCGGTAATGTGTACATTTTGTTAGCCGTGGACTATGTATCAAAATGGGTGGAGGCTAAAGCCACACGAAATAATGATGCCAAAACTGTTGTTGATTTTCTAAAATCTCATATTTTTTCCAGGTTTGGCATGCCTAAGTCACTGATCAGCGATAGAGGAACTCACTTCTGTAATAAAGTGGTAGAGGTTTTGTTAAAGAAATATAATGTTACTCATCGCACGTCTACCGCTTATCACCCTCAAACAAGTGGTCAAGCTGAAGTCTCTAACTGGGAAATCAAATCTATTCTTGAGAAGACTGTGAATCCTAATCGCAAAGATTGGAGTGTGCATCTCAATGATGCCTTGTGGGCATATCGCACAGCATACAAAACACCCATAGGTATGTCTCCTTACCGTCTAATTTTTGGGAAGCCATGTCACTTGCCAGTAGAACTTGAGCATCGAGCGTACTGGGCAGTGAAACAATGCAATATGAAAATGGATTTGGTAGGAGAATCTAGAAAATTGCAGTTGCAAGAATTAGAAGAGATAAGGAATGAGGCGTATGAAAACTCTAGGATTTATAAGGAGAAAATGAAAATTTTGCACGATAAAATGATTTCTAGGAAAACATTCGTCATAGGCCAAAAGGTACTCCTTTATCATTCTCATCTCAAATTATTTCCAGGTAAGCTTTGGTCTAGGTGGATAGGCCCTTTTGTCATTACTAATATCTTTCCTCATGGTGCAGTCGAAATACGGAGTTTATCCACGGATAAAATTTTCAAGGTCAATGGACATCGACTTAAACCTTTTTATGAAGGTTTTCAAGTTAATAATGTGGAAGAGTTGATCTTCGGGGATCCGGATTATGGAGGATAAACGGATCGATTGTCTAGCCAAAGACAATAAAGAAAGGCGCTCTTTTGGGAGGCAACCCAAATTGATTTTAATTCAGATTAATTATTTTTATTTTGTGTGTTAATTTGGTATTTTTATTTTTATTTTTAGTTTTAGTTAAAAAAAATATATATATATATCTTGCGTCTTTCGTTACCTTTGATCATGCTTTAGGTCGCTAATTACTTGTTTTTAAGATACAGACAATTTAATTAAGCCAGGGTCTTGGCTTGTGTGAACTAGAAATTTGACTCAAGAGAAGACATAAGCCATGATCATGGCTTGAGAGGATTATTCTTCTGTTTTTTTTGTGACAAATTTAAAAAGGGGACGACATAAGCCAAGGTCATGGGTTGTGAGAATTAGTCTTCTGTTTCTTTGTGTGACAAGTTTGAGATTGTTGACTTAAGCCAAGGTCATGGGTTGTGAGAATTAGTCTTCTGTTTCTTTGTGTGACAAGTTTGAGATTGTTGACTTAAGCCAAGGTCATGGGTTGTGAGAATTAGTCTTCTGCCTCTTGTTGACAAAAAAAAAAAAAAATTATTTTCTTTCTTTTATTTATTATTTTATTTCATTTTCTTTAAAAAATAATAATAATAATAATTTTTTTTTTCTTTTCCTGTATGACATTCTCGTCTTTTTCTACCCTTCTTCTCTTTTTCTTCTTTTCTTTTCTTCTTTTTATTTTCAGCATTCCCCATCTTCCCAGCATACACCATCGCCGCCCCAAATCCAGCCGCCGGCGGCCCGTCCTTCGTCTCCGATCTCCGTCTAGCCGCTCTCCCCCACCGATGACGCGATCTCGGCAGCTTTCAGGCGGCAAATCGACGAAGACCACTGCCGCAGGAACACGCTTCGCCAGTCTCCGCCACTCAGCTTCATCGGCTTCTCCTTCCGCCGTCTCGATCAACGCCTCCACCTGCGTCTCCGATCTACCTTCAAGCACTGCAGCAGAGCGTCCAGTTGCCGGTTCTGCCATTCCCGGCCAGATTCCGGCGACTGAGCCGCCCATCTCCACCGTTGACCAATCCGTACCGGTCGTTGAACCACCTATTCCGGCGAATCCTTCCAACGCAGAATTTCAGTCCAAAACAAAAGGGAAATCCATTGCAAAGACTCCCAAAGCCCCTGCCCAGTCAAGAGTCACCTCTAAGAGGAAACAAGGGTTCAGCCCTCGAGCTACCACGCCTTCAAACCCGGCTCAACCACCATCCAAGAAACAAAAGGTAAATCGGGTACCACATACTCGCTCTCGACTACCCCGAGGTACATCTTTACTCGTTCCCGAACATCATTTGCATGGATGCTTGAATTTTCCTGCTGGGTTAACAAAGAAATATGCTGATGTTTGTAGTAGGCAAATTATTCCTTGTAAACGTATTGATACTTCTTTGTTGATTGAGCTTGGTTTGTTGGATGAATTTCAATTAATGGTCAAACATATTGGCTGGACATCTTTCTTTGCATTAAAATACCCTGGGTACACTGAATTGATTAGGGAGTTTTACACGACTTTTCAGTTCACCACACCTAAGGAATTCACTATAGACACACCAGCTGTGATTAGATTTAGGTTGATGGGAAGGGAATTTGCTTTTTCTGTGACTAAATTTAATATTACCTGTGGGTTGGTTAGCTCCGAGTTTACCAAGACAGATGAATACAGGTTATCCTCGATTGATTTCCCTCGTGATTTCCATGGTTGCAAAGTCTGGCCCCAAATGTCTGTGGATGTGTTTGCCTATGATTCTAGTCAATCCAAGGCCTATTACTTGAAACAACCTGCTTTGCAATACATCCATCGCTTTTTAGCTTATGCTTTTTCTGGGAGAATTTCTAGTTCTAGCAATTGCAATAAGACTGAGTTATATTTTTTGTGGTGTATGCTTAATAATGTCAAAGTGAACTTGGGTTGTTGGATTGCTAGTCAAATGCGTACTGCTTGGACTGCTGGTAGGGATTTGATTTTTGGTTCCTTAATTACTCAATTAGCTGTGAATTTGCACCTTATTGATCCTATTTCTACTGACTTACACATTGCTTTTGAGATGGAGCCTTTGGATTTCAGTTGTTTGAGCAACATGGGACTAGTTTCCCCGAGTCGATGGCATTCTTCGTTGGTTGCCCATTGGTGAAGATCCGAAGCCAGGGCGTCGTGCCAAGAGTAGCGTTCATACTGAAGCTACTAATTTTGATTTTTCACCTATGCTTAATATGATGCAGCAAGCAATGGAGAAGTTGCATACCATTGACACCAACGTCAACACATTGCATCGGAAAGTGACCCGCATTGAAACCAATGTCGCTGAGTTGTACCGACTTCAGGAGCGCGATCCCCCGTGCCCACATTCCCCTTAGGAGCGGCGGATATTTGGCATTCATAAACCAGGGGAGTTTCGTTCTCACTTTCTTCTTTTACTTTATTTTGGTTTATGTTTGCTTTACTCTCTTGTACATTGAGGGCTATGTGCCGATTTAAGTGGGGGGAGGGATCACGCATTATTTGCTTATTGTACATATTTGTTTTGTTCTCTTGACTGTCATCTCGCAAAACATATATTAGCTTCAATTCCTTTAAAATTTTTGCATTATTTCTCTTTAAACAATCGTAGTACCGAAAATTCTTCTTTTATGTCTTGTGTACTTGTTAAGGGAGATGTTTGCATAAATGAATTAGGAAGCTCTAGCTAATTGAAATCATTGTGATCAATAGACACTTGAATTGAAATGTATCACTTAGAGACATGGATTGTCTAAGACACTTCTTTTGACTAACCATAAATCAAGGGGATAAAATAGGTTTTATGCATGTTTTTGACTTTTAAATGTTTGTTTTAAAAAAACAAAAAAAAAAGAAGAAGAAAGGAAATTCACATTCTATTCCGCTGGCTTGATTTGCAAATCCAAGTTATGAATAGTGCTAGTAGCCGCTTAATGAATTTGCTTAGCCAAGTAAGTCGGGTGCATTGTATTTGCTCCATTTTTGTTATCCGTTCGGAAAAGCTAAAGCATCTTAAGTGCGGTTAAATGTTGTGAAAAGAAAAGTTAATAAGATCACAAAGTGATCCGTTAGTTGTTTATGTCCTAAATAAATTGTGTGCTTATCCAAATCCTATTCTCCCTTGTTTATGTTTTTGATTAAGAAGCGATTACTGGTCTACTATCCTAGTGATGCAAATCATATTTTAGTTGTTAATTGAGTCGCTTTGAGTGCTTTAGTTGGGACCAATTGCCAAGTTTATCGCATCTCTCCCTTGATAAGCGTGCTTGATCTATGAGTTGATTTTTGAAGCTATGATTTGTGAGATATAATGTGCTTGTAATTGTCTTTGGAATTGGACTTGTTTTGTTTGCTTGAGGACAAGCAAGGTTTAAGTGGGGGGAATTTTTTGATGAGTGCATTTTGTGCACGAAATCTATCTTTGTTTATGGGCTCTAATTGATATATTTTTAGTTAACTTAGGCAGTTTATTTCATTTTGTGCAATTACTCGTGCTAGGGACTCTGGAGTTGAAAATGAGCTTAAAGAGCCTTATTTGGGAGCTTAGAGTGTCATGAAGTTGGATCTTGAAGGCTTAACCCATGGGCATGGCTTATGGAGTGCTGTTTATGCTGAAAATGGGCCTAGGAGACTGTTTTGCATAAGCCATGATCATGGCTTATAGGGAGCTGCGAATTTGAAGAACTTTTGTGGGATTAGAAGACTTTTTATTTTAATTTAAGTTTATTTAATTCAGCCCTTTATGAAAAACTTTTGGGGATTATTTTATTTTATTTATTTCCATTATAGCTCTAATTAGATTTTCCTACAAAAATCTTAATTAGAGTTATTTCCTATTTAGAAGTCTTTCCTTAATAGCTTAGGTTTAAATAGGATTAGGTCTTTTGTTTTTGGGGACTCTCTTCTTCAATTTTGGCTGTAACGTGATTCTTGGTGGGACAGCAAATTTTCTTCTCTTCCTGGAACGTGTTCTCTCTTCATGGAGAACTAAAACTTTAATCTCTAGCTAGTGGGCAATTCAGTCTTGTAACGTCTAACTGTGAGATTATTTGTTCTTTCTTTCTTCTTTAATTCAAGTAATCGATTCCTTTCTGTTTTTACTACTTTTGCATGATTTAATTAAGTTCTTAGTTTAATTATTTACATGTGATTTCTCTGCTAGTTAAGTAATTGAATACGTAATTGTTTAATTCACTTAACCTAGGTAGCAAATAATACGATTAATTACGGACAAGTTTTAATTCGTGTTATGGATGAAATCGATATGCTTTAAATAATCCCGCTTGGGTGATGATTGGGTAGAATTAGTGTCTCTTTCGTTTGTTAAAGCTTTTAATTGAATTAAATTCCGAAGCTTGTTCGGGACTATTTGATTAATTAGAGATAATTAACGAGCTTCTCTTGGTTATCTATTCCATAAGAAGAGATTAGGCGATTCATGCTTTATGATTGCTATAGCTAATTTATTTGAATGTATTGGAGTTATCTTTTGTGTTTGATCGATGATCAGTTGGATTGATTTAAGACTCGAATTCGCCTTCTAGCTGGAGTTCACCTCAGATAGATTTTTACCCAATTGATTTATTTCTGTTAATTTGGTTACTTTAATTGCAATCCTTAAACACCCCCTTTTTACTTTTATTGTTTACCTTTTGAAGAAATAATCAGCCAATCCCTGTGGACTCGACCCTGCTCCATCTGTACTACAAAATTTTGTGTCCAAGAGTAGGAATTTATTTTTGGTGTGTTCAGCACGCATCATCCATTAGCTTGCGATCTGTATGGAGAAGATTGATGATGCTCAATGCCATGTTCTACAAACAGCTTAGTTGTTGCCCCTTGAAACTGTACTCCGTTGTCAGTCACTATGTGATGAGGAATCCTATACCGGGTAAAGATATTCTTCTAGTTGAACTTGACCATTTGCTTAGCCGTTACATTAGCGAAGGATTCTGCTTCTACCCATTTGGAAAAGTAATCAACTACCACAACTATGAATCTGTGTCCATTAGATGCTACAGGATGAATTTCACCAATCATATCTATTCCCCATGCTGAAAATGGCTAAGGGGATGCCAGATTCTGTAGCTCAAGTGGCGGAAGATGACTAATATTAGCATAGATCTAACACTCGTGACATCTCTTTACCTTCCTTATACAATCTGCCTACATAGTCACCCAGAAGTACCCTTGTCTCATTATCTTCCTAGCCATAGCAAGTCCATTCATATGTGGGCCGCAAGACCCCGCATGCACTTGCTGCATCACTGTTTCTGCCTCCTGCTCTGTCAGACATCTTAAAAGAACTCCATTTGCTGTTCTCTTGTATAGTCTATCTTCAAAGATCCTAAATTGACTGGCTAGCTTCCTTAATGACACTTTATCAGCAGTACTAGCTTCTTTCAGATATTTTCCTTCCTTCACATACTCGTAAATGTCGAAGAACCATGACTTCTCTTCAGCTGTTAATTCCATCACTTCGTGTACCTCAAAACAGGGTCGTCTGGAAGTTGCTATAACTACTGGCTGTACTTAAGTTTCTTCTGGATTCTCCCACATAGAATACAGAGTTACTAACACATCAGCCATCTTATTTTCATCTCTGGGGACATGTCTAAATTTATATTGGCCAAATAACTCTTTTCTGTACTATAGCAGCTTCAAATAGGGCCGTAAGGCTTTTTCTTTTAAATCCCATTCACCTTGAGCTTGCCTTATCACCAAAAGTGAATCTTCGACAATCAAGACATCATTTGCCCTTAGAGTTAATAGAGCTTCCATCCCGAATAAGCATGATTCATACTCTGCTCGGTTATTAGTTATGGGAAAATCCATTCTCTTCGACAGAGGGATGACTTCACCATCCGACGTTGCGATGATTACCCCGATGCCAGCACCCTTTCTATTCACGGCACCGTCAAAGCACATGACCCATCTCTTTATTTCTGCCACAGCCAACTGTTCATCCGAGAAGTCCAGATTTTCTGTGTTGTCTGATTCCAGCGGCTGATCTGCTAAAAATTCTGCTATGGCTCGCCCTTTAATGGTCTTCTTAGTGATGTATTCAATGTCTAATTCTGACAAAAGTAAAAGCCACCTAGACAACTTTCCAACCAATAGCGATGCCTCATACAGATACTTCATTGGATCCACCTTGGCCACAGCTTGCACTTTGTATGACTGGAAATAATGGCGTAGCTTCTTGGTTAGCTAGATAATCACCACACACGTCTTCTCCACCAGTGTGTATTTGGTTTCATATTCTAGCAGCTTCTTACTGAGGTAGTAAATGGGGTACTCCTTTCTGTCATCTTGTTCCTGTGCCAACATTGCCCCTACGGAGGAATCTTCAACGGCCAAACACAAGATTAAAGGCTTCCCTAGAATTGGTGGACTCAGGACTGGCGGGTTTACCAGATAAGCCTTAATTTTCTTGAATGCCAACTGAAATCTGTCATCCCACACAATCGACTGATCTTTCTTTAACAACTTGAAGATTGGCTCACAAGTAAAGGTCAATCGTGCTATGAAACGACTGACGTACTGCAAGGAGCCTAAAAATTACCGGACCTCCTATTCTGTCTTTGGAGTTGGCATATCTCGAATGGCCTTGATCTTATCTGGGTCCATTTTTATTCCCCTCTGGCTGACAACATGGCCCAATAGCTTTCCTGATGTGACCCCAAATATGCACTTCTTGGGGTTGAGACGCAAGTTATACTCTCCGATGCATGTAGAAATCTATCCAGGATAACAGGATGTTCCTCTCGGGTCACTGATTTAACCAGCATATCATCGACATACACTTCAACCTCTTTATAGATCATGTCAGGCAACAGTGTTGTAACAGCCCTTTGATAAGTGGCTCCAGCATTCTTCAATCCGAAGGGCATTACTCTATAGCAGAAAGTACCCCATTTTATGATGAACGATGTCTTCACTTTATCAATCACATCCATCAGGATCTGGTTGTACCCTGAAAAGCCATCCACAAAGGAATACATTGTTGCTTTTGCTGCACTGTCACCCAGGAAGTCAATATGAGGCAATGGAAAGTTATCTTTTGGGCATGCTTTATTCAGGTTCCTGTAGTCGACACAAAACCCTTCCATCTTTCTTAGGCACTAGGACGATATTTGCTAGCCATTCTGTATACTCCACCACTTCAAGGAATTTAGAGTCTATCTGCTTAACCACTTCTTCTTTCACCAATGTGGCCCATTCTGGTCTTAGTCTCCTCAATTTCTACTTTACTGGCCTGAATTTAGGGTCCGTTGGAATTTTATGTACTGCTATCTCTGTGCTTACACCCGGTATGTCTTCATATGACCAGGCGAAAGCTTTAACATGTTTTTACAATATTCTTGTTAATTCTCTCTCTTCCTCGGGTTTTAGCTCGTGTGAAATGAATACCTTGGGATTTTTATGTGTACTTATATTGATTTCATGCAATGCAGTGTCATGTATGCTAAATATGTTTGATGGTGATTCAAATGCATGCACAGAATTATCAGGAAAAACATCACACAAGTAAGCAAACTGAGATTTCATTGCATTAAACTTGTCATAAAGTACATCATTCATATTGAAAATGGAGGAAATAGATACAACAAAATCATTTTCATCCTCCACAAGCGGACGGCCTTGTACTTCTTCAGCTTCCACTTCCATCTCTAGAGCATCATTCAGGTCCACAGCCAGCTTTGCCTCTTTCTCAGCAGCAACAGTGATGTCTTCACTTTCAGCCATCTGTGCTTTAGCCTTTTCCATGATCTTGGCTATCTCAGCAACAACAGAATCCAAATTCACTTTGGCCATCAGCTCCTCACTGAACCCTTCCTTGGACTTTCCAAATGACTTGCTTAAGGCAGTAGTCAATGCACCTGAGATTACTTCTACAGCTTCATCATAAGCTTTCTCTTTATTTCTCTCTTCTGCCACCTTTACTGCTTTTGCCATCACTTCAGGTGGCTTACTTTGCAGAACAACAGACTTAGCAGCTGCCTCTTCTACCAACACAGGGGTGACTGGTTCTTCCTAGCTTTTCTCAAAGTCAACAACATCGGCAAATATTTCAAAGCCAGGGTATTCAATGTTCCCAACCCTTACTGGTTCAGCTTGGCCCTTATATATGTTGGATATGCCCTAGTCCCGAGGCATTGGTCCTTGTATTTGTACCATACATTCATCGGAGTTATGTATTATACTTATTTGTGTTATTAATAAAGGCATTAAGTCATTTATTATATTTATCTTGTGTAATATATTAAATGAAGTATCCAATGGACATATCTATATCCATGATGACCAGTGTCATGCACTTGGCAGTAAGACCATAGATAGGGTAAACGATATGACCATGAATAGATCCGTAGTCTGTTCCAGTCATGGGAATGAGTGGAACAAGAGACTATCATTAACCTGGTTGTATGGTGGTGTCTTAGTGGTCATTGGACATGGGATGTCAACCAAGTTAATAGGTACATGCAAAAAGGGCATGGCACTGGATAGATCCACTAAATGAGAAATCCACATGGTATAGTATCACAAGTGATTCTCGTGTAGTACTTGTATGGATCCTTTGACCTGACCATATGATGGTGTTGCATGTGAGGTCGCATACTTAGGGGTACGCTTAAAGGGCCTATAATAGGGTGCCAAGTATGGGTACTTCCAGGTATGTCACTTAGCATGGCAATGCAATGGATATGCAGAAGGGATTTGTCACTCAGTAGTCCACTGAGAAGATATCACCGGCCTCTTAATGAATGTGACTGATAAGAGTGTGGCCACATCCAAATGAGTTGGAACTTGTTTGTGAGCTTCAGTGCATTCGGGATCAAGTTAATGCCCAGACACAAAAGAGGGTGATCAATCCATGCCTCTGTGTTGGACACTGATATCGATGACATGGGATATACAAGTTCAAACTACAGGGTTATGATAACAGTTAGACTGTCATCTCCATCTTAATTGGAGGCTGCAGTGGCTTGCTAGAGCCCAACTGCAGTCTGTGGGTCACAGGCCACTGCCAACATAAAGATGGGCCTACGGGATCGTACACATTGAGCGATTGAACACTGACTTAAGGAATCACATGTATACTTGGAGTATACACTCTGGAGAGAGAAGTATATATTAATTATATTATAAAGATCAATTGGATTGATCATAATAATAAAATTAATATTTCATTGGCTCTTCATAATTAATTGGATTAATTATGAAATTATTTTCTAGGTGGAAATATTCATATGTATAGGTTTACATATGATTTTATTTTGTGAATCTAATTTTAATTTGATGGATTAAATTAATTGGTCAAACTAATTTTAATTTAAATGTAAATAATATGTTACTTGGTGTAATATATTAAATACATGGGTAAATTAAAGTTGGGCTTGAAATTAATTCAAACTAGACTAATTAAAATAAGATTGGGCCTGAATTAAGAGAAGGAAGCCCACACAAATGAAAGAGCTATATTGGGCCAAAATTCCTTAAGGAATTTCGGCCAACCTAGGGTTTATTAGCCCTAGGAATTTCGGCCAAGGGAGACACAGAAAAGATAGCCAAAAGTCTTCTAGCCTTCCTCTCTAAAAGTTTGTGTTTTCCGATGCTAGCACTGGTGGTGTTCGTTAGGTATTCGTATACGTGAACGAGGAGGGTTTCTAGTTTGATTCCTGCAGTCTGCATCCATCTCTTCAAAGAGATATTCCTGGTAAGAGAATTATCTCTTTCTATTAAATTTTTGTTTTTCCAATTTCCATCTCAATTGCTCCTGAGCACGGATTTGAGGAAATCATCGCTTTCTTCGGCTTCAATCGGGTGATTTCCGGTGAAAAATCCCAACAAGTGTATTAGAGTGGGCTTTTGATCCATGGAAATTGTTAAAATTAGTTGAATCCCATGTTTTAAAATTAGAGATTTTTTATTAGGGTTCTTGGTTTGGGTTTAAGATTTTTCCCCATTTGATTTTTATGCAATTGAAAGTGAATATGCATATAGGTTTATGTTTGTTTAATTTAATTGTTTGTTTTGGAATTCTTGGTGAATTTCTTGTTTATAGATGCCATGACATTTTATTTATTTATTTTATATTTTCTGTTTATAAAAAAAAATCTGGCTGTTCCCAGGGTGAGGGGCTGCCGCCGGCGGCCGCTGCCTGCTGCTGTGCCAGCAGCTGTCGGAGTAGCAGGCTGCTACTGGGCAGTGGCCGCTAGGCGGCCACTGCACAGCGGCAATGCCACTGCTAGGCGGCTGCTCCGCTGCTGCCCCTAGCAGCGAGCCGGGCCCAGTGTTTTTTGGATTTGGCGGGTTTTGGGCCTGGGGCTCAGTTTTGAAATTTTAATTGGTTTTAAAATTCGTGTGTTTAAATTTATGTAATTTAAATGCGTGTGGTTTCTTGAATGAAATTTTATTTTATTCATGTGATATTAATTTTGAAAATTAATATGGTTTATTGAAATTGGTTCGGGTAATTTTGGCACAATTACTTGGACGGCTGAATTGGACCCATGGTTTCCCAATTCCAGTGGGAGCAGTTGGACTGCCTGGGCTGGAGGCCCAAAGCCCGTCAAGGGTTAGAACCATGGTGGGCCAAAGTTGGCGATTTCAATATAATGGCTTGGACATAATAGAAATGGGCTTAAATCATGCATTATAACATGCTTATGAATTATATGTATTGGATGCATATGGGTGATTAAATATTTTGTATGGTTGGATGCTATTGGGCCTTATTAAAGATGGGTTGTATTTTCTTATTTGGTAAATACGGCCTGCGTGTCGTTTTTCTTTTTTTTTTTAATGTAATTTTATTTTATTCAATTATTATAAAATTTGTAAAAGAAGATGCCCATGGAGTGGTGAGCCCAAGTGGAGGTGCAAGCCCAGAAGGAAGAAGATGGAGGCCCACCTGATATTGTTTTCTAGTATAGGTTTACTAGAATAATATTAGGATGTAATAAAGGCCCATAGCAGTCCATTTTACTTATTTATTTAATTATGCTTTATATTTATATGCATGTATGAATGTATGATCCAACTGCATTTCACCCGCCTTATATATGCAAGCCGTGGTTAATTGGATCTAATAACCAAATGAAATTAATAAGTTTCTTAAAAGTTCTTCCCTCATTCAAAACCAGCTCAAAGTGGGGATAGGCCAGTTGTAGACCATGCCCTCGCAGGATACATTGGAGTATTGTCACTTTGTATTGGGTTAGGGTATGGGATACTCTAACACTTGATTGGAGGTTTTGAATTAGCATGGGTAGTAGGATTCTCCTGGCCCTAAGCACATATGGGTAAGTGCAAACAAGCCCATCAAACCGAGAGTCCCTAGGTTGGGATTGGACGGCGTTCCTACCTAAATAGTTAAGGTATAGTTGTACCAGGTCCTCGTCTGGCTATATCTTAATGAAATATGGATCTCGGCCCATGAGCCCAATAACTCGGTTTAATTAATAACTTGATTCATTATTAATTATGTATGGGAATAACAAAGTAAAGTCCTTTATTAACAACACTTTATCACTGCGATTGATTCTTGAAAGGGACAAGCTTTCTGGTCCTAACTTTTTGGACTAGTCTAGGAACTTGAGAATAGTTCTAAGACAGGAGTCTAAAGAGTATGTACTAGAGAGGCCTGTACCGGCTGCGCCTCAAGGACGTAATCCACCGGCAGCCCAACTGGAGGAACACGAGGTGCATGTCAAGGATAATAGGGATGTGACATGCCTAATGTTGGCCTGTATGGTCCCCGAACTGCAAAAACAGTTTATGGACCATCAAGCCTTTTCTATGATAACAACTCTAAACAAGATGTTTTAGGAGCAAGCTCGTTAGGAAAGGTACCTGACCAACAAGGCATTCCACTCGTGTAAGATGGGGACTGGGACATCTGTGAGTGCACACGTGCTCAAGATGAAGGGCTATTTGGACACTTTAGCCCATCTCGGATCGCCCATCTCTCAGGAGTTGGTGGTGGACACAATCCTTGCATCCTTGCCGGATTCTTATGATCAGTTCATCCTAAACTACAACATGCAAGGGATGAACTGCACTGTCAGTGAGCTGCATGGGATGCTTAAGCTTACTGAGCAGTAGATCAAAAAGACTCCACCGGTGCTGCTGGTCAACAAGGGGAACCCTCTTGTTGCCAAGGGTAAGGCCAAGGAAAAGGCCAAGGCCAAGGCCAAGAAGGCCAAGGTTAAGAAGGCCAAGGCCCAACCCAAGGCCCAGCAGAAGGCAGGTCCTAAAGATGTCTGTTTCAGGTGTAGACAGGCGGGCCATTGGAAGAGATCGTGTCCCAAGCTTATGGGAGATCAGAGAAGGGGCCAAGGTGCATCCTCTTCAGGTATTTATGTTATAGACATTAACCTTACTGTTTCAACATCCTGGGTATTAGATACTAGATGTGGTTCTCACATTTGTTACAATGTGCAGGGACTTAAGAATAAAAGGTCACTGGGGTCGGGAGAGGTGGACTTACGGGTCGGAAATGGAGCAAGGGTTTCTGCCATAGAGATTAGCGAATACCACCTTGTGATGCCTAGTGGATTGGTTTTAATTTTAGAACAATGTTATTTTGTACCTGCTATGTGCAGGAATATTATTTCAGTTTCTATGTTGGATATTTCTAGATTTTATTTTACTATTTCTAATGGTAGAATTTCTATATCTAGAGAGGGATTATTTTATGGAGATGCTCTATTGAATAATGGCCTATATATCCTGGACTCAAATGAAACCAATCATGTCTATAACATAAACGGTAAAAGGGTTAAGCCCAATGAACTTAATCCTATCTACCTATAGCATTGTTGTCTTGGCCACATAAACGAGAAGCGCATAGCTAGGCTTCACAAAGCTGTAGTCTTAGGGTCATTTGACTTGGAGTCAATTAATACATGCGAATCATGTTTACGAGGCAAGATGACCAAGGTGCCTTTTAGCAAGAAGGTTGAAAGGACCACTGGCTTATTAGACCTAATACATTCAGATGTATGTGGACCCATGAGCGCAGCGACCAGAGGTGGACACTTGTACTTTGTCACGTTCACGGACGATTTCAGTAGATATGGCTATGCCTATCTAATGAAACACAAGTCTGAGACCCTTGATAGGTTCAAGGAATTTAGGAACGAGGTATAGAACTAGCTAGGCAGAAATATCAAAACCCTTCGGTCGGACCGAGGTGGTGAGTATATGAGCCTAGAGTTTGACTCATATTTGAGAGAGCATGGAATAGTTCCACAACTCACTCCTCCTGGAACACCAAAATGGAATGGGGTGTTCGAACGGAGGAATAGGACCTTGTTGGACATGGTCCGCTCAATGATGAGTCAAGCCTTTCTCCCAATTAGTTTCTGGGGACATGCCCTCGAGACAGCAGCTCTTATCTTAAATAATACTCCGACTAAGGCAGTGGAAAAGACCCCATATCAGATATGGACGGGTAGGGAGCCCAATGTGTCTTTCCTAAGGATTTAGGGATGCGAAGCACATGTCAAGAAATTGACTAGTGGCAAGCTGGAGCCCAAAACCAATAAATGCCTGTTTGTGGGCTGCCCTAGGGAAACCAAAGGGTATTACTTCTACAATCCCACCGAGAACAAGGTGTTCGTAGCAAGGAAGGGGATCTTTCTAGAAAAGGAGTTCCTTTCCAAGAAAGACAGTGGGAGCAATGTTGAACTCAGGGAAGTTTAAGGTCCACAAGCTCCTGAAGAGGATAACTCGGAGGCCCAGGTGGAGCTTCCACAGGAGGAAGCACCGACCCAGGCCATACAAGGACCTAGAAGGTCTGGTAGGGATCGTCAGGAACCAGAGAGGTATAGTTTCCTTGTCACCGATGATCAAACTCTTCTCATCTAGGATGAGGAAGAACCCAAAATCTACTAGGAGGCTATGGCAAGCCCATAGTCTGCGAATTGGCGTAAAGCCATGGAGGCAGAGATGCAATCTATGTACGATAACCAGGTTTGGAACTTGGTTGATCCACCTCCGGGTGCTAAGGTAATAAGTTACAAGTGGTGCTATAAGCTAAAGGCCGACAATACCTTCAAGCAACGTCTGGTTATGAAAGGTTTCAGACAAGTCCATGGAATAGACTATGATGAGACTTTCTCACCAGTAGCCATGCTCAAATCCATCAGGATCTTGCTAGCCATAGCCGCATGGTATGACTATGAAGTCTGGCAAATGGATGTCAAAACCACTTTCCTTAATGGAAAGCTACTCGAGGATGTGTACATGACACAACCTGAGGGTTTTATCGATCTAGAGTATCCGAGAAGGGTATGCAAGCTTTAAAGGTCCATTTATAGACTGAAGCAAGCATCCCAAAGTTGGAATCTCAGATTCAATGAGGCTATAAAGGAATATGGCTTCATACAGAATCAAGATGAGCCTTGTGTGTATAAGAGGACAAGTGGGACATTGTCACATTTTTGGTACTTTGTGGACATACCTACACTACATGGGGTAAAGCAGTGGCTGAGTAAGTGCTTCACAATGAAGGACTTGGACGAAGCTGAGATGATCCTAGGGATCAGGATCTATAGGGATAGATCAAATCGGCTTCTGGGCCTAAGTCAGGCCTCATACATAGACAAAGTTCTGAAAAGGTTCAGCATGGACGGGGCCAAGAAAGGTTTCTTGCCGATGGGTCATGGGCTGAAACTTAGTAAGAAGCACTGTCCTAAGACAAAGGAGGACAGGGAGAACATGAAATTGGTTCCATATGCTTCGGCTATAGGATCAATTATGTACTCCATGTTATGTACGAGACCTGTTGTCGCCTTTGCACTAAGTATGACGAGCCAGTACCAGTAGGATCCCGGGGAGGATCACTGGAAAGCTGTCAAGGCAATCGTTAAGTACCTTAACTGGACTAAGGATAGCTTCTTAGTGTATGGTGGTCAGGAAGTGCTATCAGTTACTGGGTACACTGATGCAAGCTTCTAGACTGACCAGGATGATTACCGGTCGCAGTCTAGGTATGTATTTTTGCTAAATGGTGGTGCTGTAAGCTGGAGGATCTCAAAGCAGCCAACCATCGTGGACTCTACAACAGAAGCTGAGTACATCACTGCGTGTGATGCGGCTAAGGAAGCTGTGTGGATGAAGAAGTTTATCACTAAGTTGGGAGTAGTGCCAACTATCCAGGACCCAGTTGATATCTTTTGTGAAAACAATGGGGCCGTTGCACAAGCTAAGGAGCCCCGGTCACACAAGAACATAAAGCACGTGCTCAGAAAGTTTCACCTCATATGAGAGATCGCGGAGAGAGGTGGCATTGTATTGCACAGAGTGGACACCGAGGATAATGTCACAGATCCCTTAACCAAGGCATTGGCCCAGCCCAAGCACAAGGGTCATACTAGATCTATAGGGATTAGGCCCATGCCTAGTTAGAACTAGTGCAAGTGGGAGATTGTTGGATATGCCCTAGTCCCGAGGCATTGGTCCTTGTATTTGTATCATACATTTATTGGGTTTATGTATTATACTTATTTGTGTTATTAATAAAGGCATTAATTCATTTATTATATTTATCTTGTGCAATATATTAAATGAAGTATCCAATGGACATATCTATATCCATGATGACCAGTGTCATGCACTTGGCAGTAAGACCATGGATAGGGTAAACGATATGACCATGAATAGATCCGTAGTCTGTTCTAGTCATGGGAATGAGTGGAACAAGAGACTATCATCAACCTGGTTGTATGGCAGTGTCTTACCGGTCATTGGATAGGATGTCAACCAAGTTAATGGGTACATGCAAAAACGGCATGGCACTGGATAGATCAACTAAACGAGAAATCCACATGGTATAGTATCACAAGTGATTCTCGTGTAGTACTTGTATGGATCTTTTGACCTGACCATATGATGGTGTTGCATGTGAGGTCGCATACTTAGGGGTACGCCTAAAGGGCCTGTAATAGAGTGCTAAGTATGGGCACTTTTGACTATGTCACTTAGCATGGCAATGCTATGGATATCCAGAAGGGATTTGTCACTCAGTAGTCCACTGAGAAGATATCACCGGCCTCTTGATGAATGTGACTGATAAGAGTGTGGCCACACCCAAACGAGTTGGAACTTGTTTGTGAGCTTCAGTGCATTCGGAATCAAGTTAATGTCAGAACACAAAAGAGGGTGATCAATCCATGCCTCTGTGTTGGACACTGATATCGATGACATGGGATATACAAGTTCAAATTATAGGGTTATGATAACAGTTAGACTGCCATCTCCATCTTAATATTGATCATAATAATAAAATTAATATTTGATTGGCTTTTCACAATTAATTGGATTAATTATGAAATTTTTTCCTAGGTGGAAATATTCATATCTATAGGTTTACATATGATTTTATTTTATGAAGATCTAATTTTAATTTGATGGATTAAATTAATTAGTCAAACTAATTTTCATTTAAATGTAAATAATATGTTACTTAGTGTAATATATTAAATACATGGGTAAATTAAAGTTGGGCTTGAAATTAATTTAAATCAGACTAATTAAAATAAGATTGGGCCTGAATTAAGAGAAGGAAGCCCACACAAATGAAAGAGCTATGTTGGGCCAAAATTCCTTAAGGACTTTCAGCCAACCTAGGGTTTATTAGCCCTAGGAATTTTGGCCAAGGGAGACACAGAAAAGATAGCCGAAATTATTCTAGCCTTCCTCTCCAAAAGTTTGTGTTTTCCGACGCTAGCATGGGTGGTGTTCGTTAGGTGTTCATGTATGTGAACGAGGAGGGTTTCTAGTTTGATTCCTGTAGTCTGCATCCATCTCTTGAAAGAGATATTCATGGTAAGAGAATTATCTCTTTCTATTAAATTTTTGTTTTTCCAATTTCCATCTCAATTGCTCCTAGGCACGGATTTGAGGAAATCATCGCGTTCTTCCGCTTCAATCGGGTGATTTCCGGTGAAAAATCCCAACAGTATAGCCCTTCTCCTGCCTTCAGGATTGGTTTCATCATAAGCTTGCCATTCTTGCCCCTTCTCGGGTTCTTCTGGTCTGATGACTCCTCTGTATACCCTAGCCCAAACTGCTTTGGCTTTCCCGAGTCGATGTTAAACTCAGGCACTCCTTGCAGGTTGATTCCAAGTCCCATGCCCGGGACAAACTTCTGCTTGTGCAAGTATCTGGATAGCCACTCCGGCATATAGTTTTCATAAATGACCATTGGGGCATCTGTGACTTCCTCTTCCCCGATCATGGCGATTTGGAATCCACTAAAAGGTACAACCCCCTCATTCCTAGCAGCAATCATAGACTGGGCATTAACTTCAACAGTCACAATCTCACCATTTATAGCGAACTTTATCTTTTGATGCAAGGTAGAAGGGACACCTCCTAAAGGGTGGAACCATGGTCTTCCTAACAACAGGGAGAAAGTGACCGGGATGTCGATCACGGTGAACACAACCATTGACTTGACTGGCCCGACCTCCACTTTAGTTTCAAAAGTCCCTATTACTATTCTCTTGGAGTCGTCGTATGCCCGCATCACTGTAGAAGACTTTTTCAGAACATCTTCATTCAGGCCCAAACATGGTAGCATTTTCATTGGACATATATTCAGAGCTGATCCATCGTCCACCATCACACACAGCATCACTTTGTCCATTACATGGGCCCTAATGTAAAGGGCCTTGTTGTGAGCTTTTCCTTTGCCAGGCAAATCCTTCTCAGAGAAAATAATGTCAGGAGACTCAGAATGGATCTTATCCAATAGACAACACATGGTTTCTGGAGATGCAATAGGGGAGACCTCGATCTCCGACAACTTCTTCACTAAGGCCGCCCTATGCTCCTTAAGTGTTAAAAGCAGATGCCATAGGCTAGCTTGTGCAGGGTTTTCTTCAACTGAGAAATGACTAGGTCCTTTTTCTCAACTCCTTCCTGTGCGGATGTACTACAGGACCCAGTCATAGGGGCCTTATCTTTTGCTTGGTCTACTAGTTGATATACCCTGCCACTTCGGGTCACATTTTGGACCTCTTGGATTTTTAGCTTTTCAATAGCCGGCGGCTTAACTGTTTCCTCCCCACCAAAATTTTCATATTCATCTTCAGAGTCGAGATCATTCAAGCTTATCGGCTTGATCTCCTTCTGTTCCGTCTGCTTCTCACATTCTAACTCCGCTTCAGCTTCCCCTATTGCTATAGCCTGAATAGCAGGATTCGCCTGAAGGACTTGGGCAAAAATAAAATTAGCTAGTAGACCTGAATGCACCATGTTAACCTGCTTCTCAAATTTCGGTAACCGGTTAGTCTTCATGCTGGGCTTAGCAGGCTCCTGCAACTTCCCTTCATCGATCAACTTTTGAATGGCGTCCCTTAACTTGTAGCAATTGTTAGTCCTGTGGCCAGCAATAACATGATACATGCAGAAATTATCTTTATCTGCCTCAGCAGGTTTTTCAAACGACCTCAAAGACTATAGCAATCCTCTATTTCTGCACTTGGCAAAAATCTTGACCAAGGGAAGAGTCCAAGATAATATCCTCTGTCCTCCTGGATTTCTGTTCTGATTGCCTTGCTATTGGGTTACTATAGCAACCTCTACTTGCTTCACTTCTGAGGTCTGTCCCCCTTTTCCTCCAGAACTTGAACTAGAACCACCACCAGACCCGGCTATAGCTGTTGATCTATACGCGGAGCTATAGCCTGAACTCCTACTACCTTTGTGGCTCACTGCTTTCTCTTCTTCATCTCGCTCGATTTTCATCGCCATACTGTATACTTCATTAAGCTCAATGAATGAATGAAACTTCATATTGTTCTTAAAGATGTCCCTACTGCCGTCGATCAGCTTCTGTATCAGTTCATCTTCATCGGGGCAGTTTTTCAGAAGGATCATCTTGTTCATCCATCATTGGTAATACTCATCGAAGGGCTCGTTGGGTTTCTGCTTGATTCGCTCAAGATCATACAGCTTCACTTGAATCTTGGTGTTGAAGCTGTAATATTTAACAAAGGCTGCTGATAAAGCCTCCTAATCTTACTACTCTTCCTCTGACAAAGAGTTATACCAGCCCAATGCTCCTCCTTCCAAGGTAGTCGGGAATAGATTAATCAATTGTTGCTTAGTGGCGCCCGCCGTCAGCATGATGATAAGGTCGGTTTTTGACCTTATCTTTTAGGCAATTTCGTGGTTTGAACCGTAATTTTTAGAGTCCTTTGTGTGAATGTTTGTGTGGTTTTTTTGTATTTTGTGATTTTTATGTTTTGGATAGATTTTTATAACTTTTAGTATTTTTCGTGTTTTCTAGGGTTGTTTTTGTAATTTTGGATAATATGTCGTTTTTATGGTCCGTGGCGTTGGTGCGGTTATGTTTCTTTATGCTTGTTTTGGACAGGCATTATGACTCGGACCGAAAGTTGGAGCATCGGCGGCAAGGAAGAGTTTGAAGTGCTGAAAATCAAGGTGGCACGGCGTGCCACAATTAGGGCACAGCGTGCCAATCCGGTGTGCCAAGAGATGCAATCTAGTGGAGTGGCACGAAATCGTGCCACTTATACCAGCGCGGCTTGCCAACCCCAAATCTACACAGCACGGCGTGCCACCTCTACCAGCACGGCGTGCCGCCTTCAATTCTACACAGCACGGCATGCCACTTTCACCAGCACAGCGTGCCGAGCTTTGGAATTCTGCTGTTGCCCTACTTTCATCTTTTCTATTTCGTGGTTTTAACCTAGCTGTATAAATAGGTTATTTTCTAAGTTTTAAGGATCTTTTTCCAGACTTTTAGAGTGAAAAGCAGAAACTTGTAGCTAGGTTTTGGCTTGAACTATTTGTTTTCTTTGAGTTTTGAACCATCAATTGGTAGAAGTTTTACATAGAACCTTCCCCTTTTGTGACGTTCTTAGTTCCGGCTTGAGTTCGTCTATAGTGGTACACCCCAAGCATCTTCACACCGTCGGAATCCGGTTAATCGGACCAAAAGGGCATAAGTTTTTCTTCTTCTCTTTTGTAATTTGATTGATTGTGTTTGGTTGTAAACATTGAATTCGTTTCACCTTTCTTGATTAATACAATTGATTGCAATTTAATTTCAATTTTTATTCCTCTTCTTTATGCAGTTCCTTTAATGATAATCTAGTCTCATAAGATCTTAATTTATTAAGTTCATTTTTGTGGTATTACCTAGATTGACGCCTAGGAAACCATTAGTATTGACGACACTGTGGAACTTACATGCCCCTATTTTCTGAGCTTTAGAATTAGACCGCCTCTAAACAAGGGAAACCGGCTAAGGACCTAAAAGATCTAGACACGCTAGGTTGAATTATCGAAAGAACATAATTAAGGGTTGATTGTTGAGTTAAATTCATCTTTTGTAGTTAATTGATTAAGCCATCTCCATTAGCATTCATAGGTCAGTAAACCGCCAATTGATAACCCAAATTCAAGTGCAAAGTAAGCTGGGATAGATCAACTAGGAGTAGGATAATTTAGTTGTTAATATAATCAAACCCAAAACTAGGTTCCGCCTAGGACACGCAAGGAACCCGAGTAGTTTAGTGTTTGTAGAATATTCTTTTCTCTGTGGGGTTGATACCTGGACCAACCAGAATTATTACTTGTCAACGATAGGTACACTGCTTTAGTTGTGCGTTTCTAGGTTTAGTTTCACTATACCAACCTAGGACCCATCACATGACCCGAGCATAAAGATTCACATGGGCCTCTGGCGAACCCATTCCCTTGTAAGCAGGCACCTTTGGCACTTGGAAGCCAATAGGAAAAGTTTTGATGCCCTTGCTAATCATAGCATCAACATTAACCCCTTTCTTAGACTCTGCACTAACAGTGGCCCCTTTCTTCAACTGAGCCACCACCTCATCCAATTTTGAGTATTTCGCCTTCATCTTTCTCTCCATGGCTGCCTCTATTTCTTGCATCTTTTCTAGACTAACCGAGGCATCACCACCTTGTTGGGATGATTCAGCCTCTTTCTCCTTTCCGGTCCTACTACCACCAGTTTCTCCGGCTTCTCTCACTACAGCCCGCATTTCTTCCTTAAGCATATCACGGAAATCCTATGATCTCAGGAAATCCTTCAAAGCATCAACGAGACTCGATGTTGGATTAGCCATCTCAACTTCTTCCCTAGACTCAGAATCACTTTCCGTTTCAACAGCTCTCCATTCCCAACAGCCCTCGAAGCCTGAGATCTCATCCAAGGTCTCTCCAGTTTATTCTGCTTGGCATCATACATGAAGTATTAGGAGCATGAATGAATGGAATAATGATATGAAGAGTGACACTAAAGGTACTTTATGATGGATGGTTGAAATGGCGTTATGAGTGAAATGATGGCATGAATGGTCTCCTTTTATTATTCTTTTTCTTTTTGGGACATTCCAAGAACACCTAATGCTATGCAAAAGGATCATGTGTGGACCGTCGCACTGACTGGGTTCAACGCCTTTGGGGCACCTAGTTAATTTAGTGAAATGGTCGCATGAGTCTGCCCCATGGACAGAGTTCTGATGCTTTTGAGCATATGATATGAAATGATATTGTAAGAAATCACATGTAATAGGGAACACGGACAGAAGTTCGGTGTTCCGGGAACACCTTTCATGATTTCGGATGTTATGAAATGCCCCTATATGCGTTCTAATCGGGCACTCAGGGAGTGCCTTGAATGATGTAATAATGTCATGAAGTAATCCGATGTGGAGTACGGTGTTATATGATATTTATGATAAATGAACATGATGTCATGAAATGCCTCGTGTGGATTATCACATGGAAATAGACCTATGACCATTATGGTCTCTATCAAATGAGGTGATTTGGTGAAATGGTCGAGTGCAATCCGGTGCATTGGCAGAACAAGGGTAATTTGGGATACCCGATATGTTATGAAATGGTTATGATGGGCGTCCTTAGAATGTCCTTAATTTAAATAAGGTGATAGTCATTGATGCATATGTCACACAACATGCAAGTGGCTGTACAAAGATGTGGTTAGAATATATGACACACAGAATGATGTCGTGTATGTTTCCTGGAAATGTCCCACGTGAGATGCAAATGGCACACAAATAAAATGTCATGGCTGCACGAAAATGTGATTAGCATCACACATATGTCAATGTTTAAAAATGGATGCATAAAGATGTGGTTAGAATGGCACATGAAAGCTATGCATGTTTGATGCTTAGTGAAAAGTCAAATAGAAAACACCACAGAACAGACGTTAGCACATGCAAAAATATGCGCTCCCTTCTGACCTTATTTCTCCTTTCGATTGGTTTTGCATTCTTCCTAGGTGTTGGCTCTCTTTAGCATCAACGGGGGATACCAAAGGCGCCCAAGCGATGTTCAATTTTGAATTTAAGTTTTGGTATTCCTAGGGGAAGTTGCTAAGCCATTACATGTGGGCCAAAGTCAAACCAAGGGTCGTACAGGCTCCCAGAGCGAATATACACTTCCCCACCATAGAACACGATGTAAGGTCATGCGGGGCTATGAGTGGTTTACCCCGTCGGGTGTCTCTAATCCTGGCGGTAGAGGTAGTCCACCTTCTTAGGTAAACCGAGGCTAAACAGTGT
This sequence comes from Euphorbia tirucalli, assembly GCA_039660915.1. Classification (NCBI taxonomy): domain Eukaryota; kingdom Viridiplantae; phylum Streptophyta; class Magnoliopsida; order Malpighiales; family Euphorbiaceae; genus Euphorbia; species Euphorbia tirucalli. The sequence continues at coordinate 67,538,330 of CM077641.1, read as the reverse complement.
ATTGGAAGGATTGAGAAGAAGAAAATGTCATGATATGCAAGGTACAAATAAATATGGTAATATGAACTAGTGAAGTGACTGCAAGCGAGGTTATATTTCGGTAGTTGCCTAAGTTCCTTAAGTTTTTGAAAAACTTTTTAAGAAGCTGTAATCCCCAACAGAGTCGCCACTGTGAGCGGACGACCTTCAACGGAACGCGGTGAAGCGGACCGGGGAAAAGATGATTAGATTTGATTTTGATTTGATTTTGGGAAAACGGGTTTTATTTATCTTGAGTTAGGAAAAAACCATTAATTTGATTTGGAAATCCTTTTATAGAAAACATTTCCCCGTTTTAACTTAAAGACCGTGAAACTTAAACCCTGAGATCAGTGACAGAGTCGCCACCTGGATCATCTGATCCGGGAATTCCGATACAGCTCCCTACCGAGGGTAGACTACCGTACCTAATCTAGAGATTTAGGGTTCGGGCAAGTGACTTAACCTCTAGCTTGCTTTCACTTTACCATTAATATTACCATATTTAATTTGCTTTATTATCTTTTTCTAACCCCAATTTGTTTATTTTAATTGGCCGATGCTAAAGCAAGATGCAGAAAATAAATTGCAGAAAAAAGAAAGAAACATACATCCAAAATATACAAGAAAATAGTAGAGGCCGATTATACAACCCAATCGAATAAAAGATAAAAACCCTCAACCTTACTTTACAATCGCCTAAAATACACGATTTATCTAAAAAAAATACAATCGCCTAGGATACACAAATAAATCTATTAAATACATCCAAAATAAAAATAAAAAGTTGCAAAACAAAGGGTTAGTACAATTTACGGCATATTACAAGTAGGACTCAAATAGGACAAAATTGGGAAATTAGAATTCGGGAACATGCATTTAGGGGATAACTAGATCGGCTCGGATAGCCGGCCCAATTAGACCTGGAAAACATTTTGAAACATCATTGTATTTTTGTTTTGTGAGAAAATCATTTTGAAAACATTTTATCTTCCAGTTTACTTTAACTTAGCATGTGAGGTGGGTCGGTTTTCGGGAGAATCTGGTCTTCGTCGTTGTATTGTTCTAATTATAATAACACTGAAAATTAAATTTAGGGTCGTGAATGCACACAACAAAATTCATTTTGATGATTTTCTGGTTTTTTTCTGATTTTTTTTAGGATTTTTAGAAAATTTTCTAGATTAAAATGGAAATTTTGCCCCTGGAAGAGCATTACAGTCGTGCGACTGTAAATCATCCAAATACAGAAAATCGCCAAAATTTTATTCAAAAGAAACTAAAAATTTGGAAGGAAATCAAGAACACTCGTACGACTGTATTCACAGTCGTACGACTGATCTTCAACTCAAGAACGATCGTACGACTGTTCTTGATTTCTAGAAATAGCAAACGAGAAAATTGAACTTTTATGCACCAAAACACACTAAATCGCCCAGAAAACACAAGAAAATGAGGGATTGAAGTATATTTATCTCTTTGGCGCTGATCCACCGTAGGAAGGACCCCTAGAAATGCCCCAATCCACTCCAAATCGCTTCTTTTCCTTTGAGTTGAAGTTTGAAAAGTTGAGTCCAAAATCTCCAAAATGTTGAGGTTTCTGAGAGTTTTTTTGTCCGAATTTGATTGAGCTTTAAGTGTCAAGTTATTAACCTATGATTTCTAACAAATTTTAACTTTAACACTTAAAGATTAAAAGAAAAAGAAGAGGAAAAGCTTGTGTTTTTGTGTTGGTTTTTTCCTTCCCTTTTTCTCTCTTTTCCCTATCAAATTCTCTCTCTAAACTCTCTGATTTTCCGAACCAAAAATCCTTGATTTTTCTTCTTTCTCCCTTTTTATCTCTTTTTGCTTGCTACCAAGGGTGGAGCAATTAATGCCCCTCTTTTCTTCCTCAGTTTTCTACTCTAGGTATGGGCTGCTGTACCTGCTCCGAGGTTACAGTCGTACGACTGTATTTACAGTCTTGTGACACGTGCTTCTTTTTTTTTTTTAGGACGGAAAATTCCGGTGCTTACAACCCCGAGAATCCATCCATGAACAAATACATTACTGTTGATCAAAACATCAATATGCAGTAATGGAAAGTCATCCTTGGGCGATGCTTTGTTCAGATCCCTGTAGTCCACACAAACCCTGACTCGGTCGTCTTTCTTCGCAACCGGTATGATGTTGGCTAACCATTTTAGGTATTCCACTACTTCCAGGAATTTTGCCTTTATCTGCTTAGCCACCTCTTCCTTAACTTTCTCTGCCCATTCTGGTCTGAGTCTTCTGAGCTTCTACTTGACAGGTACATTTTTGGATCTGTTGGAATTTTATGTTCTGCAATCTCTTTATCAACCCTAGGTATGTCATCATACGACCAGGCAAAGGCTTTTATGTGTTTTTGCAATATTTTTAAAATTTCTTTCCTCTCATCAGGCATGAGGTCTTTTGAGACGGATACCATTTTCGGATCGTCATCTGTCCCTTGATTCATTTCTTACAATGATGCATCATGTATGCTAAAGACATTAAATAAGTGTTTGTATGTATGCACAGTTCCATCTGGAAAGACATCACACAAGTAAGCAAAATTAGATTTCATTGCATTAAGTGCCTTATAGGCTGAATTGTTTACATCACTAACAGAAGAAATAAATACATTGAAATGATTATTATCCTCCACATGTGGAGGGTCTTTTTCTGCTGCAACATCATCAACTTCTTCAAATAGGTCTCCCAGATTACCCTCAAGGGCTTCTTTCTGGTCAGTGAACAGCTCTTCTTTGATCACCTTTGCCTTTCCTGCCATCATCAATTTGGCCAGCTCTTTCATTGTTTCACTCATCAGCTCCTCTTGAGTCTTCACCATAGGTGTTTGCTTCTTCCCAGAACCTATACATGCCTTCATCAACATAGATAGTGCTTTAGTGAGGGCTTCGACAGCTACTTCAGCTTCTCCATTTTCTAGGTCGACTTTCTCAGCTGATTCACCTTTGTTTCCGAATTCTACCCTGACTTGGTCGATTGTATCTTCTTGATCTTTCAGAATCTTCTTCCCTTTATCTTCAGTTATGGCATGTAGCATATTCACCACTGGCTCAACTCCATACTTAACAAAGTCAACAACATTAGAGAATATCTCAAATCCCAGGAGCTAGCCTCCCTCAGCTGTCACTGGCTCGGGGATTCCCTTATATACTTCTTCAGTTACCTGTACGAAAGTGTCAACCAGATTCACATACTTTTTGTTCGGTTTATTCCCTTCTTCACGGTAACCGAGCCAGTGCTGGCGGTATTTCCCAACCTTAAAATTGAATTTGGGAATGCCTTGCTGCCTTGCCCCTAATCCCTTATTAGGTTTAAACTTCTGTTTAGCAAAGTACTTGTAGATCCATTTTGGGAACTTCGGCTCATTCTCGCTCTCGTTTGAAATCATTGCTACTTGAAATCTGGTCATCGGCTGCTCTACGGCATTTAGAGTAACAACAACAGATGGCTCATCTGGAACTTCACTTTTTGGTGTAGAGTCGATGGTACAAGTCATAAGGCATGGAACCATGGCCTCCCGAGAAGTAGAAAAAATGTGACGGGAATGTCAATGACTGTGAATGACACTTTGGACTTGACTTCCCTTACACTGACTTCTGCTTCCAATGTGCCGATTACCGACCTCTTACTATCGTCATAAGCTCTAATCACCGTACTTCACTGATAGAGAGCTTTTGTGCTTATCCCTAAGTATGTCAGGATTTTAGAAGGGTAGATGTTCAAGGCTAAGCCATCATTGACCATCATACAAGGCATCACCCTGTCCATGATTTCCACCTTTAAGTACAAAGCCTGGTTATGGTTCATGCCCTCTGGTGGCAAGTCTGACACTCCAAAGCTGATTTTTGGGGCCCGGTTAGCTTTCAAGTTAATCCCCTTTACCATGGCACATACCTCATCAGGGGACATTGTAGGGGTAGCATCCATTTCCATGAGCTGTTTTACCACCGCCTCACGGTGTTTCTTGGACTCCATGAGGAGATGCCAAATACTAGCTCGGGCAGGCTTTCTCTTCAACTGTTCGATCACAGCATCATCTTCCTTATTTCTTTGGCACCTGAATGGTAGTGTCTACCCCTACCACTTGATTACTTCTTCTAGGTGGCGCTTGAGGTACTGCATTAGTAGGTTGATAGACCCTACCACTTCTGGTAATGTGCATAACAGGACCATCCTTTGCAATCACTGTTCCTCTTCTTGTCTCAATAGGGTAAACCAGCTTTGACTCTTCGAATACAAAATCCTCCTCATCTTCATCCAGTTCGATATCAGGCAAATCAATTGGGCCCTACCCATTCTTTACTATCGATGTCTGTTCTTCAGCTTTTTCTGCCTTTTCTTCCTCCTCTTAGGCTATAACCGCTTGTACACTAGGATTAGCCTTGATAATCTGAGCGAACACACAGTTGGCCAGCATTCTAGAATGAACCATATTGACCTGACCCCTAAAGTTGGGCAAGGGGTTCTTCTAAATGCTAGGCTTCAAAGAGGGTTCTACAATCTTCCCATTAGAAATTAGTCGTTGGATAGCCCTTATCAAACCAGTGCATTCATTTGTGTGATGACCTGCTATCATATGGTAGGCATAAAAGTTATCTTTCTCTAACTCGGAGGGAGGAACATAGGGCTTCAAATTCTGCAGTAAACCAACCTTCCTACACATGGGTTGTTGAGCCTCTGAGGAGTCCTTGATTGCCTGTCGTGGGCCACTGCTGCCACATCTGCTTCTTTTACCTGATATAATACTGCATTTTGTGCTGGTTTTGAACTAGACCCAGTCAGCATGGTTGTGGAGCTACTGCTCTTGTAACCTTATGAATACCCCGGGCCACTTCGATAGGTACCCGTGTTCTGCTTATTCCTCTGCTCTTCCTCTGTGTACCTCTCGATGCATTTAGCAAACTCAACCACATTGTTAAAGGAGTGGAACCTCTTCAACTTCATCTTCTCTTTATACAAAGGCAAGCTGCCATCGACTAGCTTCATAATAAGGGATTCCAACTTCGGGGCCCCATCTACCAGTACCTGAACATCCATCCATCTCTTATAGTAAGCAGAGAAGGAGTCATAAGGTTTTTGGTGAATCCTTTCTAGGTCTTTCAGAGTAGTCTGTACCTAAGTGTTGTAAGCATACTATTTCATAAATGCCTCAGACAATTCTTCCCATGTGGATCAGGTATGGATTGGCATCTTCAAATACCATTTGGCAGCAGCATCTCTCAAAATGGTTGGGAATAGGTTCAACATGTGGTTCTTCCTAATTCCCAGACTAGACAGGATCCTCACATAGCTATTTAAGTGAGCCTCTGGTGGGCCCTCTCCAGTGTATGGAGGTAGATAAGGCATTTGGAAACCGACCGGGAGCGGCTCTCCTCCTTCTACCATCAGGGTGGCTGGGTCTGCACACTTGATGGGATTGTAATGCACCATCTCTTTCAGTTTCGGCAACAGAGCTTTAAGATTAGAGAATTTCTCCTTGAGACATTTCTCAGCAGCAGTCTCAATTGAGGCCTCCCTCTCCCTCACAAAAGCTTCATCTTCTTCAGACTGGCAATCAATTTATCGATGAGAAATGACCACCCTACTACCACCAGGGATGCTCCTTCCCAAGCTAGGGACCACCTGAGCTATATTCCCCTCAATCTCGACTAGAGCTTGAGTCGGTTGGCTAGCCTGACTTGCATTGGTGGTCATCACAGCTTGCATCTGGTCTCTCAAGGTAGCCTTCAATCGGTCAAAGTTCAATAAAGCATCTACAAATGCATTCATATCAAAAGGTATTCCTCTATTGGATCCGTCTTGAGCCATTTCTATTTTGTTTACTTCTTCTAACACAAATTGATTATTGACTGGCAATGAAGGCAACTGACCACTAAATTCTTGCTCTGATTTCGAATATGAACTGACCCTGACCCCCTCCATGGTTACCAGTTCTGATTGGACTGACTGAGATAATTGATCAGACTTCATTTCAATATGTATTAATCGCTTCGAAGTTCGACTCCAAACTGCACATTCATCATAGAGTTAGTATCGTGAATGGATTTTATGATTCTAGACTTGACGGACTAAGTGATGTGTATGGTACGATCGTGAAATGATCATGGCTTGAATGATGATTGGCAATGGGGATGACTTTCTTTAATTTTATTCTTTTTATTTTGGATGTTCTAAGAATAACCAATGCCATGCGAAAAATAATGCAAAAAGGTCACGCGTGAGCCGCCACATGGACAAAGGTTCCGCATTTTTGGGGCACCTAGTGGATGTCATGAAATGGTCACATGTGTACTGACACACGAACAGAGTTTCAACACTTTGTAGGTCAATGAAGTGATATGAAATGGTCTCAAGGGGGCCATTCCATGGACAAAGCTTTGATGCTTTTAGGGCATCTTGGATGAAATGATGTTACAAGCAAGTCGCATATGGATAGAGACATGGATAGGGAATAGGCATTTGTGCAACACCTTGTATGATTTGGTAATGTCATGAAATACCCCTATATGTGTAGTAATCTGGTACTGGTGTAGTACTTCGAATGATTCAATAATGTCATGAAACAATCCGATGTGGATCGCGACACATTCGGCATCACTATGACACCAATGATGAATGGACATGATGTCATGTAATGTTATCATGTGACCCGTCACACGAATATAGTCCTAAGATCGTTGTGGCCTTCTAGTGAAGGAGATGGTATAGTGAAATGGCCAAGTGCAATCTGGTGAACGAGCAAAACACGAGTAGTTTTGGGACACCAGATATGATGTGAAATGAAATGACAATGATGGGCATCCTCAGCACATCCTTTTATTATATGGGATGGGATGATATGATATGATATGTCCATGTCACATAAAATGCAAGTGGCTGCATAGAAATGTGGTTAGGATGTGTGACATATGGGATGATGTCGTGTATGCTTTATGGGAGTGTCAATACACAAGATGTAATAGCACACAAATCAAATGTCATGGCTGCATGAAGACATGGTTAGTATCAGTGTCACACACATGTTGGCATTTTGAATGTGGCTACACAAAAACATGGTTAGAATGGCACACAAATGATTATGCGTGTTCGATGTTTCATGTAAAGGTCAAAAATAAAACCACCTGTGAGTGGATGACGTTTTTAAACGTAACTCTCTCGGAAGGGAGCCTAGATATCGGGCAACATTCCCTCGTGGGGTTTTTGGAATGGAAATTCATTTTTGGAAAATTAAATTGTTTCATAAAAGAATCGAGACCTAAGTCTTGATAGAGAGTGTAGGAGTCGCCACCCGGCTTAGCTCAACCAGGAAATTACAGCTTAGTTGAACCGGATAAAGGCCGCTACACTTTCCAAAGATCTAGGTTCGGACAAGTCCTTTATTTTATGTCTAATCAAAATAAAATCGGCCAATGTTCATAGATGGTATTTTAAATTTCTAAAGTGGATTTTTATTAAATTAAATCATGTAGCGTACACATAAATAAAATAAAGTAAAAAGCAGTAAATAAATAAGTTATTACAACCCAATTGAATAAAAATAAAAACTCTCAACCTCACTTTACAAACACTTAAAATACACGAATGATCTAGAAAATTTACAACCGCCTAAAATACAAGGATTAAGCTATTAGTTACATTAAAAATGAAAAATAAAAACTAACTAAAAGCTGCAAAATAGACAGTTAGCACAATTTATAGCACACCATAAATAGGACTCAAATTGGACATAATTGGGAAATTAGAGATCGGGGGCATGCATCTAGGGGGTAACCAGGTTGGCTTGGCTAGCCGGCCCGATTAGACCTGGAAAGCAGTTTTGAAACGTCCCTGTATTTTTGTTTTGTGAGAAAACCATTTTGAAAACATTTTCTTTTTCCGGTTTATTTTAATTTAGTATGTGAGGTGGGTCGGTTTTGGGGAGATTTGGATCTTTGTCTTTGCGTTATTCTAAATACCATAACTTCAAAAATTAAATCTAAGGTCGTGAATGCACACAACAAAATTCATTTTTGATGATTTTCTGAGTTTTCTGAATTTTTATGATTTTTGGAAATTTTTATGGATTTTTCTAGAAATTTTGCTACTAGACAAAAATTATAGTCTCCCGGCTGTAATTACAGCTGTGCGACTGTAACTACAGTTGTACGACTATAATTACAGTCGTGCGACTGTAAATCGTCCAAATGCTGAAAATCACCATAATTATTTAAATAAAACTAATAGCCGCGGGAAGTTAAGAACACTCGTACGACCATATATATAGTTGTGTTCTTTGTCACAAGAACAGTCGTACGGCTGTTCTTACTCCCCAGAAGCAGCAAGCTAGAAAAACGAGTTTTATGCATAAAATTACCTCAAAACACCCAAAAAAAGCAACAAAATGAAGGTTTGAGGTATAATTACCTTTGTGGCACTGATCCACCGTTGGTTTGACCGCTGGGAATGCCTCAACCGACTCTAAATTGCTTTGTCCAAAATTCTCCAAAACGTCACGGATTTTGGTGGATTTGAAGTCTAGAATTGATTTAATTTAGTGTGTCAAGTTGTTAACCTATGATTTCTATCAAGTTTTAAACTTATCACACCAGAATTAAAAGAAAATGAGGAGAAAAAGATGATGCTTATTGGGTTTTTTCTTCTTTTCCTCTCCTTTTTCCTCCTCTTCTCTCCCTATAAATCTGCTAAGAATCCCAAGAGTCAAAAGCCCTTCTCTTTCTTCTTTCTCCTTTTTATTTCCTTTTTTCTTCTGATGAGACACAGGCATTAATTGCCCTTCAAATCACTCCATTTTTTTTGTTTTTCAGGTATGGGCTGCTGTACCTGCTACGCATTTACAGTCGTACGACTATAATTTTTCAATTACAGTCGTGTGACATATACACATTTTTTTTAAGTATGAAAAATTCTGATGCTTACAGCTGCCCCTCGCGTGATCAAATTTGACACTTGACTCCAGGTCTAAAATACCTGAGGTGATGAATTTGAGAGCGCAAATCGAAGCGCCGTAGACACAAAAAAGAAAATGTGTAACTGACTTGTTGAAGTCTCAATTGGACGAAATAAGCCGACACCAGGTTTACATTACCCGAGGCAAAACTTGTCTGGGCCGATACCAGATTTACATATATCCAAGGCAGATCTGCTGAGTTTTTGAGACAATGAATCTGACATAAGCCGATACCAGGTCTAGGTTACCCGAGGCGAGGTTGAAGAAGAAATAACCCAATACCGGGTCTAGGTTACCCGAGGCGAGGTTGAAGATGAAATAAGCTGATACCGGGTTTAGGTTACCCGAGGCGAGGTTGAAGATAAAATAAGCCCATACCAGGTCTAGGTTACTCGAGGAGAGGTTAATGATGAAATAAGCCAATACCGGGTCTAGGTTACTCGAGGCGAGGTTGATGATGAAATAAGTCGATACCGGGTCTAGGTTACCCGAGACGAGGTTGAAGATGAAATAAGCCGATACAGGTTTTAGGTTACCCAAGGCGAAGTTGATGATGAAATAAGCCAATACCGGGTTTAGGTTACCCGAGGCGAAGCTGATCTAAGCCGATACCGGGTCTATGTTACCCGAGGCGGATCTGTTAGGAAATCTAGAATGAAGCCAATCTGGGCTGATACCGGGTCTATGTTACCTAAGGCGGATCTGCTGGGGATCTGGAATGAAGCCGATCTGGGCCGATAACGGGTCTATGTTATCCAAGGCAGATCTGCTGGGGAATCTAGAATGAAGCCAATCTGGGCCGATAACGGGTCTATGCTAACCGAGGCGGATCTACTGGGAAATCTGGAATGAAGCCGATTTTGGCTGATACCGGGTCTATGTTACCCGAGGCAGATCTGCTTGGGATCTATCCATGTCCGAGACAGTGATGACGAATTCCTGCATTTGAAATTGCGAGTCTTCATTCCTTGATCGAGAGATTTTGAACAAAAATTTTTGCCCCTTCGATCAAAAATGAAGACTAGCTGGGGATGAATGCTCTGTGTATGCTATGTATGTATGCATGATGATGCATATGCATATGGATCCTAAACGATGCATTTCTCATTGTTTGTTTAATATTGATGTTCATCCTTTCTACTGGGGAAGATATGTTTTGCTCCTGGCTGGTGGAAGACACTCCTTACACGAAGCTTTTCTTTGTTGAAGATGTATGAGGACTGCTGAAGAAATGAGATGGCTGCTGGGGATGCATGACAATTGTCGGGGAAAGGATCGTAGTGTCCCTTGTAAATGTTTTGCTGGGGAGTAATGTGGCGAATCCTGTTAGAGGATGCTGTAAAGATGCCTGTGGGGAAATGGTGGAGAGGTTCTATCCTTCTGCCCTTATGATTTATGAATCTGGAAGTGCTCTAAATTTTGCCTGGTTTCCCTAATGTGGGTTTTCAGCCTAGCGAGTTGCTCTAACTTTTGCCTGAGGTGCCTTTTTGGTTTTCACCCCAGCAAGCTCTTTTTTTTTTTAAGTTGATGATAAACAAAGACCAACTGAGATGGCACCGTGACTACTTGTCCCATCATCCTTATGATGTAGAAAAATGCTATATGGAGCAGCATTAGGGTTCAATTTCTTGTTAGAAGCCATTGATGGTAGGAAATAAGGCTTTATAGAATCAATTTAAGAGAGCAGATGAAAAGAGCAACTCATCCGGCCAGTGTAGCTTTGACTCAGCTTGATTTCTTCAATAGTCAGGTTCTTGGACAACCACTGTTGCTCTATGGAAAGATGAATTAGATTTGGAGGATGATAAAAGATTTCAGATTGTATATATTTAGTACATCTCCATGGTTAAATAACGTGATATGTTTAACCAGTTAAATGCAAAGTGCTTTCCTTAAATGGATGTTTAAGTAGGATAACTTTGTTAATGCATTTGACATAACCATACGAATATATTTAAACAAACACTCCATTTTATTGATAAAATCAAAATGAGTACATTTGAAAGAGTTAATTCCCAAAATGGTATACCCTCCATACAGAGCCAGAATCCGTCATCAGTTGTCCCTTTCAGATTTTCTGACTGATCATTTTCTCTCTTGTCTTAATTTTTGCCTAGGCCGCTCTTTTTGAGTTTTCAACCTAGCAGACTTTTTTTTTAAAAATGATAAAGCTTTAAGCAGCCTTGGTTGATAGGATTTGTGAACTCATTTCCATCCATGTCCATGCTGCTGACGCCACCTTTTGATAGCACTTTCTTCACAACATAGGGCCCTTCCCAGTTGGGTTTGAATTTTCCCCTAACATCGACATTTGAAGGCCTTAATTGTTTTAGAACCAAATCTCCTATTTTCAACTGCCGTTTGAGATACTTCACATTCTGATTATAGGCCCTAGCCATTCTACATTGGTACATCTGTAGATGATCCAATGCTTTTAGCCGCTTTTCATCTAGCACTGCCAATTGCTTATATCTACCTTGAGCCCATTCAATCTCTGGTAACTGAGCTTCCAAGGCGACCTTGAGTGACTTAAGCTCTATTTCTACTGGCAATACTGCTTCCATACCATATACCAAGGCAAAGGGAGTTTCCCCTGGTGGTGTTCTGACACTGGTTCTGTAACCCCAAAGGGCATATGGCAGTTTGTCAGGCCAATCTCTGTAGGTAGTTACCATTTTTTATAAGATCTTCTTTATCGCCTTATTAGCTGCCTCCACTGCACCGTTAGCTTGGGGCCTATATGGAGAAGACTTATGGTGCTTAATGCCATATTCTGCAAGCAGCTCAGCTGTTGCCCCTTGAAACTGCACTCTGTTATTAGTCACTATATGATGGGGGATCTCGTATCGAGCGAAGATGTTCTTCCCGATGAAGTTGACCATCTACTTAGCTGTTACATTAGCGAAGGATTCTGCCTCCACCCATTTTGAAAAGTAATCAACTGCCACAACTATGAATCGATGTCCATTAGATGCTGTAGGATGAATTTCACCAATCATATCTATCCCCCATACGGAAAACGGCCAAGGTGACGCTAAATTTTGTAGTTCGAGTGGTGGAAGATGACTGATGTCAGCATAGATCTGACACTCGTGACATCTCCTCACTTTCCTCATACAATAAGCCTGTATAGTCATCCAGAAGTACCCATGTCTCATTATCTTCTTAGCCATAGAGAGGCAATTCATATATGGTATGCAAGACCCTGCATGTAATTGCTTCATCACTGTTTCTGCCTCCTGTTCTATCAAGCACCTCAAAAGAACACCATTTGCCGTTCTCTTGTATAGTCTATCTTCAAAGATTTTGAACTGACTGGCTAGCTTTCTTAATGACACCTTATCAGTAGTACTGGCTCCCTCTGGGTATTTTCCTTCCTTCACACACTGGTAAATATCGAAGAACCACGGCTTTTCTTTAGCTGTCAATTCCATTACTTCGCGCACTTAAAAGCAGGGTTGTCTGGAAGTTGCTATAACCAGTGGCTGTACTTGAGTTTCTTCTGGATTTTCCCATATAGAAGACAGTGTTGCTAGTGCATCAACCATCTTGTTCTCATCCCTAGGGATGTGTCTGAGTTCACATTGGCCAAATAACTCTTTTCTGTACTGTAGCAGCTCCAAGTAAGGCCGTAAGGCTTCTTCTTTCAACTCCATTTGCCTTGAGCTTGCCTTATCACTAAAAGTGAATCTCCAATGATCAAGACATCATTTCCCCTAGAGTTAACAGAGCTTCCATCCTAAATAGACATGCTTCATACTCTGCTCCATTATTGGTTATGGGAAAATCCAACCTCTTTGATAAAGGAATAATCTCACCGTCTGGCGTAGCTATGATTACCCCGATTCTAGCACCCTTTCTGTTCACAACACCATTGAAGCCCATAACCCATCTCTTTACTTCCACCATGGTCAACTGTTTATCAGGGAACTCTAAATTCTCTGTGTAATCTGATTCCAGAGGCTGATTTGCTAGAAATTCTGCTACAACTCGCCCTTTAATGGTTTTCTTAGTGATGTATTCAATGTCAAACTCTGACAAAAGCAAGAGCCACCTAGATAACTTCCTAACTAATACCGGTGCATCATAAAGATACTTCATCAGATCCACTTTGGCCATGGCTTGTACTTTGTATGACTGGAAGTAATGGTGTAACTTCTTGGTCAGCCAAATCATTGCTACACATGTCTTCTCTACCAGTGTGTACTTGGTTTCGCACTCCAGTAGCTTCTTGCTGAGGTAGTAAATAGGTTACTCTTTCTTGCCATTTTGTTCTTACCCCAACATTGCCCCTACGGAGGAATCTTCAACTGCCAAATACAAGATCAAAGGTTTCCCTGGAATTGGTGGGCTCAGAACGGGCGGGTTTACCAGATAAGCCTTGATTTTCTCAAATGCCAACTAACATCTGTCATCCCACACAATCGACTGATCTTTCTTTAACAGCTTGAAAATTGGTTCACAAGTGGAAGTTAACCATGCTATGAAGTGACTAACGTACTGTAAGGAGCCCAAGAATGACCGGACTTTCTTTTCTGTTTTTGGAGCTGGCATATCTTGAATAACTTTGATTTTATCTGGGTCCATTTCTATTCCTCTTTGGCTAACTACATAACCCAACAGCTTCCCTGATGTGACTCCAAATGTGCACTTCTTAGGGTTAAGTCGCAAGTTATACTCTCCAATACGTGTAAGAAATCTATCCAGGATAACAGGATGTTCCTCCGGGGTCATTGATTTAACAAGCATATCATCGACATACACTTCGACTTCTTTATGGATCATATTATGCAACAAAGTTGTGACAGCCCTTTGGTAAGTGGCTCCAGCATTTTTCAACCCAAAGGGCATTACTCTGTAGCAGAACGTGCCCCACTCTGTGATGAACGATGTCTTCACCTTATCAATTACATCCATCAGGATCTGGTTGTATCCCGAAAACCCATCCATGAAGGAGTACATTGTCGCTTTTGCTACACTATCAACCAGGACATCAAAATGAGGCAACGGGACATTATCTTTTGGGCATGCTTTATTTAGATTCCTGTAGTTGACGCATACTCTAACCCTTCCATCCTTGTTAGGTACTGGGATGATGTTCGCTAACCATTCTGTATACTCCACCACTTCAAGAAATTTAACTTCTATCTGCTTAGCCACTTCTTCTTTCACTAGTGTAGCCCACTCTGGTCTCAATCTTCTCAGTTTCTACTTCACTGGCATGAACTAAGGGTCTGTTGGAATCTTGTGAATGCTATTTCCATGTCTACACCCGGCATGTCCTCGTATGACCAAGCGAAAGCTTTAACATGTTCTTGTAATATTCTTGTAAGTTCTCTCTCTTCCTCGGGTTTTAGCTCATGTGAAATGAATACCATTTTGGGGTTTTCATCTGTACTTATGTTGATTTCATGCAATGCAGTGTCATGAATGCTAAATATGCTTGATGGTGATTCAAATGCATGCACAAAATTATCAGGATGAACATCACACAAGTAAGCAAACTGGGATTTCATTGCATTAAACTTGTTATAGAGTACGTCATTCACATTGAAAATGGAAGAAATAGATACAACAAAATCATTTTCATCCTCCACAGGCAGAGGGCCTTGCACTTCTTCAGCTTTCCCATTCAGCTCTAGGACATCATCTAGATCTGTCGCTATCTTGGCTTCTTGTTCAGCAAGAATAGTGGTCTTCTCGATTTCAGCCATCTGCGCCTTAGCCTTTTTCATGATCTCGGCTATCTCAGCAACCACAGAATCCAAGTTTACCTTGGCCATCAGCTCTTCTTCGAATCCTTCTTTAGACTTCCCAAATGCCTTGCTTAAGGCAGCAACCAGTGCCCCTGAAATTGCCTCTACAGATTCATCACAGATTTTCTCTTCGGTTTTCTGCTTGGGTACATTCACTGCTTTTGCTATCACTTCAGATGGCCCATCTTGTAGGACGGCAGGCTTAACAACCGACTCTTCCACTACCACAGGTGCTATTAGTTCTTCCCAGCTCTTCTCAAAGTCTACGACATCAGAAAATATCTCAAAGCCTGGGTATTCAATGTTCCCGACCCTTACTAGCTCAGCTTGGCCATTATACAGCTCTTCCCCTGCCTTTATGAATGGCTTCAGCATAGGCTTACCGTTCTTGCCCCTTCTCTGATTCCTCTGGTCAGATGTTTCTTCTACATACCCTAGCCCAAACTATTTTGGCTTTCCCGAGTCAATGTTAAACTTAGGCACTCATTGCAGGTTGACTCCGAGTCCTATGCCCGGGACAAAATTCTGCTTATGGAAATATCTGGACAACCACTCTGGCATGTAGTTTTCGTAAATAACCATCGGGACGTCTGTCGTTTCCTCTTCCCTGACCATGGTGATTTGGAATCTGCCAAATGGTATGACTCCTTCATTTATGGTAGCAATCATGGATTGGGCATCCACCTCAACAGTCACAATCTCCCCGTTTATCGAGAACTTTATTTTCTGATACAGAGTAGAAGGGATGCCTCCTAATGGGTGGAACCATGGTCTTCCCAACAGTAGGGAGAAAGTGACCGGGCTATCTATTACAGTGAAAACAACCATTGACTTGACTGGCCCGACCTCCACTTCAGCTTTGAAAGTTCCAATCACTGTTCTTTTGGAGTCATCATATGCCCAGATCACTGTTGAGGACTTCTTTAGAGTATCTTCACTCAAGCCCAAACATGGTAGCATTTTCAATGGACATATGTTCAGCGCCGACCCATCATCTACCATCACACACGGCATTACTTTGTCCATAACATGAGCTTTGATGTAGAGGGCTTTATTATGAGCCTTTCCTTCGCTAGGCAAATCTTTTTCAGAAAAAAAAATGTCAGAAGATCCAGAATGGATCTTATCTAGCAGACAACACATGGCTTCTGGTGATGCAATGGGGGAAACCTAAATTTTTACAACTTCTTCACTAAGGCCGCTCTGTGCTCTTTAGAGGTCACCAGCAGATGCCACAAACTAGCTTGGGCAGGGGTTTTCTTTAATTGAGAAATAATCATGTTTTCCTTCTCAACTCCCTCTTGTGTTGATGTGCTATCTGACCCAGTCACCAGGCCCTTGTCTTTCAATTGGGCCTCTGGTTGATAAACCCTGCCGCTTCGGGGCACATTCCGCACTTCTTGAATTTTCAGTTTCTCAATAACTGGAGGCTTAACTATCTCATCCCTACCAAACTCTTCATATTCGTCCTTCGAGTCGAGGTCATTCAAGCTCACGGCTTGATTTCTTTATGTTCTGTCTGCCCCACACATCCTGACTCTGCCTCAGCTTCACAGATTGCCACAGACTCTATAGTAGGATTCGCTTGTAGGACTCGAGCAAAAATGAAATTGGCTCGCAATCCTGAGTGCACTATATTAACTCGCTTCTCGAATGCCGGCAACGGGTTAGTCTTTGTACTGGGTTTAGGAGGCTCCTGCAATTTCCCTTCATCAATCAACTTTTGGATGGCGTCCCTTAATTTGTAGTAGTTATTGGTTTTGTGGCCAGTCACAACATGGTGTGTGCAGAAATTATCTTTATCCGCATCAGTAAGCGTCTCAAATGGTCTCAGAGACTACAACAAACCTCCATTTCTGCCCTTTGCAAAAATTTTAACTAAGAGGAGAACCCAAAGGGATATACCCTGTCCTCTGGGGTTTCTACTTTGACTGCTTTGCTACTGGGTTACCGCGGCAACCTCGACCTGTTTTACTTTCGAAGTCTGTTCCCCTTTACTTCCAGAACCTGAGCTAGAACCGCTACCAGACCCGGCCGCAGCTATTGACCTGAACCCGGAACTATATCCTGAACTTCTGCCACCCTTGTGGCTTGTTACCTTCTCCTCCTCATCACGCTCAATTTTCATAACCATACTGTATACTTCGCTAAGCTCACTGAAAGGGTGGAACTTCATATTATTCTTGAAGATGTCCTTACTACCGTTAATCAACTTCTAAATCAATTCATCCTCATTAGGGTGGATCTTTAGCTAGATCATCTTGTTCATCCACCTTTGATAGTATTCATCAAAGGGCTCGTTTGACATTTGCTTAACTCTTTCCAGGTTTTACAGCTTCACCTGAATCTTGGTATTGAAGCTGTAGTATTTGATAAAAGCCACCGATAAAAACTCCCAGTCTGACTGCTCTTCTTCAGATAAAGAATTGTACCAGCCCAATGCTCCTCCCTCGAGTGTAGTTGGGAAGAGTTTGATAAGTTGTTGCTTAGTAGTGCCTGCCGTCAGCATGACTCGTGCGTAGAGATTCACATCCCCTTGTAGGAGGGAACTTTTGGCACTTAGAAGCCAATAAGAAAAGTCTTAATGCCTTTACTGATTATGGCATCTACATTGACCCCTCTCTTGGATTCCGAACTGACACTGGCCCCTTTCTTCAACTGGGCCACAACTTCATCTAATTCTGAATATTTTGCCTTCATTTTCCTCTCCATAGCTGCCTCAATTTCTTGCAGCTCCTCCAGACTAGACGAGATATCAGCACCTTGCTAAGATAATCCAGCCTCCTTGTCCTTTCCAACTCCACTAGCGCCAGTGTCATCGGCTTCTCTCACAATGGCCCGCATCTCTTCCTTCAGCATCTCACGAAAATCTTGAGATCTCAGGAAATCCTTCAGGGCATCAGTAAGACTTGGTGTTTGGTTAGCCATCTCAAATTCTTCCCCAGAATCAGATTCACTTTCTGTTTCTACTGCTCTTTGTTCCCCAATAGCCCTCAAAGCCTGAGACCTTGTCCTTGGTCGATCCAGTTTCTTCTGCTTGACATCGCACAGGAAATGTTAGGGACAATGAATGAATGGAATGATGACATGAAAAGTGAGACATTAAAGATGATTTATGATGAATGGGTGATGTGATGAGAAATGACGATGAGGATGATCTCTATTTATTATTATTATTATTTTCGAACATTAAAAGAACACCCAATGCCATGCAAAAGATAATGCAAAAAGATCACATGTGGACCGCCACACGGATAAGGGTCCGGCGCTTTTGGAGCACCTAGTGAATTTTGTGAAAGGTCGCGTGTATTGACACATGGACAAGGTTTCAATGCTTTTACAGGTCTATGATATGACATGAAATGGTCACATGATGGCCGGCTCATGGATAGAGTTCTGATGCTTTTGAGGCATATGATATGAAATGATGTTGTAAGAGAGTCGCGTGTGACCGGGGACACGGACAGAGGTTCGACGTTCGGGGAACACCTTTTATGATTTAGTAATGTTATGAAATGTACTTATACGTGCACTAATTCAGCACTCGGAGAGTACCTTAAATAGTTTCACAATGTTATGAAATGGTCCGACATGAACTATGATGCGCAAGCAGAGTTTCGGCGTTACTATGACGCCTATGATGAAGGGGTATGATGCTATATGATGACATCATGTGAACCGTCACATAGGAATAGGCCTAGGACCATCATGGTCTTATATTGAATGACATGGTATGGTATAATGGCTGAGTGCAATCCGGTGCACAGGCAAAACACAGGTAGTTTTGGGACACCCGATATGTTATGGAATGAAATGATTCGTGATGGGAACCCTTGGAACGTCCTCAATTTAAATGAGATGGAATGACATGGATGCCTATGTCACACAAAATGCAAATAGCTACACAAAAATGTGGTTAAGATGCATGACATACGCGATGATGTCGTGTATGCTTTGTGAAAATGCTAACACATAAATATAATGTTATGGCTGCAAAAATAATGGTTAGTATGAATGTCACACGGACGATTTAATGTTTTCACACACAAAAATAAAATGCAAGTGGCTACACAAAAATAGTGAGTTAGTATCACACAAATGTTCCGCATGTATGGCGTGTCATGTTCATGGAAAATGTCGATGATGGTATGTCATGAAACGGTGAGAAACACATAGCACACGAAGCTTATTCCTCCAAACATGGTCAATTTTTGAGAAAATGCTAACCGAGTCCTAGGAGGGGTTCTCTTTGATCATCAACCGGGGATGATGAAGGCACAATTTATAACATTCATACAATTTATTTTGGTATCCTAGGGGAATCCAACTAAGGTTGCCTATATGAGTTCGGTCCAAGTCGGGTAACATCAAGGCTTCCATAGCAAAATATACTCCTCACTTCTCCCCACTTAAGGATCCAAACGAAGGGGTTCGTACGAGGCTATGGGTGGTGTTTCGTATCTGTGCCCCCTAAGACCATGAGGAACAAAGGAGACACTTCAACAATTCACCAGGTTTAAAATCGGATACTTAACCTAATGCAAAAATGTCTAGCTAAAAATGCAAAATAAAATACCATACAAGAATCATCCACCTTATTTTGATTAGACATTTTTTAGGGCTTGTCAAATTATTTTAAGTTTTAAGAAAAACTTTTGTAAGAAAGTCCCCAGCGGAGTCGCCACTGTGAGCGGACGATGTTTTTTAACGCAACTCTCTCGGAAGGGAGCCTCGATATCGGGCAACCCTCACTCGCGGGGTTTTTGGAATGGAAATTCATTTTTGGAAAATTAAATAATTTCATAAAAGAATCGAGACTAGAGAGTGTAGGAGTCGCAATCCGGCTCAGCTCAACCGGGAAATTACAGCATAGCTGAACCGGATAAAGGCCGCTATACTTTCCAGAGATCTAGGTCTGGACAAGTCCCTTATTTCATGTCTAATCAAAATAAAATCGGCCAATGTTCATAGATGGTATTTTAATTTTTATTAAATTAAATCATGCAGCGTACACATAAATAAAATAAAGTAAAAAGCAGTAAATAAATAAGTTATTACAACCCAATTGAATAAAAATAAAAACTCTCAACCTCACTTTACAAACACCTAAAATGCACGAATGATCTAGAAAATTTACAACCGCAAAAAATACACGGATTAAGCTATTAATTACATTAAAAATAAAAAATAAAAACTAACTAAAAGCTGTAAAACAGACGGCTAGCATAATTTATAGCACACCACAAATAGGACTCAAATTGGACAGAATTGGGAAATTAGAGATCGGAGGCATGCATATAGGGGGTAACCGAGTCGGCTCGGCTAGCCAGCCTGATTAAACCTGGAAAACAGTTTTGAAACGTCCCTGTATTTTTGTTTTGTGAGAAAACCATTTTGAAAACATTTTCTTTTTCCGGTTTATTTTAATTTAGCATGTGAGGTGGGTCGGTTTTCGGGAGATTTGAATTTCCATCGTTGCGTTCTTCTAAATACAATAACTTCAAAAATTAAATCTAAGGTCATGAATGCACACAAAAAAATTCATTTTTGATGATTTTCTGAGTTTTCTGAATTTTTATGATTTTTGGAAATTTTTATGGATTTTTCTGGAAATTCTGCTATTGGATGAAAATTACAGTCGCCCAGCTGTAATTACAGCCGTGCGACTCTAACTACAGTCGTACGACTGTAATTACAGTCGTGCGACTGTAGATCGTCCAAATGCTGAAAATCGACAAAATTATTCAAATAAAACTAATAGCCGCAGGAAGTTAAGAACACTCGTATGACCATATGTACAGTCGTGCGACTGTTCTTTGTCACAAGAACAATCGTATGGCTTTTCTTACTTCCTAGAAGCAGCAAGCCGGAAAAACGAGTTTTGTGCACAAAGTCACCTCAAAACACCCAGAAAAAGCAACGAAATGAAGGTTTGAGGTATAATTACCTTTGTGGTGCTGATCCACCGTTAGTTTGACTGCTGGGAATGCCTCAATCGACTCCAAATTGCTTCTTTTTTCCTTTTGTGCTAAGATTCCAAAAGTTGTCCAAAATTCTCCAAAATGTCATGGATTTTGGTGGATTTAAAGTCTGGAATTGATTTAATTTAGTGTGTCAAGTTGTTAACCTATGATTTCTATAAAGTTTTAAACTTATCACACCAGAATTAAAAGAAAAAGAGGCGAAAAAGATTATGCTTGTTGGGTTTTTTCTCCTTTTCCTCTCCTTTTTCCTTCTCTTCTCTCCTTATAAATTTGCCAAGAATCCGAAGAGTCAAAAGCCCTTCTCTTTCTTCTTTCTCCCTTTTATTTCCCTTTTTCTTCTGCTAAGACACAGGCATTAATTGCCCTTCAAATCACTCCATTTTTTTTATTTTTTAGGTATGGGCTGCTGTACCTGCTACGCATTTACAGTCATATGACTGTAATTTTTCAATTACAATCGCACGACTGTAAATATAGTCGCACGACTGTCTTACAGTCATGTGACACATAAATTTTTTTTTAAGTATGAAAAATTTCGGCGCTTACACTACCATAGAACAAATGTTAGCACACGCAACAATATGCTCACCCTTCCAACCTTATTGCTCCTTTTGATTGGTCACGCATTCTTCCTAGATGTTGGATCTCTCTGGCATCAACCGGGGATACCAAAGGCGTACTCTCAATGTCCAATTTCAAATATATGTTCTGGTAATCCTAAGGCGAAGTTGCTAGGTCATTACATGTGGGCCAAAGTCAAACCAAGGGTCGTACAGGCCTCCATAGCAAATATACACTCCTCATCATAGAACATGATGTAAGGCTCATGCGGTGCTATGAGTGGTTTACCCCTTCGGTTGGCTCCATTCATAGCAGAAGAGGTAGGTCACCTTCGGAAGTAAACCGCGCTGATCAGTGAGTTTGAGGGGTTAAGAAGAAGAAAATGTCATGATATGTAGGTGTGAGTAAAATATGGTACTATGAACTAGTAAATGACTGCAAGCGAGGTTATATTTTAGTAGTTGCCTAAGTTCCCTAAGTTTTTATAAAAACTTTTTAAGAAACTTTTCATCCCCATCAGAGTCGCCACTGTGAGTGGACTACCTTTTGAACACTAAAGCGGAATGCGGGTGTTTTGGATTATTTTGCTTTCAAAACGGGTTTATACTTGCTTAGGAAAACCATTGATTTATTTAGAAATCCTTTTTGTAAAAAACTTTTCCTTTGAATGTGAGTTTTAGGAAACTAGTTTTGTATTTTAGAAAACCCCATTTTATTAACTTAAAGACTTCAAAACCAAAATTTCAAGATCAGTGATAGAGTCACCACCCGGATTAGCTCATCCAGGAAATTTCGATACAACTCCTTACCAAGCGTGGACTACTGTACCTAATCCAGAGATTTAGGGTTCGGGCAACTTACCTACTCAACCTTAAGCTTGCATTCATTTTATAGTTTGTATCACCATATTTTATGCACTTAATTATCTGCCCATTTTATTTATTATATTTTTTTTGTTATTAACCCATGCTCATTCAAATGATAGAAATATGTTGCATGAAAGTAAAGTGCATAAAAATAAACCAGACATCCAACAAATCCAAGAATAAAAGTAAAGGCTGCTTATTACAACCAGATCAAATGAAAAAGAGAACTCTCATCCTCACCGATACAACCACCTAGATACATGAATATCTAAAGGAAAAATTACAATCGCCTAGGATACACGGATAATTTATCAAATACATCCAAAATTATAAACAAAATAAAAGGCTGCAAAACAGATATTAGTGCAAATATGCATAACAAGCCGAACTCAAATAGATAGAATAGGGAAATGAGATATTTGGGGACATCCATTTAGGGGGTAGTCGGGTAAACTCGACTAGTTCCCCCGACTAGACCTGGAAAACGATTTGGAAACATTCCTGTAGATTTTTGTTTTGGGCTGGAAAACAATTTTGAAAAACGGATTGGCTTGATTACATGCAAATTTCTCCATTCAATAGGTCGGTGTAAGCACCGGAATTTTCCATAAAAAAAAGGGTTGTTATACCACAACTATAATTACAGTCGTACGACTATAATACAATTGTATGACTATAATACCATCCTAGGTACAACAGCCTATGCCTAGGGGACAGAAGATTGGGGGCTGAAAGGAGAGCAATTAATGCTCGCCCCCTTTACAGCCAAAAAGAGAAAAAGAAGAGATAAAAAGGAAGAAAGGCAGAAAGAGAAGAGGAGGTCTGAGATTTTAGAGATTTAGAGAGAGAAAAGAAAGAAAAAGAGAGAAGGGAAAGAAAACTCACAAAAAAGACACTCTTTTCTCTTTGATTCTTGAAGTATTAAGCCTAAAGTTGGATAGAAATCTTAGGTTCATAATCTGACATTCTAAACTCAATTAATTTCAGACTTAAAGCTCTCAAAAACCTTGACATTTTGGGAGAAATTTGGACAACTTTTCAAACCATAACTCAAGGGAAAAAGAAGCAATTTGGAAGGGATTGAGACGTTTCCAGTGGTCATTCATACGGTGGATCAGCACCAAAGAGGTAAATATACTTCAAACCTTCATTTTCCTGTGTTTTCTGGGTGTTTAATGTGATTTCGTGCATAAAAACTCATTTTCTATACCTACTGTTTCTGGAAATCAAGAACAGCCGTACGACTATTCTTGTAGTGAAGAACAGTCGTACGACGGTAGTTATAATCGTATGAGTGTTCTTGATTTTCCACTCCTCTTAAATTCGTTTGAAATAAAATTTTGGCGATTTTCTGCATCTGGATGATTTACAGTCGCACGACTGTCATTACAGTTGTATGACTGTAGTTACAGTCGCACGACTGTAATTCTCGTCCAGGGGCAGAATTTCCATTTTAATCTAGAAAAATTCCTAAAAATCCATAAAATTCAGAAAAATCAGAAAATCATCAAAATGAATTTTGTTGTGTGCATCCACGACCCTAGATTTAATTTTCAGTATTATTGCATTTAGAACAATACAATGACGGAGACTCCAATCTCCCGAAAATCGACCCACCTCGCATGTCAAATTAAAGTAAACCGAAAAATAAAATGTTTTCAAAAATGATTTTCTCACAAAACCAAAAAACAGGGATGTTTCAAAACATTTTCCAGGTCTAATCGGGCTGACCAGCCGAGCTGTCCCAGTTGTCCCCCATTTGCATGCCCCCGAATTCCTTAAAATCCCATTCTGTCCTACTTAATTCCTATTTGTGGTGTGCCGTAAATTGTGCTAACCCTCTGTTTTACAGCTTTTAGTTTCTTTTATTTTTATTTTTGATGTATTTAATATATTAATTCGTGTATTTAGGCGGTTGTATTTTTTTTAGATAAATCGTGTATTCTAGGTGATTGTAAGGTGAGGTTGAGAGTTTTTATTTTTATTCGATCGGGTTGTAATAATTTAATTATTTACTATTTTACTTTACTTGTGTGTGCGTTGTATGCTTATTTAATGCAATAAAATCCATCTTTAGAATTTAAAATGCCATACTTGAACATTGGCTGAATTTATTTTGTTTAGACACGAAATAGGGGACTTGTCTGGACCTAGATCTCTGGATAGTGTGGCGGCCGTTCGTCCGGTTCAGCTACACTGAAATTTCCCGGTTGAGCTGAGCTGGGTGGTGACTCCTACACTATTCATCGAGACTTAGGACTCGGTTCTTTTATGAAACCATTTAATTTTCTAAAAATGAATTTCCATTCTAAAAACCCCACGTGAGGGAGGGTTGGCCGAAATCGAGGCGCCCCTTCCGAAAGGGAGTCTGCATTCCGTTGAAAACGTCGTCCGCTCACAGTGGCAACTCCGCTGGGGATTTCTTACAAAAGTTTTTCTTAAAACTTAAAAGAATTTGACAAGCCCTAAAAAGTGTCCAATCAAAATAAGGTGGATGATTCTTGTATGGTATTTTATATTGTATTCTTTAGTTAGACATTTTTTGCATTAGGTTAAGTATCCCGTTTTTAGCCCGGTGAATTATTGAAGTGTCACCTTTGTTCCTCATGGTCTTAGGGGCACAGATACAAAACACCGCCTATAGCCTCGTACGAACCCTTTCATTCGAACCCTTAAGTGGGGAGAGGTGAGGAGTATATCTTGCTATGGGAGCCTTGATTTTAACCCGACTTGGACCGAACTCATATAGGTAACCTTAGTTGGATTCCCCTAGGATACCAAAATAAATCATGTGAATAAAATAAAAATCGCGCCTTCATCATCCCTGGTTGATGATCGAAGAGAACCCCACCTAGGACTCGGTTAGATTTTTTGAGACCGACCACGTTGGAGGAATAAGGCTGGAAGAATACGTTTCGTGTGCTATGTGTTCCTCGCCATCCCGTGACATGCCATAACCAACATTTTTCATGCACATAACATACCATTCACAAAGCATTTGTGTGATAACTAACCCACATTTTTATGCAGCCATTTCCATTTTATTTTTATGTGAAAACATTAAATCATCCGTATGACATTCACGCTAACCATTATTTTTGCAGCCATAACATTACATTCGTGTGTTAACATTTTCACAAGCATACACGACATCATCTTGTATATCATGCACCCTAACAACATTTTTCTACAGCTATTTGCATTTTGCATGATATAAGCATTCATATCATTTCACGTAAATTAGGGGCATTCCAAGGACGCCCACCATGATCATATCATTCCATCACATATCGGGTATCCTAAAATTACCCATGATCTACCGATGCACTGGATTGCACTCAGCCATTTCACCAAATCATCTCATTCAATAGGGACCACAATGGTCCTAGGTCAACTTCTATGTGACAATCCATACGATGCATTTCATGACATCATACTCATCATAAACAGCACTGCGGTCCACGCCGGATTGTTTCGTAACATTATTACATCATTCAAGGTGCTCCCCAAGTGCCGGATTAATACGTATGTAGGGACATTTCATAACATCCCCAATCATGAAAGGTGTTCCCCGAATGCCAAACCTCTGTCCGTGTCCCCTGTTACACGTGATTTTCTTACAACATCATTTCTTATCATATGCTCAAAAGCATCAGAACTCTGTCCATGGGGCGGCCCCATACGACCATTTCATATCATCACATAGACCTATAAAGCGTTGAAACTCTGTCCGTGTGTCGGCACACATGCGACCATATCACAAAAATCATTAGGTGTCCCAAAGGCGTCGAATCTTTGTCCGTGTGGCAGTTTGCGCGTGACCTTTTTGCACAGCATTGGGTGTTCTTGGAATGTCTGAAAAAAAATATATATATATATAGAGAATAATAATTGGAAATCATTTTCATCATCGTTTTAGGCACAACATCACTCCATTCATTCATCATAAGTATTTTTAATGTCGCACTCTTCATGACATCATATACATTGACCCTAAATGTTTCCCGACTGATGTCAAGCAGAATAAGCTGGAGCGGCCTTGGACAAGATCTCAGGCTTCGAGGGCTGTTGGGGAACATAGAGATGTTGAAACGGAAAGTGATTCTGAGTCTGGGGAAGAAGTTGAGATGGCTAATCCAACATCGAGTATCGTTGATGCTTTGAAGGATTTCCTGATATCACAGGATTTCCATGATATGCTTAAGGAAGAAATGCGGGCTGTAGTGAGAGAAGCCGAGGAAACTGGTGGTAGAAAAACTGGAAAGGAGAAGGAGGTTGAATCATCTCAGCAAGGGGGTGATGCCTCGGCTAGTCTGGAAAAGCTACAAGAAATCAAGGCAGCTATGCAAAGAAAGATGAAGGCAAAGTGTTTCGAATTGGATGAAGTTATGGCCCAGCTGAAGAAAAGGGCCAGTGTCAGTTCTGAATCTAAGAAGGGAGTGAATGTTGATGACATGATCAACAAAGGCATCAAGACTTTTCCTATTGGCTTCCAAGTGCCAAAGGTACCTGCTTATAAGGGAATGCCAGAGGCCCATGTGAATCTTTATGCCCGGGTTATGTTGACGGCGGGCACTACTAAGCAACAATTAATCAATCTCTTCCCAACTACACGTGAGGGAGGATCACTGGGTTGGTACAATTCCTTATCAGAGGAAGAGCATTCAGATTGGGAGGTGCTATCAGTGGCCTTCATCAAATATTACAGTTTCAACACTAAGATTCAAGTGAAGCTGTATGATCTTGAACAAATAAAGCAGAAGCCGAATGAGCCGTTCGATGAGTATTACCAGCGATGGATGAGCAAGATGATCCTTCTAAAAAACCGCCCTGATTAAGATGAACTGATACAGAAGCTGATCGATGGCAGTAGGGACATCTTCAAGAAAAATATGAAGTTTCATCCATTCAGTGAGCTTAGTGAAGTATACAGTATGGCGATGAAAATCAAGCGAGATGAAGAAGAGAAAGCAGTGAGCCACAAAGGTCATAGGAGTTCAGGCTATAGCTCCGGGTATAGATCGATAGCTGCGTGCTGGGATTCGTCATTGGAAAAATAACGTGGCGCAGCGGAAAATATACCGTTTAAAATTTCCTAGAATCCACCTATCGTGTCCAATTACCATTGATTAGAATAAAAACAATTTGAATCAAGAGAGATTAACTCACCGGATTCGTCTCCTCTAGAGACTGCTGCAGAATCGTTTCTTGAAACTACGATCTCCAAAGTCCGGTGCATGACCAACTATTGAGCGGGAACCGGTGCTAGCCGAAGACGCGAAGGAGTGGAGGATTAATGCTGGGATTTTCAGCTAATTGGGGCTGCTCTTGGTGGCTGAAATTTCCAGCAATTAATTAGGGTTGAATTAGGTTTTTCCTCCTTAAGTGTGCCCTTATATAGACACCTTGTCTAATTGGATTTTAATTAGGTTAATTAAACCCAAGCCCACTAGGATTATAATTGCATAAATAAACATTAATTAAAAAGTATATACTATGTAATTTAATTCCATTTGGCTAAATTTAATTACCCCTAAATAAAATTAAATCACACTTAAGTTAATACAATACATGTATTTAATTTTCCTACCTAGGAAAATTATTTAATTAATTGTTTACTTTATGTAATTCAATTAATTGATAAATTAATTAATTACATTATGTAAACTTATTAATTAAATTAAATTCAACCCAATGTTAATTAATTACCTTGACACCGAATGTAAATTAATTAATTAACACATTCCTTGCAATGTACATTACATGTACAATTTTTATAAGTTCTGGCTCAGTTAATCTATGTGCACGATCCTATGGGTCTGTCTTTATGTTGGCAGTAGGCCCAAGGCCCACAGACTATAAGTTGGTTCTAGCAAACCATTACAGCCCCCAATTAAGACAGAGATGCAGCAGTCTTTAGAAGACACTCACCCGGTAGTAATCTCATAGTGTCCGTTGTCTAACGATATTGATATGGATAAACAAGAGGCATGGTGTCCGTAATCCTCTTCTGTTGTTTATTATATTTCTTGATCTTGAGTTGACTGATTAATCAAATAAGCACCAACTTACTTGGGTATGGCCATAAACTTATCAGTCCCACTCATCAAGCGGCCAATGATATCATCTCGGTGTTACCCGAGTGGCAATTCCATCACTTCATCATCAATATCAACATGTTCACCGATCCACCCAATCAGACCTGTTAGGCGTATGTCAAAGTGAACCGGATTCCATATTGATATTATAATGAAATCTGGTCTGAGGACAAAAGAGACCTACTCAAGAAAGACCCATGACGCGACAACCATGTGGCTTTCTTGTGCGGATCAATCCAATCCCATGTCAACGATATGTACTTATATTCATGACTGACTACACAAGTACTATGGCTAGTTAAGAACTTCCATACAGTCATCTAATATACAAGTCTTTGGTTCTATTCATTCCCACGATTAGAACAGACCTGGGATAGGTTTTATGATTATCAATCAGTGGATACTCTACTCATATTATAGCACAAGATATAAATGAAATCAATTCATTGCCTTTATTAATGTGACACAAATAATGTATTCATACAATGAGTCTTAATGTATAATACAAAATACAAGAATCCAATGCCCTAAGAACTAGGGCACACCAATAATCTCCCACTTGCACTAGCTCCAAGTGGGCATTGCCCTAATTCCTATAGATCTAGTATGACCGTCGTGCTGTGTCTGCAACAGTACTTTGGTTAATGGATCAGTGACATTATTCTTGGTGTCAACCCTCTGCAATGATATGTCACCTCTGTTCACGATCTCCCGAATGAAGTGAAACTTTCTGATTACATGTTTGGATATCTTGTGTGACCGGGGCTCCTTAGCTTGTGCGATGGCCCCGTTGTTGTCACAAAAACATCAACTGGGTCTAGGATAGTGGGCACTACTCCTAACTCAGTTTTGAATTTCTTGATCCAAACGGCTTCCTTTGCAGCTTCGCGCGCAGCTATGTACTCAGCTTCCATTGTAGAGTCAGCAAGGGTGGCCTGCTTTGAGGACCTCCAACTAATGGCACCGCCATTCAGGAGAAAAACATAACCAGACTGTGATTGGTTCTCATCCTCATCTATCTCAAATCTTGCATCAGTGTAACCTGACACTACCAGCTCATCTTGACCTCCATACACTAAGAAAGCATCCTTAGTCCAATTAAGGTACTTCAAGATTGCCTTGACAGGCTTCTAGTGTTCCTCCCCAGGGTTCGACTGGTACTAGCTAGTCATACTTAGTGCAAACACGACATCAGGCCCTTGTGCATAACATGGAGTACATGATGGATCCTCTAGCAGATGCATAAGGGATCTTTTTCATGCTCTCCCAGTCCTTCTTTGTTTTAGGACCATCTTTCTTACTCAGCTTCAACCCATGGCACATAGGTAAGAATCCTTTCTTTGCCTTGTCCATGCTGAATCTTTTCAGAACCTTGTCTATGTACGTGGCCTGACTTAGGCCTAGAAGCCGATTGGATCTATCTCTGTAGATCTTGATCCCTAAGATCATCTCAGCTTTGCCTAAGTCCTTCATTGCGAAGCACCTACTCAACCACTACTTAACCCATTGCAGTGTTGGTATGTCGCCTCCAATGATAAGGATGTCGTCAACATACAGCACTAGGAAGGTGGAAACGCTCCTACTAACCTTCTTATATGCACAGGGCCTTTAACTTGAAACACCCCTTGTAACTTATCACCTTAGCACCCAGAGGTGGATCCACCAAGTTCCATACTTGGTTATCGTGCATAGATTGCATCTCAACCTCCATGGATTTGCACCATTGATCTAAGTGTGGGCTTCCAATAGCCTCCTGATAGGTCTTGTGCTCCTCTTGGTCAATGACCATAAGGTCCCCATCATCAGTCACGAGAAAGCCGTACCTCTATGGATGATGACACGTCCTACCAGACCTTCTAAGGTCCTGTGCAACCGGTTCTGGTTCCTCAATTTCTTGAGTAGTCAGATCAGTTCCCGAAGCATCCTCAGTAGTAGCTGCAGGAGTTTGTGAGTCTTAAACTTTTGAAAGTTCAACATTACTCCCACTGTCTTTCTTGGAAAGGAATTCCTTCTCCAAGAAGACTGCATTTCTGGCTATGAAAACTTTGTTTTTGGCCAGATCGTAGAAGTAATAACCCTTAGTTTCCTTAGGGGAACCCACAAACTGGCACTTGATAGATTTTGACTCGAGTTTGCCACTTGTCAATTTCTTAACATGTGCATCACAGCCCTAAATCTTCAAAAAGGAAACATTGGGCTTTCGCCCCTTCCATAGTTCATATGGTGTTCCCTCAACTGCCTTGCTTGGTGTATTATTAAGAATGTAAGCAGCTGTCACTAAAGCATATCCTTAAAAAGAGACAGGGAGTGTAGCATGACTCATCATCGAGCGGACCATGTCAAGCAAGGTCCTATTCCTCCTTTATGACACTCCATTCCACTGGGGTGTACCGGGAGGAGTGAGTTAGGATACAATCCCACACTCTCTCAAAACTGAGTCAAACTCTTGGCTCAAATATTCACCCCCTCGGTTAGACCGAAGTGCTTTTATTTTCTTGTTAAGTTGGTTTTCTACTTCATTCTTAAAGTCCTTGACCTTTCGAGAGTCTCAGACTTATGCTTCATCAGATACACGTAACCGTATCTGCTGAAGTCATCCATGAAGGTGACGAAGTACAGAAAACCAGATCTAGCACTAGTGCTCGTTGGGCCGCATACATCGGAATGTATTAGCTCCAATAGCTTTGAGGCCTTTTCAGCAGTCTTGCTAAAAGGCGCCTTTGTCATCTTGCCTCTCAAATAAGATTCACATGTGTCATGAGACTGGATGTCAAATGACCCTATCACTCCACTGGAGTGAAGCCTAGCTATGCGCTTCTCATTTATATGGCCAAGTCAACAATGCCAGATGTAAGCAGTATTAATTTCATTTTGTTTAATCCATTTAGTATTTATGTTATAGATTGAACTTTCATGTTTTAGATCAAGGATATATAAGCCATTTTCAAGAAATGTTGTTCCATAAATAATATTGCCACATTGCATAGAAATTCTACCATGTCCAATATTATATACGAAACTAGAAATATCCAACAAAGAAACGGAAATAATATTCCTATGCATCGCAGGTACAAAATAATAGTTTCTTAGTTCCAAAACAAGTCCACTAGGCATCTCCAAGAAATAATCTCCAATCCCCATGGCCTGAACCAGAGCACCATTTTCGACTCGAAGATCTACTTCTCCAGATCCTAATAATCTCCTATTTCTTAGAACCTGCACATTTGAACAAATGTCAGATCCATATCCAGTGTCCAAGACCCAAGATGTAGAAATAGCCAGATTATTCTCAACAACATAAATACCTGAAGCAGCAGTTTTGCCCTTCAGTTGCTCCCTTAGCTTTGGGCATGAGCTCTTCTAGTGCCCCTTCTCATGACACTCATGGTAGACATCGTCAAGAGAAGCAACCCTTGCTTTAGGTTGGGCCACCACCTTTTTGCCCTTAGCCTTGGCCTTTTGGGCCTTAGCCTTGGCCTTAGATTTGGCCTTTCCCTTAGTAATGGATGTATTGCCCTTGTTCACCAGTAATACTTCAAGAGTCTTCTTAAGAGACTGCTCAGCAAGCTAGAGCATGCCATGCAGCTCAACAACCGATTTATCCAACCCTTGCATATGGTAATTCATGATAAACTGGTTGTAAGACTCTGGAAGTGACTCGAGAATAATGTCTGCTGCCAAGTCCTACGAAACTGGCGAGCTGAGGCAGGTAAGTGTATCAATATACCCCTTCAACTTTAGCACATGAGTGCTAACAAAAGTCCCAGCTGCCATCACAGTCATGCAAAGTGCCTTAGTTGTCAAGTAACGTTCCTGATGAGCCTGATCTTGGAACATCTTTTTAAGTTGATCCATGATCTCATAAGCATGCTCGTCCATAAACTGCTTCCGAAGATCAGAAGCCATGGTACCCAGCATGAGGCACGAGACATCTCGGTCATCCCTCACATGTCGATTCGTACTGCTCCACCATCACCGTGGTGATGCCTCGACCTGCAGGAGGGCTAGCTGGTAAAGGAGCATTCAGTACATACTCCTTGGACTCTTGTCTAAGAACTATTTGTAAGTTCCTAGCCCAGTCCAGGAAGTTAGTCCCGAAAGCTTCTCCTTCTCCAAGAGTGACCTAAGTGAGAGTGAGTTGTTGTTTGTTGTAGCCATTTAAATTGCTTAAGTGAAATGGGATTATCTACATGGAAGAAATCATTGCTTGAGTTAGAAATAAAGGATTTTTAAGCCAATTCAAATTAACAATCCGATTTTAATTTGTTTGTTGGTGATGTTAATTGTCTGACTTGACCAAGATCCATAACTTATTAATGACTGGCCGAACTAGGGCTCGCTAACCAACCATTGATTCGTTTGGTAGGACAACCTATCCAATCCTTCCACAAAGGACTCTTGGTTTGATGGGCTTATTGACACTTTACCCATCTGTACTTAGGGCCCACTCTGAGCTAATGCTACCCATGTTGAGTGAAACCACCACTCACATGTTAACCATACCAAGTATCCTAACCCTCGACGGCCCACCGAATACTACAATGTACCCAGCTAGGGCATGGCACACATTGCAGCGTCAATGGGAGGAAGAGGTGTGAATTTGGGAAGCACTTTTAAACGACTCAATATTTTAATTTCCGGATTATAATTAAGTGATACGGCTTAGCATGTATAAACGCGGGTAATAATTTGGTGATCCATACATCCATATTATATGACAAATGCAATAGCATACTTAATTTAAAATAAATGAGATCCTATGGGCCTTTAATTATAACCTAATGAAAAACTAGATATCCTATCTAATTCTTCATGGGCCGGACTGCAATCCTTCTTGGGCTCCCACCATGGGCTTGCTCCATCTGGGCCTTCCTCCATATTTGATGCAATTACAATAATTTTGTAAAATAAAATATATTCTAAAATTACATCAAAATTAAAAAAATGGCACGCAGGCCATATTTCCCAAAATTAAATTGCAACTGATAATAATTTAGGGCCCATAGAACTCAACATCACATTTCAAACAAAGTACATGTCATGCACATACATATCAATATGATGCATGATCATGGCATTCCAAATTATAAATATAAATGTTAAGCCGAGTTACTTAGGGTGAAATCGCCAATTTTAACAAATGTGACTAAGGCCCATAAAGGCCTAATGGATCCATAAATGCAAAATTAACAATTTTCCTCCCACTTGAATTTGGATTGTCACAAATTTAAAATTTAGCCCTTCCAATTTTAACCGGTGTCACGGTGTATTGGGCCAATTTCACAAAGTCCATATTCAATTTAATATACAAACAATTAAGTTAAATATGCATGCCATCAAAATAAACAATTTAAATACAAATTAATTGAAAAAAAATTAATTTAATTTGCATAAGGTCCCGGGATAAAAAATACCCGCAAAATCCAAAATCGGACCCAAAACCCGCACACGGCGCTGCTGTACCGACTGGGCAGCAGTACCGCTACGCGGCAGCTGCTGCAGCATGATGGAATCACAAATTGCAATTCCATCTTGCCCAAACTCTTTTTTTTTTTAATCATAAAGAAAAAAATGTTTCCAGCAAAAAAAAAAAAATATATATATATATATATATATATATAATTAATATACAAAACAATTTTAGATGGAAAACAATTGGGGAAAAATAATCAAAAACCCCAATTCAACAATTCTAGGGTTTATCCAAAAAACAAAACCAATTAAGTAAAAACCCTAAAATACAAACTTGAAACCTATTCTTTCTTCAAGAACGCTTTCAAGAACCAATTCCAATCAATCTAATGGACAAAACCTAGTCTCTGATACCACTGTTGGGATTCGTCATTGGAAAAATAACGTGGCGCAGCGGAAAATACACTGTGTAAAATTTCCTAGAATCCACCTATCGTGTCCAATTACCACTGATTAGAATAAAAACAATTTGAATAAAGAGAGATTAACTCACCGGATTCGTCTCCTCTAGAGACTGCTGCAGAATCGTTTCTTGAAACTGCAATCTCCAAAGTCCGGTGCACGACCAACTATTGAGGGAAAACCGGTGCTAGGCGAAGACGCAAAGGAATGGAGGATTAATGCTGGGATTTTCGGCTGATTGGGGCTGCTCTTGGTGGCTGAAATTTCCAGCAATTAATTAGGGTTGAATTAGGTTTTTCCTCCTAAAATGTGCCTTTATATAGACACCTTGTCTAATTGGGTTTTAATTAGGTTAATTAAACCCAAGCCCACTAGGATTATAATTGCATAAATAAACTTTAATTGAAAAATATATACTATGTAATTTAATTCCATTTGGCTAAATTTAATTACCCCTAAATAAAATTAAATCACACTTAAGTTAATACAATACATGTATTTAATTTTCCTACTTAGGAAAATTATTTAATTAATTGTTTACTTTATGTAATTCAATTAATTGATAAATTAATTAATAATATTATGTAAAGTTATTAATTAAATTAAATTCAACCCAATGTTAATTAATTACCTTGACACCGAATGTCAATTAATTAATTAACACATTCCTTCCAATGTTCATTACATGTACAATTTCTATAAGTTCCAGCTCAGTTGATCTATGTGCACGATCATATGGGTCTATCTTTATGTTGGCAGTAGGCCCAAGGCCCACAGACTGTAAGTGGGTTCTAGCAAACCATTACAGCCCCCAATTAAGATAGAGATGCAGCAGTCTTTAGAAGACACTCACCCGGTAGTAATCTCATAGTGTCCTTTGCCTAATGATATCGATATGAATAAACAAGAGGCATGGTGTCCGTAATCCTCTTCTGTTGTTTATTATATTTCTTGATCTTGAGTTGACTGATTAATCGTATAAGCACCGACTTACTTGGGTATGGCCATACACTTATCAGTCCCACTCATCAAGTGGCCAATGATATCATCTCGGTGTTACCCGAGTGGCAATTCCATCACTTCATCATCAATTTCAACATGTTCACCGGTCCACCCAATCATACCCGTATTTAGCATCCTATTACAGACCTATTAGGTGTATGTCAAAGTGAACCGGATTCCATATTGATATTATAATGAAATCTGGTCCAAGGACAAAAGAGACCTACTCAAGAAAGACCTATGACGCGATAACCATGTGGCTTTCTTGTGCGGATCGATCCAGACCCATGTCAACGACTTGTACTTATATTCATGACTGACTACACAAGTACTATGGCTAGTTAAGAACTGCCATACAGTCATCAAATATACAAGTCTTTGGTTCTATTCGTTCCCACGATTAGAACAGACCTAGGATAGGTTTTATGATTATCAATCAATGGATACTCTACTCATATTATAGCACAAGATATAAATGAAATAGATTCATTGCCTTTATTAATGTGACACAAATAATGTATTCATACAATGAGTCTTAATGTATAATACAAAATACAAGAATCCAATGCCCTAAGAACTAAGGCACACCAACACTGCGGCCAGGTCTGGTGGTGGTTCTAGTTCAAGTTCTGGTGGAAAAGGGGGATAGACCTCATAAGTGAAGCAAGTATTGGTTGCTACAGTAAACCAACAGCAAGGCATTCAAAACAGAAATCCAGGAGGACAGGGGATATCGCCTTGGACTCTTACCTTGGTTAAGATTTTTGCTAAGTGCAGAAATGGAGGATTGCTACAGTCCTTAAGGCCATTTGAAAAACTTGCCGAGGCAGATAAAGATAATTTCTGCACCTACCATGTTGTTGCTGGCCATAGAACCAACAATTACTACAAGCTGAGGGATGCAATTCAAAAGTTGATTAATGAAGGGAAGCTGCAGGAGACACCTAAACCTAGCTTAAAAACTAACCCGTTGCCGGCATTTGAGAAGCGGGTCAACATGGTACATTCAGGACTGCCAGCTAATTTCATCTTTGCTCAGGTCCTTCATGCGAATCCTGCTATTCAGACTGTAGCAATAGGGGAAGTTAAAGCAGAGTTAAAATGTGAGAAGAAAATGGAGTAGAAAGAGATCAAGCCGATAAGTTTGAATGATCTTGACTCAGAGGACGAATATGAAGAGTTCGGTGGGGAGGAAACAGTTAAGCCGCTGGCTGTTGAAAAACTGAAAATCCAAGAGGTCCAGAATATGACCCGAAGTGGCAGGGTATATCAACTAGCAAACCAAGCAAAAGATAAAGCCCCTATGACTAGGTCCGGTAGCACATCTACACAGGAAGGGGTTGAGAAAGAAGACCTAGTTATTTCTCAGTTGAAGAAAACCCCTGCACAAGCCAGTCTGTGGCATCTGCTTTTGACTTCTAAAGAGCATAGGGCAGCCTTAGTGAAGAAATTATCAGAGATCTAGGTTTCTCCTATTGCATCTCCAGAGGCCATGTGTTGTTTGTTGGATAAGGTCCGTTCCGGGTCTCTTGATATTATTTTCTCTGAGAAGGATCTGCCTGGCGAAGGAAAGGCTCACAACAAGGCCCTTTACATCAGGGCCCATGTGATGGACAAAGTGATGCCATGTGTAATGGTAGATGATGGATTGGCTCTGAATATATGTCCACTAAAAATGTTGCCATGCTTGGGCCTGAATGAAGATGTTTTGAAAAAGTCCTCGATAGTGATCCGAGCGTACGATGAATCCAAGAGAACAGTAATAGGGACTTTTGAAACTAAAGTGGGGGTCGGGCAAGTCAAGTCAATGGTTGTGTTCACCGTGATTGACATCCCGGTCACTTTCTCCCTATTGTTAGGAAGACCATGGTTCCACCCTTTAGGAGGTGTCCCTTCTACCTTGCATCAAAAGATAAAGTTCATTATAAATGGCGAGATTGTGACTGTTGAAGCTGATGTCTAGTCTATGATTGCTTCTATGGATGAAGGGGTTGTACCATTTGGCAGATTCCAAATCACCATGATCAGGGAAGAGAAAGTCACAGATGCCCCAATGGTCATTTAGGAAAATTATATGCCGGAGTGGCTGTCCCGGTACTTGCACAAACAGAATTTTGTCCCGGGCATGGGACTTGGGGTTAATCTATAAGGAGTGCTTGAGTTTAACATTGATTCGGGAAAGCCAAAGCAGTTCGGGCTAGGGTATACAGAGGAAGCATCTGACCAGAAGAACCCGAGAAGGGGCAAGAACGGCAAGCTTATGATGAAACCATTCCTGAAGGCAGGTGAAGAGCTTTGTAATGGCCAGGCTGAACCAGTAAGGGTCAGGAACATTGAATACCCCGGCTTTGAAATATTTTCTGATGTCGTTGATTTTGAGAAGAGCCAGGAAGAACCAGTGGCACCCGTGGTGGTTGAAAAGGCAGTCACTAAGTCTGTTGTTCTACAATGTGAGCCACCTGAAGTGTTGGCAAAAGCAGTGGAGGTGGTCGAAGAGAAAAATGAAAAGAAAGCTTATGATGAAGCTATAAAAGTAATCTCAGGTGCATTGACTACTGCCTTAAGCAAGGCATTCGGAAAGTCCAAGGAAGGGTTCAGTGAGGAGCTGATGGCCAAGGTGAACTTGGATTCTGTGGTTGCTGAGATAGCCAAGATCATGGAAAAGGCTAAAGCGCAAATGGCTGAAAGTGAAGACATCACTGTTGTTGCTAAGAAAGAGGCCAAGCTGCCTACGGACTTGAATGATGCTCTGAAGATGGAAGTGGAAGCTGAAGAAGTGTAAGGCCCTTCACTTGTGGAAGATGAAAATGATTTTGTTATATCTATTTCTTCCATTTTCAATATGAATGATGTACTTTATAACAAGTTTAATGCAATGAAATCTCAGTTTGCTTACTTGTGTGATGTTTATCCTGATAATTCTATACATGCATTTGAATCACCATCAAGCATATTTAGCACACATGAAATGCATTGCATGAAATCAACATAAGTACAGATGAAAATCCCAAAATGGACTTCATTTCACACGAGCTAAAACCCTAGGAAGAAAGAGAGTTAACAAGAATATTGCAAAAACATGTTAAAGCTTTCGCTTGGTCATACGAAGACATGCCAGGTGTAGACATAGAGATAGCAGTACACAAAATTCCAACAGACCCTAAGTTTAGGCCAGTAAAGTAGAAACTGAGGAGATTGAGACCAGAGTGGGCTACACTGGTGAAAGAAGAAGTAGCTAAGCAAATAGATGCCAAATTCCTTGAAGTGGTGGAGTATACAGAATGGCTCGCCAACATCGTCCCAGTGCCTAAAAAGGATGGAAGGGTCAGAGTATGCGTTGACTACAGGGACCTGAATAAGGCATACCTAAAAGATAATTTTCCATTGCCTCATATTGATGTCCTGGCTGATAGTACAGCAAAAGCAGTGATGTATTCCTTTATGGATAGCTTTTCAGGGTACAACCAGATCCTAATGGATGTGATTGATAAGGTGAAGACATCGTTCATCACAGAATAGGGTACTTTCTACTATAGAGTAATGCCCTTCGGATTGAAGAATTGTAGAGCCACTTATCAAAGGGCTGTTACAACACTGTTGCATGACATGATCCATAAAGAAGTTGAAGTGTATGTCGATGATATGCTGGTTAAATCAATGACCCAGAAGGAGCATCCTATTATCCTGGATAGATTTCTTACACGCATCGGAGAATATAACTTGCATCTCAACCCCAAGAAGTGCACATTTGGGGTCACATTAGGAAAGTTGTTGGGCTATGTAGTCAGCCGGAGGGGAATAGAAATGGACTCAGATAAGATCAAGGCCATTCGAGATATGCCAGCTCCAAAGACAGAAAAGGAGGTTCGGTCATTCTTAGGCTCCTTACAATACGTCAGCCGCTTCATAGCGTGGTTGACTTCCACTTGTGAGCCAATCTTCAAGGTGTTAAAGAAAGATCAGCTAATTGTATGGGATGACAGATGTTAGTTAGCATTCGAGAATATCAAGGCTCAACTGGTAAGCCCGCCAGTCCTGAGTCCACAAATTCCAGGGAAGCATTCAAGAATATCAAGGCTCAACTGTTAAGGATTCCTCTGTAGGGGCAATGTTGGCACAGGAACAAAATGATAGAAAGGAGTACCCCATTTTCTACCTCAGTAAGAAGCTGTTGGAATATGAAACCAAATACACATTGGTGGAGAAGACGTGTGTGGCAATGATCTGGCTGACCAAGAAGTTGCGCCATTACTTCTAGTCATACAAAGTGCAAGCCGTGGCCAAGGTGGATCTGATGAAGTATTTGTACGAGGCACTAGTGTTGGTTGGAAAGTTATCCAGGTGGCTGTTACTCTTATCAGAGTTCGAAATTGAGTACATCAGTAAGAAAACCATCAAAGGGCGAGCCACAACAGAATTTCTAGCAAGTCAGCCACTAGAGTCAGATTACACAGAGAATCTGAAGTTCCCAGATGAACAGCTGGCCATGGTAGAAGTAAAGACATGGGTCATGTGCTTTGATGGTGCTGTGAACAGAAAGGGTACCGGAATTGGGGTAATCATAGCGACACCGGATAGTGAAATCATCCCTTTGTCAAAGAAGTTGGATTTTCCTATAACCAACAACGGGGTAGAGTATGAAGCATGCTTATTCAGGATGGAAGCTCTGTTAACTCTAGGGGCAAATGATATCTTGATCATTGGGGATTCACTTTTAGTGATAAGACAAGCTCAAGGTGAATGGGAGCTGAAAGAAGAAGCCTTACGGCCCTACTTGGAGCTGTTACAGTACAAAAATGGGTTTTTTAGCCAATGTGAATTCAGATATGTCCCTAGGGAGGAGAACAACATGGCTGATGCGTTAGCAACTCTGTCTTCTATGTGGGAGAACCCAGAAGAAACTCAAGTACAACCACTGGTTATAGCAACTTCCAAACAACCCTGCTTTGAAGTGCACGAAGTAATGGAGTTGACGGTTGAAGAAAAGCCATGGTTCTTCGACATCTACCAGTATGTGAAGGAAGGGAAATACCTAGAGGGAGCCAGTATTGCTGATAAGATGTCATTGACAATGCTAACTAGTCAGTTCAGAATCTTTGAAGATAAGCTATACAAAAGAACAGCAAATGGAGTTCTCCTAAGATGTCTAACAAAACAGGAGATAGAGACAGTGATGCAGTAGGTGCATGCAAGGTGTTGCGGCCCACATATGAATGGACTTGCTATGGCTAGGAAAATAATGAGACAGGGGTACTTTTAGATGACTATGCAGGCATATTGTGTAAGGAAAGTGAAGAGATGTCATGAGTGTCAGATCTATGTTGATATCAGTCATCTTCTGCCACTTGAGCTATAGAATCTGGCATCCCTTTAGCCATTCTCAGCATAGGGAATAGATATGATTGGTGAAATTCATCCTGCAGCATCTAATGGACACCGATTCATAGTTGTGGCAGTTGACTACTTTTCAAAATGGGTAGAAGCAGAATCCTTTGCCAGTGTAACAACCAAGCAAATGGTCAAGTTCATCCAGAAGAACATATTTGCTCGATATGGAATTCCCCATCACATAGTGACTGACAACGGAGTGCAGTTTCAAGGAGCAATAGTTGAGCTGCTTGCAGAACATGGCATTGAACACCACAAGTCTTCTCCATATAGGCCCCAAGCTAATGGTGCATGGAAGCAGCTAATAAGGCGATAAAGGAGATTTGTCAAAAATGGTAACCACCTATAGATATTGAGCTAACAAACTCCCACATGCTCTTTGGTGTTATAGAACCAGTGTTAGAACACCGACAGGAGAAACTCCCCATGCTTTGGTATATGGTATGGAAGCAGTGTTACTAGTGGAAATAGAGCTTAAGTCACTCAGAGTCGCCTTGGAAGCTCAGTTACCATAAACTGAATGGGCTCAAGCCAGATACGAGCAGTTAGCAGTGCTAGATGAAAAGCAGCTGAAAGCACTGGACCACCTATAGATGTACCATTGCAGAATGGCCAGAGCCTATAACCGGAATGTGAAATGCCTCAGACGGTAGTTGAAAGCTGGAGACTTGGTTCTGAAACAATTAAGACCTTCAAATGTCGATGTTCGAGGAAAGCTCAGACCTAACTGGGAAGGGCCTTATGTTGTGAAGAAAGTGCTATCAAGAGGTGGTGTCAGCATCATGGACATGGACAGAAATGAGTTCACAAATCCTGTCAATCAAGACCGCTTAAAGTTTTATCATGTTTAAAAAAAAAGAAAGAGTATGCTAGGTTGAGAACTCGAAAATAGCGGCCTAGGCAAAAGTTAAGACAAGAGAGAAAATAATCAGTCAGAAAATCTAAAAGGGACGACTGGTGACAGATTCTAGCTCTGAGTGGGATGTATACCATCTGGGTAATTAACCTTTTCAAATGTACTCATTTTGATTTCATCAATAAAGTGAAATGTTTGTTTAAATATATTTGCATGGTTATGACAAAATGCATAAACAAAGTTATCTTGCTCAAACATCCACTTAAGGAAAGCGCTTTGCATTTAACTGGTTAAACATATCACATTATTTAACAATGAAAATGTACTAAATACATACAACTTGAAATCCTTTGTCATCCTCTGAATCTAATTTAGTTTTCCGAAGAGCGACAGTGATTGTCCAAGAACTTGCTATTTCAATCGATCTTTACTTCAAAAAAAAAAAGAAACTCGCTGGGGTGAAAACCGAAAATGCGCCCGCATTGGGCAACCCAGGCAAAATTTAGAGCACTTCCAGATTCATAAATTACAAGGATAAGAAGCAAAGTCTTTCCATCATCTCCCTGGCAGGATTCTCCACGTCACTCCCCAGCGGAACAGTTACAAAGGATACTATGATCTTTTTACCTAGCATCGTCATGCATTCCCAGCAATTATATCATTTCCCCAACAGTCCTCACATATATCTTCAACAAGGGGAAGCCTTATGCAAAGAACGTCTTCCACCAACCAGGAGCAAAACATACCTTCCCCAGCAAAAAGGAGAAATAACAATCTTGCACGAATAATGAGAAATGCATCACTTAATCTCCATGTGCATATGCATCATTATGCATACATACACGACATACACAGAGCATTCATCCCCAGCTAGTCTTCATTCTTGATCGAAGGGGCAAAAATTTTTGTTCAAAATCTCTCGATCAAGGAATGAAGACTTGCTACTTCTAATGTAGGAATTCCTCATCACTATCTCAGACATGGACAAATCTCCAGCAGATCCACCTCAGGTAACATAGACCCCGGTATCGGCCCAGATCGGCTTCATTCCACATCCTCAGCAAATCCACCTCGGGTAACATAAACCCAGCATCGGTCCAGATCGACTTCACTTTAAATCTCCAGCAGATCCACCTTGGGTAACATAAACCCGGCATCGGTCCAGATCGGCTTCATTCCAGATCCCCAGTAAACTTTGCCTCGGGTAACCTAAACCCGGTATCGACTTATCCGCCTTCCACCTTCCTTACCTCGGGTAACCTAAACCCGGTATCGGCTCATCCGCCCTTCCACCTTCCTTGCCTCGAGTAACCTAAACCCAGTATTGGCTTATCTGCCCTCCACCTTCCTTGCCTCGGGTAACCTAAACCCGGTATCGGCTTATCCGCCTTCCACCTTCCTTGCCTCGGGTAACCTAAACCCGGTATCGGCTTATCCGCCTTCCACCTTCCTTGCCTTGGGTAACCTAAACCCTGTATCGGCTTATTTCATCTTCCTCCTTGCCTCGGGTAACCTAAACCCGATATCGGCTTATTTCATCTTCCTTCTTGCCTCGGGTAACCTAGACCCGGTATCGGCTTATTTCACCTCCATCCTTGCCTCGGGTAACCTAAACCCACTATCGGCTTATTTCATCCTCATCGCCTCCTCGGGAACCTAAACACGGTATTGGCTTATTTCACCATCAACCTCACCTCGGGTAGCCTAGACCCGGTATTGGCTTATATCAGATTCGTCATTTCAGCAGATCCGCCTCGGATATGTGTAGATCCAGTATCGGCCCAGATCAACTGTGTTTTCTTTCCCATATTTGTGGCGCTTTGATCTGCACTCATAAATTCATCACCTCAGGTATCTTAGACCTGGAGTCGGGTGTCGAATTTGATCACGCGAGGGGCAGCTATAAGCGCCGAAATTTTCCGTCCTAAAAAAAAGGGGTTGTCATACCACGACTGTAATTGTAGTCGTGGTATTATATTACAGTCGTACGACTATAATACAGTCGTACGACTATAATACCGTCCCAGGTACAGCACCCTATGCCTAGGGGACAGAAGATTGGGGGCTGAAGGGAGAGCAATTAATGCTCGCCCCCTTTGCAGCCAAAAAGAGAAAAAGAAGAGATAAAAAGGAAGAAAGGCAGAAAGATAATAGGAGGTCTTTTAGAGATTTAGAGAGAGAAAAGAAAGAAAAAGAGAGATGGGAAAGAAAACTCACAAAAAAGACACACTCTTTTCTCTTTGATTCTTGAAGCATTAAGCCTAAAATTGGATAGAAATCTTAGGTTAATAATCTAACATTCTAAACTCAATTAATTTTGGACTTGAAGCTCTCAGAAACCTTGACTTTTTAGGAAAAATTTGGACAATTTTTCAAACACAACTTTTCTGGGTGTTTGATGTGATTTTGTGCATAAAAACTCATTTTCTATACCTACTGTTTCTAGAAATCAAGAACAGCCATATGATTGTTCTTGTAGTGAAGAACAGTTGTACGACTGTAGTTATAGTCGTACGAGTGTTGTTGATTTTCCGCTCTTAAATTCATTTGAAATAAAATTTTGGCGATTTTCTGCATCTGGGTGATTTACAGTCGCACGACTATAATGCTCGTCCAGGGGCAGAATTTCCATTTTAATCCAGAAAAATTCCTAAAAATCCATAAAATTCAGAAAAATCAGAAAATCATCAAAATGAATTTTGTTGTGTATATCCACAACCCTGGATTTAAATTTCAGTAGTATTGCATTTAGAACAATACAACGACGGAGATCCGATTCTCCCGAAAACTGACCCACCTCGCATGTCAAATTAAAGTAAACCGGAAAATAAAATGTTTTCAAAAATTATTTTCTCACAAAGCCAAAATACAGGGACATTTTAAAACGTTTTCCAGGTCTAATCGGGCCGGCTAGCCGAGCTGTCCCAATTATCCCCCATTTGCATGCCCCCGAATTCCTTAAAATCCCATTCTGTCCTACTTGAGTCCTATTTATGGTGTGCCGTAAATTGTGCTAACCCTCTGTTTTGCAGTTTTTAGTTTCTTTTATTTTTATTTTGATGTATTTAATAGATTAATTCATGTATTTAGGTGGTTGTATTTTTTTGTATATAAATCGTGCATTCTAAGTGATTGTAAGGTGAGGTTGAGAGTTTTTATTCGATCGGGTTGTAATAATTTAATTATTTACTATTTTACTTGTGTGTACTTTGTATGCTTATTTAATGCTATAAAATCCATCTTTAGAATTTAAAATACCATACTTGAACATTGGCCGAATTTATTTTGATTAGACACGAAATAGGG
The DNA here is from genome assembly GCA_039660915.1 of Euphorbia tirucalli. NCBI lineage: Eukaryota > Viridiplantae > Streptophyta > Magnoliopsida > Malpighiales > Euphorbiaceae > Euphorbia > Euphorbia tirucalli. The sequence continues at coordinate 67,493,641 of CM077641.1, read as the reverse complement.
GACTTGTCCAAACCTAGATCTCTGGATAGTGTGGCGGCCGTTCGTCTGGTTCAGCTACACTGAAATTTCCCGGTTGAGCTGAGCCGGGTAGCGACTCCTACACTATTCATCGAGACTTAGGTCTCGGTTCTTTTATGAAACCTTTTGATTTTCTAAAAGCGAATTTCCATTCTAAAAACCCCATGTGAGCGAGGGTTGCCCGAAATCGAGGCGCCCGTTCCGAAAGGGAGTCTGCGTTCCGTAGAAAATGTCATCCGCTCACAGTCAGTTATCCCGAAACTCGGGGTTCCGTTCATGCGGGTTTCCTAATTTAACATCCATCTAGGGTCTAAAAACGGTAAACAAGCCAAAAACAGTTTAATTCTGAAGACAGCATCACGAAACGACATCCATGCGGGTCGTCCTATGATTCTATCTCCTTCTGGAAGTCACAGCCATATGGTTCTACTTAGAGTCGTGCGGCTCTAGTTAGAGCCGTGCTCTATAACCACTACAGCCGTGCTGCTGCAATAGCCAGAACTCGAAATTGGTTTTCTTTGCTTTGAAAATCACCATTTTAATCCGTTTCAATGATTTCTAGGAATTTTATGGAATCTGAGGGTCCGCTAATGCTGGACAATGGATCCAATTTGGACCGAACAACCCTGAATTTCAAAAACTAAGATCAAAGAAACCAAATATCTCACATCCGCATAATTAGAAATCCGAAAACCAAAGTTTTGTAATGAACAGATGTGTTCTGACTGGATTGAATAATAACAGAACAAATAAAAGTGGCAAACTGGTAGTATTCAGTTGATTTGGGGCTTTTCAAGTTTCAGCCTTGAAGAACATAGCCGTGTGGCTATAGTGTTACAGCCACATGGCTCTGTTCTAAGCGATTATAGCCGCGCGGCTCTAGTTAGAGCCTCACAGCTGTAATCAAATAGCCGATTCTAGAAATTTTGCAGAACAAAGGAAAATATACAAAAAAAGCAAACAAACACAAGTTTAAGGCCTCTCAGAGTTTACCTTGTTGATATTCTAGTGTGTTTGATGTCCGAAAATGGGTTGAGAAGTTGAAATGCTCTTAGAGTCCCATGAACGTCCCAAAATACCTAAATACGCGTCCCGAATCAAACGAACGAACCCGAGAAAAACCCAGACGAATATGATACAGCCAAGAACTTAGCACTATATGTTTCTAGTGTATTTTTATGTCCTTTTGTTCTGGTTTCTCTCTTTTTCTTCTTCCTCTGTTTTTCTTTCTTTCTTCCTCTGTTTTTCTTTTCTCTCTCTGTCTCTCTAATTCTCTGCTTCAATCTCCTTTCTCTCTAATTTTTTTTTCTCTCTCTCCTTCTCCTCCTTTTCTTCTTTTCTTTTCTAATCTTAAGACCTCCCTTCTAAATCCCGGCTAAAATCCACCTAATTTGAGAAAACCCATCCCCTGTCACAGACTGATTCTGATTTTTGGCAGAAATCTAACCGATCACTAGAGTCGTATGGCTATAGTATTATAGTTATGCAGCTTTGGCATTACAGCTGCACGGCTATAGTTGTGAAACTACAGCCGTACGGTTCTAACCAAAGCCGTCACAGATTCTCCTAAATCCTACACTCACCTCTAAGCCCTTTAATCACTCGAAGGACCTTTCTCGGGGTTTCAGATCTAGGACCATTTGGTTTTCAGAGCATTTAAGACATTCCACGCAGCATCCCATTCATTCTTAAGTCCAATTCATGTTCATCTGCTTAACATGTAATATAGGACTCTCATCTCAGAAGTCGGGAAAACCCATGCTCACAGCTGTGTTTTGGTGAACTACAGTGATGCGACTGTAATACACATTCACACGACTGTAGTCTAAAAACTACAGTCGTATGACTCTAGTTAGAGTCTCACGACTATAGTGTTATGCCCGTATGACTATAGTGAACAGTACCCGACAGTGGTTTTCTTTGTTTTCTAAAATCACTTGTTTCAATTGATTTTGATGAATTCTAGGGATTCTAGAAACCCGAGGGCCCATTAACACTAGACTAAAGATCTGATTATAGATCTAACAACCATGAATTTCGAGAATAGAAACCAATAAAACCCTAAATCTCACATTTGTATTATTGGAAATTCGAAAACCATAATTTTATAGTATACAGATATGATTTGACCGAATTGAATCATGAAAAAAACATTTAAAATGGGTAAACTGGTTGTATTCGATCGTTTTCGGGCTTTTGCCCAGTGGCTGTGTTTCAGACAACTACAATCGTGCGACTGTAATTATAGTCATGCGACTATAGTTATAGCCCTGCAGCTGTAGTTGCGCAGACAATTTTTTGGAAAAATTTTTAAACACAGAACACAACACAAATTAATATGAATTGAGTTTTAAGGCCTCTCAGAGTTTACCTCTTTTACGTTCTAGTATGTTTAATGATCGTAGTCAGATTTGGATGCTGGAATCCACTTAGAACCTCCAAACGTCCTGATATTCTCAAACGCACATCCTGAATTGATCCGAACAACCCGAGAAGAATATGAACTAGTGATGAAATACTAGAAAATCACCCTCAGTGTCTTTTCTCGAGTATTTTGATCCCTTTTTCCCTCTTTTGTGTTTATTGTTGTTGGTTATTTCTTAGTTTTCTCTCTTTTTTGTTTCTTTTATTTCTAATCCCCCCATTCACGGCCAAAAAACCAAGTCAAAATAGAGTTACAACCTATTTAGGAATCTGCTGGGTCAAAGACTAGAGTCGCACGGCTCTAACTATAGTCATGAGAGTATAGTATTACAGTCGTGTGACTGTAAACTAAAGTTGCATGACTCTAGTTGTGAAACTACAGCCATACGGCTTTAAACAAAGACTGCACATGCACCTAAGCTCCTTAATCACTTAACGGACCTTTCTCGGGGTCTCAGATTAAGGACTCTTCTGAATTTTGGGCCGTTTGAGAACATTTTGGGCATTATTCCGCTCATTCTCAAATCCTATTCACATTCATCTGTCTAACAGGTAACAAAGGGTTTTCATCATAGAGTTCGAGAAACACCCGTGCTCATAGGCTGCCCCTCGCGGGATCGAAGTCGACATAATTAGGTTATTATGCTAGGATCGAGTTTGGTCTCGTGATAGAGAGCACGGTGAGAAAAAGAAAAGGAAAACATACCTGGCATCCAACTGGGGAAAATGTCTCGGGTTGGTGGTGCTTGAGTTGAGTTTGATTCAAGGACTTATTCCGATGTCTGCATGGAACAAAATCTAGCTTGAGCTGAGTTCGATTCAAGGACTTGCTCTGATGTTTGTACGGAAGAAATCTTACTTGAGTTGAATTGAATTCAAGTATTTTCTCTGATGTCTATATGAAACAACATCTAGCTTGAGTTGAATTGATTCAAGGAGTTGCTCTAATGGCTGTGCGAAACAACATCTAGCTTGAGTTAAATTGATTCAAGGAGTTGCTCTAATGGCTGTGCGAAACAACATCTAGCTTGAGTTGAATTGATTCAAGGAGTAGCTCCAATGGCTGTGGGAAACAACATCTAGCTTAAGTTGGATTGATTCAAGCAGTTGCTCTAATGGCTGTGGGAAAGAACATCTAGCTTGAGTTGAATTGATTTAAGGAGTTGCTCCAACGGCTGTGTGAAAGAACATCTAGCTTAAGTTGAATTGATTGAAGGAGTTGCTCTAACGACTGTGCAAAATAACTAGTTTGAGTTGAATTGATTCAAGAAGTTGCTCCAATGACTGTGCGAAACAACATCTATCTTGAGTTGAATTGATTCAAGGAGTTGCTCCAACGGTTGTGTGAAACAACATCTAGTTTGAGTTGAATTGATTCAAGGAGTTGCTCCAATGGCTATAAGAAACAACATCTAGCTTGAGTTGAATTGATTCAAGGAGTTGCTCCAACGGCTGTGCGAAACAACATCTAGCTTGAGTTGAATTGATTTAAGGAGTTGCTCTAACAGCTGTGCGAAACAACATCTAGCTTGAGTTGAATTGATTCAAGGAGTTGCTCCAATGACTGTGGGAAACAACATCTAGCTTGAGTTTATTCAAGGATTGGTTTCGATGTGAAACAACAACCTAGCTTGATTTGAGTTGATTCAAGGACTGGTTCTGATAAGAAACAGTAATCTAGCTTGATTTGATTCAAGGACTGGTTCCAATGTGAAACAGCAACCTAGCTTGATTTGATTCAAGGACCGGTTCCAACGTGAAACAGCAACCTAGCTTGATTTGATTCAAGGTTGGCTCTAGGAGTAATAATTTTGAAGTTGTGAACGCGGATTTATTCCTTGATCGATAATTTTTGAAACAAAATTTTTGCCCCTTCGATCAAGAATAAATACGGCTTGATTGTTTTACCCCTGGATACTTGCAAAAAGCAAAGAATACCTTTCCTGGGATTATATTGGCATAAATGGAAATTTTGAGAATTGAGAAAATTCTCTTACCTGAGATTTAGAGCTGTATGGCTCTGATTTGCATGTTATAGCCTAGAGGATGCCCCAGTGTCGAGCTATTTCCACTTTTAGAGTGCCCATGATTCGGGAGCGACCCAATGATGACAGTAAGCACCTATACTTGGGTTGGTGTTAATGCATGCATGCATGTGTGTGTGTATGTTTCGAGTGTATACATGTATGTGACATGATGTTTTTGCTATTAATCTTGGTGTAGTCTACATCTGGCGTTCAGTGTTACGAGTCGACCTAGTTATGGACCAAGGTCATGAACCAGGTTTTTTTCCAGACGTACATGGATCCACTGGAGGAGTGGGTTGCTTATTACGAGAGCACTGGGGATGAGAACCAATTGGATGGTCAAGGCACAGTCCTGTACCTTCTCTTTTACTTCTTTGATAATCTAGCCCGTGTATGAGCTCATTCTACTACTTTGCTTGTATTACCCATGCATGGGCCCATTCCTGCACGTTTTGTCTTGGTATATCTGCCGTGAGCACGAGGCGCCGGCCTTGAGATGCTTGGAGTTGGCAAGGAGTTAGGGTTGCTTGAACCTGCTTGTGAGCAGATGACGTTTTTACGGAACAAGTGGTGAAGCGGGAACCGGGGATCTTCTTTTCGAAGTGATGAGGATGTTGGTGTTTGAAAATGGGTTTTAATCTTTTTTAAGAAAGCCTTTTGTTTTATTGGAAAAACCCTTTTGTAGAAAACTTAATTGTAAGTGTGAATTTTGGAACATTGATTTTTTAGAAAATCCCAATTTAAACTTAAAGATCTCGAAACCTAAATTCCGGGATTAGAGACAGAGTCAACACCCGGATCAGCTCATCCGGCAAATTCCGATACAGCTCCCTACCAAGTGTAGACGTGGCACCTAATCCAGAGATTCAAGGTTCGGGCAACACATAAACTAATCCTCACTTATTTTCAATTATTATTTCATAATATAATATAACATCCACTTAATTCTATTCATTTTATCTTCTTTTATTATTATTTTTTTTTTCACCAATGCTCATACACATGACATAAATATAAATCTAAAAATAAAGTGCAGAAAAGTAAAGTGCAAGAAAAGTAAAGTAGAGGCCAAATTATACAACCCATAAAAAAAGCTCTCATCCTCACCATTACAATCGCCTAGATACACGAAAACCTAAAAAAGTACAATCGACTAGAATACATGATTTTATCTATAAAATACATCCAAAAATAAGAATAAAGAAAAATAAAATCTGCATCCAAATACAGTTAGCACAAGTAAATAAAACACACCAAGGACTCATACAAGACAGAATATGGGTATTCTAGGAAACGGGGTCATGCATAGGGGGATAATCGAGAAGTCGGGTACTCGATTAGACCTAGAAAACATTTTATTGAAGCACCCTGTAGATTTTATGGATGAAAAACCAATTTTGAAAACAATTTGGCTAATTTTACATGTATTTTCCAACTTTTAGCGGGCTGGATATCTCAGGATCTGGGGGTCCCGCTCGTGAGTAGGCCTAAATTAGACATTCATCTAAGGTCCAAAAGTGTAAACACGCCAAAAATCTGTTTTGAATGGGAAGGAGAGGCAAAATTACAAGTTAGAAGCCCAAAAGGGCAAAAATGTAATTCTGTTTCTTAGGCCACAGCCGCGCGGCTATAACACCTATAGCCAAGCGGCTGTAATGCTCCAGACTGCATTTTGGTTTCCTTTTATCGTTTTTGTAAATCGTTTTACAAATTTAGCGATTTCGGGTAATCTAGGATTTCTAGGAACACATGAAATTCAACAAAACAGATCCGAAACGGATCAAAACGAGTCCAAAAATCCCTAACAATCCGAAATCACCAAACTTCAAACTACTCCATCAATTAAAAATTAGAAAATCGTGAATCTAAACATGCATGGATGTAACTGGACCGATAATATTCATGAAAAACACATTTGATTTGAAAATGGAAGCGTTATCGGTCGGTTTGGGGCATTTAGAGCTTCTGCCCCTAAAGATTACAACCGTACGGCTGTAGGTTACAGCCGCACCCCTATAGGGCATTACAGCCATGCCACTGTAGGGTATTATAGCCGTGCCCCTATAAGCTACAGCCGTGCCCCTGTAGGTTACAGCCGCACGGCGACGGGTTACAGCCGCGCGGCGCGGCTATAGGTTACAGCCGTACGGCTGTAATCATCAGGTGGGGCGGCTGTAATCGAAATCACTTCCAAAATCGTAAAAAACTCAAAACACCAACAAATAGCATCCAGAATGAATTAAAAAGGATTTTTAAGACCTCTCAGAACATACCTTTGTCTGTGTTCCAGTGTTTTGGACCACCGAGGATGGATTCGGATGCCAAAAAACACCTTGCAATCACAAACAACCCAAAAGCGTGTGTGATCTCCGAAGCCCGAGCGGAACCCCGAATGAAATTGAATGAATGATTACAATCTAGAAACACCCCTAGAAAACTAGTTCTCTTAAAATTATGATTGTTTTTACAGATTTTTGTTAAGGTTTTTTGATTATTTTTGGATCAAAACACTTAATTTCAATATTTTTCTCTCAAGAACTCTAAGTGTGGCTGTGTTTTCTTTTAATTCTCTCTATTCTATACATTTTGTCTGCTTTGTTGTGAACCCTAATCCCGTTTTTATATCTCCCATTTAGGTTAAGAAATCCGAATTAAAGGCTGATTGGTGTTAAAAAGGAAATCAGGTGATTACAGCCATGCGGCTGTAGTTGTGTAAACTATAGCCGCGTGGCTGTAGACTACAGCTGGGTGGCTATAATAGCCATGTGAGCACGGGTTTTTTTCTCGGTCTCGATGATGAGAATTCTTGCGTTACATGTGGACCAAACGGACTTGAATTGGACTTGAAAATGATGGAATGTTGCTTGGAGTCCCTCAAACGTCCTGAAAATTGAGCTATCCATGATCTGAAATCCCCGAAAAGGTCTCCCGAGTGATTTCCATGGTTTAGAGCGCACGTCGGACTTTCGAAATTTTACCCCAGCTCTTGTTAGAGCCGCACATCTCTAGTTTTCAAACTAGAGCCGTACAGTTCTAGTACAAACTAGAGTCGGCCTACTCTAGTGGGCAAGACAGATTGCCTTACAAAGTCAGGCAACCTGTCTTGCAGAAGGTATGGGTGAGCTTATTTTCTGAGAGGGGCATTTAATGACAAAAAGAAACAATGTATGCAGGGATAAACAGAGAGAGAGGAGATCAGGGAAGGGGGCTTCTTTTTCGGTTCTCAAAGAGAAAAAAAAAACAGAGAAAAAAAGAGAGAGACAGAGTGAAAGAAAGAGGCAGAGAGATAGAGAGCCAGAGAGAATCCAAAAACACAAAGTTTAAACCCTAGAAATCAATCTTAAGACATTAGCAACAAGTCACATAACCTTTGCTCATTGATTCGGATCATTTCGGGTTAGTTTCGGAATTGTTCGGTTTTCAGCCGGTTGGACTTCAAGGGCAAATCCTAAGTTTCCAATCCGTTTCTTGACATTTAAAGCATCCAAACAACATCAAGGTAAACTCTAGAAGGCCTTAAACCTGTTTGCATTGTCTTTTTTGTGCATTTTCTTTGTTTCTGCGAATTTCGGAATAGGATTGCCCGAATAAAGCCGTACGGCTCTGTTCTCCAGGGACAGACTCCCGATTTGTCCTGATCGGCCGAAAACAGTCTGTTTTCCATTTTGTGCATTCTGTTGCCATCATTTTTGGTCCAAATCCATCCGTATGCCATAAAATTTTGGTTTTTATATTTCTATACATATGGATATTAGTGTTTTTTGTATTTCCCGGGGTTTTATTTTCTGAGTTTTGGGGTAGTTTTATCCGAATCGGATCCATAGCTCAGCATTAGCGGACCCCCGAACCCTATATAGTCCCCGGAAAATATTAAAAACAAACAAAATAGTATTTTCACAAATGTTTTTGGTATGTTTATTGTATTTTGGACCCTAGATAAAATGCGTATTTAGGAACCCACACAAACGGAACCTCAAGTTCCGGGATAACCGACCCACAAAAACAGCAATTTGCATGAAATCAAGCCAAAGGGTTTTCCAAAATTGATTTTCCAGTACAAAAATTATAGGGCGTTTCAAAACCGATTTCTAGGTCTAACCGGTCCGACCGGCGGGGTCGAATCGGTTACCCCCTAAATGCATGCTTGTGTTTATAATATAAACTGTGCTAACCAATCTGTTTTGCAGCATTTATTTTTATTAGATTTAATAGATTAATTAGTGTATTTAGGCGGTTGTATTTTTAGATCCTCGTGTATTCTAGGCGATTGTAAAAGTGAGGACGAGAGATTTTATTCTTTAATTCGATTTGGTTGTATATTCAGCCATTATTATTCTTTTGTATATTTGTGTGGATGGTTTAATTTCCCGCAATTTATACTTTCTACATTTTTGCCTTAGCATCGGCTTAATATAAATAAACGAATTGGGTAAAGAAGATAATAAATTGAATAACTATGACTTTATAAATAATAAACGAATACAAGCTCGAGGTTAAGTAGGTAAGTTGCCCGAACCCTGAATATCTAGATTAGATACAGTAGTCTACGCTCGGTAAGGAGTTTTACCGGAATTTCCCGGATGAGCTGATCCGGGTGGCGACTCTGTCACTGATCTCGGGATTTAGGTTTCGAGGTCTTTAAGTTATAAAACGGGAAAACGTTTTCTTCAAAAGCATTTCCAAATAAAGAAATAATTGTCTTTTAAGGCAAGACAAATAAAACTTGTTTCCCAAAACATCACACTCAAACCAAATGAATTTTCTTCGGTTTTCTAAAAACCCCCAGCCCACTTCGCCGTGCCTTATTTCATTATTTCGAAAAGGTCGTCCGCTCACAGTGGCGACTCCGCTGGGGAGTTAAAAGTTTCTTAAAAATGTTTTTCTTAAAAACTTAAGGAACTTAGGCAACTATTGAAATATAACCTCGCTTATATTCGTTTATCAATTTATAAACATGATATTTATTCATACCTTTGCATATCATGACATTTTCTTCTTCTCAACCCCTCAAACACACTGTTTTCACCCTGGTTTACCCAAGAAAGTGGCCTACCTCTACCGCTAGGATTGGAGACACCCGATGGGGTAAACCACTCATAGCCCCGCATGACCTTACATTGTGTTCTACGGTGGGGAAGTGTGTATTCGCTATGGGAGACTGTACGACCTTTGGTTTGACTTTGGCCCATATGTAATGGCTTAGTAATTTCCCCTAGGGTTACCAAAACATAAAATTGAAAATTGAACATTGAGTGTGCGCCTTTGGTATCCCCCGTTGATACCAAAGAGACCCAATACCTAGGAAGAATGTAAGACCATTTGAAATGGGAAATAAGGTTGGAAGGGAGCGCATATTTTTACGTCTGCTAATGTTTGTTCTATGTTGTTTTCCCTTTCTTTTTACCTTTCATAAAGCATCCGAAATACATAATCATCTCATGTACCATTTCTGATCACGTTTTTGTGCAGCCATCTTTAAACACATATGCATATGTGTGACATTTATGCTGACCATGTCTTCATGCATCCACGATGTTTTACTTGTGTGACATACATATACATCCTGTATGCCAACATTTCTATGCAACATACATGACATTATTCCACATGTCACACATTCTAACCACATCTTTTTACAGCCATGACATATTATTCGTGTGTTATTTACCCATTTCGTATTGCCACATTCCCATAACTTAAACATGACATCATTATGTATGTCATACACCTTAACCACGTCTTCGTGCAGCCATGACATTTCATTTGGCATAACATGTATATACATATCGTATGCCAACATCTTCATAGCATACACACAATATCAGTCTGTATGTCATGCGTGTTAATTACATTTTTCTGTAACCACTTGCATTTTGTGTAACATATACATCCATGCCATATCATTTCATTACACCTAATAACTAATGTTCTGAGAATACCCATCATGATCATTTCATTACATTTCATATTTGGTACCCCAAAGCTACCCGGTTTCTGCCCGTGCACTGGATTGCACTCGGCCATTTCACAGAATGTCATATCATTCAGTAGTAGACCAAAAAGGTCCTAGATTTGCTTTCGTGTGATAGTTCACATGATGCCATCACATGACATCACATTCATTCATCATAGGTGTCCGGGTGACGCCAAATCCTATTTGTGCATATCGGTTCATGTTGGACCATTTCATAACATGGTGAAATCATTTGAGGTACTCCATGAGTACCGGATTAGTACTCCTATAGGGGCATTTCATAACATTATCAAAACCATACAAGGTGTTCCATGAACAGTGAACCTTTGTCCATGTCCTCAGTGGCACGCGACTTTTCTATAAAATCTTCTGATATTATATGCCTCAAAAGCATCAGAACTCTATTCACGGGGCAGTTGCTGTGCGACCATTTCATTTCATGCTATCGATCTACAAAGTGTCGAAACTCTGCCCGTATGCCGGCTCACACGTGGCCATTTCATGATAATTCATTAGGTGCCTCAAAAGTGCCGACTTTTTACCCGTGTGACGGTTCACACATAGTCTTCATTGCATTACTTTTGCATTGCATCGGGCATTCTCAAAACATCCAAAATAAAGAATTCATGCCCATTATTGTCTTCATTCACAAAGCATCAAATGCATAAAATCATCTGTATGTTGTTCATATCATGTCTTGTATAATCATTCCCAAGGCATCAACATTTGTGTAGCATTGATACTAACCACATTCTTCTGTAGCCATGATATTTTATTCATATGTGCCATACACATATTGCGTTAATATTCTCATGAAACATGCAAGGCATTACTTTGTGTGTGTGTGTTATGTGTGTTAATCACATTTTTCTTCAGCCATCTATATTTTGAGTGACATATGTATTCATTCTTTGCACGCACAAAATCACTTTGCGTGTCATGCATCCTGATCACATTGGGAGTGACATATGTATTCATTCTTTGCACACACAACACCACTTTGTATTTCATACAACTTAATCACATCTTCTGCAGCCACCTGCATTCTGTGTGACACGTGCATTCATACCACATCCTTATCACATTTCTTTGCAGCCACCTATATTTTGGGTGACATATGCATTCATTCCTTGCACACATAACATCATCTTGTATGCCATGCATCCTAACCACATTTTTCTTCAGCCATCTACATTTTGAGTGACATATGCATTCATTCTTTGCATGCATGACATCATCTCATATGTCATGCATCCTAACCACATCTTCTGTAGCCACCTGCATTCTGTGTGACATGTGCATTCACACCATTTCATGTCATTAATCCAAATAAAGGATGTTCCAAAGGTCCCCCGTCATAATCATTTCATTTCATAACGGGTGTCCCAAAGCCACCCGTGTTTTGTCTGAGCTCAGGTTTGCACTCGGCCATCCTTATATGTTCCATTCATTAGGAGACCACAACAGTCCTAAATCTATGATCATATGGAAAGTCATATGATAAGCATTACACTATATCTCATCTATCTGTCTGTTCCCAGTGTCATTGGGATACTAAGATCTCACTTGTGTGTCGTGATCCGTATTGGATTGCTCATAACATTATCAAATCATCCAGGGTACTCTATGAGTGCCCAGTTAGTACACATATAGGGGCATTCCATAACACTACTAAATCATGGAAAGTGTTCCACGAGCACCGAGTCTTTGTCCATGTCTCAAGTTACACGTGACTTGTCTATAACATCATTTCATGTCAGATGCATCAAAAGCATCAGAACTCTGTCTATGTATCGGCATACATATGACCATTCCATAACATCAATTAGGTGCATCAAAAGCATCAGGACTCTATCAGTGTATCGGTATACACACGACCATTCCATAACATCCATTAGGTGCCTCAAAAGCATCAGAACTCTGTCCGCGTGCCGGCTACGCGTGACCATTTCATGACATCCACTAGGTGCTCCAAAGGCACCGAACCTATGCCCTTGCGCGGGATCACACAAGGTCTGTTTGCATTGCCTTTTTGCATAGCATAGGAGCATCTGCGGAACATCCAAAATATATAATAAGGTGAATCATATTCATTCTTATCTCCACCCGTCTGACATCATTCAATCACGTCAACCCATGACCGTACATCCCATTCATACATACACACAAGGTGCTCCCTGAGCGCTGAAAACTCAGCCCATGTGCCAAGCACATTATCTCATATCATTTCATCACATAAAAGCCCAAGGTGCTCCTCGAGTGCCGAAAAACAATTCGCATGCCAAGCACTCTGTTCTGTCTCACCTCATATCATGCTTCATAATCCATGGTACTCCTTGAGTGTTGAAGATTACGTTAGATCGTCATGCACACACACCACCACATCATTTAACTACCCCATTGTAAGCAATGCCTTGCTTCGACCTGTGGACACCCGAGTGTGTCGTTTCTTCCCGGGGGCATAACTATGTACCCCATTTCAACTCTCCTTGCAAGTAATATCTTGCTTCGATCCGTGGATACCCTAGTGTGTCGTTCTTTCTCGGGAGCATAACTATGCACCCCATTACAAGCAATGCCTTGCTTCGACCCGTGGACATCCCAGTGTGTCGTTTCTTCCCGGGGGGCATAACTATGTACCCCATTTCAACTCTCCTTGCAAGTAATATCTTGCTTCAATCCATGGACACCCCAGTGTGTCGTTCTTTCTCGGGGGCATAACTATGCACCCCATTGCAAGCAATGCCTTGCTTCGACCCGTGGACACCCCAATGTGTCATTTCTTCCCAGGGGTATAACTGTGCACCCTTGCAAGTAATATGTTGCTTCGATCCATGGACACCCCAGTGTGTCATTTCTTCCCGGGGGCATAACTATGTACCCCATCTCAACTCCTCTCTGCAAGCAATGCCTTGCTTCGATCCGTGGACATCCCATTGTGTCGTTTCTTCCTAGGGGCATAACTATACACCCTCACAAGCAATGTCTTGCTTCGACCTGTGGACACCCTAGTGTGTCATTTCTCCCCAGGGGCATAACTATGCACCCTTGCAAGTAATGTCTTGCTTCAATCCGTGGACACCCTAGTGTGTCGTTCTTTTTCGGGGGCATAACTATGCATCCCATTGCAAGCAATGTCTTGCTTCGATCCGTGGACACCCTAGTGTGTCGTTCTTCCCAGGGGCATAACTATGCACCCTATTGCAAGTACTACTTACCGTGATCCGTGGACACTCTCGAGTGTCAGTTTATCCCTGTGGTGTATATTTATACACCATATTTTATTTTAGCTTGCATCATCCCCACCAGCATCCATTGCATTTGTATGGCCGATCTCCAATAGTATAGCATGACATGGCATTACATGACATTACACATGCAATACATCATCCACCCACATGCGCATTGTGTCACGTATATTCATGCATACATAGTTCCCTATTTGGTATCTGCCTACCGACGCTAACAAGCGCTCTTATCAGGAGAAAGGATCTTGAGGATGGCCAACCCAAGGAACTTCAACGCCATAGCAGATGTGGTGGAAGACTATGTCGCTTCATCTCGATTTCGGAAGGCAGTTAGGGAGGAAGCGGCAACAATGTTAAGAGAAATGCTGGGGGATGATCTTGATAGAGTAAAGAGGCTGACAGTGAGGTGTGTCGAACTAGAAACCCGGGTGGCAGAGCTCGAAGGGAAAATACGAGACATGGTGAGCATGGACGCCAATGTTGGCATTGATAAAGAGCGAAACACCAAGGTTGCCGACACTCCCTCTTGACACCTTGGAAGGCCCTCTCACCAAAATTTGGGCTTACCAGGGTCGTCTAATGAAGGAGAACTAAAAAGACCTCTTGAGACTAGTGCCAACATTGACTTTGCTTCATGACAAATCCAGAGTTCGCCTCCTAAAGACACAGGGCAGTCGCATCCTCTGGACCTCGTTCAGTGACCAGACTATTTGCCATCTGCAGAAAGATGGGCCTGTTGCAAAGTGTCCGACCATACATGGCACCAACAACAGAACAAAAGGAAAACTACTGCAGCTATCACGTAGTAGTAGGCCACCGGACTAAGGAATGTGTCGGTCTGCAAAGGAGGATCCAAAAACTGGTCATCGAAGGAAAATTGAGGGTGCCGTCTGCCTCTAATGAGCGATCAGTGGTGAACAAGGGAACCACCAAAGGGATCCCTCAGTCATCCCGGGGGGAGGAAAATGATGAAGAGCTGCAGAGTCTGATCTAACGAGAACAAGGCAATGGTACTAGAGTCGAGGCAGTGACTAGTCGGGGGCAAAAAAAAAAAAAACTATAACCCCTCGGAGCTGTCCTTTTTGTAGGGAACTCATTTTGTTGCCATGGTGTATTAACATCATTTTGAATGCAATGCATTTTGTTATTTTCTTACTTATGTGGTGATTGCATGTATATGGCATTGTGCATGCATTTGATCATCTAACATGACATGTCAAACACGTATAATATCAAAATGCATGACATCAATCTAAATACTATAGGGAACCCAAAAGTGAACTTGGTCCTGAACGAACTCTCTCTTGAAAAGCGCGATTGTGAGATAAATAAAATGATACGATGGGACCACCTCCCGCCGAGGCATCTGCTGATCAAACTCAATGGTCCTTGCAAAGCACTATCAATCCTACCCCAGAGCTTCAACTTAAAAGGAATACACGATGCCCAAATAATTTTAAACCGAAAGCCATCTTTGAAACTCCAAATCCTAAAAAAAAAAAAAAACCTAAAAAGCCCTCCTTGAGGCAACTACACCCAAAAAGTCCTCCTAGAGGCAAAGCTTGATCCTATATCCAAAGGGGATACCCCAAGCCAAAACCCTAAAGCTAAAACTCCCGACCTCATTAAAATCTCCAACCCAAGGAGTATTCAAATGGTTTTCATCACCTTCATCACCCTACCATATGCAAAATGCTGAAGCAGTTTTGGTTGTAGTGCATACATTATCTTGTTCCTCTGACATTCATATGTACATGACATTATGCATGCATTGTTCATCCAAAAAGCATATCAAACACACATGACATGCATGAGTTTGAATACAGTAGGAAAACCAACAGATGGTCATGGTTGGAGCTCATTTCCAAAAAAAAAAAAAAGAAAAAGAAAAAAAAGAGAGGGGATCTCATGGCATTAAAGGGTAATCTTCAGCTCCCGGCATCGTCAGATCCTTCTTTCCTGTCTGTGAAAGCTTCAGGCTTTCCTGTCTTCAAAACCAAAGCTCTTCCCCTTTCCTTTTCCAATTTCTTCCACACCTTCAACACCCTTTGTCTTCCATTTACCACCCAAACTACCAACGCCTATTTAACCAAACCGCTTCTCACCTTACTCCTTGAACTGACCTTGTAAAGCTTTGTTTTCCACCATCAATGGCTTCTAACAAGAAGTTGAACCCCAATGTTATTCAATATTCACATCATCTCATCACCACAAGGTAACAGGGGTATATGACAAAGTACTGACCCAATCAGTCTTTGTTTATCATCAACCTGTACCAAATTGGGGATTCTCTTTCTATCCCATACCACTTCTCTTAAACCTAAACCCCTAGACCAAACATTTTGTAACCTCAGACTGATAGGAAAGGCATTGATTTCATGACAGAGAAAGGATTTGAATATAAGCCTACTTCAATTGAGCTGGAGTTTGCCACTGTTCAAACAACCGCTGATGGAACTCCTAACTAACCACCATTCTCGCCCAGCAAAACCCACACCATAGCCTATACTAGACTCAACCCAGCAAGAGATGGTTCTGTTGAGCAAAAATGTGCTACAAAAAGAAGAGGAAACTGAGATTTACCCCTATGAACTTCACCAACAGTGTTGGAGCAATCAGGTTTTACAAAGCTTTCAACAATCATGAATGGGATGTTCCCATCAATAGAAAGACTTGCAAAACCTGCTGTGATAATATTCAAGGGAAAGTTGCATTTACCAACCATGTCAAGAACTCAGTCTTCAGCTACAACAGAAGTGACTACTTACCAGTGGTTCCTTCATCTCCAAGCCATGGTGTGCCTTACTCTAGATTTATTGTGGTTCACAGATAAAGGAAAACCACAATTAACTTAAGTCATTCTGAATCAGGCCATACCTTGAAGGACTAAAAGCTATGTCCATCTTTGGCAATCGTGTGTGAATTGGAATCTGGGGTGAATTGAGGACATGAATACAATTCCAGTCCCTTGGAGATTTCAGTGGTTAATTGACTCCCTCTCAGGTGGTCTACTCAACAAAGGCAGTTCCATCCAATGGCCAGCTGTACACTTTGGTAACATCCCCAGCGGATCCTGAAAAAAAAAAAGTATAATGAAGGAACATTGATCCACACCAGAGCCAGGGGTTGGATTTTCCTAATGCATTCACATTCCTCATATCATAGATATTTTATATGTTGTTTTGATGCTCAATATGCATGTAAACTAGACTTAATGAAGCATTTAACATCCAAACCTAAATCTCCAATACTTGGGGCAGGTAAAAGAAAAATCATGAATTATCATCAAGGACAATCCTACAATAATCCCCAACGAAATCGTCAAGGCACTCTCCAATCCTAAGACAAGCCAGTGCTAAAAGATCCACTTAGCTGGCGCACTATTATAGACTCGACCATCGTTCAAAAAAAAACAAAAAAAAGAAATCTTCAGCGAGAGAATCTCCGACACGGAAAACCGAAAGGACGTGTTGGTAACAAGAAGAGAGTGCCGTTCAGAGTTAGAGTCACTTTTGATTTTCCTATCGCATTCATTCTGATGTCATCATAATGATATTATGCATGCTTGATTTTCTGCTTAGATGTTCATATTGCATGCATCGTGCCATTGCATATAAACACCCATCAGTAGGTCATTGCATCCAAACCCACGATGGCATCAACGAAATTGTCAATACAAATGATAGCTACCGGCATAGTTGTACCATCCCCAACATAATTATCCCTGCCATCAACAAAATTATCCTTGGCAGAGTAGTCCATAGTAGGATCACCCCCACGGAGTTTCCAACAAAATCTCCAACGAGTTTCCAGCAAGGCTCCCCACTGAATTAGAATCTTGAACAGATCACCCAGCAAGATCAAATGGATCAGAATACTCCCTAGCTAAGTTCTCAGCTAAAACAATCCCCATTGAGTCATTATCCTTAGCAAAGTCATCCGACGGGCATAGTCCCCACAGGAGTCACAAGTTCACTCCCCATCATGGCACAGATACCAAAAATATCATTAAAAGCATCATGACATATGCATACACACAAATTATGCACGCATTCATGCATACATGCATCAAAAAAACCATCCTCGTGCTGCCACTTTGCCTCATAGAGGAGACAACACATTATCTTATTCGACCCTATCGACCCAATGGATAGGGACGAATGTCTGTTGATGAACTTCTTACCCTTGATAGGTATCTGGGGGTAGGACGACAGACCATTTTGTTCGACCTTTCCATAACATAGGAGAGGAAGAACATTCATTTCAATCCTGTCACCGCTGGGGCAAGAAAGAAATACCTATTGAGGAGTTTCTTGCCTTTAAACAGGGATCTGGGGGCAAGATAACTAACCTCGTGCTACCTCTTCACCTCATAGAGGAGATAGCACATTATCTTATTTGACCCTGTCGACCCAATGGAAAGGGAAGAATGCATGTTGATGAACTTTTTGCCATTGACAGGTATCTGGGGGCAGAACAACAGCCCCTTTTGTTCGACCTTTCCGCCACATAGGAGAGGAAGAACATTCATTTCCAACCTTGTGCTGCCTCTTTGCCTCATAGAGGAGACATCACATTATCTTATTCGACCCTGTTGACCTAATGGATAGGGAAGAATGTCTGTTGATGAACTTCTTACCCTTGACAGGTATCTAGGGGCAGAACAACAGACCATTTCGTTCGACCTTTAGCCGCAGAGTAGGGGAAGAACATTCATTTCGATCCTGTCACCACTAGGGCAGGAAAGAAATGCCTATTAAGATGTTTCTTGCCCTTAACAGGTATCTGGGGACAAGAGAACAATTAACCTCGGACTGCTTCTTTGGTGCATAGAAGGGATAGTGCCTTTCACTTCAACCTTGTCACCACATGGACAAGGAAGAAATGCCTATTGTGGATTCGCTTACCTTTAATAGGTATCTAGGGGCAAAGCAATTCAATCGTATTTATTCTTGATTGAAGGGGCAAAAATTTTTGTTTCCAAAACTATCGATGAAGAAATTAATACGTTACTTAGCACCAACATCACGGACGCGCTCCGCCTCAGTGAGCCAACATCATGGACGCGCTCCGCCTTAGAGAGCCAACATCAAGGACGTGCTCCGCCTTAGAGAGCCAATATCATGGACGCGCTCTGCCTCAGAGAGCCAACATTACGGATGCGCTCCCCTCAGTGAGATAACATCATGGATGCTCTCCACCTCAGAGAGCCAACATCATGGACGTGCTCCGCCTCAGAGAGCCAACATTATAGACGCGCTCCGCCTCAGAGAGCCAACATCACGGATGTGCTCCGCCTTAGTGAGCCAACATTACGAACGCGCTCTACCTCAGAGAGCCAGAGAGAATCCAAAAACACAAAGTTTAAACCCTAGAAATCAATCTCAAGACATTAGCAACAAGTCATATAACCTTTGCTCATTGATTAGGATCATTTCGGGTTAGTTTCGGAATTGTTTGGTTTTCAACCGGTTGGACTTCAAGGGCAAATCCTATGTTTCCAATCTATTTCTTGACGTTTAAAGCATCCAAACAACATCAAGGTAAACTCTAAGAGGCCTTAAACCTGTTTGCATTGTCTTTTCTATCCATTTTCTTTGTTTCTGCGAATTTCGGAACCGGATTGCCCGAATAGAGCCGTACGGCTCTGTTCTCCAGGGACAGACTCCGGGTTTGTCCCGATCGGCCGAAAACAGTCCGTTTTCCATTTTGTGCATTCTGTTGCGATCATTTTCAGCCCAAATCCATCCGTATGCCATAAAATTTTGGTTTTTATATTTCTATCAATACGGATATTAGTGTTTTTTGTATTTCTCGGGGTTTTATTTTTTGAGTTTCAGGGTAGTTTTATCAGAATCGGATCCATAGTTCAGCATTAGCGGACCCCCGAACCCTATATAGTCCCCGGAAAATATTAAAAACAAACAAAATAGTATTTTCACAAATGTTTTTGGTATGTTTATTGTATTTTAGATCCTAGATAAAATGCGTATTTAGGAACCCACACGAACGGAACCTCAAGTTCTGGGATAACTGACCCACAAAAACAACAATTTGCATGAAATCGAGCCAAAGGGTTTTCCAAAATTGATTTTCCAGCACAAAAATTATAGGGCGTTTCAAAACCGATTTCTAGGTCTAACAGCTCGAACCGGTCGGGTCGAACCGGTTAACCCCTAGATGCATGTTCCCTTATTCTAAAATCCCCATTCTGTCCTGATTTTAGTCCTACTTGTGTTTATAATATAAACTGTGCTAACCAATCTGTTTTGCAGCATTTATTTTTATTTTTATTGTATTTAATAGATTAATTTGTGTATTTAGGCGGTTGTATTTTTAGATCCTCATGTATTCTAGGCGATTGTAAAAGTGAGGACGAGAGATTTTATTCTTTATTCGATTTGGTTGTATATTCAGCCATTATTATTCTTTTGTATATTTGTGTGGATGGTTTAATTTCCTGCAATTTATACTTTCTACATTTTTGCCTTAGCATCGGCTTAATATAAATAAACGAATTGGGTAAAGAAGATAATAAATTGAATAACTATGACTTTATAAATAATAAACGAATACAAGCTCGAGGTTAAGTAGGTAAGTTGCCCGAACCCGGAATCTCTGGATTAGGTATAGTAGTCTACGCTTGGTAGGGAGCTGTACCGGAATTTCCCGGATGAGCTGATCCAGGTGACGACTCTGTCACTGATCTTAGGATTTAGGTTTCGAGGTCTTTAAGTTATAAAACGGGAAAACGTTTTCTTCAAAAACATTTCCAAATAAAGAAATAATTGTCTTTTAAAGCAAGACAAATAAAACTTGTTTTCCAAAACATCACACTCAAACCAAATGAATTTTCTTCGGTTTTCTAAAAACCCCCGTCCCGCTTCGCCGTGCCTTATTTCATTATTTCAAAAAGGTCGTCGGCTCAAAAGCCGGTTTCATATTCACACCTTTTTTTCTTACTTCTCTCTCTGGTTCTCTTAAGTGCTCACTCGAACTTCTTCAGGGTTTCGTACCAAGACTTGTGACGCATATTCAGGTCATCCAAGACATTTCTGACATTATCTCGGTCACTCTAAATCTGCTTCATATTTATCCATGAAAAGGTAACAATGGCCTTCATCACTAAGGTCGGGAAAAAATCCATGCTCACAAGCTGCTCCTCGCGTGACCAAAGTCGTCTTGAACGGGTGCTTGTGCCCTGTTCGAGTTTGGTCCCGCGATAGGGAGCACAGTGAAAAGGAAAAGAGGACGTATCTGGTGGTTCCTCTCGTGTTGACCTGCTTTGATGTTTATAGGGACTTGTCTCGATTGATTCACGAAACAGCAGTCTTGCCCAAGCGAGTTTGATTTTTCAGGGACATACTTCGACTCCGTTGCGAAGCATAGGACTTTGCCCTAATTGATTTGATGTTTCTCCAGGGACGTGCTTCAACTCTATCGTGAAGTAGAGGACTTTACCAAGATTATATTGATTCCCTAGGGACGTGTTTCAACTCCATTGCGAAGCAGAGGACTTTGCCCGGATTGGGTTGATGCTCCAAGGACGTGCTTCGACTCTATTGCGAAGCAGAGGACTTTGCCCGGATCGGATTGGTTTGCCAGGGACATGCTTTGACTCCGTTGTGAAGTAGAGGACTTTGCCCAGATCGGGTTCTCCTTGTGAATTGATGTTCATAAAGGTGAAGGGTATTTTGGTAACTTTGTAGCTTGGAAAGTTGTTATCCTTTGGAGGAAGGGTATTTTGGTAATTTCACTTCTAGTGGAGCCTATGTCACTAGGGGAAGAAATATTCCGATGATATGGTTTCCCGTGAAGCTTGCGTCACTAAAGGGAAGATGTTTTAGCCATTTGGTAGTTTGGTTACAAATAGAAGGGCATTTTGGTCATTTCACTTCTAGTGGGGCCTGTGTCACTGAAGGAAAGGATAATAGTGTTTCCCGTGAAGCTTTTGTGGCTGGGGAAAGATGCTTTGGTGATTTAAGAAGCATGATTATTTCTTTTGATGTTTTGAAGTTGTTTCGGGTACGTATTCGTTCCTTGATCGATAATTTTGGAAAAAAAATTTTTGCCCCTTTGATCAAGAATGAATATGGACTGAATATCATGCCCTTTGATGCTGTTGAAATCGGCTCTCTGTGGTGGAGCAATACCATTGAAATCGGCTCTCTGTGGTAGAGCAATACCATTGAAGTCGGCTCTCTGTGGCGGAGCGATACCATTGAAGTCGGCTCTCTGTGGTGGAGCGATACCATTGAAATCGGCTCTCTGTGGTGGAGCAATACCATTGAAATTGGCTCTCTGTGGTAGAGTAATACCATTGAAATTAGATCGGGAGTGCGTATTTATTCCTTGATCGATAATTTTGGAAACAAAAATTTTTGCCCCTTCGATTAAGAATAAATACGGCTTGATTGTTTTGCCCCTGGATACCTGTAAAAGGCAAGGAATACCCTTCTCGGGATTATATTAGTGTAAAGATGAATTCTAAAATTGAGAAAAGTCTCTTACTTTGGATTTGAGGATGCCCTAGTGTCAGGTTATTTCTGCATTCGGAGTACTTATGGCTCGAGACAACCTGATGATGACAGAATGTACATGTACTTGAGTACACATTGATGTGTGTATGCATGTGTGTGTGTATGTTTTAAATGTATGTGTATGTACATATCCTGGATGCATATGCGTATGATTATGGTGCTTTTTATGATTTGCTTAGTGCAGACGGTGATTGGGATTGAGTGCCGAGAGTCCGCTCGCTCGAGGGTGAAGGTTGACCAGTTGTGTTAACGGGTCACCGAGTTAAAGATCATGAGTCAGACCTTCATAGATCGGGTGGATGATTTGGAGGCCTAGGTGGGTCTATCCCTGATGGGGTATTTCTTATGTGACAACTAAGACTTGGGCCGGAGGTATCCAACTGCTTGGATTGACCCACATAACTCTTCTACTCTCTCGCTCGGCTGTGCAGATAGTATGGTCAGCTGCTGAGGGTCCTTCGATCTTTGTGCACCACTAAGTGTAGAGTGTTTACACCACAGTGGCCTCAACACGTGCAGCATCAGTGGATGCATCCTGGTTGCTTGCCTCACGAGACATGGACGTGAGGTGCTGACTTTGAGGTGCCCCGATCTTTAGAGGATTAGGGTTACCTAAGCTTGTTTCTACTGTATGACTTTTATTCTTTTATTCTTTTTTTTTTTAAATTTTATGTCCTAACTTTTGCATAGGTTGCCTTTTTGGGTTTTCGGCCTATCGGACTATCTTTACTTTTGCTTGAATTGCCCCTTCAGATTTTTAACTCAGTAGACCTTATTTTATGTCCTAATTTTTGCATAGACTGCCCTTTTGGGTTTTCAATCTATCGGACTGTCCTAATTTTTGCATGGACTGCCTCTTCGGTTTTCAATCCATCGGAGTCTTTTTTTTTTAAGTGAGATGCATGTAAATAGAAAATGTGCACATCCGTACGAATTCAATTTCAAGAAGACTTGGGACATTTAACCTGAACAGAAAATGGCATTCATTCATTCACTCATTTATAATGTTTTAGCACAATGCACATCAAAGATGAAATGAAGCTAAGGACAGAATCAGTAATGGTATCCGTCTTGACTAGACCCATGCCTGCCACCAACTGGTCTTTGCAGATTTTCCCACTGATGGTGCTCACCTCTTTGTCCTAACTTTTGCATGGACCGCCTTTTCAGTTTTCGATCCATTGGACTGTCCTGATTTTTGCATGGATCACCTTTTTGGTTTGTAACCCATCGGACCCTTGTTTTTTAAACACATAATAGCGCCTGGGCTTGTCTAGGTTGATGGGGTTGGCGACTTGGCCTTTGCCTCCCCTGGTGGAACCGCTTCCATCTTGTAGGCTAAGGAGTATGACGTTTCTTCAGTGTGTACTCTGATGCTAGTTCTATGTCCTTGCAAAGCAGATGGTAATATGTCGACCCAAACTCTGTACGTAACTATGACTTTTAATGGAATCCCTTTGATGGATTTATTGGCTGCTTCTATCGCCCAGTTGGTTTGTGAGAGATACGGAGATTGTCTATGATGTCTAACCCTTTATTTTGGAGGAATTGTACTCCATCATCAGTCATGACATAATAGCACCTTGTTTTTCTTTCATTTTTTTGGAAGTGTCATTCATATATAGTTTTGCTTCTACCCACTTTGAGAAGCAGTTAATGGTTGCGACCATGGAGCGATGTTCGTTCGACGCCAGTGGCCTTACTTTGCTGACACTGTTGATTCCCCATGTTGTGACAACCGTCCTTTTTCTAGTTTGAGTCTATGGAGGTCCTGCTTGGATGATTTCATCTTTGAATCCTTTGGAATTTGGTATTTAGTAATTTCTCGGTCAATCTCCGCGCGACATCATTCAGTCAGGCAAAGATTTCCATGTTCTTTTGTGGTATGTTGCAATTTTCTTTCCTCTCATCAGGTGTGAGGTCTTTTAAGACGGATATCATTTTTGGGTCCTCATCAGTCCCTAGATTCATTCCATGCATTAATGTATCATATGTGTTAAAGGCATTAAATGAATGTTTGGATGCATGCACAATTCCATCCAAAAAATATCGCACAAGTAATTGAAATCAAACTCTATTAAATTAAACACCTCAGAGACTAAATTGTTCACATGATAAATGATAATAATAAAATGAAACAAATTAAAACATCAAGATGACTATCGCCTCCACATGCGGAGGGTCTTCTCTTTATTGCAACATCATGGTCCTCAATGTCTTGTGAACTCGAATCATCCGAGGTTGGGCAAGGGATTATTCTGAATGCTAGGTTTCAAAGCCAACTCAATAATCTTTCCGTTAGCAACCAACTGCTTGATGGCCTTAATCAACTGGGTGCATTCGTTTGCACAGTGACCCGTCATCACATGGTAAGAGCGGAAATTGTCTTTATCCCCCTCATTCGGAGGTGAAAATGGCCTCAAACTCTATAACAGACCAGCTTTTCTACACTTAGCATATATCAGGCTTACCGACTCAGCCCACAGACTAGTGACCCTTTAAAGAGTCTGTCTTCCCAGGTTCACAGCTGCCATGCCTGCTTCTTGCACTTTAAACGGAGCTACATCTAGAGTTGTCTTAGCATTGAACCCCGCTGAAGTAGCTTTAGAGCTGTTGCCCTTGTACCCTTGAGAGTACCCTTGGTTATTTCTGTAGGAGCCCGAACGCTGTCTGCCTTTCTGCTTCTCTTCCTCGTGTCGCTCGATACGCTTGGCAAATTCAACCACTTCATTGAAGGATTGGAATCTCTTCAGTTTCATTTTATCCTTGTATTGGGGTAGACTACCATCCACCAACTTCACAATGAGTGACTGCAACTTTGGTGCCCCATCCACCAAAACTTGCACATCCATCCACCGTTTGTAGTAAGCCGGGAAGGACTCATTTGGCTTCTGGTGGATTCTCTCCAGGTCTTCGAGAGTAGTTTCTACTTGGGTATTGTAAGCGTACTACTTTACAAAAGCTTCAGATAGGTCTTCCCAAGTAGAACGGGTGTATAGAGGCATCTTCATATACCACTTTGCTGCAGCACCCCTCAGTGTAGTCGGAAACAGATTTAAGAGATGACCTTTCCCAATCCCCATGCTAGTCATCAACCTCACATAACTATCCAAATGGGCTTCCGACGGGCCTTCCCTGGTGTAGGGAGGAAGATAGGGCATGTGAAACCCAACTTGGAGCGGCTCTCCTCCATCGTCCATCAAAGTAGTCGGGTTGACATACTTAACAGGGCTATAGTGCACCATCTCCTTCAGGTTAGGTAGCATGGCTTCAATATCAGAAAATTTCTGATTGAGACTCTTTTCCAGCATCGTCTCAATCGAGGCTTCCCTTGCTTTCTCAAAGATCTTATCCTCTTCGAACTGACGATCGAGTTCTCGGTGGTTAATCACTCCACCACTTCCTCTGGGAAGGCTTCCTCCAGCACCATTAGCAACTTGGACAAACTGTTATCCCTTGCTTCTAACCAAAGTTTGAGCCAGTGGAACAGTCTGAACAGGGATGGTGTTTATCACGGCCTGCACTTATTCCCTAAGAGTAGCCTTGAACTCGTATGAGGTTAGGAAGCTCCTCATAAAAGCAGCCATATCAAAAGGTAAATTTCCACCGTTTCCATCGGCCATCTCTACTCTGTCCGCTTCTTCTAACAAAACCCGACTGTCAATTGGTAGAGTAGGAAACTGAATTTGGACCTCCCGATCTGAGTTTGACCCTAAGCTGATTCCCTCCACTGTGACAGGCTCTGATTGAACTGACTGAATTAGTGGGTTCGGCTCTGATTCAACATGAACTAACCGTTTCGAGGTACAACTCCAAACTGCACATTCAACATAAGGTTAGAAGCTCGGATCTATGTCATGGACCTAGACTCGACACACTAAATGGCATGTATAGTGTGTTCATGTTCATGATCGGATGATGCTTTATGGATATGGATGATGATGAAAAGGACTTTTGTATTTTCTTTCTTTTGTTTTGGATGTTCCAAACATACCCCATGCCATACAAAAGACAATGCAAAAATGTCACATGTGGGCCGGCACACAGACAAAAATTCGACGCCTTTGGGGCACCTAGCGGATGTCATGAAATGGTCATGTGTGTACCGACACATGGACAGAGGTTCGATGCTTTATGGGTCAATGAAATGATGTGTGATGGTCATATAGGAGCCGTTCCATAGACAGAGGTTTTATGCTTTTATAGCATCTTGGATGAAGTGATGTCACCAACAAATCGCGTGTAACTCGAGAAACGGATAACATTTGGGCGTTTGTGGAACACCTTGCATGATTAAACATGTTATGGAATGTCCTAATATGAATTCTAGTTCGGCACTCGTGAAGAACCTCAAACGGGTCATCAATGTTATGAAAAAATCCGATGTGGATCGTTACACACAAACAAGACTTTAGTGTCGCCATGACACCATGATGAATGGACATGATATCATGTGATGGTGTTGTGTGATCCGCCACACAAACACAAGCCTAAGACCATTGTGATCCTCTAATGGTGTAATGATGTAATGAAATGGCCAAGTGCAATCCGGTGCACAGGAGAACATGAGCAATCTTGGGGACTCCCGATATGTCGTGAAATGAAATGTCATGAGCGGTATACTTAGAACATCCTTCATTTTAGATGGGATGAGATGATATGAATGCCCATGTCATACAGAATGCAAATGGCTTCACAAAAACATGGTTAGGATGCATGACACACGAGATGATGTCATGTATGCTTTATGAAATGCAAGCACACAAGATGTATATGACACACGAGTAAGATGTTATGGCTACACGAAAAATATGGTTAGCATAATAACACACGTATGATGATGCTTACGAATGGCTGCATAAAAATATGGTTAGAAAATGGCACACGGATGATGCGTGTTTGATGTTGCATGTAAAGGTGAAACATGAAACCACCATAGAACAAATGTTAGCACACGTAACAATATGCTCACCCTTCCAACCTTTTTCCTCCTTTCGATCGGTCTCACATTCTTCCTAGGTATTGGGTCTCTTTGGCATCCACCGGGGATACCAAAGCCGTACTTTCAATGTCCATTTTCAGATATGTGTTTTGGTAACCCTAAGGGAAAGTTGCTAGGCCATTACATGAAGGTAAGAGTCAAATCAAGGGTTGTACAGGTTCCCATAGCAAAAACATACTCCTCACTTCTCCCCACTCAAGGGTCCAAACGAAGGGGTACGTACATGGCTATGAGTGGTTTACCCCCTTGAGTGCCTCCAATCCTAGCAGAAGAGGTAGGTCACCTTTGGAGATAAACCGGGCTTAATCATGTGTTGGAGGGATCAGAGAAGAGAAAATGTCATGCTATACATTTGTGGACGAGATATCATGTTATGGATTAATAATTGACTTCAAGTGATGATGTACTTCAATTGTTGCCTAAGTTCCTTAAGTTTTTATGAAAAACCTTTTAAAGAAACCGTTAATCCCCAGTAGAGTTGCTACTGTGAGCGGACGATGTTTTTATGAAACACGTGGTGAAGCGGGAACCGGGGATCTTCTTTTCGAAGTGATGAGGATGTTGGTGTTTGAAAATGTGTTTTAATCTTTTTTAAGAAAGCCTTTCTTTTCATTGGAAAAACCCTTTTGTAGAAAACTTAATTGTAAGTGTGAATTTTGGAACATTGATTTTTTAGAAAATCCCAATTTAAACTTAAAGATCTCGAAACCTAAATTCCGAGATTAGATACAGAGTCGCCACCCAGATCAGCTCATCCGAGAAATTCCGATACACCTCCCTACCAAGTTTAGACGCGGCACCTAATCCAGAGATTTAAGGTTCGGGCAACACATCTACTAATCCTCACTTATTTTCAATTATTATTTCATAATATAATATAACATCCACTTAATTCTATTTATTTTATTTTCTTTTATTTTTTTTAACCAATGCTCATACACATGTCATAAATATAAATCTAAAAATAAAGTGCAGAAAAGTAAAGTGTAAGAAAAGTAAAGTAGAGCCAAATTATACAACCCATAAAAAGAAAAAGCTCTCATCCTCACCATTACAATCACCTAGATACATAAAAATCTAAAAAAGTACAATCACCTAGAATACACGATTTGGTCTATAAAATACATCCAAAAATAAGAATAAATAAAAATAAAAGCTGCATCCAAATACAGTTAGCACAAGTAAATAAAACCCACCAAGGACTTATACAAGACAGAATATGGGTATTCTAGGAAATGGGGTCATGCATAGGGGGATAATCGAGAAGTCCGGGTGACTACTCGATTAGACCTGGAAAACATTTTATTGAAACGCCTTGTAGATTTTATGGATGAAAAACTAATTTTGAAAACAATTTGGCTCATTTTACATGTATTTTCCAACTTTTAGCGGGCCGTCCCGGGATCTAGGGGTCACATTCATGAGTGGGCCTAAATTAGACATTCATCTAAGGTCCAAAAGTGTAAACATGCCAAAAATCTGTTTTGAATAGGAAGGAGAGGCAAGATTACAAGTTAGAAGCCCAAAAGGGCAAAACTGTAATTCTGTTTCTCAGGCTACAACTAGGCGGCTGTAATGCTCCAGACTGTATTTCAGTTTTCTTTTCTCATATTTGAAAATAGTTTTACAAATTTAGTGATTTCGGGTAATCTGGGATTTCTGGGAACACACGAAATTCAACAAAACAGATTTGAAACAGATCAAAACGAGTCCGGAAATCCCTAACAACCCAAAATCACCAAACTTCAAACTACATCCATCAATTAAAAATCAGAAAACCATGAATCTAAACATGCATGGATGTAATTGGACTGATAATATTCATGAAAAACATATTTGATTTGAAAATGGAAGTGTTATCGGTCGGTTTAGGGCATTTAGAGCTTTTGCCCCTGAAGATTACAGTTGCGCGGCTATAGGTTATAGCCACACCCCTGTAGGGTATTACAGTAGCACCACTATAGGGCATTATAGCCACGCCCCTATAAGCTACAGCCGCACGGCTGTAGGTTACAGCCGTGCGGCTGTAATCATCAGGTGGGGCGGCTGTAACCGGAATCGCTTCCAAAATCGCAGAAAACTCAAAAACACCAATAAATAGCACCCAGAATGAATTAAAAAGGATTTTTAAGACCTCTCAGAATATACCTTATCTGTGTTCCAGTGTTTTGGACCACCAGGGATGGATTCAGATGCCGAGAAGCACCTTGCAATCACGAACAACCCAAAAACATGTGCGATCTCCGAAGCTCAAGCGGAACCCCGAATGAAATTGAATGAATGATTACAGTCTAGAAACACCCCTAGAAAACTAGTTCTCTCAAAATTATGATTGTTTCTACAGATTTTTGTTAAGTTTTTTTTTCATTATTTTTGGATTAAAACACTTAATTTCAATATTTTTCTCTTAAGAACTCTAAGTGTTGCTATGTTTTCTTTCAATTCTCTCTATTCTGTACGTTCTTTCTGCTCTGTTGTGAACCCTAATCCCGTTATTATGGTTTTATATCTCCCATTTAGGTTAAGAAATCTGAATTAAGGCTGATTAGTATCAAAAAGAAAATCTGGTGATTACAGCCGCGCGGCTGTAATGGCATATAGCCGAGCGGCTGTAGTTGTGTAAACTACAGCTGCGTGGCTATAGACTACAGCCGCACGGCTATAGTAGCTAGTTTCGCACTCCCACCTTTTTTTCTCACTTTTCTCTCTAGCTCTCTTATGTGGCCACTTGAACTTCTTCGGGGTTCCGTACCAATCCAAGACATTTCTGACATTATCCCGGTCGCTCTGAATCTACTTCACATTTATCCGTGAAAAAGGTAATAATGGCTTTCATCACTGAGGTTGGGAAAAAATCCGTGCTCACACTGCTGTTGTGTGACTTGTGTTTTCTTTTGTGTCCTAACTTTTGAATAGACTGCACTTTAGGGTTTTTGGCCTATCGGACTGTCTTAACTTTTGCCTAAACCGCCCTTTTGGGTTTTCGACTTAGCAGACTTTTATTTGTATCCTAACTTTTGCATAGACCACCTTTCCATTTTTAGTCTATTGGATTTTTTTTTAAGTGAGATGCATGAAAACCGACAGTGTGTACATCCATATATGCATAATGCGAATTCAATTTCAAACAAACTTGGGACATTTAAATGAATAGAGCAAGGTATTCATTCATTCATTCATTAATAATGCTTTAGCACAATGCATATCAAAGATGAAATGAAGCTAAGAATAGAATCAGCAATGGTATCCGTCTCGACCGAATCAACGACTGCCACCAACCAGTCTTCGTAGATTTTCCCACTGATGGTACTCACCTCTCTGTCCTAACTTTTGCATGGATCTCCTTTTTGGTTTTCGATCCACCAGACTCTTTTTTTTTCTTAACACGTAATAGCGCTTGAGCTTGTCTTGGTTGATGGGATTGATGACTTGGTCTCTATTTCCACTGGTAGAACCACTTCCACCCCGTAGACCAAAGGGCATGGTGTTTCTCTAGTGGGTACTCTGATGCTACTTCTATGTCCTCACAAGGCAAATGGTAACATGTTGACCCAATCTTTGTAGGCTACTACCATTTTGACGGAATCCTCTTTGATAGACTTATTGGCCGCTCCTATCATCCCATTGTCTTATGGGTGATACGGAGATGACGTGTAATGCTCTATTCCTTTATTCTGGAACAACTGTGCTGTTGCCCCTTGAAATTTTGCTCCATCATCAGCCGTGACGTGATGAGGAACTTCATACCATGCAAGCACCTTCTCCTTTCTGAACTTGGACATGCTTTTTTTAGGCTGTGACATTCATACATGACTCTACTTCTACCCACTTGAAGAAGTAGTTTGACGGATACGACTATGAATCAGTGTCTGTTTGGTGCAATTGGCCTTATTTCTCCTACACTATCAATTCCCATGCTGTGATAAGTCTCTTTTTTGGTCTGAGTCTATAGAGCCTCTGCTTGACTGGTTTTATCTTCAAATCCTTTAGAACCTAGTGTTCAGTAATTTCTCTGTTAACTCCCACATGACATCGTACAGCTAGACAAAGGATTCCACGTGCATTTACGGTACTTTTGCAATTTCTTTTCTCTAGTCAAGCGTGAAGTCTTTTGAGATGGATACCATTTTTAGGTCATCATCTGTCCCTAGATCCATTTTCATGCGATGATGCATCATGTATGTTAAAGGAATTAAATGAATGTTTGTATGTATGCATAGTTCCATCTGAAAAAAATATCACATAAGTAATTTAAACCAAATTGCATTGTATTAAATGCCTTATGGGTTGAATTGTTCACATTATTAAAAAGAAAAGACAAATACATTTAAAATAGTTATCATCCTCCACATGTGGAGGGTCTTCTATAACTGCAGCATCATCCATTACGACAGCGGATTTGGACCCCTAAAGTTGGGCAAAGGATTACTTTAAACATTTGGCTTCAGAGGTGGTTTTACAATCTTCCCTACAGTAACCAACTGTCAGATAGCCCTTATTGACTGAGTGTAATAATTTGTATGGTGTCTTACTGTCACATGATAGGAATAGAAATTACCCTTGTCCGTCTCAGCTGGAGGAGAATACAGCTTCAAGTTCTGTAGCAACCCAGCCTTCCTACATTTGGTGAAAATATAGGCTAAAGATTCTGCCCACGGGTTGGTAATCCTTTGAGGAGTTCCTATTTGTCTACCTTGAGCTAGAGCAGCCACATTCGATTCTTGCACTTGTCCAAGGGTTGTGGTTTGAGCCGGTTTTGAACTAGACCCAGCAGATATGGTTGTGGTGTTTCTAACCTTGTAGCCGTATGAATACCTTTGATTGCCTTGATAAGCAACAAAATTCTTCTTGTTTCTTTGGTCTTCCTCCTCATACCTCTCGATTTGGTTAGCAAATTCGACAACTTATATAAAAGCATGGAATCTTTTCAGCTTCATTTTGTCCTTGTATTGAGGCAGGCTTCCATCAACCAATTTTACAATAAGAGACTCTAACTTTGGACCTCCATCCACCAGCACTTGAACATCCATCCATCTCTTATAGTAAGACAGAAAGGACTCACTCGGTTTTTGGCGAATCCGTTCTAGATCTTCTAGAGTGGTCTCCACCTGAGTGTTATAAGCATACTACTTCACAAATGTTCAGAAAATCTTCCCATATGGAACTGGTGTGGATCGACATTTTCAAATACCACTTAGCAATAGCATCCCTTAGAGTAGTTAGGAATAGGTTCAGCAGGTGGATCTTCCCAATTCCTAGACTGGACATAATCCTCACATAGCTATCCAAATGAGCCTTTAGTGGACCTTCTCCAGTATATGGGGGTAGATAAGGCATCTGGAAACCAACTAGGAATGGCTTTCCTCCTTCTACCATCAGTGTGGCTGGGTCAGAACACTTGATGGGATTGTGATGCACCATCTCTTTCAGTTTTGGTATCAAAGCCTCCAAGTCAGAGAACTTTTCTTTGAGATGCTTTTCGGGAGCCATCTCAATTGAGGCCTCCCTTACCCTCTCAAAAGCTTCATCTTCCTCAGACTAGGGGTCAATCTCTCAATGAGGAATGGCCACTCTACTACTACTACTACCAGGAATGCCTCCTCTAGCTGTGTTTGCCACTTGGACTGTGTTTCCTCCATTTTCGACTGAGGCCGATATTGGCTGAGTGGTCTGACTCCCTTTAGTGGACATAACAGCTCTCATCTGCTCTCTCAAAGTAGCCTTAAACCAATCTAAGTTTAGCAAGGCATCCACAAATGTGTTCATGTCAAAAGCAGGAACCTCCACTGGTCTGTCTTGAGGCATTTCTGTCCTATTCACTTCTTCTAGCACGAACTGACTATCAATTGGTAAAGAAGGTAACTGACCCCAACCCTTGCTCTGATTCTAAATCTGAACCGACCCCAATCTCTTCCATGGTGCCTAGTTTTGGCTGAACTGACTGAGCTAACTGATCAGACTCTGGTTCAACATGCACTAGACATTTTGAAGTTTGACTCCAGACTGCACATCCAGTATAGAGTTAGAATGGTGGATGGACGTCATGAGTCTAGACATGACGTGCTATGTGATATGTATGGTATGACTATGGAATGACTATGTGTGAGCGGATGACGTTTTCAAAGGAACACATGGACTCTCTCGAAAGGGAGCCTCGATATCGGGCAACCCTCCCTCGCGTGCGGTTTTTGGAATGGAAATTCATTTTTAGAAAATTAAATTGTTTCATAAAAGAATCGAGACCTAAGTTTAGATGAATAGTGTAGGAGTCGCCACCCGGCTCAGCTCAACCGGGAAATTACAGTGTAGCTGAACCGGACGAAAGGCCGCCACACTATCCAGAGATCTAGGTCCGGACAAGTCCGTGTCTAATCAAAATAAAATTGGCCAATGTTCTTAGATGGTATTTTATAATTCTAACATTCATTTTTATTAATAGAGGCATGTAGCATACACACAAATCAAAATAAAGTAAAAAGCAGTGAATAAACAAATTATTACAACCCAATTGAATAAAAATAAAAACTCTCAACCTCACTTTACAAACGCCTAAAATACACGATAATATAAAAAATTTACAATCGCCTAAATACACGGATTAATCTATTAATTACATCAAAATGAAAAATAAAATACATTAAAAGCTACAAAACAGATGGTTAGCACAATTTATAGCACGCCACAAATAGGACTCAAATAGGATAGAATGGGATTTTAAGGAGTTCAGGGGCATGCAACTGGGGGATTGTTGGGAATTAATCGCACAAAAAAAAAAAATATAAACGCAGCGGAAAAACAGATTAATCCCCACCAAGGACCCATGTACATTGGATTGAATCGGAAGGAGGGTTAAAGAATTACCTTAATTCTTTGAAGATTGAATCAAGCAGGAACCAAAATAGCTTCCCTCTACGGTTGATCCACACGGAGCAATACGTCCACCGCGTGCTAGCGCCGGATTTGAAGAACAATTCTTCGAACGAGAGAGAGAGAGATAGAAAATCAAATTTTCTTTTTGGGGTTTTGGATGAATTTCGGCTGGCTCTTCTTCCACCACTTTTTTTTGTCTGCCGAAAACTCCACTTTTGTTATATAAGAATTACATTAGGTTTAGGTTTTTTCTTATTTCCTTAAATAAAAAACACCTAATTAGTTAATTATAATTATAATCTAATACACCTATTAATTATAATTATAAATTAACCCACATAATTTAATATTAATTCTCACTTAATATTAAATCAAATCAATTCTCCATAATACACATATGTATATATATAATATTATAATTAATTATATCTCTATATAATTTAATTATAATATGTAGCATACTTTATGCAATATTAATCATATTAATATTTATATACACATACATAAATATATATCACTATATATATATTTATTCTCTTTCTCATTCATAAATTATTATCCAATAATAATTTATACCCGATAAGATGAACTTCATTTTGCTCTTGTGTGTGACCCCATAGGATCATATTAATTGGCAATAAGGAAATTACCATAATGTCCTTATAGGTCACAAGCGGACTCTAGCAAGCCATTACGACTACCCAATTAATATGATTGGAATGATCCAATACCTATTTATAGAATGTCATATTCCCTTTTGTCTCTTTGATATCATGATTAATCATAAGACATGGTACACTTGTCAATCTTATATAATTAATCATATGCTTTCTCGATCTCAAAGTAAACTGTTTAGACAAATTAATTGATACTCTTATCAATTATTTGAGCATGGCCATGCATTTAACAGTCTTACTTATCGAGGGGCCCAGTGATATCTCTCTCTTGTTAGAGAGGGACAAAATCCCATATCTGTCACTCACATCCCAAAGCATGAGTCATATTATACCCAACCACAGCCTTTATAACTACTCTGTTACAAGCAGCGTTTGACTGCGTCAAAGCACAACATGAATTCATCCCGGAATCCATGGTGACCTCAGGTCAAAGGAATCAGCTGATGACACTACTATAATCAAGATCAGTTGTGACACGTGACCATGAACTTGATCTCATAGTGGGTCTCCAGCAACATGTTCTCTAACATATTGCCCGTGAGTATAATCTGTATCTGTATACACTATATTCATCTTATGAATATCCATTATCACTCATACTAGTCTTAGTTTGTTATTATTCCCATAATAACAATCGACTAGGGAAATTTAGAATTACACAATTAATTCATGGATACATTATCATAAATACTAACATACAAATATATATGATAAAATAAGTCTTTATTAATGACTTAAGAAGATTGTTTACATAATCCAACATTGGCTTAGGGCACAATCTCTAACAATCTCCCACTTGCCCTAAGTCCAATCTCAAATGTATCTAATACCCATGGACCTAGCATGACCATCATGTACAGCTTGTGAAAGAGCTTTTGTTAGTGGATCAGCAACATTGTCTTCAGACGCAACTTTGCATATCTTCACATCTCCTCTTGAGATGACTTCTCTTATGTAGTGAAAACGCCGAAGTATATGTTTGGATTTCTGTGACACACTAGGTTCCTTAGCAAGTGATATTGCCCCATTATTGTCACACAAGAGGCTCACAGGATTCACTATGCTAGGAACGACACCAAGTTCTTCGATGAACTTCTTGATCCAAACAGCCTCTTGGGCTGCATCTGATGCAGCAATATACTCAGCTTCTGTTGTAGATGCAGCTATCGTGCTTTGCTTAGAACTCTTCCAACTTATCGCACCTCCATTCAGAATGAACACATACCCAGACTGTGACTGCATCTGATCTTGATCAGTTTGGAAACTTGCATCCGTGTAACCATTTACAACAAGATCTTCGTCCGAGCCTCCATATATCAAGAATGTATCTTTAGTTCTTCTCAAGTACTTAAGAATACTCTTGACAGCAGTCCAGTGACTATCACCTGGATCAGACTGATATCTACTTGTCATGCTCAAAGCAAAAGAGACATCTGGCCGAGTACATACCATGGCATACATGATAGATCCTATAGCTGATGCATAAGGAATCTTATCCATGCGTTGACGTTCTTCAACTGTCATAGGACATTGCTTACGACTAAGCTTTATCCCTTGCCCAATAGGAACATTTCCTTTCTTAGATTGATCCATACTGAACCTTTTCAGTATCTTATCAATGTATGTACTCTGGCTCAGGCCTATCAATCTCTTAGATCTATCTCTATAGATCTTTATTCCAAGAATATAGGCTGCCTCACCCAAGTCTTTCATAGAAAAACACTTTCCTAGCCAAGATTTTATTTCTTGCAAGGTAGGAATGTGATTTCCTATTAACAATATGTCATCGACATATAGAACTAGGAAAATTATATTGCTCCCACTGAACTTCTTGTACACACAAGGCTCATCTTCATTTTTGATGAAGCCAAACTTTTTGACCGATTCATCAAAACAATGATTCCAACTTCTTGATGCTTGCTTCAAACCATAAATGGCCTTTTGAAGCTTGCATACTTTATCAGGATTCTTTGGATCGACAAAACCTTCAGGCTGTGTCATGTACACATCCTCAACAAGGTTTCCATTTAGGAAAGCTGTTTTGACATCCATTTGCCATATCTCATAGTCATAATATGCTGCTATGGCAACAAGAATTCTGATGGACTTGATCATAGCTACTGGAGAAAAGGTTTCGTCATAGTCTATACCATGAATTTGTCGGTAACCTTTTGCCACTAACCTTGCTTTATAAGTCTGAATATTCCCATCCATGTCCGTTTTCAACTTGAAAACCCATTTGTGCCCTATTGCTTTAGCACCCTTTGGGAGATCAACCAAAGTCCATACTTTGTTGTCATCCATGGATTGAATTTCTGACTTCATAGCATCAAGCCATTTTTCAGATTCTGAATTAGAGACAGCTTCCATGTACGTGGAAGGTTCATTCTCTTCTAACAGAATCAGATCATTTTCATTCGTGACGAGAAATCCATATCTCTCGGGCTCATGACGAACTCTACTTGATCTACGTTGGACTTGTGTTACTGGTTCTGACTCAACAACTTCTTGTGAATCAGGTTGTTCCATTTGAAACTCACTTTCAACTTGGTTATCCATATTTTCTTGTAGGTGTACTTTACTCCCACTGATTCCTTTGGAAATAAACTCTTTTTCCAGGAATGTACCACCCTTAGCAACAAACACTTTGTTTTCACTAGGATTGTAAAAGAAATAACCTTTAGTTTCTTTTGGATAACCAACAAAATTGCATTTCACAGATTTTGGTGATAACTTATCTGAAATCAAATATTTCACATAGGCTTCGTATCCCCAAATCTTGAGAAAAGACAAATTTGGTTTCTTACCAATCCATATCTCATATGGTGTCTTTTCAACTGCTTTTGATGGAACTCGGTTCAGTGTGAATGCCGCTGTTTCAAGTGCATATCCCCAAAAGGATAGAGGAAGATTTGTTTGACTCATCATAGACCGAACCATATCCAATAAAGTTCGGTTCCTCCTCTCAGACACACCATTCCACTGTGGTGTACCAGAAGGAGTTAATTATGAGACAATCCCACAATTTCTAAGATGATCGTCGAACTCTTGGCTCAAATATTCACCACCTCGATCAGATCTAAGTGCTTTAATTGTCTTGCCAAGTTGGTTTTGTACTTCATTTTGGAAGGCTTTGAACATTTCAAAGGATTCCGACTTATGCTTCATTAGATATAGATAACCATATCTACTGAAGTCATCAGTGAACGTAATGAAGTATTGAAAACCACCTCTAGCAGTTGTGCTCATAGGCCCACATACATCTGTATGTATGAGTTCTAATAAGTCACTAGCCCTTTCACTGTGACCAGTAAAAGGACTCTTGGTCATCTTACCCATTAAACAAGACTCGCAAGTGTCATATGTTTCAAAAACATCTAGACCCAAAATTCCATCTTTATGGAGTTTTGAAATGCGTTTCTCATTAATGTGTCCTAGACGACAGTGCCAGAGATAAGTAGGATTCACAATATTTGTTCTTATCCTTTTGGTATTTATGTTATATACATGCTCATCATAACCTTCACTAAGGTTCAACAAATAAAGACCATCATGTAAATCCGCATTTGCATAAAACAAGTCTTTATTGAAAAGCAATAAGTGATTATTCTCAATAACACATTTAAATCCTTCCTTGTCCAAACATGAAATAGAAATGATGTTCCTAGACAAATTAGGAACAAAATAACAATTATTCAAAAGGAGAACAAGTCCACTTGGCAACTTGAGCTCGTAGCGACCGACTTCATAAGCAGCAACTCTAGCTCCATTCGCCACATGGAATTCTACCTCGCCCTTCTTGAGCTTTCTACTTCCTCTAAGCCCCTGCACATTCATACAAATGTGAGAACCACAACCGGTATCTAATACCCACGAAGTAGAAACAGAAGTAGAATGAAGTATTTCAATAACATGAATACCTTGATTAGCGGTCTCACCGCCTCTCTTCTTCCTCAAGTCCTCCAAATAAAGCTTGCAATTTCTGTGCCAATGACCAGGCTGATTGCAGAAATGGCATGCGCCTTCCTTTGGAGGCTTTGCCTTGGTAACAGCTTTGGGCTTCTTTGCATCCTTCCCAAACTCTTTGGGTTTGTTTGCTTTACCCCTCTTCTTCTGGATCCTACCCTTTTGCACCATATGGATCCCTTTGGAGCTTGGCTTCTCTTTTATAGTTACTTCAGCGTTTTTCAGCATCCCATGCAGTTCGCTGACCGTTTTGTCCATATCATTCATGTGATAATTCATGACAAAATGGGAGTAACTCTCGGGAAGAGAATTAAGGATCAAATCCGTTGCCAACTCAGGTCTGAGTGGCGAACCAAGCCTCTCCAACTGATCAATGTACCCTTTCATCTTCAGAACATGGGCACTAACCGAACTCCCTTCGGTCATCTTGCACCCAACCAAAGATCTCAAGGTCTCATACCTTTCCCTTCTCGCTTGCTTTTGGAACATTTCCTTAAGCTCTTGAGACATCTCATATGCCTCAAATGTTTCTAGATCCTTCTGAAGTTCCGGAATCATTGATGCGAGCATCAGGCACTGTACATCAATCTGATCATTTTGATGCTTGTGGAAAGCATCCCTTTCAGCTCTTGAAGCTGTGGTGGGTGGAGGGTTAGCGGGCAAAGGCCCATCCAGAACATATAGCTTTCGCTCTTGCTTGAGAACAATTCTCAAGTTGCGATACCAGTCTAGGTAATTTGTTCCATTCAGTTTATCCTTCTCAAGGATAGATCGAATAGAACCGGGATTGCTTGTGTTGGCCATTTATCTACAACAGAAAATATATGCAAAGTTAATTACATAAGAGAATATAGCTCCCACTAAAATTATAAAACCCTTTAAAATATTTAAGTGGGTAAAAGACCCAAAATCCATACTTAACCATAGTACTGCTTTGGCATGTCCCTATGATTAAATATAATTTCGGTAGACATCACCATGTCAATTACATCATTATGTAACTCTTTTAATTTATGAGATGCATGATATCATATATCATATTTAATTTGTATGTTACTCATCTCATCCTTGCCTCGGGCTCAAACACCTTTTTGATTAACCCTTTAGTTAAACCAATTACAACACAATGAGAATCACCTTTTCTCATATTATTGCTTCGCTAAGGTCACAACATGCGTACCCGCCCTGGCGGTATACCATGATGCGAACATAGTACTTGACAAGTGTTATACGTAATTGGGTGGCAAAAATATAAACTTCATAAGTTTATTTAGGGTTTATAAATCCCGTGATTAAAATTTTATCATATACAAAACATGGCATTAATATTAAACTTTCCAAGTTAACATTAATCCTAGCATGGCATCCAATGTCATACATTCATCTAGCATGCATATTTCATACTAGCATGGCATCACATGGCATCAAAATATAAAACATGCAATAGACTCGAAAAACCGTGTTATGGTATGGTTTTATCTACATTGATTTTCATAGGCCAATATGAAAATCAACAGGTCATTTCCTAGGTGGTTGCAACCATCGCATGGTCACAGCACAGCCGCACCCCTTGGATCCGTCTTCACGTCTTTGTTCCTTGGCATCATCTCATGGATTTACATATTTAACAAAATTGTATCCTATACAATTTTCTAGTAAAATAAGATTTACAAACAATAAATTGCATCCTATACAATTTATCTAGAAAATAAGATTACATAAATACAAACGACTCGCAGGCCGTATTTATAAAACTTTACATCCACCAAAACCAAAGGAAAACAAAACATCCACAGGGTCCAAAACCATACCACAACACCATGCATAAAATTATCACAATAATTTTACATCTACAAGATTTAGGGTTCAAAAACTAAACACAATCTTATTGTATTTAAAAGAAATTGATTTGAGAAGAAAAGGTATAGAAGACAATTTCTACATTGCAGCACTAAGGGAACACGGCGTGCAAAACCGGTTTGCACGGCGTGCAACACTTGCAGGCGGCCGTGTTCCTCGCTGTTACTCAGCGCACATGAGAAATTTCCGGTTGCACGCCGTGCAAAACCAGTACACGGCGTGCAACACACATATGCACGGCGTGCAACACTTGCACGCCGGCGAGTTATGCACTGATTCTCAGCTTACGAAAACGATTTCCGACTACACGCCGTGCAAAACCAGTACACGGTGTGCAACACACGTTTGCACGGCGTGCAGTGCCTGCACGCCGGCGTGTTCTGCACTGAAAAACAATTCTGCGTCAATTTGTTCAAAACAACAATTCCCAAATCAATTCCAAACGTTATTCACAATAACAAAGAACCCTAAATCAAAAACATATAACCCTAACATGCAATTTTGATCTAATCAAAATAACAAATCCAATTCAATCAATGCACAAGTTGCTCTGATACCACTGTTGAGAATTAATCGCACAAAAAAAAAATATAAACGCAGCGGAAAAATAGATTAATCCCCACCAAGGACCCATGTACATTGGATTGAATCGGAAGGAGGGTTAAAGAATTACCTTAATTCTTTGAAGATTGAATCAAGCAGGAACCAAAATAGCTTCCCTCTACGGTTGATCCACACGGAGCAATACGTCCACCGCGTGCTAGCGCCGGATTTGAAGAACAATTCTTCGAACGAGAGAGAGAGAGAGAGAAAATCAAATTTTCTTTTTGGGGTTTTGGATGAATTTCGGCTGGCTCTTCTTCCACCACTTTTTTTTGTCTGCCGAAAACTCCACTTTTGTTATATAAGAATTACATTAGGTTTAGGTTTTTTCTTATTTCCTTAAATAAAAAACACCTAATTAGTTAATTATAATTATAATCTAATACACCTATTAATTATAATTATAAATTAACCCACATAATTTAATATTAATTCTCACTTAATATTAAATCAAATCAATTCTCCATAATACACATATGTATATATATAATATTATAATTAATTATATCTCTATATAATTTAATTATAATATGTAGCATACTTTATGCAATATTAATCACATTAATATTTATATACACATACATAAATATATATCACTATATATATATTTATTCTCTTTCTCATTCATAAATTATTATCCAATAATAATTTATACCCGATAAGATGAACTTCATTTTGCTCTTGTGTGTGACCCCATAGGATCATATTAATTGGCAATAAGGAAATTACCATAATGTCCTTATAGGTCACAAGCGGACTCTAGCAAGCCATTACGACTACCCAATTAATATGATTGGAATGATCCAATACCTATTTATAGAATGTCATATTCCCTTTTGTCTCTTTGATATCATGATTAATCATAAGACATGGTACACTTGTCAATCTTATATAATTAATCATATGCTTTCTCGATCTCAAAGTAAACTGTTTAGACAAATTAATTGATACTCTTATCAATTATTTGAGCATGGCCATGCATTTAACAGTCTTACTTATCGAGGGGCCCAGTGATATCGCTCTCTTGTTAGAGAGGGACAAAATCCCATATCTGTCACTCACATCCCAAAGCATGAGTCATATTGTACCCAACCACAGCCTTTATAACTACTCTGTTACAAGCAGCGTTTGACTGCGTCAAAGCACAACATGAATTCATCCCGGAATCCATGGTGACCTCAGGTCAAAGGAATCAGCTGATGACACTACTATAATCAAGATCAGTTGTGACACGTGACCATGAACTTGATCTCATAGTGGGTCTCCAGCAACATGTTCTCTAACATATTGCCCGTGAGTATAATCTGTATCTGTATACACTATATTCATCTTATGAATATCCATTATCACTCACACTAGTCTTAGTTTGTTATTATTCCCATAATAACAATCGACT
The DNA here is from genome assembly GCA_039660915.1 of Euphorbia tirucalli. NCBI lineage: Eukaryota > Viridiplantae > Streptophyta > Magnoliopsida > Malpighiales > Euphorbiaceae > Euphorbia > Euphorbia tirucalli. The sequence goes on along the minus strand of CM077641.1, from coordinate 67,451,036 downwards.
AGGGAAATTTAGAATTACACAATTAATTCATGGATACATTATCATAAATACTAACATACAAATATATATGATAAAATAAGTCTTTATTAATGACTTAAGAAGATTGTTTACATAATCCAACATTGGCTTAGGGCACAATCTCTAACAGGGATAACTGGGTCGGCTCGGCTAGCCAGGCCGATTAGAACTGGAAAACCATTTTGAAATGTCCATGTACTTTGTTTTGTGAGAAAATCATTTTGAAAATATTTTCTTTTTACAGTTTATATTAATTTAGCATGTGAGGCGGGTCGGTTTTCGAGAGATTCGGGTCTCCATCGTTGTATTATTCTAAATGCAATAATATTAAAAATTAAATCTAAGGTCGTGAATGCACACAACAAAATTTATTTTGATGATTTTCTGATTTTTCTATGATTTTTAGAAATTTTTGTAGATTATTCTGGAAATTCTGCCCTTGGACGGAAGTTACAGTCGTGCGACTGTAACTGCAGTCATATGATTGTAATTACAGTCATGCGACTGTAATCCCTCCAATTGCAGAAAATCGTCAAAATTTTAGTCAAATAAAACTAAAAGCCGCGGGAATTCAAGAACACTCATATGACTATAAATACAGTCGTACGACTATTCTTCAGCACAAGAACAGTCATACAGCTGTTCTTGATTTCCAGAAATAGCAAGTCCGAAAATTGAGTTTTTATGCAAAAAAAAAAAAAAAAAAAAAACCAAATCACCCAGAAGAAGCAAGAAAATGAAGGTTTGAGGTGTATTTACCTTTGTGGCGCTGATCCACCGTAGGATTGACCACTGGAAACGCCCCAGTCACCTCCGAATTGTTTCTTTTTCTTTGTATGCAAAGTTCCAAAACCAAGTGCATAATCTCCAAAAAAGTCACGGATTTAAAGAATTTAAAGTCCAAGATTGATTGAGTTTGGAGTGTCAAGTTATTAACCTATTGATTTATATCAAGTTTTAAATTTTAACACTTAAAAACCAAGAGAAAAAGAGGAGAAAAAGATTGAGTTTGTGTTGGGTTTTCTTTTTCTCTCCTTTTTCTCTCTTTTCTCTATCAATTTCTCTCTCTAAATTCTCAAAATCCTGGAGTCCAAAAAGCCCTCACTTTCTCTTCCTTCTCCCTTTTATTTCTGGTTTCTTCTACTGAGAATTCGAGCAATAATTGCCCTTCAAATCAATCCTCATTTTTATTTCTCAAGGCATGGGCTGATGTACCTGCTTTGATATTACAGTCGTACGACTGTAATACAACACCATGACTATAATTACAGTCATGGCACGACAACAATTTTTTTTTTTTAAGTCTGGAAAATTCCAGCGCTTACAATGACCTTTTTGAGTTTTCTTAAATGAGGTTTGGTGATCTTATTTAGGAAAAAAACCATTGATTTTATTTTGGAAATTTATTTTATAGAAAACCTTTTCCCATTTTATTAGCTTAAAGACCTCAAAACCTAAATTTCAAGATCAGTGACAGAGTCGCCACCCGTATCAGCTCATCCAAGAAATTCCGGTACAGCTCCCTACCGAGCGTAGACAACTATACATGGTCTAGAGATTCAGGGTTCGGGCAACTCACCTATTAAACCTCTAGCTTGCTTTCATTTACAAGTTTTTAATACCATATTTTATTCACCTATTACTTCTACCCATTTTTATCTTTATGTTATTTGGCCTATGCTCATACGAATGACAGAAATAAATAAAATGTAGAAAAAGTAAATCATACATCCAGGAAAAAGAATAAAGGTAAGGCCACTTATACAACCAAATCGAATAAAAGAAAAACTCTCATCCTCACATATATAATCGCCTAAATACACGAGGATCTAAAATTTTATAGTCGCCTAAGATACATAATAATCTATTTTAATTACATCACATAGAGAACTCACAATAGGACAGAATTGGGATTTTAGGAGCGGGGGCATGCATTTTAGGGGATAGCTGGGCCAACTCGGCCAGTCGACCCGACTAGACCTGGAAAATAGTTTTGCAGTTTCCTATAGGTTTTGTACTGGAAAACATTTTTGGAAAACTGTTTGGCTCGATTTCATGCAATTTTCTCCGTGTAGTGGGTCGGTTATCCCGGAACTCGGGGTTCTGTTCGTATGGGTTTCCTGATTTTTAGCATTCATCTAAGGTCTCAGAACAGTAAACACACCACAAATAATTTTAATTTCGAAGATAGCATCACGCGACAACGTCCGTGCAGGTCTTCCCGTGATTCTACCTTCTCCATGTCATTAAAGTTGTACGGCTATATTTTGGTAAACTACAGCCGGTGACTTTAATATATAGTCGCATGAATGTAATATAAAGAATTATAGTCGTACGACTCTAGTTAGAGTCACACGACTATAATGTTATATCCGTACGACTATAATGAACAGTGCCCGACAGTGGTTTTCTTTGCTTTCTAAAGTCACTTGTTTCAAATGATTTTGATGATTTCTAGGGGCTCTGGAAATCCAAGGATCCAATTATGGATCTAACAACCATGAATTCTGAGAATAGAAACCAACAAAACCATAGAATCCCACATCTGTTGTGAGCAGACAACCTTTTAAGCAAAACGCGACGAAGCAAACCGGGGAAAAAGAGAAGTAGAAATGTTTGGATTTTGAAAACGGGGTTTGATGATCTTATTTAGAAAATCTATTGATTCTTTTTGGAAATCCTTTTGTAGAAAACCTTTTCCCATTTTATTACTTAAAGAACTCGAAACTTAAATTCAAGATCAGTGACAGAGTCGCTACTAAGATCAGCTCATCTGGAAAATTCTGATACAGCTCCCTACCGAGCGTAGACTACTATACCTAATCTAGAGATTTAGGGTTCAGGCAACTTACCTATTCAACCTCAAGCTTACATTCATTTATAAGTACATATGACTATAGTTTACTCACTTATTATCTTTCTCTACCCAATTTAATCCTTTACTACTCGCCATTGCTTATTCAGATGATAGGAATAAAGTATATAAAATTAAAGTGTGCAACCCAGAAAAAGGAAAAAAGCTCTCATCCTCACCATTACAATCGCCTAGATACACGAGGATCTAAAAAGTACAATCGTCTAGAATACACGATTAATCTATGAAATACATCCAAAATAAAAATATAGAAACATAAAAGCTGCAAAACAAATAGTTAGCACAGATATATCCCAAACACATATAGGACTCATACAAGATAGAATGGGGATTTTAGGAAGTGAGAACATACATTTAGGGGATAACTGAGAAGTTTGAGTGACTTGCTCGGTTAGACCTAGAGAACGGTTTTAGAAACGCCCTGTAGGTTTTTTTGCTTGAAAACAGTTTTGGAAAATGGTTTGGCTCAATTACATGTGAATTTCTCCATTTAGTGAGGCAGTTATCCCGGAACTCAGAGTTCTGTTCGTGGGGGTTCCTTATTCCAAACATCCATCTAGGGTCAGAAAGTAGTAAACATGCCAAAAATAGGTTTAATTCTAAAGACAGCATCACGTAACGATGTCTGTGTGGGTCATCCTATGATTCTATCTTCTACCCGTCATTATAGCCGTGTGGCTGCATTACAGTCGTCCGATTGTAATTTACAGTTGTACGATTGTAATGAACAGTGCCCGACAGTCGTTCTCTTCGTTGGAAATCCGAAAACCATAATTTTATAGTGTACAGATGTGATTTGACCAAATTAAATCATAAGAAATCATTTAAAATGGAAAACTAGCTGTATTCGGTCGTTTTTGGGCTTTTCAGGCTTCTGCCCAGAAGAATATAGTCGTACGACTGTAATATACAGTTGCATGGCTGTGTTCTAGGCAGCTATAGTCGTGCGACTATAATTACAGTCATGCAACTGTAATTGCGTAGATAGTTTTTCGGAAAAAATTTTTAAACACAAAATAAAGCACAAATCAACATGAGACGAGTTTTAAGGCCTCTCAGAGTTTTCCACTTTTGTGTTCCAGTATGCTTGATGACCGGAGTCAGATGTGGATGTCGGAATCTGCCTAGAATCTCTAAACAACCCGAAATTCTCGAACGTGTGTCCTGAATTGATCCGACCGAACCCAAAAATGGTTTTGATTGAATAATGTCAGATTGGGAATCCTCACACTATGTGTTTGTGCACTGTATTCTCTCTGTGTTTTGGTTTTTCATTGATTTCCCTTAACTTTCTCACTTTCTCTCTCTAAAACTCTTTTCTCTCACTAGAATCTCTTTCTTTTTTTTAGAATTGATCTCCCTTCTTTCTTAATGTTCCTACCTATTTTGTTCTCTGTTTTATTTCCCTAATTCCCGTAAATCATGCCCAAAGTCCGAGCCAAAATAGAATTCTTTCCTATTTAGGAATCTGCTGAGTTAAAACTAGAGTCGTACGACTCTAACTATAGTCGTACGATTGTAGAATTATAGTCATGCAACTATAGTTGTTACAGTCGTGCAACTATAAACTACAATTGTGTGACTGTAAATTACAGTCATACGACTTTAGACAGCATCTGCACGCGCACCTAAGCTTCCTAACCTCTCGATGGACTCTTCTTGGGGTTTTGGATCGAGGACTCCTCTGCATTTCGGGCCGTTTGAGAACATTCTAGGCATTATTCGACTTATTCTCAAATCTGACTCATGTTCATCTGTTTAACAGGTAACAACAGGTTTTCATCATAGAGGTTGGGAAAAAACCCGTGCTCACAGGCTGCCCCTTGCGTGACCAAAGTCGACTTAGACGAGTGCTTGTGCCCAATTTGAGTTTGGTCTCATGATAAGGAGCATGGTGAGAAGGAAAAGAGGATGTGCTTAGGGGTTCTACTCGTGTTGGCCTGCTAAGATGTTCATAGGGATTTGTCTCGGTTGATTCGTGAAACTGCGATATTGCCTAAGTTGACTTGATTTTTTGGGGACTTACTTTGGCTCCATTACGAAGCATGGGACTTTTGCCCGAATTGATTCAACATTCTCTAAAGATGTACTTTGACTCCATTATGAAGCAAAGGACTTTACCCAGATTAGATTGGTGCTCCAGGGGTGTACTTCGACTCCATTGCGAAGCAGAGGACTTTGCCTAGATTGGATTGGTGCTCCAAGGACGTGCTTCGACTCCATTACAAAGCAGAGGACTTTGCTCAGATTGGATTGGTGCTCCAGGGACGTGCTTCGACTCCATTGCAAAGCAGAGGACTTTGCCCCGATTGAATTCTCCTTGTCATTTCATGTTCATGAAAGGGAAGGATATTTTGGTAATTTTGTAGCTTGGAAAATTGGTATCCTTTGGAGGAAGGGTATTTTGGTCATTTGACTCCTCGTGGGGCCTATATCATGAAAGGAAATGAGTTTTAGTGGTTTGGTTTCCCATGAAGCTTGTGTCACTAAAGGAAAGGTGCTTTAGCCATCTGGTAGTTTGGTTACTAATAAAAGGGCATTTTGGCCATTTCACTTCTAGTAAGGTCTGTGTCACTGAAGGAAAGGATAATAGTGTTTCCCATGAAGCTTGTATGGCTGGGAAAAGATGCTTTGGTGATTTAAGAAGCTTGATTATCTCTTTTGATGTTTTAAAGTTGTTTCGGGTACGTATTCGTTCCTTAATCGATAATTTTGGAAACAAAAATTTTTGCCCCTTCAATCAAGAATGAACATGGACCGAATATCTTACCCCTTGATACTACTGAAATCAGCTCTTTATTGTGGAGCAATACCATTGAAATCGGCTCTCTGTGGTGGAGCGTACCATTAAAGTTGGCTCTCATTGAAATCGACTCTCTGTGGTGGAGTGTACCATTGAAATCGACTCTCTGTGGTGGAGTGTACCATTGAAATTGGCTCAAGAGTGCATATTTATTCCTTGATCAATAATTTTGGAAACAAAAAATTTTACCCCTTCGATCAAGAATAGATACGGCTTGATTGTTTTGCCCCTGAATACCTACAAAAGGCAAGGAATACACTTCTTAGGATTATATTGACATAAATGTGAATTTTGAAAATTAAGAAAAGTCTCTCACCTGAGGTTTAGAGGATGCCCTAGTGTCAGGTTATTTCCGCTTTCGGAGTGCTCATGATTCGAGGCAGCTCGATGATGATAGCAAGTACCTGTACTTGTGTTGGTCTTTGATGCATGTATGCATGTGTGTATGTAGGTTTTGAATGTATGTGTATATGTATGTGATTATGATGTTTTTTATGCTTTTCTTGGTGTAGACGACGATTGGAATTAAGCGTCGAGAGTCCACTTGCTTGAGGGCAGAGGTTGACCAGTTTCGTCGATGGGTCACCGAGTTAAAGATCATGAATCAGACCTTCAGAGATCGAGTGGACGATTTGGAGACCCATATGGGGATTGCGGGTGAGCATGTGAGCAAGAACCCGACCGAGGAGCTAGGAGATGGCAGAGATGATGATGATGATGCTAGCTTTGCATCTTCTTAGGCTTATTTCTCCGTTTTTCTACTTGTGATGTATTAACCCGTTTGTGGGTTACTTCCTTTGAAATTTGCACATTCTGACCCTTGCATGGGTCTTGCTTCATGATGTACTTGGTGGCTTGGATGATTTACACCTTAGAGCCACCCCACACCGAATTGGTTTGATTGGCTAAGGAGCCGGACTGATGTCTCTATCCGATGGGTCTGCCCCTAGTGGGATATTTCTGGTGCAACAACTGAGACCCGGGCCGGAGGTGTCTAGTTGCTTAGATTGACCTATGTGACTTTTTGCTTTCCTACTCGGCTGTGTAGATAGTATGATCAGCTGTATGGGATCCTTCGATCTTTGTGCACCACTGAGTGCAAAGTGTTTACACCCTAGTGGCTTCGACACGTGCAGCATCAGTGGATGCATCCTGATTGCTTGCCCTACGAGATGTGGATGTGAGGTGCTGACTTTGGGGTACCCCAGCCTTTAGAGGATTAGAGTTATCTGAGCTTGATGCTACTGTATGACTTTTATTCTTTTTTTTTTATGTCCTAACTTTTGCATAGGTCGCCCTTTCCGGTTTTCGGCCTATTGGACTATCTTAACTTTTGCCTGAACTGCCCTTTTGGGTTTTCAATTCAGCAGACTTTATTTTATGTCCTAATTTTTGCATAGACCGCCTTTCAGTTTTTGGCCTATCAGATTTTTTTTTTTTTGAAGCCAGATGCATGCAAACAAAGAACGTGCACAGCCATATATGTATAATACGAATTCTATTTCAAGCAGACTTAGGACATTTAACCGAACAGAAAATGGCATTCATTCCTTCACTCAGTAATAATGTTTTAGCACAATACACATCGAAGATGAAATGAAGCTAAGGACAAAATCAGTGATGGTACCCATCTTGACCGGATCCATGCCTGCCACCAACTGGTCTTTGTAGATTTTCCCACTGATGGTGCTCACCTATCTGTCCTAACTTTTGCATGGACCGCCTTTTCAGTCTTTGATCCATCAGACTGTCTTGATTTTTGCATAGACCGCCTTTTCGGTTTTCGATCCATTGGACTTCTTTTTTTTTTACACGTAATAGCGCTTGGGCTTTGTCTTGGTTGATGGGGTTTACGACTTGGTCTTTCTTTTCCCTGGTAGATCCGCTTTCACCCCATAGACCAACAAGCATGGCGTTTCTCCAGTATGTACTTTGATACTAGTTTTGTTCCCACGCAAAGCAAATGGTAATATGTCGACCCAAACTCTATAGGTAACTACCATTTTATATGGAATCCCTTTGTTGGATTTATGGGCCGCTTTTATTGCCCTATTAGCTTGTGGGAGATACGGAGATGATCCATGATGCTCCACCCCTTTATTTTGGAACACTGTGTTGTTGCCCCTTGGAATTGTAGGCCATCATTGATCATGACATGGTAACATTTTTTTTTTTGTTTGTTTTTTTTTTCACATATAACTCTACTTCTACCCACTTTGAGAAGTAGTTGATGGTTGCAACCATGGAGTGATGTCCGTTCGACGCCAATGGCCTTACTTTGCTGCCACTGTTAATTCCCTATGTTGTGACAACCCTTCTTTTTCTAGTTTGAGTCTATGGAGCTCCTGCTTGGCTGGTTTTGTATTCGAATCCTTTGGAACTTGGTGCTCAGTAATTTCTCTGTCAACCCCCGCATGATGCCGTACAGCCAGACAAAGGTTTCCATGTGCTTTTGTGGTACTTTTGCAATTTTCTTTCATCAGGATTGAGGTTTTTCAAGACAGATATCATTTTTAGGTTATCATCTGTCCCTAGATTCATTTCATGCAATGATGCATCATGCATGCTAAAGACATTAAATGAATATTTGTATGTATGCACAGTTCCATCCGGAAAAACATCACATAAGTAATTGAAATCAAATTGTATTAAATTAAACATCTTAGGGGATGAATTATTCACATAATACATGATAAAAATAATAAAAATAAAACAAACTAAAACATCAAAATGACTATCATCCTCCACATGTGGAGGGTCTTCTTTTATTACAGAATCATGGTCCTCAATAGCTTTTGCACCCGAATCATCCGAGGTTGGGCAAGGGATTACTCTGAATGCTAGGTTTCAAAGTCGGCTTGATAATCTTTCCATCAGTGACCAACTGCTTGATGGCCCTAATCAACTGGGCGCACTCACTTGTATGGTGACCCGTCATCATGTGATAAGCACAGAAGTTATCCTTTTCTGCCTCAGCTGGAGGTGAAAATGGCTTCAAGCTCTGCAATAACCCAGCCTACACTTAGAAAAAATCTAGCTTGCTGACTCAGCCTATGAACTAGTGACCCTTTGAGGAGTCTATCTTCCCTGGTTCACAGTGGCCACATCTGCTTCCCTTACTTGTGTTATTCTCGAGCTAGACTGAGCCAGTGTAGTTATGGAACTACTGCCCTTGTAACCTTGTGAATGCCCCCGGCTATTTTGATAGGTACCCATGCTCTGCTTACTCCTTTACTCTTCCTCTTCATATCGGTCGATACACTTAGCAAATTCCACCACTTCAGTGAAAGAGTGGAACCTTTTGAGCTTCATCTTCTCCTTATATAAAGGCAAACTGCCATCGACTAGCTTCACAATGAGAGATTCCAACTTCAGGGCCCCATCTACTACGATCTAAACATCAATCCATCTCTTATAGTAAGCAGAGAAGGATTCATTGGCCTTTTAGCATATTCTTTCAGATCTTCTAGAGTGCTCTCCACCTGGGTATTGTAAGCATATTGCTTCGCAAAAGCTTCAGACAGGTCCTCCCAAGTAGAACGGGTGTGCAAAGGCATCTTCATATACCATTTTGCCGCAGCATCCCTTAAAGTAGTTGGGAACAGATTCAAGAGGTGACCTTTTCCCGATTCCCATGCTCGTTATTAGTCTCACATAACTATCCAGATAGGCTTCCAGTGGGCCTTCTCCGATTGAGGGAGGAATATAAGGCATATGAAAACCAGCCGGAAGCGGCCCTCCTGCGTCAGCCATCAAAGTAGCCGGGTTGATACACTTAACAGGGTTATAGTGCACCATCTCCTTTAGCTTGGGCAACATAGCTTCAACATCATACAGCTTTTGATTGAGACACGTCTCCACAACAGTCTCAATTAAGGCTTCTCTCGCCTTCTCAAAGGCCTCATCTTCTTAAGAATGGCGATCAGGCTCCCTATGGTTGACAATTCCACCACTTCCACCGGGAATACTCCCTCCATCTCCATTCGTCACTTGGACAAATTGTTATCCTTCACTTCTCACCGAAGTTTGAGTTGGTGGAACAGTCTACATGGGGCTAGCATTCATCACAGCTTGCATTTGCTCCCTAAGGGTAGCCTCAAACTCATCAGAATTCAGAAAGTTTCTCATGATAGCCGCCTGTCGAAAGGTGCATTTCCATTGTTTCCGTCGGCCATCTCTAATCTATCTGCTTCTACCTACAGAATCTGACTATCAACCGGTAGAGAGGGTAACTGAATTTCAACCTCCCAATCTAAATCTGATCCTGAACTGATCCCCTCCACGAAGACTGGCTCTGATTCAACTGACTGGATTGATTGGTTCAACTCTGACTCGACATGAACTAACCACTTTGAGGTTCGACTCCAAACTGCACATTCAACATAAGGTTAGAATCTCGGATGGATGTCGTGGACCTAGACTAGACACGATAAGTGGTGTGTATGGTATGTTCATGTTCATGATTGAATGGTGCTTCATGGATGGGGATGATGATGAAAATGACCTTTATATTTTCCTTCTTTTTATTTTGGACATTCTAAGTATACCCCATGCCATACGAAAGACAATGCAAAAATGCCATGTGTGAGCCGTCACACAGACAGAGGTTCGGTGCCTTCGGGCCACCTAGTGGCTATCATGAAATGGTCATATGTGTATCGACATATGGATAGAGGTTCGATGCTTTGTAGGTCAAAGAGATGATATGAAGTGGTCGTATGGGAGCCGTTCCATAGACAGAGGTTCGATGCTTTTATGGCATCTTGGATGAAGTGATGATACTAACAAGTCACGTGTAACTTGAGACAGATAGAATTTTGGTGTTCGTGGAACACCTTGTATAATTTAGGAATATTATGAAATGTCCTAATATAAGTTCTAGTTCGGCACTCGTGGAGTACCTCGAATGGATCATCAATATTATGGAACAACCCGATGTGGATCGTGACTCACAAGCAAGACTTTGGCATCACCATGACACCATGATATTGTGTGACCCACCACACGAATATACCTAAAACCATCGTGGTCCTCTAATGAGTGAAATGATGTAATGAAATGGCCAAGTGCAATCCGGTGCACAGGCAGAATAAGGGTAATTTTGGGACACCCATTATGTTATGAAATGAAATGATCGTGAAGGGCATACTTAGAACATCCTTTCATTTTAGATGGGATGAGATGAGATGGATGCTCATGTCATATAGAATACAAGTGGCTGCACAAAGACGTGGTTAGGATGCATGACACACAAGATGATGTCGTGTATGCTTTATGAAATGTGAACACACAGAATGTATATGGCATACAAGTAAGATGTTATGGCTGCACAAAAAATATGGTAGTATAATACAACACATATGATGATGCTTCAAAATGGCTGCATAAAAACATGGTTAGAAAATGACACACGGATGATTATGCATGCTCGATGTTGTATGTAAAGGTCAAAGAGAAAAGAACCATGGAACAAACGTTAGCACACGCAACAACATGCTCACTCTTCCAACCTTATTCCTCCTTTCGATTGGTCTCTCATTCTTCCTAGATATTGGGTCTCTTTGGCATCAACTAGGGATACCAAAGGCATACTCTCAATGTCCAATTTACAAATATATGTTTTTGTAGTCCTAAGGGGAATTTACTAGGCCATTACATGAAGGTATGAGTCAAACCAAGGGTCGTACAGGTTCCCATAGCGAAAATACACTCCTCATCATAGAATACGATGTAAGGTTCATGCGGTGCTATTGCCTCCAATCCTAGCGGAAGAGGTAGGTCACCTTTGGAAATAAACCAGGCTTAATCGTGTGTTGGAGGGATTTGAGAAGAAGAAAATGTCATGATATGTAAGTGTGAGTAAAATAAGGTATTATGAACTAGTAAATGACTACAAGCAAGGTTATATTTCAGTAGTTGCCTAAGTTCCTTAAGTTTTTTTTTTTAAATTCTAAGAACCCAGCAGAGACGCCACTATGAGTGGACGACCTTTTAAGCAGAACATGGTGAAGCAAACTGGGGAAAAAGAGAAGTAGAAATGTTTGGATTTTGAAAACGGGGTTTGACGATCTTATTTAGGAAAACCATTGATTCTTTTTGGAAATCCTTTTGTAGAAAACCTTTTCCCATTTTATTACTTAAAGACGTCAAAACTTAAATTTCAAGATCAGTGACAAAGTCGCCACCTGGATCAGCTTATTCGGGAAATTCCAGTACAGCTCCCTACCTAGCGTAGACTACTGTACCTAATCCAAAGATTTAGGGTTCGGGCAACTTACCTATTCAACCTCAAGCTTGCATTCATTTATAAGTACATATGACAATAGTTTACTCACTTATTATCTTTCTCTACCCAATTTAATCCTTTACTACTCGACCATGCTCATTCAGATGACAGGAATAAAGTATATAAAATTAAAGTGCGGAAATATAAACCATACATCGAAAAATAAACCAAAACGGAATAAAGGACTTATTACAACCCAGAAAAAGGAAAAAAGCTCTCATCTTCACCATTATAATCGCCTAGATACATGAGGATCCAAAAAGTACAATCACCTAGAATACACGATTAATATATGAAATGCATCAAATAAAAATAAAGAAAAATAAAAGCTACAAAACAAATGGTTAGCACAAATATATCCCAAACACATATAGGACTCATACAAGATAGAATGGGGATTTTAGGAAGTGAGAACATGCATTTAGGGGATAACCGAGAAGTTCGGGCTACTTGCTCGGTTAGACCTGGAGAACGGTTTTAGAAATGCCCTGTAGGTTTGCTTGAAAACAGTTTTGGAAAATGGTTTGGCTCAATTGCATGTGAATTTCTCCATTTAGTGAGTCGGTTATCCCGAAACTCGGAGTTCCATTCATAAGGGTTCCTTATTCCAAACATCCATCTAGGGTCAAAAAGTAGTAAACATGCCAAAAACAGGTTTAATTCTGAAGACAGCATCACACGATGATGTCCATGGGGGTTGTCCCGTGATTCTGCCTTCTGCCCGTCACTATAGCCGTGCGGCTGTATTATAGTGGTGTGACTGTAATTTACAGTCATACGACTGTAATGAACAGTGCCTGACAGTGGTTCTCTTCGTTTTCTAAAATCACTTGTTTTGATCGATTTTGATGATTTCTAGGGAATCTGGAAATCTGAGAGTCCGTTATCACTGGACCAAGAATCCGGTTAAGGATCTAACAACCATGAATTCCAAGAATAGAAACCAACAAAACCCTACATCGCACATCCGTATCATTGGAAATCCTAAAACCATAATTTTATAGTGTACAGATGTGATTTGACCGAATTAAATCATGAGAAATCATTTAAAATGGAAAACCAGCTGTATTCGGTCGTTTTTGGGCTTTTCAGGCTTCTGCCCAGAAGAATACAGTCGTACGACTGTAATATGCAGTCGCACGGCTGTGTTCCAGGCAACTACAGTCGTGCAACTATAATTACAGTTGTGTAGCTGTAGTTGCGCAGACAATTTTTCGGAAAAAACTTTTAAACATAGAATCAAGCACAAATCAACATAAAACAAGTTTTAAGACCTCTCAGAGTTTAACTCTTTTGCGTTCCAGTATGCTTGATGATCGAAGTCGGATGTGGATGTCGGAATCCGCTTAGAATCTCCAAACAACGCTAAATTCTTAAACGTGTGTCCCGGATTCATCGGAACGAACCCGAGAATGGTTTTGATTGAATAATGTTAGATTGGGAATCCTCACACTATGTGTTTGTCCACTGTATTCTCTCTATGTTTTGGTTTTTCATTGATTTCCCTTAACTTTCTCACTTTCTCTCTCTAAAACTCTTTTGTCTCACTAGAATCTCTTTCTTTTTTTTCAGAATTGATCTCCCTTCTTTCTTAATGTTTCTGCCTCTCTTGTTCTCTGTTCTGTTGCCCTAATTCCCATAAATGACACCAAAATCTGAGCCAAAATAGAATTCTTTACTATTTAGGAATCTACTGAGTCAAAACTAGAGTCGTACAACTCTAACTATAGTCGTGCGACTATAGAATTACAGTCATGCGACTGTAGTTGTTACAGTCGTGCGATTGTAAACTACAGTCATGCGACTATAAATTACAGTCGTGCAACTTTAGACAGAGTCTGCACTCGTACCTAAACTTCCTAACCTCTCGACGGACTCTTCTCGGGGTTTCAGATCAAGGACTCCTCTGAATTTTAGGTGGTTTGAGAACATTTATTCTGCTCATTCTCAAATCTAACTCACATTCATTTGTTTAACAGGTAACAACAGGTTTTCATCATAGAGGTCGGGAAAAAACCCGTGCTCACATCCGTATTATTGGAAATCCGAAAACCACAACTTTAGAGTATATAAATGTGAATTGACCGAATTAAATCATGAAAAATAATTTAAAACAGGAAAACCGGCTGCATTCGGTCGTTTCGGGGCTTTTCGGGCTACTGCCCAGATGAATACAATCGTGCAGTTGTAATATACAGTCGCATGGCTGTGTTCAAGACAATTATAGTCGTACAACTGTAATTATAGTCGTGCAACTGTAACTGTGCAGATAGTTTTCCAGAAAAATTTTAAAACGCAAAAAACAACAATGAATCACTTTAAATCCAGTTTTGAGGCCTCTCAGAATTTACCTTGTTGATGCTTTGATGTGTTGGATGTCCGGAAAGAGTTCAAGAAGCTGGAATGTGCCTTAGATTCCACAACAGACCCGAAATTGCCGAATCAAACTTTCAATCCAATCCGAATTAAAATTGAATCAAACCCGGATGTGTGTGTTGTATAAAGGTTTAAGACTCGATTTATGGTGTGGTTTTTAGTGTTTTTGTTTCAGCTCTTTCTTTCTCTCTTTTCCTTTCTCTTCTTCTTCCTTTCTGTTTCTTTTTCTCTCTCTCTTTTTCTCTTAATTTTTCCAATTCATTCTCCCCTTTTTTTCTCTCCTTTTTTTTCCTTTTATCCTATCTTTTTGAGATTTCTACCAAAACCCCGACCAAAATCAAGAGAAAAATCAGAAAACCCATCCTTCTGTCACTAACTCTCTGATTTTTGGTGGAAAATCTGACTACTTGCTAAAGCTGCACAACTGTAGTATTACAACCGTGTGACTGTAGTTACTATAGCCGGGCGACTATAGTTACTACAGTCATGCGGCTGTAAACTTCAGTCGTACGACTGTAGACTACATTCGTACAAATATAGTTATGAAACTACAGCCGTACGGTTCTAGATAGAGCCCGCACGCACCTAAACTTCCTAATCACTCGACGGACCTCTCTTAGGGTTTCGGATTAAGGGCTCTTCTGAATTTCGGGCAGTTTAAGAACATTCCAGGCATCGTTCTGGTTATTCTCAAATCCGGTTCACGTTCATCTTTCTAGCAAGCAACAAAGGGGTTTTCATCATAGAGGTCGAGAAAAATCCAGCGCTTACAGCTGCCCCTCACGTGGTCAAATTTAGCACCTGATTCTAGGTCTAAAATACCTGAGGTGAATTTGAGAATGTGAATTGAAGCACCGTAAACATAAGGAAAGAAAGACTTACCCGACTTGTCGAAGTCCCATTTTTGCGGAGGTGATTTAATTTAGGCCGGTGCAGGGTCTACATTACCTGCGGTAATATTGAAATAAGCCGGATCCAGGTCTACATTACCCGCGGCAATGTGGACATAAGCCTGTGCCGGATCTGTATTTACCCGAGGAGATGATGCGATAAGCTTGTGCTAGATCTATATTTACCCGAGGTGATGATGAGATAAGCCTATGCTGGATCTATATTTACCAGAGGCGATGATGAGGTAAGCTTGTGCTGGATATATATTTACTCGAGGCGATGATGAGATAAGCCTGTGCCAGATCTACATTATTCGAGGCGATGATGAATTAAGCTTGTACCGGATCTATATTTACCCGAGCCGATGATGAGATAAGCCTATGCCAGATCTACATTATCCGAGGCGATGATGAATTAAGCTTGTACCGTATCTACATTATCCGAGGTGATGATGAATTAAGCCTGAGCCAGATCTACATTATCCGAGGCGATGATGAATTAATCCTGAGCTGGATCTATATTTACCCGAGGCGATGATGAGACAAGCCTGTGCCGGATCTACATTATCCGAGGCGATGGTGTTTAATTCCTGCATTTGAAATGATGAGTCTTCATTCCTTGATCAAGAGATTTTGAACAAAAATTTTTGCCGCTTCGATCAAGAATGAAGACTAGCTGGAGATGAATGATCCATACATGTTATATATGTATGCATGATAATGCGTATGCACTTGGACCCTAAAGGATGCATTTCCTGCTATTTGTCCAGGCTTGATTTTTCATGTTTGTCCTAGGGAGAATGCATTGTGCCTCTGGCTGACATTAGCTGGGGATAGTTTATTCTTTGCGTAATTCAATCTTTGTGTCTCTGCTGAGGTTGTATGAGGACTGTTGGTGGGCCCTAGGCGAAGTAATGAAACTAAACCTAGAGTCGCACAACTAAGGCAGTGTACCTATCGTTGACAAGTAATAATTCTGGTTGGTCTAGATATCGATCCCACAGAGAAAATATTCTGCAAACACTAAACTACTCGGGTTACTTGCGTGTCCTAGGCGGAACTTGGATTTGGGTTATGGTTATACTAACAACTAAATTATCCTACTCCTAGTTGATCTATCCCAGCTTACTTTGCACTTGAATTCGGGTTATCAATTGGCGGTTTAACCGATCTATGAATGATAATGGTGATGGCTTTATCAATTAATTAAAACAGATGAATTTAACTCAACAGTTAAACCTTAATTATGTTCTTTCAATAATTCAACCTAACGTGTCTAGATCTTTTAGGTCCTTAGCCGGTTTCCCTTGTTTAGAGGTGGTCTAATTCTAAAGCTCAGAAAATAGGGGCACGTAAATTCCATAGTATTGTCAATACTAATGGTTTCCTAGGCGTCAATCTAGGTAATGCCACAAATATGAACTTAATAAGTTAAGATCTTATGAGACTAGATTATCATTAAAGGAATTGCATAAAGAAAAGGTGTAAATATTGAAATTAAATTGCAGTCAATTGCATTAATCAAGAAAGATGACAAGAATTCAATGTTTACAACCAAACATAATCAATTGAGGAATCGAAAACTAACCAATCGAATTACAAAAGAGAAGAAGAAGAACTTATGCCCTTTTGGTCCGATTAACCAGATTCCAGCGGTGTGAAGATGCTTGGGGTGTACCTCTATAAACGAACTCAATCCGAAACCAAGAACGTCGCAAAAGGGGAAGATTCAATGCAAAACATCTACCAATTAAGGGTTCAAACTCAAAGTAACAAAGAGTTCAAGCAATAAACCTAGCTACAAGTTTGCGCTTCCTACTTCAAAAGTCTGGAAAAAGATCCATACAACTTAGAAGATATCCTATTTATAGGGCTAGGCTAAAACCACCTTAGAAGACATCGCTTTTGAAATGACACTAGGCGCGCCAGGTTCAAAACCACTCAATACCCGAACCCAACAAAATTTAGCTAGTCAAAGGGTGAGGAACAAGCAGAGTTTATACGACCACAAAGCACCTCACAAGATGTCACTCTAATGCTAAAGTTCAAGGCGAGGCGGACGAGCACAAAAACAAACAATAGCACACATCACATAGCAAACTAATGGCAATCCCGGTGAAGTCATTGGTCAAGGAGCAAAATCAGAGAACCTGGGGCTTGTAATGTTACGGCTTAGGGTAGGTTTGATAAAAGGAAAGTTTTTAGGTGTATAACTCCTACAAATCAAGTGATATATGCAAATTGACTAAGTACTAAGGATGGGTCATGCAATTTCAACTCAAAACTAGTCCTAAGAGTGCTTGCTTTGCTATATATATATTTATTTATTTATTTATATAACAAGAAATTCTACTAACAATGAGAAGGCCTTATATACAACCAACGGCCAAAGCACAACCCAACGGAGAAAAGATGACAAGACATGGGTCAAGGCAATTAGATGATCGCCCTAATCCCTTATTCAAACAAATGAACCAAAAATGGAACACACACCGGCTTAAAGACGAGAGCCGGACAAACAAGACATGCCTCTACAAACTCCGATTTTTAAGGAGAGAAGCCGGACACACATATTGACTCTATTTGGAAATATTTTATTTTTTTTTTTTTTTTTTTTGAAAATATATATATACAGCACAATTTTTCCATAGGACTAGATGTGAAAGAGTTGAAATGCAAATGGTGATTGACCCCAAAATGAATGAACAACTTAGCCAATTACTTGATTTAGGAGAGAAGGGTAAGAAAGGAAAATCAAAGTGAATGGTAAAAAAGTTAGGAAGATAGATTTGGCTTGGTGAAGGTTTTTTACGTCAAAAGGGTAATTTAGTGGCTTTGGGTGATCTAAGGGATAAATTAGTAGTTAGGGTTAGGCTCATTTAAGTCAAGGGGTTAATCCTAAGGGTCTCCACATACTAAGCTCTCGATGCCAAGTGCAAAACGACGCCGGGTTCTACAATCTAGTGTGCCATGATTGTTTTTACCCTTACAAAGAAATAGACCGATGTGAAATGGTTCCAAGGGCTCAAATCCTCACAAGTGTACTAGGGGTTGTATGCTAGGTCGTGTGACTCAACCAATGTTCCAAGGCGTAATCCTAGCTCGATCATGCAAGTAGAGGTAGAGGGTTAATTCCCTAATGCAACCTGAATGACAAATCTAACCAATGATTACCATCAAGAATCACAAATCATGCACAAACAAGCTAATGACTCACAATCGACTCCCAATGTCTCTAGCCAATTGCTACCGATCCAAGCACAGAGACTTAGTTTCGAGGGTAGATTAGGCAATGTTACTCAAATGACAATTGACACTTAAACAACCTAAAACACTAACATACCAAAGATAAACCAAACCAACACCATATGCATCAAAAGCTAAAGCCTAAACCTAACCAAAGCACACCTAGAGCCAACCATGCATGTGAACACTAAAACCATCACAAAACATCCAAACACGCAAAAACACACACAAACATACGAAAGAAAACAATCAGAATGTGCAATATAGAAAGAAACAAAAGAAAGGGAGAGATCCCTTTACCCACCCCACACTTAGATTGCACTTACTTCCAAAAGTGCAATGGAAGAAGGAACAAAATAAAGCAGGAAAGGAAAAGGGTTACCTCACATTTCAGGGGTTGGTGGTGGTGGAGGTGGGTATGGCCACCCTTGGACTGCATAATAACGAGAGGTGAATGCCTTAAAATTGGCGAGCTGAGCCACCTGTCGGTCAAGGCGCGCGTTCATCCACTCCTTGAGTACAAACCGATGGACTGTCAAACCTTCTAGCTGCTCGATTATACCATCCAGCCGCCCTCAATCCGCTCTATAAAATCCACGCCCACCAAAACGTGTCCTCATCCTCCTCACCGTCATCATTATCCTCGACTCCCTTACCCTCGTCATCAGCATCCACGTCCATAGGGGCCTTACCCGTGCCCGAACCTCCCGCGCTTGATGTACCTGCAGCTGCCATAACATGGGAACAAGACAAAATTCCCCTCGAAAACTTCTTGGGAAGGATGCTATCGAGGTTCTTATAGCAAGTATTACCACGAAAGAAACATGCAATACAAGTTACAATATGCCCTAACCCGAGTTCTGACTTAGGTCTATTATGGTGGGTGTATAGGGCTTCCATGACGAAGAAGCCCATGTGCTCCTTAACATCATTTTGCACATGCCACAATATTAAAAGCTCAAATGCATTGACCTGGTTACTTTCAGTTTTGCCCGAGAAGTTAAAACATACAAATTTGTGGATCAATTGTAGGATCGGGTCATGTAATTGGGAGGTTTTAGCGAACCTAGGTTGATATAATCCTTGACCCATAATACGCCAAAATTTCTTGGCATCCATATCCTCCAGCCACTTGTAACTATCCCCCTCAATTCCTATGCAAGCTTTAAGGCCCTCAATGTCTAAAGAATGCTCATCACCAAATAGGCGGAAGGTCATGGTCCTAAGGCCGGTATCGGGGTTCATTTTGAAGCTCAAAGTTGAATAGAATTCTAAACTCAACTCTCTCAAGACAGGAGGAGTAGACCTCATAAAATCATACCACCCTAGACTGTTTAATTTATCACGCACAGCTTCGGACCTATCTTGCACGAACAAAAATTCCCAATCAAAGGTTCGAAAAGAGGTACTCTCTAAAGGAAAAAGAGTTTTATAGCGTTTACCTTCGTCATCAGAGAGAAGAGGGAAAGGGCATCTATACTTCCTAGAGAGGTTAGTTGAAGGACCCATCTGCTGCTCAGGAGGCAGTTCTTCATTTGGCACCGGTTCCGGTGACGGGTCTATTGGCCGTCACGAAGAACTATGCTTCCGATCAGCTACCGTCTTCTTTTTCATCTTACTACTACACAACCATCAAAACACAACCAAGACCAAAAACAAAAGAAGACAAAACCAATTAAACCCTACTCATATAAACACAAACCCACTAACTATGAACATATAAAGAAAAATACCGAAATACAATCACCCTAATAAGCAAGTAAATCATTCAAAATCAAAGTGCGAGAAGAAAGCAATAAAAAGAAGAAAGGAAAATCAAAGCATGAGTTCATACCTGGGTTCCAAGGAGAGTTATGCAAAAACAAAATCCTAGATCAAAATAACAGTTGAAGAGGAGTTGAAAGGAAGAAAGTGAGAGGGGAAGGAAGAATAAGGGGAGAGAGTAAGAAGGTGAGGAAGAAGAAGAAAAAGAAGAAGAAGAAGAAGGGGGGCTGATTCTAGAGAGAGAAAGGGGCAGAGAGTGAGAAGGTGAGGAAGAAGAAGGGGGGGCTGATGCAAAGGAAAAAACAAAAGAAGGGTTTATATAGGGCGGCAATTTTGACCTAAAACTTTCGAATTTTAAATGCTCAGCACGCCGTGCCAAGCAAACCGCACGACGTGCTGAGCAGAGCATAGAAACTTACCTGGAAACAGTAGGACGGCACGATGGCATGCTGGCTTGGCACGTCGTGCTGATTGAGAATCCTTTAATTGGCACAGCGTGCTGAATTACAGCACGGTGTGCGGCTTGCTCTTACACCAATTCACGTTCGAAATAGCACGACGACATGATGGTGTGCTGGCTTGGCACGTTGAGCTGTCTTGGTCTCCATCTTTGGCACGACATGCCAATGGTGGGGCACGGTGTGCCGAACTGCTTAATTGCACGCTTTTGGTTCCAGCGAGCTAGCACGATTAGGTGCCAGGCCAACACGTCACGTGCTAACCCCACACTCATCCTGGCATGACGTGCCACTCTGGAATTCTGCCCTCCTTTATATTTTCACACTTTTGATCGAGACTGTAATTGACTTGCTTAGTGACCTATTCCTACACACATAAACACACAAAAACATATTAACACAAAAATTACTATACAAGAGAAGTACACGTACCTCAATGCTATGTTTATAGTCGGAATAGCTCGACTTCCATGTCCATGGGCATGCTTACACATCACGAAGGAGTAAGACTTGCTTCTCCTCCTTCACCCCTCCGCTGACGTAGGGCTTCAACCGATGCCCATTTACTTGTTGAATTCCCTCCGGAGTTTCGATTTCCACCATCCCGGAGGGATAGACCTTGTGCACAGTAAATGGTCCAGTCCATCGACTTCTCAATTTGCCCGGAAATAGTTTCAACCGGGAGTTATACAAGAGCACCAACTCCCCTTGATTGAAACCTTTCTCTATCACATGCCGGTCGTGCCACTTCTTAGTCCTCTCCTTGTAGATTTTGGCATTCTCATATGAACTCAACCGAAGCTCATCTAACTCCATGAGTTGCCTTAATCGAAGCTCACCCATAGCTTGCATATCAAAGTTAAGAAATTTTAAAGCCCAATATGCCTTGTGCTCTAGTTCCACGGGTAGATGACAGGATTTACCGAAGACTAAGCGGTAGGGGGACATTCCTATAGGCGTCTTAAAGGCAGTCCTATATGCCCATAGTGCATCGTCTAACCTTAGACTACAATCTTTCCTAGATGCACTTATTGTCTTTTCTAAGATTCGTTTCAATTCCTTATTCGATACCTCAACCTGCCCACTCGTCTAAGGATGGTAAGGAGTTGCCACCTTATGCTTAACTCCATACTAGTGCAAAAGATTGTCAAATTGTCTATTACAAAAATGGGATCCCCCATCACTGATGATAGCCCTTGGGGTTCCAAACCTAGTAAGAATGTTTTTCTTGAGAAACTTGATAACAACCTTTGCATCATTGGTTTGTAAGGCGACAACTTCTACCCATTTAGACACATATTCAACTGCCACAAGAATGTATTGGTTGTTGTGGGATATTGGGAAAGGTCCTATGAAATCTATGCCCCAGACATCAAAAAGTTCACACACCAAGATGCCTTGTTGAAGCATTTCATTCTTTAGGGAGATATTTCCCATCCTTTGACACGCATCACAGGCCCAAATATAGCTAATGACATCCTGTTTCATGGTCGGCCAATAAAACCCACTAGATAAAATCTTTCCTATGGTTCTATCGGGTCCAAAATGGCCACCTGCTTCTCTATCATGACACATCCTAATAATGGAGGGAACCTCCTTATAAGCAACACACCGCCTAATCACATTGTCCGCACATAATCTAAAAAGGTAAGGATCATCCCAAAAATAATCCTTAGCATCATGAAAGAATTTACGTCTCTGTGCATGTGAGAGATTAGGTGGAAGGATGTTACCGACTTTGAAGTTTGCGATGTCCGCAAACCATGGCATTGAGGTTACCCCACACAACTGTTCATCCGGGAATGTGTCACGAATGTCCGCTTCTGGAGAGGATACGGATCCTTCACTTGGCAGTCTCGATAAATGGTTGGCCACTACATTCTCTACTCCCTTCTTGTCCTTAATCTCCATGTCAAACTCCTAGAGGAGTAGAATCCATCGAATCAACCTGGGCTTTGCATCCTGTTTAGCCAACAAATACTTAAGAGCAGCATGGTCAGTATACACAACCCTTTTGATAAGACCAAGCAAGACCTGAACTTATCGAAAGCAAAAACAACAGCTAGTAATTCTTTCTCAATCATAGTGTAATTCATTTTAGCACCGTTCAATGTCATACTAGCATAGTAAATTGGGTGGAAAACTTTGTCCGCCCTCTGACCTAAACATACCCTGACAGCTATGTCGCTCGCATCGCACATAAGTTCAAAGGGGATTTCCCAATTCGGGCTCACCATGACCGGTGCCTCAATCAATTTCTGCTTAAGCAAATTGAAAGCATACATACACTCATCATTGAAATTAAATGGGGCATCCTTTAAGAGTAGCTCAGTCAACGGCTTAGCAATCTTAGAAAAGTCTTTCACAAAACACCTATAAAAGCCCGCATGTCCTAAGAAGCTCCTAACTAACTTAACCGAACTTGGGGGAGGCAGTTTCTCAATCACCTCAATCTTGGTCGGATCAACCTCAATCCCCTTTCTCGATACCTTATGCCCTAAGACAATGCAATCCCGGACTATGAATTGACACTTCTCCCAACTAAGTGCCAAATTGGTGTCTTCACATCTCTAAAGCACCTGGTCCAAATTCCCAAGACATGACTCAAAGGTATGACCAACAACGGAAAAATCGTCCATAAAGACCTCCATAAAATCCTCAATCATATCAGTAAAAATGACCAGCATGCACCTTTGAAAGGTGGCCGGAGCATTACACAAACCAAAGGGCATCCGCCTATATGCAAATGTCCCATATGGACACGTAAACGTGGATTTCTCTTGATCAAGAGGGTCCATTGGAATTTGCATATACCCAGATAGCCCATCTAACATACAAAAATATTCGTGCCCAGCCATCCTCTCTAACATTTGATCAATAAACGGTAATGGAAAATGATCTTTCCGGGTGGTGTCATTCAACTTCCTATAATCAATGCACATGCGCCAACCCGTGACAGCTCTAGTAGGGATTAGTTCCCCTTTATCATTTTCCACTATCGTTGTGCCTCCCTTTTTAGGCACACACTGAACCGGACTCACCCACTGACTATCAGAAATAGGAAAGATGATACCTGCGTCGAGGAGTTTTATCACTTCGGCTCTTACCACCTCCTTCATATTTGGGTTCCACCGACGCTGAGGCTGTGCACACGGTTTTACCTCGTCTTCTAGAAAGATTCTATGCTTGCAAAACGTCGGACTTATTCCTTTGATGTCATGGATTGTCCACCCAAACGCTCCCTTGTGCTTCCTCAGTACCTCTAATAGCTTGTCCTCCTCCTCTCCTGTCAACAAAGAAGAAATTACAACTGGCAAGTCTTTTGGAGGATGCAGAAAAACATACTTAAGGTTAAGGGGAAGGGTTTTGAGCTCCAATGATGGAGGTTCCTCCAGTGAGGATTTAGGTGCAGGCTTGACTTCACGATCCAGCTTGTCAAACCCTCCCTTCACCCATGAGCATTCTTCGACTAGCACTTCGTTTGCCTCACTTTCAATTAGGCCTTCTCTGATGATGCACTCTAGTTCACTGCACACCTTCTTAACCACACAAGCATTAATAGGACAAAAGGAGTCTACAAAATTACAGTTTTCAACATCTAATGGATATTTCATTAAGTTATAGACGTTGAAACTTACCTCCTCGTTGTGCAACCTAAGAATAATCTTACCTTATTGGACATCTATCAAAGTCCTACCGGTTGCAAGAAATGGCCTTCCCAGCAAAAGGGGCACCGAGCTATCTTCCTCCATATCCATTACCATGAAGTCCGCGGGGAAGATAAACTTGTCCACCTTTACTAACACGTCCTCGACCACCCCCCTTGGTCACGTGAGAGATCTATCCGCCAATTGGAGGGTCATATTGGTCGGCTTTGGGTTTCCCAGTCCGATTCTCTTGAAAAATGACAGAGGCATCAAATTCATACTTGCACCCAAGTCACATAGGGCATTAGCAATCTCCAAGTTTCCTATCCGGCATGGGATAGTCAAACTGCCCCTATCTTTGAGCTTGGGCGGAAGTTTGTTAGTGATAATTGCCAAACATTCCTCTGTTAAAGCCACCACTTCGTCCTCGCCTAGCTTTCTTTTCCCTGCAAGAAGTTCTTTAAAGAATTTAGCATAAGAAGGCATCTCTTGGAGAGCCTCAATCAATGGCATATTGAATTCTAACTTCTTGAAAATTTCCGGAAATTTGGAATATTTCTGCTCTAGTTTATCTTTCTTCTCCCTTTGAGGATAAGGGAGTTTAGGCATATAGGCTCTCACTGGGTCAGAAATTTTCCCCTTTTCATTTGTGCTAGGTTTGGGTTCAGAAATAAAGTCGGGGTTGCTTACCTCTCCTGACTCTTCACTTACCTTAGTAGGTTGGGATGGAATATCAGCGTTTTGTACTCGGTTCTCCACTTGCCTACAACTTCACAGGGTTATAGCTTGAGCTGTCTCCCATTGATGTCCCTTAGGGTTTTGTTCACTTTTACTCGGGAGTGCTCCTTGAGGTCTTTCCTGCCTCTCCCTACTCATTTGAGCCACCTGCTTGCCCAAATCTCTACAGTATGCCTCATTATCGGCAAGCCGAGACGAGATGTCTTTTAACAAAGACAAAACCATCTCATCTTGTTTGGATTGTTGAGGTTGCTGTGGGGGTTGGTCATTAGGAACAAATGGGGCCTTACCTAACCCCTGCTCATGGTGCTCATAATGGAATTCGGAAGGAGGTCTCAACACATTTTGGTTATTACCATAAGACATGTTCGGGTGTTGATACCTTCTTCCGTAATTGTTATTGTTATTGAAATTTTGTACGTAAGAGTTAGAGCTATTGTACCTTTGGTTTCCTCCCACAAAACTTACATTCTCGGACGGTTGGACGAATGGATCGCCCAATGCACATTCTTGACCAGGGATGCTCCGCTCTATACGATACACACAACACTGGCTGATATTGTGGCACATTGAAACTCAAGCAGGACATCAACAGGTCTAGCTTCTTGTCCACGTGGTCCATGGCTGCATCTTGGCGTCCCAAATCCACAGCCCGAACCTCACTCCTTGTTGGCATGTCCGACTGCCACAAGGTACTGTTCCTAGCTAGCTCTGCAATCAACTCCTCGGCTTACGTAGCAGTCTTCTTAAAAATGTCTCCACCTGTAGAAGAATCAAGAATGGCATGGTTAGCTAGTGTCAAACCATGATAAAACGTGCTTACTTGAGTGAATCGCGGCATGTCATGGTGGGGACAGTTCCGCAACAACCGTTGAAACCTTTACCATGCTTCATTGAGAGTCTCGGTCCCAAATTGCCGGAATCCCATAATCTCGTTCCTTAAATGAATCATCTTTGATGGTGGAAAGTAATACACCAAGAATTGTTCTTCCAATTGGTCCCATGAAGTCACCGACCCGGGCCTCAAGGACTTGTACCATTCCATTGCTCCCCCGCATAATGAGAAGGGAAACAACTTCAACCGCACTGCATCTTGGGGCACCCCACCGATTCGGACTGTATCGGCCACTATGAGAAACCGGTTTAAGTAATCATTGGGGTTATCACTTATTCTGCCATTGAACAGCCTTCCATTAGATCAAATTGATCATACTGGACTTCAACTCAAAGTGATTAGCAGTGATGGCTGGGAGAACCACTCCGGATCTATTCCGGGGTCGATGTGGAGCCATTAGGTCAATCATGACCATGTTGTCTCTATCACCACCCCTATCACCACCCCTTCTTCTTTTAAACTCCTCCCGCTCTCACCGGAGTCGCTCTTGCTCAGCTCTTTCCCGTAGCTGTCTCTCCTCTTCCTCACGTTGCTGGAGATCTATTTGGGCAATTCGCTCTTGTTATGCTCTATGGTTTCTGCTACAAAAATGCTCAATTTCAAGGTTATAGGGTAAAAGCTCAGGGTGCTGAGAACGAGTTCGCATAAGCTAGAAAGCACACACACACAAGAAGAAAAAAAATAACGAAAAATTTACAACTAATATCCATAAAAGAAAAATTTCATAACTATATGCACATAAACAGTACCTAGATCAGCAGATAGACCTTTGGTTCAATGATGCAGGAAAATAAAGTCTCCCCGGCAACGGTGCCAAAAACTTGGTGGGCCCTAGGTGAAGTAATGAAACTAAACCTAAAGTCGCACAACTAAGGCAGTGTACCTATCGTTAACAAGTAATAATTCTGGTTGGTCCAGGTATCGATCCCACAGAGAAAATATTCTGCAAACACTAAACTACTCGGGTTCCTTACGTGTCCTAGGCGGAACTTGGATTTGGGTTATGGTTATACTAACAACTAAATTATCCTACTCCTAGTTGATCTATCCCAGCTTACTTTGCACTTGAATTCGGGTTATCAATTGGCGGTTTAACCGATCTATGAATGCTAATGGTGATGGCTTTATCAATTAATCAAAACAGATGAATTTAACTCAACAGTTAAACCTTAATTATGTTCTTTCAATAATTCAACCTAGCGTGTCTAGATCTTTTAGGTCCTTAGCTGGTTTCCCTTGTTTAGAGGTGGTCTAATTCTAAAGCTCAAAAAATAGGGGCACGTAAATTCCACAGTGTTGTCAATACTAATGGTTTCCTAGGCGTCAATCTAGGTAATGCCACAAATATGAACTTAATAAGTTAAGATCTTATGAGACTAGAGAAGAAGAAGAACTTATGCCCTTTTGGTCTGATTAACCGAATTCCAGCGGTGTGAAGATGCTTGGGGTGTACCTCTATAAACGAACTCAATTCGAAACCAAGAACGTCGCAAAAGGGGAAGATTCAATGCAAAACTTCTACCAATTAAGGGTTCAAACTCAAAGTGACAAAGAGTTCAAGCAATAAACCTAGCTACAAGTTTGTGCTTTCTACTTCAAAAGTTTGGAAAAAGATCCATACAACTTAGAAAATATCCTATTTATAAGGCTAGGCTAAAACCACTAAACAGGAAGGAGGAAAGTAGGGCAACAGCATTTTTCCGGAGCTCGGCACGCCGTGCTGGTGTTGGCACACCGTGCTAGGATAGATTTGGGATTGGCACGTCGTGCTGGTGTTGGCACGCATTCGTGCCGACCTACTAGACTCCATCTTTTGGCACGCTGGAATGGCACGCCGTGCCCTCATTGCGGCATGCTGTGCCACCTTGCTTTTCAACACTTTAATCTCTTCTTTGCCGCCATCGCTCCAACTTTCGGTCTGGGTCGTAATGCCTATCCAAAACAAATATAAAGAAACATAACCACACCACAGCAACAGACCACAATCAAGACGCATTGTCCAAAATTACAAAAACACCCCTAAAAACACGAAAAACACTAAAAAGTAATGAAAATCTAACCAAAACATAAAAACCGCAAAATACACAAGACCAAACAAGCATTCACATAAAGGACTCTAAAACATTACCATTTAAACCACGAAATTGCCTAAAAGATAAGGTTGAAAATCGACCTTATCAACTGTTGAGGAAAAAGTAGTGATATTCTATGTAACGGTTCCGCTAGGGAATGATGAGAAGGCTTTACCATCTTGCCCCTAGGCAGAATGACATACGAGCTCTGCTGGGGAACAATGAAAAGGGTTTTACCATTTTGCTCCTTAGTTGCCCGATGCAGGTTTTCAGCTTAGCGAGCTGCTCTAATTTTTACCTGAGGTACCTTTTCGGTTTTCACCTTAGCGAGCTTTTTTTTTTTAATAATCATACTAACACATGTTAAAATCAAGTCATCAAAATATACAATTGAACATTGAATGAAGTTAATTAATTAACCACTGAACACTGAACAAAGTCAATCAATTAACCACTGGATTCTCTAAGGGTATGAACCCGTATACATGTTTCTAGTTTACCTCAGATTTAAACTCATACTTAGCTCCCAAAGATGGACATAGCTTTTAGTCCTTTAAAGCATAGCCTGATTCAGAATGACTTGAGTTAATTTTGGTTCTCTTATGCCTACCAATAATAACCCTAGAGTAAACCACATCATCTCTAGGAGGTGAAAGGACTACTGGTAAGTAGTCACTTTTGTTGCAACTGAAGACTGAGTTCTTAAAATGGTTGGTAAATGTAAGTCTCCCCTGAATATTAGCACAGCAGACTTTGTAAGTCTTCCTGTTGACCGAAACATTCCATTCATGATTGTTGAAAGCTTTGTAAAACTTAGTTGCTCCAACACCATTGGTGAAGTTCACAAATACACAACCAAAACTTCCTCTGATCTGAAACTGATTTGGTATATCTCTGATCATCAGGCTTGTTTTTCCACCAATGTTAGCTTTAATCTCTTTCTTATTCAGCTTGGTTTTCATCTTTATTTAGATTTAGATAAGAGGGAGAATCCTACCGCCTGCCTTAAGCAAGGACTTATAGAGGTAGGTGCCAATCTCCACCCTCTCCTTATCACCTTTTGCTCAACTGAACCCCTTGTACCATCCTCTGCTGGGCTGACCATTGTGGTAACTAATCACCCCTTTCACACTTAAATATTGACCTCTCCAAGTGCCTTATCAACTCCTCTTTTCCTGAAGCCTAGCATAAACCATAGTGCAGACTTTTCTGGACAAGAAAAGTGGCCACCTCTTATTGTGAAGTGCTTACTGAAACTTGTATACAGCTTTTAGGTCTGTGAAATTTATAAGTACGTACCCTTTATTCGCTTTGAAATCAATAGGAGGATGTAAGACTTCAAATGACGACACTAATTTCTCATCTAGGAATTCCATCAATAATTCTTCCATATATTGGTTGGGTATATTCCTGATCATCAAGTTTGCTTTTCCACCAAAGTTAACTTCAATCTCTTTCTTATTCAGCTTGGTCTCTTTAACAGTCGAGTTTTTAGGCAATCATTGTTACTTTCTTTAAAAGATGAACTAGTTTTGGAGGATAAGAAAAGATTTCAGATTGTATGTATTTAGCACATTTCCATTACGTAACAATGTAAGCCCTTTAATCAACAAAAATGCAAGATGCTTTCTTTGGATGGATGTTTAAACAAGATAACTTTGTTTATGCATTTCGACATAACCATATGAATATATTTAAACAAACATCTCACTTTATTGATAAAATCAAGATGATTACATTTGAAAGGATTGATTCATAGAAATGGTATACACTTCATACAGAACTAGAATCCATCACCGGTCATTCCTTTCGGATTTTCCAACTGATCATTTTCTCTCATGTCTTAATTTTTTCCTAGGCGGCCATTGTTGAGTTTTCAACCTAGCAGACTCTTTTTTTTAAGACATGATAAGGCTTCAGGCGATCTTGGTTGACAGGGTTTGCAAACTCATTCCCATCCATGTCCACGATGTTACACCACCTTTTGACAGCACCTTCTTCACAACATAAGGGCCTTCCTAGTTTGGCCTGAACTTCGCCCGAACATCAACATTTGAAGGTCTTAATTGTTTCAGGACCAAATCTCCCACTTTCAACTGTCGTCTGGGATACTTCACTTTTTGATTATAAGTCCTAGCCATTCTGCGTTGATACATCTGTAAATGGTGTAGTGCTTTCAATCACTTCTCGTCCAACGTTGCCAACTGCTCATATCTAGCTTGAACCCATCTAGTTTCTAGCAATTGAGCTTCCAAGGCTATTCTGAGTGACTTGAGCTCTATTTCCACTGGTAACACTGCTTCTATACCATACACCAAGGCATAAGGGGTTTCACCTGTTGGTGTTCTGACACTGGTTCTATAACCCCAAAGAGCATACAACAGCTTGTCAGCCCAATCTCTGTAGGTGGTTACCATCTTCGATAAGATCTTCCTTATTGACTTGTTAACTGCTTCCACTACACCATTAACATATGGTCTACATGGAGAAGATCTATGATGCTCGATGCCATATTCTGCAAATAGTTTGGCTGTTGCCCCTTGAAATTACACGCCGCTATCAGTTACTACATGGTGGGGGATCCCACATTAAGACAGGATGTTTTTCTGAATGAACTTAACCATCTGCTTAGTTGTTACGCTGGCAAAGGATTCCGCTTCTACCCACTTTGAGAAATAGTCAACTGCAACTACTATGAATCTATGCCCATTAGAAATTGCAGGATGAATTTTTCCAATCATATCTACCCCCCATGCTGAAAATGGCCAGGGAGAGCTAGATTTTGTAGCTCGAGTGGTGGTAGATGACTGATATCAGCATAGATTTGGCACTCATGACATCTTCTCACCTCCTTCACATAATCAGACTGCATTGTCATCCAGAAATATCCTTGCCTTGTTATCTTTCTGGCCATAGCGATTCCACTGCTTCTGCTTCTTGCTCTGTCAAGCATCTTAGAAGAACTCCATTTTCAGTTCTTTTGTATAGTTTATCTTCAAAGATTCTAAATTGGCTGGCTAGTCTTCTCAATGAAACTTTATCAGTAGTACTAGCTCCTTCTGGGTATATTCCCTCCTTCAGATACTGATAAATGTTAAAGAACCATAGCTTTTCTTCCCCTGCCAACTCCATTACCTCGTGCTCATTAAAACAGGGTTGTCTAGAAATTGCTATAACTAGGGGTTGTATTTGTGTTCTCTCTGGATTTTCCCACATAGAGGACAATGTTGCTAGCGCATCAGCCATTTTGTTCTTCTCCCTGGGAACATGTCTGAATTTGCACTGGCCGAATAACTCTCTTCTGTATTGCAGCAATTCCAGGCAAGGCCGCAAGGCTTCTTCTTTCAGATCCCATTCGCCTTGCACTTGCCTGATCACTAAAAGTGAATCTCCAACAATCAACACATCATTTTCCTCTAGCGTCAGAAGAGATTCTATCCTGAATAAGCATGCTTCATACTCTGCCCTATTATTAGTTATAAGAAAATCTAATCTTTTCAATAAAGGAATGATTTCACCATCAAGTGTTGCTATGATTACTCCGATTCCAGCACCCTTTCTGTTTACGATACCATCAAAGCACATAACCCATCTCTTTACCTCCACCACAACCAATTGTTCATCACGAAACTCTAGATTCTCCATATAATTTGATTTTAAAGGTTGATTTGATAGAAATTCTGCCACAGCTTGCCCTTTGATAGCTTTCTTGGTGACGTACTTAATATGGAATTCTGATAAGAGTAATAACCACCTAGATAGTTTCCCGACCAACACTGGTGCTTCATACAGATATTTCATTGGATCCACTTTGGCCACAGCTGGTTCTTTGTATGACTAGAAGTAATGGTGCAACTTCTTAGTCAACCAAACCATCGCCACCATGTCTTTTGTACCATTGAGTACTTGGTTTCATACTCTAGCAGTTTCTTGCTAACATAGTAAATAGGGTATTCCTTTTTCCCATCTTGCTCTTGCGCTAGCATTGCCCCTATGGAGGAATCTTCAACAGCAAAATATAAAATCAAGGGCTTTCCCAGAATCGGTGGGCTCATAACTGGCGGATTTACCAGATAAGCCTTTATCTTCTCAAATGCCAACTGACATCTGTCGTCCCATACAATAGGCTGATCCTTCTTTAATAACTTGAAAATCAACTCACAAGTTGAAGTCAACCGTGCTATGAAATGATTGACATACTGTAAGGAGCCCAGGTATGATCGAACCTCCTTTTCTGTTCTGGGAGCTGGCATATCTAGAATGGCCTTGATTTTATCTAGATCCATCTCAATCCCTCTCTGGCTAACCATATGACCCAGTAGCTTTCCTGATGTGACCCTGAAGATACACTTCTTAGGATTGAGCCGTAGATTATACTCCCCTATGCGTGCAAGAAATCTATCCAGGATGGCAGGATGCTCTTTCCGGGTCATTGATTTAACAAGCATATCGTCAACGTACACTTTTACTTCTTTGTGAATCATGTCATGTAGCAGTGTTGTGACAGCCTTTTGGTAAGTGGCTCTAGCATTTTTCAATCTGAAGGGCATTACTCTGCAGCAGAAAGTGCCCCACTCTGTAATGAATGATGTCTTCACTTTATCAATCATATCCATCAGGATTTGGTTATATCCTGAAAACCCATCCATGAAAGAGTACATTGTTGCCTTAGATGCGCTATCGATCAAAACATCAATGTGAGGCAAGGGGAAATTATCTTTCGGACATGCTTTATTCAAATCCCTGTAGTAGACACATAATTTGACCCTTCCATCTTTCTTAGGTACTGGAATGATGTTGGCTAACCATTCCGTGTACTCCACCACTTTGAGGAATTTAGCTTTGATCTACTTAGCCACTTCTTCCTTTACCAATGTAGCCCATTTTGGTCTCATCCTTCTTAGCTTCTGCTTCACTGCCTTGAATCTAGGATCCATTGGAATCTTGTGAACCATTATTTCTGTGTCAACTCCTGGAATATCTTCATTGACCAAGCGAAAGCCTTAACATGTTTTTGTAATATTTTCATTAATTCCCTCTCTTCCTTGAGTTCTAGTTCATGTGAAATAAATACTATTTTGGGGTTTTCATCTGTACTTATATTGATTTCATGCAGTATCGTGAATGCTAAATATGCTCGATGGTGATTCAAATGCATGCACAAAGTTATCAGGGTAAACATCGCACAAGTAAGCAAACTGAGATTTCATTGCATTGAACTTGTTATAAAATACATCGTTTACATTGAAAATAGAAGAAACAGATACAACAAAATCATTTTCATCCTCCACAGGCGGAGGGCCTTGCACTTCTTCATCCTCCACACTCAGTTTGAGGATGTTGTCTAGATCTGCAGCCACTTCAGACTCTTGCTTAGCAGGAAGAGCGGTCTTCTTAACCCAGCCAGTTGTGCTTTAGCCTTCATCATGATTTTTGCAATTTCAGCAACTACAGAGTTCAGATTTGCAATGGCCATTGGCTCTTTCTTGGATCCTTCCTTGGTTTTTGCAAAGGCATTGCTTAAGGCGGCGGCTAGCGCCTCTAAAATCGCTTCCACATATTCATCACATATCCTTTCCTCAGATTTCTCCTTGGACATTTCCACTGCTTCTGCTATCACTTCAGATGGTTTCTTCTGAGGGATGATAGGCTTAACAACTGCTTTCTCCACTATCACAGGCGCGACTGGCTCTTCTTGACTCTTTTCAAAGTCCACTACATCGGAGAATATCTCGAAGCCTAGGCATTCAACATTCCTGACTTTCACAGGCTCGACTTGCCCCTTGTATAACTCTTCACCAGCTTTGATGAATGGCTTAATCATAAGCTTGCCATTCTTCCCCTTGTTGGGATTTTTTCACCGGAAATCACCCGATTAAATGCGAAAGAACGCAATAATTTCCTCAAATCCATGCCCAGGAGCAATTGATGTGAAAATTGTAAAACTTGAAATTAAATTTGAAGAGAATAGATTTTACCAAGAAAAACTCTTCAAGAGATGGCTGCAGAAACCAAAATTGATTCCCTCCCCGCTCACATACACGAACGGCTATCGAACACGACTCATGCTAGCGAGAGGATCAACCGGAAGAGAGAGTTTGGTGGCTGAAAATTTCTGCTCTTATTCTCTTACCCTTGGCCGAATTCTACCCTAGTTTTTTAACCTAGGGGGCCGAAATTCCCCTTGGGAATTTTAGGCCCAATTCCATTTAATTTCCTGCGGGCTTTTCTCCTCTTTATGCCCACGTCCAATTCAATTCTTCTGGTCCAATTGAATTTCAAATTTAAATTCTATTTAACAAGTATGCTAACATATTATACCATATAATAAATTACATACATTTAAATTGAAATTAATTTGACTAATTAATTTAACCGAGGAATTAAATTAGACATTAATGAAATCAAATACATGTAAACCTATACATGTAAAATATTTCCACCTAGGAAATAATCTCATAAATTAATTCATTGAATTAATTTTGAGAAGCCAATGCAAATATTAATTTTATTATTTTTATCAATCCAATTGATCTTTATAATATAATTAATATAATCCTTTCTCTCCGGTGTGTATACTCCAAGTATACAGGTGATCCTTAAGTTCGAGTTCAGATGTTCAATGTGTACGATCCTGTGGACCCATCTTTATGTTGGCAGTGAACCCATGGCCCACAGACTGCAGGTGGGCTCTAGCAAGCTAATGTAGCCCCTAATTAAGATGGAGATGGAAGTCCAACTATAATTATAACCATGTAGTTTAAACTGGTATATCCTATGTCATCGATATTGGTATCCAACATAGAGGCATGGATTGATCACCCTCTTTTATGTCTAAACATTTACTTGATCCTGAATGTACTGATGCTCATAAACAAGTTCCAACTTGTTCGGGTGTGGCCACACTCTTATCAGTCACATTCATCAAAAGGCAGTGATATCTTCTCAATGGACTACTGAGTGACATATCCCTTCTGCATATCCATAGCACTGCTATGCTCAGTGACATACCCAAACCTACCTATACTTGGCACACTTTTACAGGCCCTTTCGATGTACTACACGAGAATCACTAGTGATGCTTTTGTTTGAAATGCCCTAGTCCCGAGGCATTGGTCCTTGTATTTGTATCATACATTTATTGGATTTATGTATTATACTCATTTGTGTTATTAATAAAGGCACCAATTCATTTATTATATTTATCTTGTGTAGTATATTAAATGAAGTATCCAATGGACATATCTATATCCATGATGACAAGTGTCATGCACTTGGCAGTAAGACCATGGATAGGGTAAACGATATGACCATAAATAGATCCGTAGTCTGTTCTAGTCATGGCAATGAATGGAACAAGAGACTATCATTAACCTGGTTGTGCGGTGGTGTCTTACCGGTCATTGGATATGGAATGTCAACCAAGTTGATGGGTACATGCATGGGGGCATGGTACTGGATAGATCCATTAAACGAGAATCCACATGGTATAGTATCACAAGTGATTCTCGTGTAGTACTTGTATGGATCCTTTGACCTAACCATATGATGGTGTTACATGTAAGGTCACATGCTTAGGGGTACGCCTAAAGGGCCTGTAATAGGGTGCGAAGTATGGGTACTTTCGGGTATGTCACTTAGCATGGTGATGCTATGGATATGCAGAAGGGATTTGTCACTCAGTAGTCTACTGAGAAGATATCACCGGCCTCTTGATGAATGTAACTGATAAGAGTGTGGCCACACCCAAACAGGTGGGAACTTGTTTGTGAGCTTCAGTGCATTCCGGATCAAGTTAATGTCCGACACAAAAGAGGGTGATCAATCCATGCCTCTGTGTTAGACACCGATATCAATGACATGGGATATACAAGTTTGAACTACAGGGTTATGATAACAGTTAGACTGCCATCTCCATCTTAATTGGGGGCTGCAGTGGCTTGCTAGAGCCCAACTGCAGTCTATGGGCCAAAGGCCCGCTGCCAACATAAAGATGGGCCCACGAGATCGTACACATAGAACGACTGAACACAGACTTAAGGAATCACATGTATACTTGGAGTATACACTATGGAGAGAGAGGTGTATATATATTAATTATATTATAAAGGTCAATTGCATTGATCCTAATAATAAAATTAATATATTCAATTGGCTCTTCATAATTAATTGGATTAATTATGAGATTATTTCCTAGGTGGAAATATTCATATGTATAGGTTTACATATGATTTTATTTTGTGAAGATTTAATTTTAATTTGATGGATTAAATTAATTGGTCAAACTAATTTTAATTTAAATGTAAATAATATATTACTTGGTGTAATATATTAAACACATGGGTATATTAAAATTGGGCTTGAAATTAATTTAAACCAGAATAATTAAAATTAGACTGGGGCTAAATTAAAACATGAAAGCCTGCACAGAATGAAAAGGAGCCAAGCTGGGCCTAAATTCCCTAGGGGAATTCGGCCACCCTAGGTAAAAAAACCTAGGGTGAAAATTTCGGCCACCTAACCAAGAGAAAGAGATAGCCGAAATTCTTAGCCCCCTCTCACCATAGTTTTTGTTTTTCCAACGCTAGCACGGGTCGTGTTAGTTAGGCATTCGTGTACGAAAACGAGGAGGGAATCTAATTTGATTTCTGCAGTCTTCATCCATCTCTTGAAAGAGATATTTCTGGTAAGAATTTAATCTCTTTCTTTTATAATTTAAAGTTTTACAATTTTCACTTCAATTGCTCCTGGGACTGGATTTGAGGAAATCATCGCGTTCTTATCAGGTGATTTCCGGTGAAAAATCCCAACAGCTTTACCATATGGATTTTTCGTTTAGTGGATCTATCCAATACCATGCCCCTTTTTCATGTACCTATTAACTTGGTTGACATCCCATGTCCAATGGCCGGTAAGACACCGCTATACAATAAGGTTAATGATAGTCTCTAGTTCCATTCATTCCTATGACTGGAACAGACTACGGATCTCTTTATGGTCATATCGTTTTCCCTATCCATGGTCTTACTGCCAAGTGCATAACACTTGTCAACATGGATATGGATATGTCCATTGGATACTCCATTTAAAATACAGCACAAGATATATAATAAACAGATTAATGCCTTTATTTAATAACATAAAATATGTAAAATACATAAATCTAATAAATGTACAATACAAATACAAGGTCCAATGCTTCGGGACTAGGACATATCCAACACCCCTTCCCCAGGTTCTTCTTCTCATAGGTTTCTGCTATGTAGCCCAACCCAAACTGCTTCGACTTTTTGGAATCTATGTTGAATTTAGGGACTCCCTATAGATTAGCTCCAAGTCCCATGCCCGGGACAAAGTTCTGCCTATGTAAATAGTTAGACAAGCACTCCGGCATATAATTCTCATAAATGACCATCAGAGCATCCGTGGTTTCTTCCTCATTGACCATGGCGATCTGGAACCCGTCGAATGGTAAAACTTCTTCTTTTACGGCAGCAATCATAGACTTAGCATCTGCCTCAACTGTCACAATCTCGCCATTCATTGAGAACTTTATCTTCTGGTGCAGTGTAGAAAGGACTCCTCCTAATGGATGAAACCACGGTCTTCCTAATAGCAATGAGAAGGTGACTGGAATATCGACTACAGTGAAAATAACCATCAACTTGACTGGTCCTACTTCTAGCTCAGCTTCAAACGTTCCAATCACAGTCCTCTTCAAGTCATCATAGGCCCTTATCACAGTTGAAACCTTTTCAAAGCACCTTCGCTCAAACCCAGGTACGACAACATTTTTAACGGACATATGTTCAGAGATGACCTATCATCCACCATCACACATGGCATGACTCTATCCATTATATTAGCCCTAACATAAAGAGCCTTGTTGTGAGCCCTTCCTTCCTCTGGCAGATCCTTCTCGGAGAACACGATATCAGGGAACCCAGAATGAACCTTGTCTAACAAACAACACATAGCTTCTGGAGTTGCAATTAGGGAAACTTCAATCTCAGACATCTTCTTCACTAAAGCTGCCCTATGTTCCTTAGAGACCAACAGCAAGTGCCATAAACTGGCCTGGGCCAGAGTTTTCTTCAACTGAGAAATGACTAGGTCTTCTTTTTCAATCTCCTTCAGTGTTGACTCACTGCTCGACCTAGCCACTGAGGCCTTATCTTTTTGCTGATTTGCTAGCTGATAGATTCGAGCACTCATTGTCACATTTTAGACTTCAGGAGCTTTCAGCTTCTTAACAACTGACAGTTTAACTGATTCATCCAGCCATACTCCTCATATTCATCTTTCGAGTCAAGATCATTCAAGCTTACGGGCTTTACTTCTTTCTGCTCTGCCATCTTCGCACATTCTGTCTCTATTTCAGTATTGCTGGCTACCACAGATTGTACAATGGGGTTCACTTGCAAGATCTAATCGAAAACAAAGTTGGCTGGCAATTCTGATTGTACCATACTGACTTGTTTCTCAAATGCAGGTAGCGGATTGGTCTTTGTGCTAGGCTTTGCTTGCTCTTGCAACTTCCCTTCATCAATTAGCTTCTGGATGGCATCCCTCAGCTTAAAATAGTTGTTAGTCTTGTGCCTTACCACGACATGATACGTGCAGAAGTTGTCTTTATCTACATCGGTCGGCTTTTCAAACAGCTTTAGAGAACTCAATAGGCCACCGTTTCTGCATTTTACGAATATCTTGGCCAGGGTAAAGGCCCAAGGAGATAAGCCATGAGCCCCTAGATTTCTACCTTGGCGACCTTGCTGTTGCGACACAATAGCAACTTCGGCTTGCTTAACCTCTGAAGATTGCCCGCCTCTACTTGTAGAACCAGAACTAGATCCACTGCCTGACCCAGTTGCTGTCGTTGATCGGTATCCAGAGCTGTACCCAGAGCTCCTGCCACTTCTGTGGCACATTGCCTTCTCTACTTTGTCCCTTTTGATCTTTATGGCCATACTGTAGACCTCACTAAGTTCGTTGAAAGTATGGAACTTCATATTGTTCCTGTAGACATCCTTGCTGCCATTAATCAGTTTTTGGATCAATTCACCTTCATCGGGACGATTCTTCAATAGGATCATTTTGTTCATCCACCTTTGATAGTACTTATCAAAGGATTCATTCAGCTTCTGCTTGATCCTCTCCAAATTGTATAGCTTCACTTGGATCTTAGTATTGAAACTGTAGTACTTGATAAAGGCTGCTGATAGAGTTCCCAATCAAACTGTACATCCTCAGACAAAGAACTGTACTAAGTCAATGCTCCTCCCTCGAGTGTGGTAGAGAAGAAATTGATTAGCTACTGCTTTATGGCACCAGTTGTCAACATGATCCGAGCATAAAGGTTCACATGAGCTTCTGGTGAACCAATTCCTTCATAAGGAGCGATTTTCGGCACTTGAAATGCAATGGGGAAGGTCTCAGCACCCTTGTTTATCATGGCATCTATGTTCACGCCCCTTCTAGAGCCCAAACTGATGTTGGCCCCCTTCTTCAATTTGGCAACCACCTCATCAGTTCTGAGTACTTCGCTTTCATCTTCTTTTCCATTGCAGCCTCAATCTCTTGCAGCTTCTCCACACTAGCTGAAATATCGGCCCCATGCTAAGATGATTCACCCACTTTCTCTTTTCCAGTCCCATTGTTGCTGGCTTCACCACCTTCCCTTACAACGGCCCGCATTTTCTCTTTCAGGATATTATGGAAATCCTGAGATTTCAAAAAGTCTCTCAGAACATCAGCAATGTTTGGTGTCTGGTTTGCCATTTTAACTTCTTCCCCAGATTTAGTTGCATTTCTTGACTCGACTGACCTTTCTCTTTCAAGCTCTTTCACGGTCTGAGACCTTGTTCGAGGTTGCTCCAGCTTATTCTGCTTCAAATTATACGGGAAATGTTAGGGCTAATGAGTGAATGGAATGATGACATTTATGATGATGCTTGAATGATATTTCATGAATAGGGATGATCATGAATGTGACTTTCTTTTATTTTCATTCTTTTGATTTTAGACGTCCTAAGAGTGCCTAATACAATGCAAAAGATAGTGCAAAAAAGGTCATGTGTGAGCCGACACACGAACAGGGGAGTCGGCGCTTTTAGGGTACCTAGTGAATGTTGTGGAATGGTCATATGCATATTGACACATGGACCGAGTCTTGACGCTTTTCATCGATGAAGTGATATGAAATGGTCACATAGGGCCATCCCACTGATAGAGTTCTGATGCTTTTGTGGCATCCGATATGAAATGATGTTATAGATAAGTCACGTGCAACTCCAGACACGGAGAGAGGTTCGGCGTTTGTGGAATGCCTCATATGATTTGTTAGTGTCGTGAAATGCCCCTATGTGCATAATAATCCGGTACTCAGGGAGTACCTTGAATGACTTAACAATGTCATGAAATGATCCGATGTGGATCGCGACACACAAGCAAGACTTAGGTGTCACCATGACACCAATGATGAATAAGTATTGATGTCGTGTAATTGAATCATGCGACCTGCCATATGAATACAAATCTAAGACCATTATGGTCCTCTAGTGGATGTCATGGTGTAGTGCAAACTAGTGCACAGGCAAAACACGGGTATTTTTTGGGACACCCGATATGAAATGAAATGATCATGAAGGGTATACTTGGAACATCCTTTATTAGGTGAACTGAGATGATATGAATGTCTATGTCACACAAAATGCAAGTGGTTGCATGAAGACGTGATTAGAACGCATGACACATGGATGGTGTCGTGTATGCCACGGCTGACATTGGTTGAGACCTGCCACACCCCCCTATAATAGTCCTTATACCAACTTCAGGGTTGGGAGGAACAATCATCAAGATGTCTCACCTATCACACTTTTACTATTCATGCTACTATTACAAAGTATTTACCCCTTCGGGTGCCTCCAATCCTAGCAGAAGAGGTAGGTCACCATCTAAAGTAAACCAAGCTAATTAGTGAGTTTTAAGGGTTGACAAGAAGAAAATGTCATTATATGCAAGTGTGAGTAAAATATGGTACTATGAACTAGTAAATGACTACAACCGAGGTTATATTTCAAAACTTTACGTCTGTGAGCGGACGACCTTTTTATGGAACGCGCGGTGAAACGGGAACCAGGGATTTTCTTTTTGAAGTGTGATGATGTGGTTTGAATATGGGTTTTTAATCTTTCTTAAGAAAATCTTTCATTTTATTGGAAAAACTCTTTTGTAGAAAACTTAATTGTAAGTGTGAATTTTGGAAAATTAGGTTTTTAGAAAATCCCAATTTGAACTTAAAGATCTCGAAACCTAAATTTCGAAATTAGATACAGAGTCGCCACCCGGATCAGCTCATCCGGGAAATTCCAGTACAGCTCCCTACCAAGTGTAGACGCGGTACCTAATTCAGAGATTCAGGGTTCGGGCAACAAATCTACTAATCCTCACTTATTTTCAATTATTATTTCATAAAGTAATGTTGCATTCACTTAATTCTACTCATTTTATCTTCTTTTAATTATTAATCGATGCTCATGCAAATGACATAAATATAAATATTAAAATAAAGTGCGGAAAAATAAAAGTGTGGAAAAGTAAATCAGAGGCCAAATTATACAACCCAAGAAAAAGAAAACTCTCATCCTCACCATTTACAACCGCCTATTATACAAGATAATCTAAGAAATTACAATCGCCCAATTACACGAGATAATCTATTAAGTACATTAAAAATGAAAAATAACAAAAATAAAAGCTACATCCAAATACGGTTAGCAAAAATAATCAAGACATACAAAAGACTCAAATAGAATAGAATAGGGATTTGTAAGAGCGGGGACATGCATTTGGGGGGTAACCGGGTCGACCAGACCGGTCAGACCGGTTAGACCTGGAAAGCGGTTTTTTGAAATGCCCTATAGGTTTTGTGGGTGAAAAACCAATTTTAAAAATGGTTTAGCTCATTTACATGCATTTTTCCAACTTTAGTGGATCGGATATCCGGGGACACAGGGGTCCCGTTCGTGTGTGGACCTAAGTTAAACATTCATCTAAGGTCCAGAAAGAATGTAAACACGTCAAAATTCAGTTTTGAATAGGAAAAAAGATGCAAAATTACAAGTTTGGGACCCAAAAGGGCAAAACTGTAATTCTGCTTCAACTACAGCCACGCGGCAGTAGGTTATAGCCGCACGGTTATAATGCTCTAGAA
Organism: Euphorbia tirucalli; assembly: GCA_039660915.1. Taxonomy (NCBI): domain Eukaryota; kingdom Viridiplantae; phylum Streptophyta; class Magnoliopsida; order Malpighiales; family Euphorbiaceae; genus Euphorbia; species Euphorbia tirucalli. Next base: position 67,408,756 of record CM077641.1, on the reverse strand, counting down.
TTTGTTCCGGCCTTTTTTTCTCGTTTTTTAAGATCATTTTGCAAATTTAGCGGTTTCGGGTAATCTGGGATTGCTGGAAACACATTGATTTCAACCAAACGGATCCAAAACGGATCAAAATAAGTCTGAAAATCCTTAAAAACTCGAAATCGCAAACTTGGAATCCGATCCATCAATTAAAAATAAGAAAACTGGGAATCTAAGCATACATGGATGTAATTGGACCGATAATAAACATGAAAAACGCATTAAATCTGAAAACGGAAGCGTTATCGGTTGATTCGGGGCGATTGGAGCTTTTGCCCCTATAGGTTATAGCTGCACCCCTATAGGTTATAGCCGCGCGGCTGTAGGTTACAACCGGGCGGCTGTAATCATAAGTGGGGTGGTTGTAATCAAAAATCACTTCCAAAATCAAAAAAAATTCAAAAACACCAACAAACAGCAATCACAACGAAAGAAAAAGGGATTTTTATGGCCTCTTAGAATGTACCTTGTCTATGTTCCAATGTTTTGGACCACCAGGGATGAATCTGGATGCCGGGAATGCCTTGCAACCACGAACAACCCAAAAGCTTATGTGATTTCTGAAGCCCGAATGGAACCCCGAATGAGATTGAATGAGTGATTATGGTTTATGAAATGTCCCTAGAAAACTAGTTATGATGATTTAAACAAATTTGAGTTGAGGTTTCTTTGATTGTTTAGGATTAAAACGCTCAATTTTAATCTTTTCTTCTCCAAAACCCTAAGTGTGGATGTGTTTTTCGCTTAATTTCTTAACTCTCCTTTTTTTCTGCTGTTTTACCCTAAAATCCGGTCCCAATCAATTTATATCTCCTATTTAGGTTAAAAATATGGATTAAATGCTGATTTTGGGCAAAAAAGAAAATCTGATGATTATAGCCGTGCGGCTGTAATGTACTACAGTCGAGGGGCTGTAGTGACCAGATTAGCCTATTTTGCTTATTTTTCATTGTTTTCTTCGGTTTTCTTAAATACTCACTCGAATTCCTTCAGGGTTCCGTACCAAGACTTGTTACACACATTCGGGTCACCCGAGACATTTCTGATATCATCCCGGTCATTTTGAATCCGGTTCATGTTTATCCGTGAAAAAGGTAATAATGGCTTTCATCACCGAGGTCGGGAAAAAACCCATGCTCACAGGCTGCCCCTCGCATGACCAAAGTCGACTTGAACGGGTGCTTGTGCCCGATTCGAGTTTTGTCCCGTGATAGGGAGTACGGTGAGATGGAGAAGAGGACATATCATGACATTTAATGTTCTCCAGGGACGTGCTTCGACTCCATCGTGAAGCAGAGGACTTTGCCCAGATTGTAATGGTTTTCTAGGGTCGTGCTTCAACTCCGTTGCGAAGCAGAGGACTTTGCCCAGATTGTATTGGTTTTCCAAGGACGTGCTTCGACTCCATTGCAAAGTAGAGGACATTGCCCGGATTGAATTTTCCTTGCCATTTGATGTTTATGAAAGGAAAGGGTATTTTGGTAATTTCATAGTTTAAGGTTTTGGCACCCTTTGAAGGAAGGGTATTTTGGTCATTTGACTTCTCGTGGGGCCAATGTCATGAAAAGGAATGAGTTTTGATGATTTGGTTCCCTTTTTGATGAAAAAGGGTATTTTGGGTTATTTGGTAGCTTGGTGGCTAACAAAAGGGGTATTTTGGTCTTTTCACCCTAGTGGAGCTTGTTTCACTAGGAGAAGAAATATTTTAGTGATTTGGTCCTCCATATAGCTGGCGTCGCTAAAAGGAAGAGTTTTGGCCATCCGGTAGTTCAGTTCCTAACAGAAGGGCATTTTGGTCATTTCACTTCTAATGATTCCTGTGTCACTGAAGGGAAGAGTAGTTGTGTTTCCTGCAAAATTAGTGTATCCGAGGAAAAGATGCTTTGAAGATTTGAGAAATTTGATCATCTCTCTCGAAGCTTTGCAGTTGTTTTGGGTGCGTATTCGTTCCTTGATCAACAATTTTGGAAACAAAAATTTTTGCCCCTTCGATCAAGGATGAACATGGACTGAATATCTTGCCCCTTGATATCATTGAAATCGGCTCTCTGTGGCGGAGCAATACCTTTGAAATCAGCTCTTTGTGGTAGAGCAATACCATTGAAGTTGGCTCCCTGTGGCAGAGCAATACCATTGAAGTCGGCTCTCTATGGTGGAGCGATACTATTGAAATCAACTCTTTGTGGTAGAGAAATACCATTGAAGTTGGCTTTCTATGGCGGAGCAATACCGTTGAAGTCGGCTCTCTGTGGTGGAGCGATACCATTGAAATCGGCCCTCTGTGGTGGAACAATACCATTGAAGTTGGCTTTCTATGGCGGAGCCATACCATTGAAGTCGGCTCTCTATGGTGGAGCGATAACATTGAAATCGGTCCTTTGTGGTGGAGCAATACCATTGAAATTGGATCGGGGTACGTATTTATTCCTTGATCGATAATTTTGGAAACAAAAATTTTTGCCCCTTCGATCAAGAATAAACACGGCTTTATTGTTTTGCCCCTGGATACCTGTAAAAGATAAGGAATACCCTTCTCGGGATTATATTAGTGTAAAGATGAATTCTGAAATTGAGAAAAGTCTCTTACTTGGAATTTGAGGATGTCCCAGTGTCAGGTTATTTCCGCTTTCGGAGTACTCATGGCTCGAGATAGCCTGATGATGATAGCATGTACCTGTACTTGAGTACACATTTATGCGTGTATGCATGTGTGTGTGCGCATGTTTTCAGTGTATGTGTATTTGCATGACTTGGATGCATATACATATGATTATGGCGTTTCTTTATGTTTTGTTTGTTGCAGACGACAATTGGGATCAAGCGCCGTGAGTCCGCTAGTTTGAGAATAGAGGTTGACCAGTTACATCAGCGGGTCACCAAGCTGGAGGTCATGAATCAGATTTTCAGGGACAGGAAGGACGATTGGGATGCCCAGATGGGTCTGTCCTTGGTGGGATATTGCATTGAAGTTTGGTTGATTGACCTGATTGCTTGCTCCACGAGGCTTGGGCGTGAGGCACTGGCTTTGATGTACCTCAGTTTTTACAGGATTAGAGTTGTCTGAGCTTGATACTACTGTATGACTTTTGTTTTATTTTCATTGCTTGTCCTAGTTTTTGCATAGGTCGCCCTTTTTGGGTTTTCGGCCTATCAAACTATCTTTATTTTTGCCTGAACCGCCCTTTCGAGTTTTCAATTCAGCAGACTTTATTTGATGCCCTAACTTTTGCATAGACCGCCTTTTTTGCGTTTTCGATCTATCGGACTGTCCTAATTTTTGCATGGACCGCCTCTTCAGTTTTTGATCCATCGGACTTTTTTTTTTTGTAGTGAGATGTATGTAAACAGAAAATGTGCACATCCATAAGAATTCAATTTCAAGCAGACTTGGGACATTTAACCTGAATAGAAGACAACATTCATTCATTCATTCATTTATAATGTTTTAGCACAATGCACATCAAAGATGAAATGAAGCTAAGGACAGAATCAGTAATGGTATCCGTCTCGACCGGACCCACAGCTGCCACCAATTGGTCTTTGTAGATTTTCCCACTGATGGTGCTCGCCTCTCTATCCTAACTTTTGCATGGACTGCCTTTTCGGTTTTCGATCCATTGGACTATCCTGATTTTTGCATGGATCTCCTTTTCAATTTGCGACCCATCGGACCTCTTTTTTTTTTTTTTTTACACGTAACAGCGCCTGGGCTTGCCTGAGATGATGGGGTTGACGACTTAGTCTTTGTCTCCCCTGGTGGAACTGCTTCCATCCTATAGGCTAAGGAGTATGACATTTCTTCAGTGCATACTCTGATGCTATTTTTGTGTCTTGCAAAGCAAATGGTAATTTGTCGACCCATATTCTGTAGGTAACCACTACTTTTGAGGGAATCCTTTTGATGGATTTATTGGCTGCCACTGTCACTCCGTTGACTTGTGAGGGATACGGAGATGGTCTATGATGTTTAACCCTTTGTTTTGGAGTAATGTGTTATTGTCCCTTGGGATTATAGTCCATTGCCGGTCATGATCCTTGGGATTATAGTCCATTGAGAATTGGTCGACGGTTGCAACCATGGTATGATGTCCGTTCGATGCCAGTGGCTTTATTTTGCTGACACTGTCAATATGTTGGGACAATCCTCCTTTTCTGGTTTGAGTCTATGAAGCTCTTGTTTGGCTGGTTCCATCTTCAAACCCTTTGGAACTCAGTGTTCAGTGATTTCTCTGTCACCTCGGCACGACATCGTTCAGTCAGGCAAAGATTTCCATGTTCTTTTGTGCTATGTTGCAATTTTCTTTCCTCTCATCAGTCGTGAGGCCTCTCCAGATGGATATCATTTTTAGGTCATCATCTATCCCTAGATTCATTTCATGCATTGATGTATCATGTGTGTTAAAGGCATTAAATGAATGTTTGGATGCATACACAGTTCCATCCGAAAAATATCGCACAAGTAATTGAAATGAAACTTTATTAAATTAAACACCTCAGAGGCTAAATTGTTCACATGATAAATGATAGTAATAATAAAATAAAACAAATTAAAACATCAAAATGACTATTGCCTCCATATGCGGAGGGTCTTCTCTTTATTACAGCATCATGGTCCTCAATGTCTTGTGAGCCAAAGCATCCGAGGTTGGGCAAGGGATTATTCTGAATGCTAGGTTTCAAAGCCGGCTCGATGATCTTTTTGTCAGCAGCCAACTGCTTGATGGCTCTAATCAATTAGGTACACTCATTTGTATTGTGACCCGTCATCACGTGATAAGTGCAGAAGTTATCTTTATCTGCCTAAGCTGGAGGTGAAAATGGCTTCAAGCTCTGTAATAACCCAGCCTTTCTACACTTAGTAAAAATCCTGCTTACTGACTCAGCCCATGGACTGGTGACCCTTTGAGGATTCTGTCTTCCCAGGTTCACAGCAGCCACGTCCTCCCATTGCACTTCGATCGGGGCTACATTCTGAGTCGACTTAGCACTGGACCCCACTGGAGTAGCCTTAGAGCTGTTGCCTTTGTACCCTTGAGAGTTACCCTGATTGCTTCTATAGGAGCCCGAACTCTATCTGCCCCTATGCTCCTCTTCCTCGTATCGCTCGATACGTTTGGCAAACTCCACCACCTCATTGAAGGAGTGGAATCTCTTCAGCTTCATCTTGTCCTTGTATTAGGGGAGACTACCATCTACCAGCTTCACAATGAGTGGCTCTAACTTTGGTGCCCCATCCACCAAAACTTGCACATCCATCCACCGCTTGTAGTAAGCCGGGAAGGACTCATTTGGCTTCTGGTGGATTCTCTCTAGGTCTTCGAGGGTAGTCTCTACTTAGGTATTGTAAGCGTACTGCTTTACAAAAGCTTCAGATAGGTCCTCCTAAGTAGAACGGGTGTAGAGAGGCATCTTCATATACCACTTCGCTGCAGCACCCCTTAGAGTAGTCGAAAACAGGTTTAAGAGATGACCTTTCCCAATCCCCATACTATTCATCAACCTCACATAACTATCCAAATGGGCTTCCGGCGGGCCTTCCCCGGTGTACAGAGGCAAGTAAGGCATCTGAAAACCAGCTGGGAGCAGCTCTCCTCCATCAACCATCAAAGTAGTCGGGTCGACATACTTAACAGGGTTATAGTGGACCATCTCCTTCAGCTTAGGTAGCATGGCTTTAATATCAAAAAATTTCTAATTAAGGCGCTTCTCTAGCATCATCTCAATTGAGCCTTCCCTTGCCTTCTCAAAGGCCTCATCCTCTTTGGACTAACGGTCAGGTTCTTTGTGGTTAACCACTCCACCACTTCCTCCAGGAAGGCTTCCTGCGGCACCATTAGTAATTTGGACAAACTGTTGTCCCTTACTTCCAACCGAAGTCTGAGCTGGTGGAACAGTCTGAACAGGGATGGTGCTTATCACAGCTTGCACTTATTCCCTAAGAGTAGCCTTGAACTCTTCTGAGGTTAGAAAGCTCCTCATAAAAGCAGCCATGTCAAAAGGCAAGTTTCCATTGTTTCCGTCGGCCATCTCTGCTCTATCAGCTTCTTCTAACAAAATCTGACTGTCAATTGGTAGAGTAGGCAATTGAATTTTGATCTCCCGATCTGAGTCTGACCCTGAACTGATCCCCTCCACGGTGATCGGCTCTGATTGAACTGATTGAACTGATGGGTTTGGCACTTACTCGACATGAACTAACCGCTTTGAGGTTCGTCTCCAAACTGCACATTCAACACAAGGTTAGAGTCTCGGATGGATGTCATGGACTTAGACTCGACACCCTAAATGACATGTATGGTGTGTTCATGTTCATGATCGGATGATGCTTTATGGATGCGAGTGATGAAAATGACTTTTGTATTTTCTTCCTTTTTGTTTTGGATGTTCCAAGCATGTCCCATGCCATGCAAAAGGAAATTTCACGTGTGGGCCGGCACACGGACAGAAATTCGATGCCTTCGTGGCACCTAGCGGATGTCGTGAAATGGTCACATGTGTACCGACACACGAACAGTGGTTCGATGCTTTGTAGGTCAATGAAGTGACATGTGATGGTCATATGGGAGCCATTCCATATACAGAGGTTTGATGCTTTTATGGCATCTTAGAGGAGGTGATGTCACAAACAAGTCGCGTGTAACTTGAGACACGGACATCATTTCGGCGTTCATGGAACACCTTGCATAATTTAGGCCTGTTATGAAATGTCCTAGTACAAGTTCTAATTCGGCACTCGTGGAGTACCTTGAATGAATTTTCAATTTTATGAAACAATCCGATGTGGATCGTGACACACAAACAAGACTTTAGTGTCGCCATGACACAATGATGAATGGACATGATGTCATGTAATGGTATTGTGTGGTCCGCCACACGAACACGAGCCTAAGACCGTTGTGGTCCCCTAATGGTGCAATGATGTAATGAAATGGCCAAGTGCAATCCGGTGCACAAACGAACACGGGTAATCTTGGGGACTCCCGATATGTCATGAGATGAAATGTCATGAGGGGCATACTTAGAACATCCTTCATTTTAGATGGGATGAGATGATATGAATGCCTATGTCAAACAAAATTCCAATGGCTGCATAAAAATGTGGTTAGAATGCATGACACACGAGATGATGTCATGTATGCTTTATGAAATGCAGGCACACAAGATGTGTATGACACAGGAGTAAGATGTTATGGCTGCATGAAAATATGGCTAGTATAATAGCACACGTATGGTGATGCTTGCAAATGGCTGCATAAAAAAATGTGGTTAGAAAATGGCACACGGATGATGCATGTTTGATGTTACATGTAAAAGTCAAGAATGGAACCACCATAGAACAAACGTTAGCACATGCAACAATATGCTCACCCTTCCAACCTTATTCCTCCATTCAATTGGTCTCGCATTCTTCCTAGGTATTGGGTCTGTTTGGCATCAACCGAGGATACGAAAGGCGTACTCTCAATGTCCATTTTCAAATATATGTTTTGGTAACCCTAAGGGGAAGTTGCTAGGCCATTACATGAAGGTATGAGTCAAGCCAAGGGTTGTACAGGTTCCCATAGCAAAAATATACTCCTCACTTCTCCCCACTCAAGGGTCCAAACAAAGGGGTTCGTATGAGGCTATGAGTGGTTTACCCCCTCGGGTGCCTCCAATCCTAGTAGAAGAGGTAGGTCACCTTTGAAGATAAACCAGGCTTAAACAAGTGTTGGAAAGATTCAAGAAGAGAAAATGTCATGCTTATCCAAATATAAATGAAACATCGAATTATGATTTAATAATTGACTACAAGTGAGTATGTACTTCGATTGTTGCCTAAGTTCCTTAAGTTTTTATAAAAAAAACTTTTAAAAGAAACCATTGATCCCCACCAGAGTCACCATTGTGAGTGGACGACCTTTTTACGGAACGTGCAGTGAAGCAAGAACCGGGGATTTTCTTTTTGAAGTGTGATGATGTGGTTTGAAAACGGGTTTTTAATCTTTCTTAAGAAAATCTTTCATTTTATTGGAAAAACTCTTTTGTAGGAAACTTAATTGTAAGTGTGAATTTTGGAAAATTAGGTTTTTAGAAAATCCCAATTTGAATTTAAAGATCTCAAAACCTAAATTTTGAAATTAGATACAGAGTTGCCACCCGGATCAGCTCATCCAGAAAATTCCGGTTCAGCTCCCTACCAAGTGTAGACGCGGTACCTAATTCAGAGATTCAGGGTTCGGGCAATAAATCTACTAATCCTCACTTATTTTTAATTATTATTTCATAACGTAATGTTGCATTCACTTAATTCTACTCATTTTATCTTCTTTTAATTATTAATCGATGCTCATGCAAATGACATAAATATAAATATTAAAATAAAGTGCGGAAAAATAAAAGTGCGGAAAAGTAAATCAAAGGTCAAATTATACAACCCAAGAAAAAGAAAACTATCATCCTCACCATTTACAACCGCCTACTATACACGATAATCTAAGAAATTACAATCGTCTAATTACACGAGATAATCTATTAAGTACATTAAAAATGAAAAATAACAAAAATAAAAGTTGCATCAAAATACGGTTAGCACAAATAATCAAGGCATACAAAAGACTCAAATAGAACAGAATAGGGATTTGTAGGAGCGGGGACATGCATTTAGGGGGGTTCGACCCAACCGGTCAGACTGGTTAGACATGGAAAACGGTTTTTTGAAATGCCCTGTAGGTTTTGTGGATGAAAAACTAATTTTGAAAATGGTTTGGCTTATTTGCATGCATTTTTCCAACTTTAGTGGGCCGGATATCCCGGGACCCGGGGGTCCCGTTCGTGTGTGGACCTAAGTTAAACATTCATCTAGGGTCCAGAAAGAATGTAAACACGTCAAAATTCAGTTTTGAATAGGAAAAAGATGCAAAATTACAAGTTTGGGACCCAAAACGGCAAAACTGTAATTCTGCCTCAACTACAGCCGCACCACTGTAGCTTACAGCCGCGCGGCTATAATGCTCTAGAATGTGTTCTAGCCTTCTTTTCTCGTTTTTGAAGATCGTTTTGCAAATTTAGCAGTTTCGGGTAATCTGGGATTTCTGGAAACACATTGATTTCAACCAAACGGATCCAAAACGGATGAAAATAAGTCCAGAAATCCCTAAAAACTAGAAATCAACAAACTTGAAATCACATCCATCAATTAAAAATAAAAAAAACTTGGAATCTAAGCATATATGGATGTAACTGTACCGATAATAAACATGAAAAACCTATTAAATCTGAAAACGGAAGCGTTATCAGTCGATTCGGGGCGATTAGAGCTTCTGCCCCTATAGGTTACAGCCGCGCGGATGTAGGTTACAGCCGGGTGGCTGTAATCATAAGTGGGGTGGCTGTAATCAAAAATCACTTCCAGAATCGCAAAAAATTCTAAAATACCAACAAACAGCAATCACAATGAAAGAAAAAGGGATTTTTATGGCCTCTTAGAATGTACCTTGTCTGTGTTCCAGTGTTTTGGACCACCAGGGATGAATCCGGATGCCGGGAACGCCTTACAACCATGAACAACCCAAAAGCTTGTGCGATTTCCGAAGCCCGAATGGAACCCCGAACGAGATTGAATGAGTGATTATGGTTTATGAAATGTCCCTAGAAAACTAGTTATGATGATTTAAACAAATTTCAGTTGAGGTTTCTTTGATTGTATAGGATTAAAACGCTCAATTTTAATCTTTTCTTCTCCAAAACCCTAAGTGTGGATGTGTTTTTCTCTTAATTTCTTAACTCTCCTGTTTTTTTTTCTGCAGTTTTGCCCTAAAATCCGGTCCCAATCAATTTACATCTCCTATTTAGGTTAAAAATCCGGATTAAATTTTGATTTTGGGCAAAAAAGGAAATCTGATGATTATACCCGTACGGCTGTAGGCACTACAGCCAAGCGGCTGTAGTGACCAGATTAGCCTATTTTATTTATTTTTCATTCTTTTCTTCGGTTTTCTTAAATACTCACTCGAATTCCTTCGGGGTTCCGTACCAAGACTTGTTACACACATTCGGGTCACCCGAGACATTTCTGACGTCATCCCGGTCATTCCAAATCCGCTTCACGTTTATCCGTGAAAATGGTAACAATGGCTTTCATCACCGAGGTCGGGAAAATACCCATGCTCACAACATCCCCAGCAGAGTTGCCACTGTGAGCGGACCACCTTTTAGCAGAACGCGGCGAAGCGAACCGGGGAAAAAGAAAAGAGAATTTTTTGATTTGGATTGAAAACGGGTTTGTATCTTGTTTAGGAAAACCATTGATTTGTTTGGAAATTCTTTTTGTAGAAAACCTTTTCCTTTGAATGTGAATTTTTAGAAAACTAGTGTTGCATTTTTTAGAAAATCCTGTTTTATTAACTTAAAGACCTTGAAACCTAAATTTCAAGATCAGTGACAGAGTCGCTACCCGGATCAGCTCATCTGGAAAATTCCAGTACAGCTCCCTACCAAGCATAGACTACTGTACCTAATATAAAGATTTAGGGTTTGGGCAACTTACCTATTCAACCTCAAGATTGTTTTCATTTACAAGTGCATAAGATAGTATTTTACTTACTTAATTCTCTACCCATTTTATCTTGTATAATTTAGCCCATGCTCATTCAGATGATAGAAATAAATTGCGTAAAATTAAAGTGCATAAATATAAACCATACATCCAAACAACCAAAAAGAAATAGATGCCACTTATTACAACCCAAAAAAAGAAAAACTCTCATCCTCACCAATACAATCGCCTAGATACACGAAGATCTAAAAAATTACAATCGCCTAGAATACATGATTAATCTATAAAATACATCCAAAATAAAAATAAAGAAAAATAAAAGCTGCAAAACAGATTGTTAGCACAATTATATTACAAACACAAGTTGGACTCACATAAGATAGAATGGGGAATCTTAGAGAATGAGAGAATGCATTTAGGGGATAATCGAGTAGTCTGGGCGACTTACTCGGTTAGACCTGCAAAACGGTTTTAGAAACGCCCTGTAAGTTTTGTGCTTGCAAATAGTTTGGCTTAATTACATGCAAATTACTTCAGCTTAGTGGGTCGGTTATCCCGAAACTCGAGGTTCCGTTTGTGTGGGTTTCATAATTCCAAACATCCATCTAAGGTCTAAAATAGTAAACACATCAAAAATAGGTTTAATTCTGAAGACATCATCACGCTACGACGTCCATGTGGGTCGTCCTGTGATTCTACCTTCTACCTGTCAGTATAGCCATGCAGCTCTATTTTGGTGAACTACAGCCGTACAACTGTAATATACAGTCGCACAACTGTAATCTGAAAACTACAGTCGTACGACTCTAGTTAGAGTCACATGACTATAGTGTTATAACCATATGACTATAGTGTTATACCCTTATGACTATAGTGAACAGTGCCCGACAGTAGTTTTCTTTGTTTTCTAAAATCACTTGTTTCAATCGATTTTGATGATTTCTAGGGATTCTGGAAACCCGAGGGCCCGTTAGCAATGGGCCGAGGATCTAATTATGGATCTAACAACCACGAATTCCGAGAATAGAAACCAACAAAACCCTAAATCTCATATTCGTATTATTGGAAATCCGAAAACCATGATTTCATAGTATACAGATTTGATTTGACCAAATTGAATCATGAAAAAACATTTAAAATGGGAAAACTGGCTGTATTGGGTCGTTTCGGGGCTTTTCGGGCTTTTGCCCAGAAGTATATAGTCGCACGGCTGTGTTTTAGACAACTACAGTCGTGCGACTGTAACTATAGTCGTGCGACTATAGTTATAGCTGTGCGGCTGTACTTGCATAGACACAGTTTTCCGAAAAAAATTTTAAACACAGAATATAACCATAAATCAATATGAATCGAGTTTTAAGGCCTCTCAGAGTTTACCTCTTTTATGTTCGAATATGCTTGATGATCGGAGTCGGATTTGGATGCTGGAATCCGCATAAAACCTCCAAACATCCTGAAATTCTCGAATGCGCATCCCGAATTGACCTGAACAACCCGAGAACAATATGAACTAGTGATGAAATACCATAAACTCACCCTCAGTGTCTTTTCCCGAGTATTTTGATCCCTTTTTCCCTCTTTTGTGTTGATATTTATTGGTTTTTTCTTAGTTTTCTCTCCTTTCTCTCTCTAAAACTTGCTTCTCTCTCACTAGAATCTCTTTTTTTTTCCCAATTGATTCCTCCCCCGTTATTATGTTTTCTGCCTTTTTTATTTCTTTTGTTTCACCCTAATCCCTTTATTCATGGCCAAAAATCCGAGTCAAAATAGAGTTATAACCTATTAGAAATCTACTGGGTCAAAGACTAGACTCGCACGGCTCTAACTATAGTTGCGCGACTATAGTATTATAGTCGTGCGGCTGTAGTTACTACAGTCGTACGAGTGTAAACTAAAGTTGCACGACTATAGTTGTGAAACTACAGCCGCGCGGCTTTAGATAGAGCCTGCACGTGCACCTAAGCTCCATAATCACTCGACGGACCTTTTTCGGGGTCTCGGATTAAGAACTCTTCTGAATTTCAGTCCATTAAGGATGACATTTTTACGGAACGCGCGGTGAAGCGGAAACCGGGGATTTTCTTTTCAAAGAGTGTGGTGATGTGGTTTGAAAACAGGTCTTTAATCTTTCTTAGGAAAATCTTTCATTTTATTGGAAAAACCCTTTTGTAGAAAACTTAATTGTAAGTGTGAATTTTGGAAAAATAGGTTTTTAGAAAATCCCAAATTGAACTTAAAAATCTCGAAACCTAAATTTTGAAATTAGATACAGAGTCGCCACCCGGATAAACTCATCCGGGAAATTCCGGTACAGCTCCCTACCAAGTGTAGACATGGTACCTAATTCAAAGATTCAGGGTTCGGGCAACAAATCTACTAATCCTCACTTATTTTCAATTGTTATTTCATAATATAACGTTGCATTCACTTAATTCTACTTATTTTATCTCCTTTTTTATTATTAACCAATGCTCATGCAAATGACATAAATATAAAACAAAAATAAAGTACAGAAAAGTAAAAGTACGGGAAAAGTAAATAGAGGCCAAATTATACAACCCAAAAAAAGAAAAAGTTCTCATCCTCACCATTATAGCCGCCTATAATATACGATGATCTAAAAAATTACAATCGCTTAGATACACGATTTAATCTATAAAATACATTCAAAAATAAAAATAAAGAAAAAATAAAAGCTGCATCCAAATACGGGTAGCACAAGTAAATAAAATACACCAAGGACTCATATAGGACGGAATGGGGGTATTTTAGGAAACGAGGATCATGCATAGGGGGTAACCAGGTCGACCCGGCCGGTTGGCCCGGTTAGACCTGGAAAACAGTTTTTTGAAATGCCCTGTAGGTTTTATGGGTGAAAAACCAATTTTGAAAACCATTTGGCTCATTTACATGCATTTTTCAACTTTAGTGGGCCCGATATCCCGGGACCCGGGGGTCCCGTTCGTGTGTGGGCCTAAATTAAACATCCATCTAGGGTCCAAAAAGAATGTAAACACACCAAAATTCAGTTTTGAATAGGAAAAAGATGCAAAATTATAAGTTTGGGGCCCAAAAGGGCAAAATTGTAATTCTGTCTCGACTACAGCCGTGCGGTTGTAGGTTACAGCTGCACAGCTGTAATGCTCCAGAATTGTGCTCTGGTCTTCTTTTCTCGTTTTTGAAAATTGTTTTGCAAATTTAGCGATTTCGGATAATCTGGGATTTCTGGAAACACACTGATTTCAACCAAACGGAACCGAAACGGATTGAAATAAGTCTAAAAATCCCTAAAAACTCGAAATCACCAAACTTGAAATCACATCCATCAATTAAAATAAGAAAACCGGGAATCTAAGCATAGATGGATGTAATTGGACCGATAATAAACATGAAAAACACATTAAATTTGAAAACGAAAGAGTTATCGGTCGATTCGGGGTGATCGGAGTTTCTGTCCCCGTAGGTTACAGCCGCGTGGCTGTAATCATAAATGGGGCGGCTGTAATCAAAAATCACTCCCAAAATCGCAAAAAATTCAAAAACACCAATACAAAGCCATCAAAACGAAAGAAAAAGGGATTTTTAAGGCCTCTCAGAATGTACCTTGTCTGTGTTCCAGTGTTTTGGACCACCAGGGATGAATCCAGATGCCGGGAACGCCTTGCAATCACCAGCAACCTAAAAGCTTGTGCGATTTCCAAAGCTTGAACGGAACCCCGAATGAGATTGAATGAGTGATTATGGTCTAAGAATGTTCCTAGAAAACTAATCCCTCTAAAGTTATGGTGATTTAAACCGATTTTTGTTAAGATTTCTTTTATTGTTTAGGATTAAAACGTTCAATTTTAGTCTTTTTTCTCAAAAACCCTGTGTGGATTTCTTTTTCTCTCAATTTCTTAATTCTCTCTTTTTCTGTAATTTTTTTTTAGCTTCCTCACCCTAAAATCCGGTCACAATCTATTTATATCTCCTATTTAGGTTAAAAATCCAGATTAAATATTGATTTTGCACAAAAAAGGAAATTTGATGATTACAGCCGCACGGCTATAATGACCAGATTAGCCTATTTTGCTTATTTTTCATTCTTTTCTTCGGTTTTCTTAAATACTCACTTGAATTCCTTTGGGGTTCCGTACCATGACTTTGTCACACGCATTCGAGTCGTCCGAGACATTTCTGACATCATCCCGGTCATTCCGAATCTGCTTCACGTTTATTAGTGAAAAAGGTAATAATGGCTTTCATCTTCGAGGTCGGAAAAAAACCCGTGCTCACAGTTATACGGGAAGTAAGAGTTCTTAGAGCTGTGGATCTTTGATATTGTTTGATATTGGAGCTTGATAAAATACATGATGCACTATTATTTTGTTGATTTAATTAGTTTGTTTTATATTTTCCCTCTTACTAGTATGTCTGAATTTCCTCTCACCAATAAATGTGAGTTTTTTTTTTTTTTTTTTTTTTTTTTGGCTTAAAAGCAAGCCAATGGGGTTGCTCAATGCCTAACTTGGGCATATTTTGGATGAGTCTACCAGAGTAAGGTTTACATCTGCCCCTTATTGTATAGTCCATCTTTTTTTAGTTAATGAAAATCCATTATTTCAAAAAAATAAAAAATGGAAAAATGCTTTATTTATTTGGGACGAAGGGAGTAGTATTATAATTAAGTGTATTGAATTCCATCATTTACAAGAATTGTAATTGCATGTTTTGGGTTTGAAGGAGTGGACTAAAGGGAAGTGAAATTGCTAACCTTGCTTGGAAGCAAGGTGAAGAAATGAGAAAGCATTGCAGATGTCAATTGAAGGTGAAGAGGAAGTTAGGTTAGGTAAAAAAAAAACCCAATTTCTCGGCCCACCAAATCGGTGGGATTTTAGGGTGAAGTATTTCATTCAACAAATTTATCAGTGCATCCCTTGTCGGATTTATCATTGCAGGGTCCTCTTTGGCTTTTCATCAGCCATCTTCAACACTACATTTTTTCTCAAGTAACTGTTGGAAAATTGACATGTGACAAAGTGATTATTTGTCAATTTTAGGTTTAATTATATCATGATTAATTTGCGATTTGAATAACATGAATTATGTCATCGTCTTCTACGTAACGAGATCTTTCCAACGGTATATAATATGCCTAAAATGGATTAAAGATGAATGAGAAATTGATGCTCAAAGTGAACTTGGGGGAAAAGAAATTGTAGACAAAAATAGGTTATAATTCTCAGATCCCATATCCCTTTCTTATGAGATGGTTGATGAGTTTATAAGGAAAAACCTTTCCTTATGTTGGTAAGAATTATTAGGCAAAAGGTTGTCTCTTGTGTGCACAGAGGGATGCAAATCTAAGCTTGTGCTTTTAAACGTCAATGTGCACCGGTATGACACGAATGCCTAACTGAAATGGGCCACTATGGACCTACCTACTTTCGCTCCAGCCCATTCTAGATTAACAGTTTAATTGTTTCAATTACAATTAAATCTGTTTTAATTCTCATTGTGTGGATTAAATGTTATTTATTTTATGCAACTCCTCTATTGCAGTATATAATATTTTTTAATTCCGTTTTTGAGAAAAATAATTCCAATACAGACATTTTCTCTCTTTTTTGGAAATTTAGGTTGCTTGTGCTAGGTTCTTTAGTCTGGTGATATTTCTGGTGCATGGTTGAGTTTGATTTTGACGTTGTTGTATCTTTTGAGACAGAAGCTTGTCGTGGACTAATCTATCTTAAGGAAACTGATATTTTTTCAGACCTCCGTATTCTTTCCAATCTTTTTTTGGGTTAAGATTTATTATCATTCTCAGTATCCTTATTTGTATTAATGATATAATATTTCTGATTCTGTTCGCTCTATTCGACTCTTTCTTCTTGTTGCTCTAATTAAAGACCCCAAAATAATCAAACTGATAAGAGGTGTTTTTCAGGGAATTGAAAATTGTCACTGGATTGATTCCTTTAGTGCTGCAAAATTGGAATTTTGGTTTTCTGTGTTCTCTAATTCATGTACAATTTTCCTTTCAATAATTAGCATATTGAACTTTTCTTTATGAAACGTTCCAAATAAAACCAAGCAAGGTTATAAATTTTCCTTCCACACACCAACCTCCATCTCACCTCTCCTTCCCTCAACTCCCTTCGAAAGAAGCAAACCGTAATGGGATACAGATAAGAGGCAACATAATTACAAATTTGAATATCTAAAAATACAAAGTTGAATTAGGATAAGATTTATCCTTGACAACCTCTTCTAATTTTGTTAAAGATGCAGCAAGATATTGGACTGTTTTACAAGCATATATGAATGCATATTGGAAATTTTAACTTTATTTGATATTTGGGATTATCCTATAGCTGTTGAATTAATAATGTTTTAGAGGGAATTTGTTTCACCTTTTTGTAGGAGCTGTTTGTTGTCTTGATGAAAACTGAAGATGTAATGATTTTTGGTAAAAATAGAACAATCACTCATTTTTGTTATTCGTAGAAAAACAGCAGCTGTGGGGATCAACTGCTATTTGGCGCTTTTCACTAAATGTAGTTCACTTACTTGGTTTTGTTACCATTGGATCGGAGCTCCATATTAAAAGGTTTTTTGGTCACTTGGTACTTGAGTTTGTGGTGAATGAAATGATTGATGCTTCATAGTTTGTATCAAATTTACCCACCACCATAATAGATGAACTTCGAATTTTTATAATAATAAATAAGCAGTTATTTCATTATATGCTTGATGATAACAATAAATTCACTTTTGTATGAATTGGTTTATGCTCATGTGTATCTCCAAAAAGAGTCACTAAATGCAGTTTAAACAAAGAAGTTAAATTCTATTTTGGTAGCTAGGAAAATTTTACATATATTTTTTTTGAACAATTTTTAATATTTCTATTTATCTCATATATTCGAGCTACCTATAAAGACATTTGAATTTCCTCTGCTGCACTTGAGTGTTGATTTGATTTTTAGCTGATGTTCATAATTGGAGTTAGCGGCTGGTGTTTTTCTTTCTTCTACTCTTCATTTGCCTTGCTTTGGAACTTATACAGTTTTTTTTTAATTTTGTTGCCAACTTTTAACACCTCACCCATTGAAATTTAGGGCTTCTTTGACAACCAATTTAAGCACTTAAATTAATATATTAAGTGCTTTTTTCTATTTAAGTGTGTTTGATAACTACTATTCACTAACCACTTAAAATGTTAAATTAAGTCAAATATCACTTAATTGAGTAAGTAAAAATTGTTAACTTAAAATTATTGCAAACCGCTGTTATAAGAACCAAACCGGACCTGCCGGTTGAACTTCAAACCGGTTATGGATTCGGTCAGTTCAATTAAATTTTTTGGTTTCTAATAATAATAATAATATATTATTAAATAATATTTTTTTAGATGAACTATATTATAATTTATTATAATATATTATTAAATAATATTTTTTAAAAATAAATATCCGTTTAAATTACTGGTTCAAACTGGTAAAACCATTAAACCAGTAACTTCACTGGTTCGATATCCAGCCCAATTATAATAACATTGTGTAAAACTCATTCAGTAGTTATATTTTCCTATTTTGACTTTTATACCCATAACACTTTCCTATTTTTATTCTTAAAATTCTCTCCCCGTTATTTTTGTTCCCTTCCAATCTCTTTCTCACGTTTTCTATCTTTACATTATATGTTTCAATT